>CM028383.1:91110143-91188610 GCA_013146195.2 Codonopsis lanceolata
GAAGATTTAATGGTGGACAAACTACATCTATACAAGGCTCGTACATGCGCGGCACTTTAAAATAGGATACAAGTATGAACATAAATACAACAAACCAAATTCCCAAGCAAAGGTCTAAATGACTTGCTAATCCCCACGTCCAAAATTTTACAAAGAGAACAAAATAAGGACATCTAATAACCACAATCTCGTCGCGTGAGATCACGGACAAGCACGAACCTGCTACGCCTCAACGAGCGGTACGACGGCTCGGATCTAGCATTAAAGGGAGGGGGTAAGTCATAAAGACTTTGTGAGTTAACAATTATGCATGTCATGGCATCATCGACATACATATCAAGATATCATTTTTAATATCAAGTCAATCAAAGCGTTCATTTAACAAACACTTAAAACACATATCCATGGTAGCACATTGTTTCACATAAGTGCTATGAAGGTAAACCACATACAAGGAGGATATGATATGAAACCGATGCCGCTACGTAGCTCTGCCAATACAGCGTTAACATTCGTGCCAATGATACCGTGATGAGTGTATCAAGTACCGAGTCTCTACTCGATGCCGAGCTCTACTCGGTTACCAAGCTCTCTACTTGGTAATTAGACTTGCCAATGTGCTCTCTTGGTTACAGCACAAAGGGGCTACTTCCCCCTGTGGCCAACGGTGAGGCGTGTGTGATAAAAACCGGTATAACAATCCATCACTATCACGAGTCCCATAACTTCGTGGCGGCGATGCATTGTCACACCAACGACTCAATCAAATATGCCAGTTGGACTAATGCAATGCCAAGTAGATGTTTACTCGTCATGAGATCTCAAATAAGGAACAAGTAGTTGTTTACTCACTTAAGGAATCACACAAGAATTCGACAAGAGCGAATTCAACATGTCAAATAGATTCATTATTCTACAACATGCTCTCAATCATGCATTTACTTCACACGATCACATAAATCACATAAGAACTTCGATTGAGTCTTATAAGCACACATATCAAATATGCCCTTCAATCCATCCCAAAGTCACGTAAGCTAATTCATTAGTCTAACGCACTAAATTCATCATGTCAAATAGATATATCATTCTATAACATGCTCTCGATCATGCATTTACTTAACATAATCACACAAACCACATAAGAACTTCGATTGAGTCTTACAAGCACACATACATCAAGGCATACTCATCAATCCATCTCAAAGTATCGTAAGCTAATTCATTAGTCTAACGAACTACAATCGTCGTAGGGATTGATTGTGGAGTCGTTATTGTTCATAACTCCCTAAATTCAACTCCGGTGAGTTTTACTACAATTAAACCAAGAAGAGTATTGATACTATATGTATCACATTGCCTTCTCCTAAGTTCTCCGTTCATTTAGAACTTGATAACTAAGCCGTTCATGTTCTCGAACTAGCCTAAAACACAATCTCGAGTTTCAAACCCTAGTTTCGGCGATTTTGTTAAACCTTGAATTGAACCGAATTCTTTCACAAGAGTTATTCCCAAGCTTAATACAAACAACATTCATGCTTTAATAAATGTCAAAATCATAACTTCATAGAGATTTCATAAAATCATACTCACATTTTATATGTTGAATTGAAGGTTGTGTCTTCACAAAAGATGTTCACAATCAACATTAAAACAACTATAATGAAGGGGTCATGCTATTTTGTTTAACATGAAAATCTCAGGGAATTGTCACTCACCTTAGTCCTATGATTAATGGAGGAAAGGTTGATTAAGAGCAAGGATTCTTGTAGAGATGATCAAGAGCTTCGATTTGGCGGTCTCGGTTCGACAATCGGACCACCGGATCTCCGGGAAATGGTCCTTCAACCTAGGGTCTCCTCCATGGACGAATTTGGAGCTCAAGCTTCTGGTTCTCTGGTTTTGTTAGACAAAAATGGCTGGAAGGCTGAATATTTGTGTTTATATACTTCCCACTATGTCCCTAATCCAAGTGAAAGGCTTTAAGAGACTTCTAATTGGCCAAGGCATGCTAGCCTTTGATAAGCCATGATCAAGGGTCTAAAAGGGTGTTAGACAAGTCAACAAAGGTGGCCTGAAGTCATCAAGGTCGGCCAAGGGGCAAGGGTTCAGAGTCATTAGCCAAATCCACTCAAAACTCACAAATGCAGAAAACTGGACAACAGACAGTCAATCTTGTAAAATCGACCATAAATAGCTCACACCTCCAAATGAGTTGATTATTGATTTTTATGAAACTAGACTCTTTAAACTATAGTTTAGCCTTTTAAATTACTCAATTTTGACTTATATTCATCAAAATATGGCTACTACAAGTTCAAGTACAGAAGCTGATTTCCTGAAAACAGAATTCTGGCACAGCCGTAAGTCAAGACCTAAATGAGGTACTTATACACCTTGGAAAAATACCATATTTTACAGGGAGTATACTAACATATGTAGGTAGAACATACTAAATTTTTAGAAAATTCTCTTTAGTAGATTGGTACCAGAAGTTTCCGAAGTTCGCCCAAAAACCGGACTGAATCTGTGAAGTAATAAGTTGATCATCTTATTTCCAAATGCAACCAATCTATGAACATGTATAAGACTTGTTTAAACATGGTTATGGCTTGTATTCAAGGCCTAGAACTCAACCGAACTTCTCTCGGGACGAAATGAAGGCAATACAAGCAATGATGTTAAACCACAAAACACAACCGAAACAGAAGCTTCTAAACTCCCAACCAAGCATGAAACAACTAAGATGAACATTGTAAATCTTGTATGCAAGGTATTAAGACTCTCATGAGACTTATTAAGGTGCTAACACGTTAATACGAACACCCGAAACAACAACAACAAGGCATGCAACGCATGGAAGACCATTACTCTATTATGATCTTAACCAATTCAATGCCAACACGATATGAATGAAATGAAGTCTCAAATATGTAAAGACATATTATAAACATGTTATAATGATGACAAACATGAAATGGGGTTTGGGTTCTCACATCCTCCCCACTTAAAGGAATTTAGTCCCTAAATTCATACCAGAAATCTCGAACAGGTAAGGGTATTTCTCCCTCATCTCAAGCTCAGTCTCCCACGTGGCTTCCTCAATATCATGATTCTTCCACAAGACCTTCACTAAAGGAATCCGCTTGGTCCTCAAGACTTGCTCCTTGGTATCAAGAATCCTCACCGGTTTCTCAACGTAAGAAAGATCGGGCTCAAAGGTAATCTCCTCATAAGTAAGGACATGTGACTCGTCCTTCAAGTACTTACGAAGCATCGAAACATGAAACACATCATGAACACGATATAAACGGTGGTAACACAAGTCTATAAGCCAAAGAACCAATCCGCTCTAAGATCTCAAGCGAACCGATAAACCTAGGAGAAAGACTCCCTTTCTTCCCAAACCGCTTAGTACCGCGTCGGGCGATACCTTCAAGAACACAAAGTCACCAACACGAAAACTTCGAGATCTCGTCTCTGGTTGTCAGCGTAGCTTTTACGTCTACTACTGTAAGCAATCTGTCTCAAATCAGCTTCACACTCTCAGCTGATTGTTGCACCTTCTCCGAACCCCATAATCTAGCCTCACCAACCTCATCCCAGCAAATTGGTGATCGACACTTACGCCCATACAATGCCTCGTATGGCGCCATCTCAATGCTCGACTAATAGCTGTTTTTATACGCGAACTCAGCCAACGGTAGATGTGAATCCCAACTACCCTTAAAATCCATAGCACACGCACGTAGCATATCCTCCAAAATCGTATCAATCTCCGTGGCCATCGGTGTGGATGAAGCGATACTAAAATTGACCGTACCCAAAGCCTCCTGCAAAGAATGCCAGAACCTAGAAGTAAAACTGGGGTCTCTATCTGACACAATGCTAACCGGTACACCATGTAGTCTCACAATCTCTGAATGTACAACAACCGACTCAAGCGTAGGAAATCGCAATAGGGATAAAATGAGAAGACTTAGTCAACCTATCAACGATAACCCAAAGCGCATCAAAGCCTCTACAGTGCGTGGCAACCCTGTAACAAAATCCATGGTGATATGCTCCCACTTCCACTCCGGAATCTCAACTGGATGAAGCAAACCGGCAGGTCTCTGGTGCTCAGCCTTAACCTGCTGGCATGTCAAACATCTCGAAACATACTCAGCTATCTCTCTCTTCATACCATTCCACCAAAACTGCCTCTTCAAGTCACGGTACATCTTGGTACTACCGGATGTATCGTATACTTGGCCTTGTGAGCCTCATCAAGAACCATGTGTTTCACTTCATCGAGAAGAAGGAGCATAAACCCTACCTTGAAATGTCAAAATCCCATCACTGTTTATCGCGAACTCGGGTGTATTATTCTCACCCAATCCATCAATAATCTTCATCAGTTCTGGATCAGTAGCTTGAGCTTCCTCGATCCACCCAAACAATACTGGTGTAGCACGAACACTAGCAAAGAGAACACTATGCTCACTCACAATAGGACTCCATTCACGGATATCCTCGAGCATCTTCCAAAGAAGCGTCACAATAAACCACGAAGTTCTCACCACCACTAGGCAAAGCTAAAACCGGAGCTGTAGTCAACCTCCTCTTCAACTCCTGAAAGCTAGCCTCACACTTGTCACTCCAAACAAAAGCAGACTTCTTCTGAGTAAGATTGGTCATAGGAGTGGCAATCTTAGAAAATCCCTCAATGAACCTACGGTAATAACCCGCCAAGCCCAAGAAACTACGGACTTCGGTCACCGTACTAGGAGTCTTCCATTTGGTAACAGCCTCAACTTTTGATGGATCCACCGCGATACCATCACTAGACACAACATGCCCAAGAAAAGCAACTTGTTCTAGCCAGAATGCACATTTGCTAAATTTAGCAAAAAAAAATGTTTCTTACGCAACACAGTAAGAACCTCTCTCAAATGATGCTCATGCTCCTCTCGTGACTTCGAGTACACGAGGATATCATCAATGAACACCACTACAAAGCAATCAAGGTACTCATGAAACACCCTATTCATCAAGTCCATGAAAACGGCAGGCGCGTTGGTCAAACCAAACGGCGTCACAACAAACTCGTAATGGCCATAGCGTCTGTCTTGGGACATCTTCGCGCGAACCCTCAAGCTGGTGGTAACCACTCCTCAAGTCTAACTTGGAATACACAACAGACCCCTGAAGCTGATCAAAGAGATCATCAATGTGAGGTAATGGGTACTTATTCTTTATAGTAACCTGGTTCAATTGACGATAGTCAATGCATAACCGCAAACTACCATCCTTTCTCTTCACAAACAAAACCGGTGCACCCCACGGAGACACACTCGGTTTAAAAAAAAACTCCCTATCCAGCAGTTCCTGCAACTGCTCCTTCAACTCTCTCAACTCAGCTCGAGCCATCCTATAAGGTGCTCTAGAGATAGGTGAAGTACCGGGCAATAACTCAATGCAAAACTCTAACTCTCGGTCAGGAGGTAATGCATAATCAGTCGAAAAGACATCCGGAAATTAATTAACTACCGGTACATCCTCTATACTAACAGAAGACATGCTAGTATCAAGCACACAAGCAATACACCCAGTACACCCCTGAGATAGAAGTTTTCTAGCCCGTAAAGCAGAAATAACATGTATACCTCTCATAGCATGATCGCCAATAAACACAAACTCCGGAATTCCGGGCATGGCAAAAGTAACCCTCTTGCGACGGCAATCTACTAAAGCATGGCAAACACATAGCCAATCCATTCCCAATATCACATCAAAATCCCGGATAGGCAATACTACCAAACCCGCATGCAAAACCCGATCACAACCAAGTACATCACAACCCCTATAAACCTCAGATGCAAGCATACAATCACCCAACGGTGTAGACACCTCAAGCACATAAGGCAACTGAGCAGGCAATACACATAAATTCTCAATAAAATACGGTGCATAATATTTGCACCTTTATAGCAATACACCACCATTCTTGTTCCATACCTTTTTGGTAATTGGTTTGGTCAATTTCAAATCTAATTTATACCATTCTAGTTCTCAGCGAAGACCTCTTGATAATCAAGTCAGGGGCCCTCTGAAGTGACTTCAAAAGCTTTCGTCGTAAAGGATGTGGGGTGTTCGTGAATCACATAAAAGCATCCTTTATATCGGTCTCAAGAATACAAATCATAAGCACATATAGGCATGGCATCAACATCATGCAACATAGTATATTAATTTACTATGTATGTAAACAAGATTTTGAAATATTCATACCATTAACTACCTATCAATGGTAGATAAAACACATTATACAAGGCTAGTACACTATCAATGTATTAGACTAATCAAGAGACAATACAACATTTCACGCGTCACTAGGTAGCATATTCTTACTAACTAGTATCGACGACCAATCCTTATAAGTCAATCCGTATGCGAATTCGACAACCAATCATCACGTGACCACCTGCTGGCCAATCTCCAAGTTCCAACATATCATGGGGAAATTTCACCTTGATCAAGGTAGTCCCCCCAAATACCCAAACACAAACATCGGGAAAGAGTTCTCAAATTCCCAGCACCAGTAATACAAGAACTGGTGGTTAATTACTACCATAACTATCTACACGTATAGTAATCTATGAAATACTAATAGGTAACACGGGAGGTTTAACCACTCCGCTCTCAAAGCGTATTACAACAATTTTCGCCATAATGATTAACACGACGATCACCCTTGGGACCGACAATCTAGCTTCTCAGATTCCTAAAAATGGAACAAGGAACAACAGCTCTACTAAAACGCAGCACCCACTCTTGGTATACTGCAACTCATTAGCAGTATAGGAGAAATATAATACTCCTAGACACAAACCTTCACTCACGGCAATCTAGAACAAAGCGAACTTAGTACTCCAAGTCGTATTCATTCTCGAAGAATACGCCAATAAGGCATGATCTGAGAACACTCAACGTCAAGATTCACACGGGGAACCAACCCACCTAGGCCATGGAACCTATCCGGCCGATAGCTAACCTATAAAGCTCGATACCAAGCTGTGACGACCCGACCGGACCAGAGATGGAATCACAAGTCAAGTCGTCCAAATAGGACAACAATACATGCAAAGACTTCGGTTATAGAAAACGGCGTGGCAACATTTTAGTTGAAGCGCGACTCGGCACCAAAAGGCGGAAATTTTAAAACTTTTAAACGATATAACAATTAAGACAATTATACCAAATCATCGGCGACTTTACGGAACCCAACACTACAGTTCATGCAAATATACCTCGGCGGCTATAACATGCGGGAGAAACAACATAAACAAATAAGAGCTAAAGTAATGCTCGGCGGAAGATTTAAAAGCAATTGAACAAACTACATCTATACAAGGCTCGGCGTACATGCGCCGGCACTCAAAATAGGATACAAGTATAGACATAAATACAACAAAACCAAATTCCCAAAGCAAGGTCTAAATGACTTGCTAATCCCAACGTCCTTACAAAGAGAACAAAATAAGGACATCTAATAACCACAATCTCGTCGCGTGAGATCACGGACAAGCACGAACCTGCTACGCCTCAACGGCGGTACACAGCGGCTCGGATCTAAAAGCGATAAAAGGGAGGGGTAAGTCATAAAGACTTTGTGAGTTAACAATTATGCATGTCATGGCATCATGCGGCATACATATCAAGATATCATTTTTAATATCAAGTCAATCAAAGCGTTCATTTAACAAACACTTAAAACACATATCCATGGTAGCACATTGTTTCACATAAGTGCTATGAAGGTAAACCACATACAAGGAGGATATGATATGAAACCGATGCCGCTACGTAGCTCTGCAATACAGCGTTAACATTCGTGCCAATGATACCCGTGATGAGTGTATCAAAGTATCGAGCTCTCTACTCAGTGCAGAGCTCTCTACTCGGTTACCAAGCTCTCTACTTGGTAATTAGACTTGCCAATGTGCTCTCTTGGTTACAGCAAAGGGGCTACTTCCCCTGTGGCCAACGGTGGAGGCGTGTGTGATAAAAACCCGGTATAACAATCCATCACTATCACGAGTCCCATAACTTCGTGGCGGCGATGCATTGTCACACCAACGACTCAATCAAATATGCCGGTGGACTAATGCAATGCCAAGTAGATGTTTACTCGTCATGAGATCTCAAATAAGGAACAAGTAGTTGTTTACTCACTTAAGGAATCACACAAGAATTCGACAAGAGCGAATTCAACATGTCAAATAGATTCATTATTCTACAACATGCTCTCAATCATGCATTTACTTCACACGATCACATAAATCACATAAGAACTTCGATTGAGTCTTATAAGCACACATATCAAATATGCCCTTCAATCCATCCCAAAGTCACGTAAGCTAATTCATTAGTCTAACGCACTAAATTCATCATGTCAAATAGATATATCATTCTATAACATGCTCTCGATCATGCATTTACTTAACATAATCACACAAACCACATAAGAACTCGATTGAGTCTTACAAGCACACATACATCAAGGCATACTCATCAATCCATCTCAAAGTATCGTAAGCTAATTCATTAGTCTAACGAACTACAATCGTCGTAGGGATTGATTGTGGAGTCGTTATTGTTCATAACTCCCTAAATTCAACTCCGGTGAGTTTTACTACAATTAAACCAAGAAGAGTATTGATACTATATGTATCACATTGCCTTCTCTAAGTTCTCCGTTCATTTAGAACTTGATAACTAAGCCGTTCATGTTCTCGAACTAGCCTAAAACACAATCTCGAGTTTCAAACCCTAGTTTCGGTGATTTTGTTAAACCTTGAATTGAACCGAATTCTTTCACAAGAGTTATTCCCAAGCTTAATACAAACAACATTCATGCTTTAATAAATGTCAAAATCATAACTTCATAGAGATTTCATAAAATCATACTCACATTTTATATGTTGAATTGAAGGTTGTGTCTTCACAAAAGATGTTCACAATCAACATTAAAACAACTATAATGAAGGGGTCATGCTATTTTGTTTAACATGAAAATCTCAGGGAATTGTCACTCACCTTAGTCCTATGATTAATGGAGGAAAGGTTGATTAGAGCAAGGATTCTTGTAGAGATGATCAAGAGCTTCGATTTGGCGGTCTCGGTTCGACAATCGGACCACCGGATCTCCAGGAAATGGTCCTTCAACCTAGGGTCTCCTCCATGGACGAATTTGGAGCTCAAGCTTCTGGTTCTCTGGTTTTGTTAGACAAAAATGGCTGGAAGGCTGAATATTTGTGTTTATATACTTCCCACTATGTCCCTAATCCAAGTGAAAGGCTTTAAGAGACTTCTAATTGGCCAAGGCATGCTAGCCTTTGATAAGCCATGATCCAAGGGTCTAAAAGGGTGTTAGACAAGTCAACAAAGGTGGCCTGAAGTCATCAAGGTCGGCCAAGGGGCAAGGGTTCAAGAGTCATTAGCCAAATCCACTCAAAACTCACAAATGCAGAAAACTGGACAACAGACAGTCAATCTTGTAAAATCGACCATAAATAGCTCACACCTCCAAATGAGTTGATTATTGATTTTTATGAAACTAGACTCTTTAAACTATAGTTTAGCCTTTTAAATTACTCAATTTTGACTTATATTCATCAAAATATGGCTACTACAAGTTCAAGTACAGAAGCTGATTTCCTGAAAACAGAATTCTGGCACAGCCGTAAGTCAAGACCTAAATGAGGTACTTATACACCTTGGAAAAATACCATATTTTACAGGGAGTATACTAACATATGTAGGTAGAACATACTAAATTTTTAGAAAATTCTCTTTAGTAGATTGGTACCAGAAGTTTCCCGAAGTTCGCCCAAAAACCGGACTGAATCTGTGAAGTAATAAGTTGATCATCTTATTTCCAAATGCAACCAATCTATGAACATGTATAAGACTTGTTTAAACATGGTTATGGCTTGTATTCAAGGCCTAGAACTCAACCGAACTTCTCTCGGGACGAAATGAAGGCAATACAAGCAATGATGTTAAACCACAAAACACAACCGAAGCAACGAAGCTTCTAAACTCCCAACCAAGCATGAAACAACTAAGATGAACATTGTAAATCTTGTATGCAAGGTATTAAGACTCTCATGAGACTTATTAAGGTGCTAACACGTTAATACGAACACCCGAAACAACAACAACAAGGCATGCAACGCATGGAAGACCATTACTCTATTATGATCTTAACCAATTCAATGCCAACACGATATGAATGAAATGAAGTCTCAAATATGTAAAGACATATTATAAACATGTTATAATGATGACAAACATGAAATGGGGTTTGGGTTCTCACATGCTTTATCTAAGGCGATAAATTCTGATTCCATAGTAGACCTTGCAATGCAAGTCTGTTTGGAAGATTTCCATGCAATGGCACCGCCACCAAGAGTGAATACAAGACTTGGTGAGTATATCAAAATCAATTAGTATCCTTGTGTCGGATACTTGGAGTAATGCAACCCGTAGTCCTTAGTGTATCGAAGATAGTCCTTATGGCTTTCCAAGTCCTTACGTACTTATTAATGCAACCCGTAGTCCAATCGAAGATATAAGCTTGTCCTTGCGAGGTCGGGCGTGCGGGTTAAGTAAGATACATAAGACTTCCAATGATTAGAGTATTCAATTTGAGATACTCTCTCGTGTAGGTTCTTTTGAGATGAAAGTTAGGGTCGATTGGAGTCTTAGCAATGCTTGTATCACCGTTGCTAAATTTCTCTAGCAGGTTTCTCAATATAATGAGATTGTGATAAAACTATCTCCTCGGATGTTCTAGATATTTTAATACCTAGAATGACATCAGCTAACCCTAAATCTTTCATGTCGAATCTGCTGGCCAACATCTTTTTGGTGTCTTTGATCATGTTATTATTGCTACCAATAATTAACATGTCATCAACGTAAAGATAGATAATGATGTAACCTTGTTGTGTATTCTTAGCGTATACACACTTATCACATTCATTAGTCTTGAAGCCATTAGCAAGTATAACGTCATCAAAACGTTTATGCCATTGTTTTGGTGCTTGCTTTAGACCGTATAAAGACTTGACGATCGACGGACCTTAGTTTCATTGCACTGGAGCAATAAAGCCTTACATTTGTTTCATATAAATTTCTTCTTCAAGTTCACACGTTGAGGAAAGCGGTCTTGACATCCCTTTGATGTATCTCGAGACCGTGTAGTCTGCGAAGGCAATCGATAGGCGAATTGAAGTAATTCAATAATGCTTGGAGCATAGGTGTCAAAATAATCAACACACCTCCTTTTGATTAAAACCTTTGGCGACTAGCAGGGCCTTGTATTTATCAATGGACCCATCGGGTTTCAATTTTTCGTTTGAAGACCCATTTACACCCTAGGGGTTTGCAACCTTTGGGAAGGTCGACGAGCTCCCAGGTGTGGTTTTGCATAATGGAAGATATTTCGCCGTTGACGGCTTCCTTCCATTGTGGAGCCTCGGGAGTAGACATTGCTTCCTTGAACGTACGTGGTTCATTATCCACGAGAAACGTGGTCACAAAGTCTGGTCCAAAGGTCTTACTTGTGCGAGCTCACTTGCTTCGACGAGGTTCATCAATGTCTTCATCTTGATGAATACCTTGATCAATAGCCATAGGGACTATTGCTTGTGAGGTGTTATCTTGTTCGTCAATTGACCAAGGAAATGAGCGTTTTACTGAAGTATCATCTTTTAGAGGAAAGATAGCTTCGAAAAACGTGGCATTTCTTGATTCCATAATGGTATTCACCTCGATTTCGGATTATCGATTTATGGACTAAGAACCGATAGGCGCTATGGGTTGCATAACCAATAAAAGTACAATCCACGGTTTTGGAACCGATTTTAACCTTTTTGGTGGTGGGACAGCTACTTTAGCTAGGCACCCCACACTTTGAGGTATTTGTAGGATGGTTTTCGACCATGCCATAATTCATAGGGCGTTTTGTCCAATTTCTTGTGAGGAAGCTTGTTTAACAAGTAATTGGCAGTGAGCACCGCCTCCCCCCACATTTCGTCGGGTAGACCGGATTGAAGCAATAATGCATTCATCATTTCCTTTAAGGTTCGATTTTTTCTTTCGGCAATCCCATTGGATTGTGGGCTATATGGGGGTGTGACTTTGTGAATAATCCCGTGTTCAGCACAGAAGTCTTTGAAGGGAAAAACATATTCGCCTCCTCGATCAGACTTAAGAATTTTTATCTTCTTTGAAAGTTGATTCTCGACTTCGTTTTTGTAAAGTTTAAAAGCTTCGAAGGCTTCAACTTTACTTTTTAAGAGATAGAGATGACAAAACCGGGTACAATCATCAATAAAGGTGATGAAGTATTTGTTTCCGCCATAAGATTCTATGGATTTTAAATCACATAGATCACTATGAACCAAAGCTAATGGTGTTGTGTCACGCTCGATCGTCTTAAACGACGTTCTTGTTTGCTTAGCTTCAACGCAAGTATGGCATTTGTTATTTTTATTAATGCGACTTGGAGGAATTAATTCCATTTTCATTAATCGTCTCATAGAGTCATAGTTAACATGACCTAATCGATAATGCCAAAGATCAAAATGCTCAAGCAAGTAAGAAGAAGATGGTGCTGTAGCACTTTTATTATCAACATTGTATGCGGTGTTAACCACCATTACATTACACTTAAAAAGGCCCTCATCGAGGTAACCTTTACCAATAAAAACCCCACTCTTACTTAGGATAAACTTGTCCGACTCAAAAGCCAACTTAAACCCATGTTTAACCAAAAGAGAACCCGAGATCAAATTTTTGCGAATGTCGGGAACATGAAGGACATTGGTTAGCACCAATTCCCGCCCACTCGTCATTTTCAGGGTCACTTGGCCTTTGCCTTCCACTCCCGAAGTAGATGAGTTGCCCATGAAAAGCTTCTCCCCGGGCGTCACCTTGTTGTAAGCGGAGAACATCTTGGCATCGCCGCAAATATGACGCGTCGCGCCGGTGTCCACGAACCACTCGCGGCCCGTGCCAACCATGTTTGTCTCGGAGACGACACATATCATGCTGATCTCCTCATCAACCATGTTTGCCTCACGCTTGACCCGCTTCTTCCCACGGCATTCAGCGGCTTTGTGGCCGACCTTGTCGCAGTTCAAGCACTTCCCTTTGAACTTGTAGTTCTTGTGCTTTTTGGGCTCTTCGGCCGAGGACTGCTTGTGCTTCTTGGAGCTTTCGGCGGCGTGCTTGCGCTTGTTGCCCCTCGGTTCTTGCTCAACAACGTTGGCCCCGTCCATAGTGCGGTTGTTCCTTTTATCCGCTACCTTGTTGTCTTGTTCAATCCGTAGCCTTAGGATCAAGTCTTCGAGAGACATGTCTTTTCGCTTGTGCTTAAGGTAGTTTTTGAAGTCCTTCCAACCGGGAGGGAGCTTCTCGATTACCGCAGCAACTTGGAAAGATTCGGGGAGTTGCATACCCTCGGCTTCCAACTCATGCAACAAAACTTGAAGCAGCTGAACCTGAGAGACAACAGGCTTAGTGTTGATTCCTATGATTAGATTTGGTTGAGTCATCTTCTGATTCTATTGTACAGTAGGCTAAAAGGTCTGCGTACCGATTAGTGTGGCAACTGTCTTAGAATCCTTGTGTTTAGAATAGTTTCTAAGTGTTAGTTCTTAGGCGCCTTCTACAAAGAAGCTTCTACAATGTCCTTAAGAACCGGACTTTGAAATCTGCTCAAAGTCCGGAAAATCAAATTTGGCCAAAATCAAGAAACAATGACACGTGTACACCTAATTAGATATTTTCGAAAATATCTAGTCATTATGTCTTCACAGATTATTTTTCAAGAAGTCAACTCGCATGATGACAAGCTGTCTGTATCTGAAATCGAAGGACCGAAGACATTACCGTTTTGGCTAAGAAGACTTTCCAAGCCGCAAAGCTCGCACTCAAACATTACTCGTTTAGTAATGTCTCTCGCACACCGCATCTCGATGATGTGGATGTTCCTTCTCCCAAAGCGCCGAATTGCATTCAATGCAAAGGAACGTTGGACACAATTATCTCTGAATTCAGACCAACGGTCAAAAGATCTCTTCCTGGTATATATTTAAGTTTTGAAGATCTGAAGACATAACTCTTGCGCAATTAACTCTCAAGCTTCATCTTCAATACTCAAGCATTCAAGAGATCAAAGGACAAGGACTAACACTTCACCAAACTTTCTGAAGCTGCAGATCTGCCATCTTAAATTCGTTTTCAGCTTCATTTAGTTTGCCTTTAAACTGTTCTTTAATTCTGCACGTGAAGAGAACAATTATTCATTGATTGTCTCTCTCACCTTTATACACTTGGTTAAAAACTCATTTTGTACACGATCCATTAGAGATCTAAATCATAAACCTAGTGGATAAACAAGTGCACTTTTAAAATCCAAAGCTAACCACTTTGGTAGTGGATGTAGTACTATTCACAGTACGAACCACTTCAAATCTCAGTGTGCTGTCTGAATTGTTCTTATTACTCCACTTAACTGCTTGTGTTTAACAATTACAGTTTCTGCACTACCTTAACAGCAGTCCTGCTAATTCTTAATATATTTTGTTTCCGCTGCCTAAACTCTTCTATTTAATCCTCTCTTAGAAATCTTAAAGAAGAGTTTACGAAAAAGTTTTAAAAAAAACATATCTAGGCTATTCAACCCCCCCCCTTCTAGCCTAGATTGAGCCTACTTCGGGACCAACACTTAGTATCTACCATAGCAAAATCAAGAAAGCGAGCAACCACAAATTTCTTATGCCCGGCGTCCTCGGTTTTGTACTTTTTCTCTAAGGACTCCCACAATGCCTTAGCACTCTTAAATGGACTATAAATTTTATACAAGGAATTAATAAGTCCATTTAGAATGTAATTGCGACATAAGAAATCCGAGTGCTTCCACGACTGCGACCACGTGGTCATGTCCGTCTCGTTAGGGTCTAGGGGGGCATTTCTTTCAAGCATTTGGACAGATTCAAGGTGGTCAAGTAGAAGAGCATTTGCTGTTGCCATCGCTTGAATTCTGTGCCATTGAACTTTTCGGGTCGCTCGCTATGAATCGTTGGCGGTAGGCCGGGAGTTGCAACAACAGCAGGCTGTTCGACTACAACAACGGTTTCCTTTCCACTTTCAGAAGTAGTCATTGCTGCACCGAAGTGAATCAGAATTACAAGGAGATTGTAATGCAGTAAAAACTGAACAGATATATAATCTGTAATTTGGACCAGATTATATAACAGAAAATAGGTTTTGAAACTGATTGTTAAACAAAGGATGTAACGAGGCGAACCCTTAAGACTTATGTAATCGGGTTCTAAAGCGTAGGAAAGCATTTGCAATTGTTGTGTAACCGTGAAACAAACTTTGTAATGAAACTGTTAACAGTCTAGTATGCAAAGTTCCCAGAATCAGGTTTTACAGAAGCAGAAATAGGTTTAAAAGTCTATACTTCTGCTGGAAATGGTCCTGTAATCTGTAACAAAACAGATCACAAGCGATAATTTTTCCCGAATCGGATACGTTTAAGATGCATCGAATCTATATAATAAAACAGGTTATGTAATCTGAAACTGAAAAATTATGTTCTGAAATCTGTTTTTATAGACAAGTTAAATGCAGAAACAAATTGAGACTGTAGTCTTAAAACAAATGATATCTGGAACAGTTTATAATGGACAGTTTATTTCTCAACAAGAACTGAAACTGAAAACAGGTTGAAGCATGCAGGTTTAATGCAGTAACGAAATTCAGATGCAATGTAGTTTCGTAATCTGTAGCAAAACAGGTTTGAAACAGATATATAAACTGTTTTTAAAATCAGGTTTTATAGCTTCATGCAGGATCAGAAGCTGTATGTAAAACCATATAAAACAGAAACAGGAACAAGGCTGTTTCTGTAACAGAAACCAGATTCTGTATTTTGGAGTCTGTAAGTCAGGTTGTTTTGAACAGGCTGATTGCAGTAATGCAATAATTTACTGAATTTGTAACTTAGGCAGTGTAGAAACTGTACGTAGTAACATGCAATTCATATGAATTCAGAATTAGATTTAAATCTGTTACTTTAGAAATTTAATGTAGTAACAGAAGCAAACTTGTATCAGGCTGACAGAAGCAAACTTGTATCAGGCTGACAGGTTAAATTTGGTTTCCATATCTACAACAGATGACAGGTTATATCCAGATTAGACGGATTAAGTCAGTTTTTATGAAAACTGGTACAAACACAGAAAGTGTTGAAATCCTACGACGATTGGATTTCGTTTGGTTAATGGAGTGAAAAACATAACTTCCAAACTTTAAATGGTTGGTGATTGTGATGTGTTTTGTTGATTTTAGTCTTGGGAATTAAGCCCGAATGACTATTGGGAATTGTTTGTAAACTTTAAAGAATTATTTCGGTGTGGAGTTATAAAACACATAAAGAATGAAATGTGTTAGTAAGACTCAACGGAGTCGTTATAAGGCCAATAAAATGATAAAAAGCCTTGGGTTGAAACCCTACAATGTTTGGGTTTGTTTGGGTTATGATTATGCACACCGGGTTTTTGGTTTGTGTCCAATGGAGACACTCATGGTATGAAGACTCATTAGAAATATGTTTTGAGCATGCTTGTTAGAGCATGGACATTTGAGACCAACGTATGGTCACGTGTATATGTAAGAGAAGACTAAGAAAGAATTCTCTCCTTAAGGATTTTGGTTGCGTGCTTATAAAAGCACTAGTGAGAAGTGACTACGGAGTAGTCATGATGTTTTGAGTATGAGGTTGGTGTTATCGATCATGTGTGACGATTAGGACTATGATTGAGTCCGGTGTACTTTAAATAAAAGACTAAAATAATAAGTCTTGAATTGTGGATATTTTGAGACTAACGTAGTAGTCTTTGGGTTGATTTGAGTTGAGGATTATGGAAGACCTCACATTATATAGTATTAAGCTTGTATACTATACTTGACTGGGTTGATGACTTGAGGCATAATGAATACCTCAATAAGTAGTTCTTGAACTAAACTTATAAGTTAGTTGAACACAATGGTTATATGCAAATATATGCATTATTCATGATGTATGGTAGAGCATTATGTCCTACTTGATTTTATGCAATTATATGCATGGTTTATGAGATTTCGTAGAGCATTATGTCCTACGTGGTTATATGCAAATATGTGCATGGATTATGCAATTTTGTGGAGCATTATGCCCTACTTGTTTATATGCAATTATGTGCATGGTTTATGAGATTGTTGTAGAGCATTATGTCCTACATGGTTTAATGAGTCCGATAATTATGAATTTGGTCTCATTGGTTTATACAAGTAAATATCTACTTGATCATTTGGTTTAAAGTCCAGCTGGCGGGTTTTGGTTGTTGTGTCGGCAATGAGACGATTCATAGTCTTTGGGAACAATCGCTATGAATCGTTGCATTGGGTCCTTTTTCTCCTCACTATTTGGCCAATAGTGGGATGTGGTCT
Organism: Codonopsis lanceolata; assembly: GCA_013146195.2. Classification (NCBI taxonomy): domain Eukaryota; kingdom Viridiplantae; phylum Streptophyta; class Magnoliopsida; order Asterales; family Campanulaceae; genus Codonopsis; species Codonopsis lanceolata. Next base: position 91,127,700 of record CM028383.1, read on the forward strand.
CGAGAGAGAGCCATCTAGCCTACTTTCGAGCTACCATTTCTCATCCAGGAGGCTGGATGAATGTAGCAGTACTCATTAAGGAAACTTATGAGTTGAGATTATTTGGGGAGGAAACCCCAGGGTATGATTGATTGGGAATTGAGCCCGGATCATGGTTTGAGATTTGACCTCATGGTAAGTTGGTTGGGTTTTGAACCCGGATTTGATTGTAACGGTTCAAAATACGTTTACTATTACGCATATTTATTTATGAGCATTTATATGAAAAATAATATGCTACTTGATTTATGTGAGTTTATGTGCTTTAAAAATTAAGTACATGTTTCATGATGGTATACTAGCATGATACCATGATTTTATATGATTGTGCATTTATGCCATGCCATGTCATACTATGCCACATGTTGCATTTAGAAACTTACTGGGTCATTATGACTCACACCGTGTGATTGTTTTCCCTAGTGTGTGTAGTGATCCCGTTAGTTAATGCAGCCGGATAACGACTTCTAGCAGTGGTCTTCCAAGTCAAAAGCTTGGAGTTATTTATTATTATTTTGTTATTTATTTGTGAGGCTCGAATGTAAAGTTATGTAGACTTTACTTGGGTAGAATGTAGTAGTATGTTATGGTTGTGTATTTGGGAGCCGGTTGTATTGCCGAGCCGTTGTATCCTTAGAAATTATCCTCGTTGTCATTTCGAGCATGTGTGGCTCGTTTATTCTAGTTTTGGTATTATTATTGTTCCTACCTCCGACAGTTTTTTTTTTAGTCGTGAGTTTTGGTTGGTGGTTTAGCATTAATTATATTGCTATAGTTGAATTGTTCCTCCGGCATGTTATAGCCGTTGAGTGGTGTTTATCAAGTTGGGATTTTGTCTGTTGCCGGCCTTGGTTGCCGATGGTTTGTTGTGCGTGTCTAATGTTGCGTCACGCGCGTCGAATTTTTGGGCCGAGAGATTTACCATCTCTTTGGTTGTTTATATTTAGGAGCTTGTTAGCTCGGGTTCCATTATGGTTTTGCTTCCGCAGGTTTTGGTTATTATTTTCCTATATCGCCGTTATGGCTTTATATTCCTGTCTTGAGCTTGTTGGCTCATCTTTTGACTCGCACCATTATGCTTAGCAGGTGCTTGTCTGTCTCTTAGTTTGTCCTGATGGCACGACCTTGGGATCTCGTATTGAGATCCGGGGGTCGTCCGATTGGTATCGAGCTATTGGTTAGCTATTTCGCCAGGATAGGTTCCTTGGCCTAGTTGGGTTGGGTTTATTGTTGAGATTTTTAACGTCGAGTGTTCCTTGTAGGTATATTATGTCAGGAGCTTGGCGTGGAGCTAGTTCTAGCAGACCTCGTTCGGGTACCGTTCGTGGTAATGAGGGAAGGGAAAATGTTAATGATCCGCGTGTGACTCCTCAACAAATGTTTAGAGGGGAAGATGATTCCACTATACTTGGGAGATTTTTGAAGTTAGAACCTGAGGGCTTCGATGGAGAGCCCGATGCTTCTAAAGCCGAGCATTGGTTAGAAAGCATGGAAAAGATCTTTGAAGCTATGGGTTGTACGTCAAAAGAGATGGTGACCCTAGCGGTGTTTACCTTGAGTGGTGCGGCTGACCATTGGTGGCATGTGTTACGAGATAATTGGAGACACTTTGGAGTACCCCAACTGTGGGAAAATTTCATAATGGAGTTTAGGGCACAGTTTATTCTGGCAATAGTTTGGGAAAGAAGAGAAATGGAATTTATTGCGCTAGAACAAGGAGATATGACTGTGGCTCAGTATTCAGCGAAGTTCACATAGTTGGCTCGTTACTGTGGTTACTTAGTACCAGATGAGGCTAAGAAGACCCACCGGTTTGTAAAAGGCCTAAAGATGAAGTATCGTAGGCAGCTTATTCCCTTACAGCTCACGGAGTACCGAGATGCTGTGGATCGTGCTTATGCGATGGAGTTAGACTTCAAGGAATATGCTCAAAAGAGAACCTCGAGAGCTATTAAGAGTGATGATGATATTGGGAGGCAAATAGCACCTCAGAAAGTTAATCAAGGAATCACACGCATCTTGGTAGGACAGTGATGTTCCTACCTCTAGTCGGAGACGACGAGGCGGTGAGTTGATATGTAATTTTTGTTTGAGGACAGGACATGCCGAGAACAGATGTTGGGGCAAGGCAGGAAAGTGCTTTGCTTGTGGCGGTGATCATGTTCGTAAGGATTGCCCGAAGATGAGGGTTAATCAGTTTGGGAGTGCTAGTCGACAATCTGGTGGCTCCAAGAGAGATGGTGATGGTCGACCTAGAGTTTGAGGTCGTGTGCGCGTGGCGGTGGGCCATTGCGGAGTTTTGAAACCTATCCGAATAGGAAGGTATGCTCTCGTATATATATATTATACCGTCGCTACTAATATTGTTATTATGAGTACACGTCTTATCGGTAACTCATGTGCATTCATACATACATTACATGGTGTATTGCATATTGTTGGTTTATTATTTGATTGGGGATAAAGCCCCAATGTGATGATGGTTTGTGGTATTGTTTGATTTGTGAATTGCCGGTAGGTAATCACACATGGTTTGTGGATTCTTGTGTAGTCTATATATTTATAGGACTATACTATATATAAAGAGCATTGAGGATGAATTTGTGTTACGATGATAGTAACCAATGGTTTTATGGGGTTACGGTTTTGTCGGCCTATATTAAGAGCCGGGGTATGAATATTCGTATATATATGTATATATATATGAAGCATGAATTGTATGATGATACTTATTGATTTGATATGATACTTGTATATCCTATGGGGATATGTTTAGTGTGGCGAATAATATAATATTATATATTGATTGATGGTCATTATGCGAGTAGGATACACTCGGTAAGTGCGAAAGTTAAGTGTCGCGATCTATGGGTTGATTTTAGTGCGCGGACAAGTATGATGTCTCACCGCAATCTTGTTGAAGTTTTGGTGTTTTGGGGACGTTAGAATATGCGTCGGTTGTAGCCTTGGTCTAGAGCTTAAGAAAGGTTGGTATTGTGGCGTATAGACGTTACGACTACTAGTAGCCGCGTCGGTACGTGGTGACTTCTAGCGAGTTTTCTTGGTTGTGTGCTAGGTACACAAGTTTTGCGGTAAGTATGATTGTTGTTTGCCAAGGTAATAGACCTTGTTATTTGACTTGACTTCATTCAGTTATGTGCATTAGTTGTAGGGAACACCTACTTGATGCATCTACATCGTAGTATATTAAATTTTAATTTCATAATTTTTATCTCCTGCTCATTCACTTCATTAGCATAGGAGACTATTGAAGGATGCTTAAAACTTTTTAATCATGAACCTTCGCATCCTTGCAACGAAAAGCTTTTGAGTATCCAATTTAGCCGGTACCCTAAATTGGTGATCAAAAGTGGTTCCTTGTTGGACTAGGATTGGTATGAATTATGGTAGAAATTGACTATACCCGTTACCAAATGGAATGGACATGAATGGAAAGAATTTTCAAAACATTTCATTGTTGTGCTCTTATGTGTTTTTACCCGCGATAGGGAGATCGCGAGTATTACTTGCGTGGCTTGAAATGTCAACTTGATTGCCTCCGATTTGGTTGAGAATTGCTCTATAGGCAATTATTACTCCTTGTGACTTAAGGTCTGTTATGCGCGAATTTTATGATGTGCCCCGGGACAAATAGTTTCGGTAGTTGAATGTTATGGTATCTTTGAACTTGTTTTCATGTTGAACTTTGGGGTTTGTGTACAAGATTGATTACTATTGTTCGTATGTGTTTTCTCGACTCGGATATGAGTCATATTATTTCCAATCTGAAGAGTTTAGTGTGGTTGTGCCTATTGAGAGGTCTTGAGACCTGAATTTGGATCACGGTAGTTTGATCCTCATATACTTGGTTTGGTTATTGCGATGGTAGACTCGGAGATTGAGTCTAGGTTTATGGTTTTGAGCATCGAGTGTTCACTCGGGATTGTGAGACACCGTAGTGGTGTCTGGATATTCCATGTTGAGGTGATGACCTAGCATTGATTTGAGATATAGTTTAGAATTCGGGACGAATTCTTTTTAAGGGGGAGAGGATGTAAGATCCCGATTCCCGGTTAGCTTGAATTGCGTGCAATGCTCGCATTTCTTCTTTGGTTGATTACTCGTTTGGTTTGTGAGAGAGTCTAAATGTGTATGAGAGATCACATTAAGACCAAAACACTTTTAAGAGATGTCATATAGTTGTTGATTTGCTAAAGTCAAAGTCGTAACCCGACGATAGTCGAAATGTGACGCGATTGAGAGTTTGTTCGGGTTTTGTGTTCTTGACCTCGATTTGGTCCTAGATCTTTACATGATGATTTAATAACATGTTTAGATGTGTTAGACTTCTAATTGGATGCATTCCATAAGTCTCGTGAAGTTTTGACGCCTCGAGAATAACAATTCTCCTTATCGCGTAGTTTGAGATTGAGCCGGGCGATCGTCTCGTCTTTCGGGAGCTTGTTTCCCCTATCTGTTGTTCATCATCTGAGAGGCATTCAGGCCTATTTTGTAGCCCTAATAGGTGTTTACAATCATGGGTTATTACCCGTCGGTTTGTGGTTTCATTCGACGTTTTGATAGCAAGTTGTTACGTCTTGCGTCGGTTTTGCCCCGGGTTGTTTCGGGTGTTGTTTATGGGAGTTTAGACTTACTTTAAAAGTGGTTTGAGACTTGGATGGATTAGTTTAATGTTTGAGGACTTTAAGGGTTCAATTTTGAGCCATTTCGAAGCTTTAAGGCTCGAGGATGCATGCGGGAGAGGCCGGGACCGAGCAAGGAAGCAACAAAAGTCGGGAAGGGGTAGTAAGGAGTGATGCGGTCGCATCACTCAAATACTGCGACCGCAAGGTTCCCTGGCAGCCTGTTACGGGATTTTTTGGGGAAAATTGAATTGTTGACCAATTATACCCACCCAAACCCAACCTAAACTAATCCTAAACCCTCCTAACTAACCTAAGACATGTCCTAACCATCTATTGGTGTTTTAGAGGTGGATTAAGTTGGCTAATTAGAGAGAAACAACCCCACCCACCTAAACTAATCCCACTTACTTTCTATCATATATAAACCACCAGCACTTAATTAAACCTCTCATTTTCTGCCTACACTTCACAAAAACGTGGGAGAGCTTGAGAGAGGAGATTTCTAGGGTTCTTGAGTGCCCAATCTTGGAGGCCATAGCTTGGGACTTTCATTTCTCAAGCTACACCATAGTTTTGAAGAAGGGATTGAAGAGAACAACACCCAACACCAAGAATTTCGGGATTGTGACTTGAAGGGGCTGATTTGAGGTAAGTTTCTACCCTATTTCTCCTTCTTTTGGGCTCCATTGACCCTAGGGAAACAATCATTTGTGCTATGTGAGGTCAATGGAAGCCATTGTTAGGGTTTGTAGAAGATGCCATGAACCCTAGGTTTTCAAATTTATGATAGAGTTGATTGAACCTATGTGAGACCATGATTTATGTGAAATTCATGTTCTAAATGGTCTATTGAACTTGGTTATGTTGGTTATCCATGAGTATTGAGGTTGATTTGGTAGAGATACTTGGAGGGTGTTTTGCCCAAATTTGGTTTAGCTTGCAAAATTATGGATGTGAGCTTGATTACTATGTTTTATATGCTTAATAGAGTATATTAAACCATGTTGTATGATTTAATCATGAATTAGGAATTATGATTGGTAAGGTGACTTGAATGAATTTATGCACAAGATGGCCAATTTGTTCTAAGTTGCATTGCGAAGTAATTTGTGGGGTTTATGTGAGTTTAACGAACATGGGAAGATGGTTATTGATGTTGGTTATGAACATAGAGGATATTGAGACTCATGGCTTCTATACCCTAAAATTTTAGAAAGGGTAGATTAGACTCAACGGAGTCATTATAAGCTCGATAATATGCTAAGCAAACTTGGGTTGAAATCCTACGACGATTGGATTTCGTTTGGTTAATGGAGTGAAAAACATAACTTCCAAACTTTAAATGGTTGGTGATTGTGATGTGTTTTGTTGATTTTAGTCTTGGGAATTAAGCCCGAATGACTATTGGGAATTGTTTGTAAACTTTAACGAATTATTTCGGTGTGGAGTTATAAAACACATACAGAATGAAATGTGTTAGTAAGACTCAACGGAGTCGTTATAAGGCCAATAAAATGATAAAAAGCCTTGGGTTGAAACCCTACAATGTTTGGGTTTGTTTGGGTTATGATTATGCACACCGAGTTTTTGGTTTGTGTCCAATGGAGACACTCATGGTATGAAGACTCATTAGAAATATGTTTTGAGCATGCTTGTTAGAGCATGGACATTTGAGACCAACGTATGGTCACGTGTATATGTAAGAGAAGATTAAGAAAGAATTCTCTCCTTAAGGATTTTGGTTGCGTGCTTATAAAAGCACTAGTGAGAAGTGACTACGGAGTAGTCATGATGTTTTGAGTATGAGGTTGGTGTTATCGATCATGTGTGACGATTAGGACTATGATTGAGTCCGGTGTACTTTAAATAAAAGACTAAAATAATAAGTCTTGAATTGTGGATATTTTGAGACTAGCGTAGTAGTCTTTGGGTTGATTTGAGTTGAGGATTATGGAAGACCTCACATTATATAGTATTAAGCTTGTATACTATACTTGACTGGGTTGATGACTTGAGGCATAATGAATATCTCAATAAGTAGTTCTTGAACCAAACTTATAAGTTAGTTGAACACAATGGTTATATGCAAATATATGCATTATTCATGATGTATGGTAGAGCATTATGTCCTACTTGATTTTATGCAATTATATGCATGGTTTATGAGATTTCGTAGAGCATTATGTCCTACGTGGTTATATGCAAATATGTGCATGGATTATGGGATTTTGTGGAGCATTATGCCCTACTTGTTTATATGCAATTATGTGCATGGTTTATGAGATTGTTGTAGAGCATTATGTCCTACATTGTTTAATGAGTCCGATAATTATGAATTTGGTCTCATTGGTTTATACAAGTAAATATCTACTTGATCATTTGGTTTAAAGTCCAGCTGACGGGTTTTGGTTGTTGTGTCGGCAATCGCACTTCGGTCCGCACACCCACTGGGGCTACCCCTTATTCCTTGGCATATGGCATGGAAGCAGTGCTGCCTATTGAAGTTGAAATACCATCATTAAGAGTGATGATGGAATCTAACATTGCATAAATCGATTGGGTCAAAGGGCGATACGAAGAATTAGCCCTAATCGACGAACGGCGTTTGCTAGCCCTGGAGTATACCCGAGCATATCAAAGGCGATTAGCTCGAGCCTTCAATAAAAAATTCAAAGGCTTTGACATCAAAGTCGGGGATCTCGTGCTTCGAGAAAAACCCCCTAGTTATGTTGATACTAGGGAAAAATGGAAATCTCCATGGATGGGACCGTATATTGTCAAAGAGATCCGGTTAGGAGGTGTCGTACTTCTCACAAACCAAGGAGGAGAAGACCTTGTTCAGCCCTTCAATCTCGACAAGCTCAAAAGGTATTATGCTTGAGCCAATCTATCCGGTAGGTGCTTCCCCCTCCAGCTCTCTAGGTTGAAAACTCGAAAAGGTGGCCTAGGCAAAAATTAGAGCATAAAAAAATAAAATAAAACAATAAAAATGAGAAATAAGGGCTCGTTAGGTTGAAAACCCGAAAGGGCAGCTTAGGAAAAAGTTAGAGCAAATAAAAATAAATAAATAATATATATATATATATATATATATATATATATATATATATATATATATATGTCAGGAGAAAAAGGAAGAAGGAAGGCACACTTTGAATCCTCAGCATCCTACCTCCAGTCTTCAGCATGCAAGGGGCTCGACTGACAGAAAAAAGAGAAAAACCATGACAGAAGCTCACATTAAAACACTAAAATATAATATTACAGGTCCTAAGGTGCAACTTAGGAATAATTGCTAAAGATATTTGGACTATGCATTATGTGCCTGTACATATTTATTATTGCCTCTACCCCCTTTGTTTCCCAAACTATCCCTCTTTTGCAGCTTAAACCCCAAGGTAGTCCATCAATGCCTGCGGCGTCCACCCAGTCGAGCCCATATACTCCCTCTGCGAGGCACAGAAGAAGCTTTATTCTCATCAGCATGAGAGCCCCCAGAAGTGTCCTCGTCCTCTTCGTCATAAGCATCGCCGTTGTCCTGAACAGCCGGACGACTTAGACTCCGTCGACTGTCGCCCTTGTCTGATCACCAAGAAAATTAAGGAGGCTATAAAAATAGGCCACGATGAATAGCTTGGTAACAATTATATGCCCAAGCACAGAAGGAGGCGGCTGCCTTTTCCTCCCCGCATATCACCAGAAAAGCCCGCTCGAGCCCGAAGGTGTATTCTTTTAAAATCTGTTTCTAAGATGCAGTGTGCCATTACCATTAGATATCGGTATAGCTTTATTTTCTGCATGCATTTTGAGTCTGCATTTTATTTTTGCGCATCATTTACATTATATTTGTATTACATAATAAATGTTTGTACATATTTTGATGCATATAAAAAAAAAGAAAGGAAAAAACTAATGTGTGCAGGTAGTAGGAGCTAATAGTCGCAGGACGCTCTGCCTCTATCAAAACCGCCTCCCGTAACTCGAGGGCCCGTTCCACCGCCAAGCCTGTGACCTCTACCTCTCACCCGAGGGCGAGCCGACCCGCAAGCTTCATCTTCATCATCATCGCGGCATCTGGTCTGTCGTATAACATCATTTCCCCGGCAAAAAATGTCATCCATAAGCCGATGATAAAGTTTGTTGATGCTAACGAATCCCCGCAGTAGCCTCTTGTATGTGGACACCTTGACTTGAAAAAGAAAAAAAAAGAGGGTGTTGAAACAAAAAAAAAAAGATGCATCAATCTAAAAGAAAAAAAAAAGTAAAAAATGATGATGATGCTAAATAAGTGATGATATATACAGTGCGAGCATGATCGGGAACACGGTATTCCTCAGGAATGTCTGCATCGGGTAAGACTTGCTTTATAAGTCTTCCATCTCAATGATATTGGAAGGTGGAGAAGGCATCATCGGGCAGAGAGAACTCTGACTGCGCATCAGGAGCTGGGTGAGAGGACCCTGGCCTATCACAAGCATCAGATGCACGCCTGGCAACCGCAGGGGTAGGAGGGGCAGGATGGAGCATCGTCCTCAAAAACTCCTCATATGGCATGACTGGATAATCACAGGGCGGCATGACAAATTTTGACAGGTAAAGATACCTATTCGACAGAAGATCTGGAACAATCACCCAAGGGGGAGGTGGAGGAGGCACCACCGGAAATGTCGAGTACAGGACATGTTGGTGATTAACTCGCTCGCCCATGTATAAGGAATAATTCATGATCGACACCATGAGAATCTGACAGCGGCTCAATGTTAGGGTGACCTCATATGGCCCTACCAAATTCTGCCAAGGAACTAAATGCACTGAGCCCGAGGTCGAGCTAGCTATCTTGTCATGGAGTCCGAGTTGTTCCAGAAAATGGCCGTCCCTATCCTTCTTCCAATTTGCGTTTACGAACTTAGACAAATAAGGAGGTCTATAAACGCTGCTGTGCGTGGGCCTGGTTTGAAATCAAAAACAGAGTAAGCCCACACCTGAAAAAAAAAAAAGAGAAACAAAAGTCAGCTATATATATATATATATATATATATATATATATATATATATATATATATGAAAAAGAAAATGACAAAAAAAAAGAGAGAAGAAGAGGAGATGAAATATACCTCCCAAGCAGGAGCAAAGCTAGTCATAACCGGTGAATCATTCCGGCTCTCCCTATCCATGGAGGCATAAAGCTCAACCAGGCCTGCCTGCCCCCTATCATAGTTAATCACGTTGTCCACTTCCCGAAGGCAGCCTAGGAGAGAAACTCTCAAGGAGGTGGATGAATTGGCAAATAGCGACATTCCCAAAAAGAAAAATAGAAATGCTCTGGCGACTTGAGCTACAGCTATGCTATCCCCAGCATCGACTGTCCCAGCATTCGCCAAAATCCATCTTTTAACGCTGCCAATTTTGATCTCATCCGTAGTTTTATAATCGGGCACGAAGCCCAGAAGATCCTCCACCACATCATGATGATGACGGAGAGTGTAATCTGGCTCTAAAGTCCGGCCGATGCTGGTAGAGATACCCGTGATACCAGCAAAATCGCACGGGGTCATGATGGCCTCTCCCGAGCTGAAGTGGAAGGTGTGGGTAGTGTCCCACCAATAGTTCCGCAATATATTGAATATAGCCATGTAGCTGCAGAAGGGACGAAATGCCCGCAGAAATACCCCAAGGCCTATATCCTAAACCAACACATGGGCCGGCTCGGGCATCAAATGAAAAATGTCCGTCACCATGTCACAACTCGCTCGAACCCGGGTCAAGGTATTGCGGTCCTGAAAAAAAAAAACAAAAGGAAGGGAGGAAAGGTAAGATTCTCATAAACCTTTTTTCTTGCATAATCAGTACATTAGACAATATTTTTTTAAAATAGAAAATATATAATATAAAGTATGTGTTTTTGCATATAATAAAAAAAATCATCATCATCATAAAATAAAAATAAATGTATGCCTTTCCATTCATGCATTTTGCATTTTAGCATGTATTTAAGAATTTTCATTTACATTCTTGCATAAATAAAACATATATCAATCACCATTGTATCATCTAAAAAAAATGTTGTATGCTCCTCATTATCGCATTTGCATTTTGGCATGCATTTAAAGTTTCCTATTTTGCATTTTTATGCATATGAATTTTTTTTACTATGAAAATTTTTGCTCAAAATTTTTTATTATCATTGCATTTCAAAAAACAAAAAAAAAATGATATAGGGTTTTCATTCATTTGCCCCTTAGCATTCAAAATTTTCTATTTTTGCATATGAAATTTTTTGTAAATAAATAATAGAATTCTAAAAAAAACGTATATGTATTGCATTTGAAAATTTTAAAGTGCATCCTTGGCGTCAAAATAAAAATGCATTCGTGCATTTAAAATTTTTCGGGTATAAAAATAATTTTTTTAATAAAAACATGCCTTTTTGCATTCAAATATGTATTTTGGCATTTTAGGCATAAAAAAATGTATGTTTTGCATTTAAAAGTGTATACCGCATTTTACATTTTCGCATCCATGATAAAATAAAATTGCCCATCCATCATATTAGCAAGTATCTCATAAATTTTTATGAATTGTATTTGCATCAAATAAAGTTATATATGCATCTATCATTTGCATTTATAGTCCAATAAGCTGCATTATAGCATTAGCAAAAGAATAAAAAAATAAAAGAGAATAAAGTGTCACCAATCATGAAATAAAAATATTCCCATAGCATTTATTATATCCCTGCATCATAGGCATGCATGAAAAATGAATTTCAATACATAAAATGTATCTGTTTTGTCCTGCATGATCCGAAAATGCATCCGAAAATATACCCGAAAAAATTTACATTATATTCCGAAAAGTTCATTTCATAGGCATATAGCATGTAAAAATAGTCTCTAGCATAAAACATGCATCATAGAGCCCAAGTTGCATTAATAATATAAATCATGCATTGCAGGGTCAAATAGTGACCACTAGTTCAATTATGCATCGCAAAAATAAATTGCATAAATTTTATGCATCATTACCAAAATTGCATCATTTTAGCTTATAAGTTGCATGCATAAGCATTATAAGAAGCATATATATACTCCAAAAGTCCAAAGCAGTACAGAAATTGAGCAGATCTGAAGAAATCAACCAAATGGGTTGGTGAAAGAGTATACTTACATCCGGATTTTGACGATTCGAGACATGTGTGTGCCGATCGCGGACCAAATTGCCCCAGTCATCCGTTGAGTATAAATATTCAACGTGATTCCGGTTCAAAGGAAGAAGTTCCCTCCTCTCTTCACCCGAATCTGGGTGCATTGGCGCCTTTCCATTCCTAGATCTCGAAGAAGAAAGCATCTATGCGGAAAAACAAACAATTTGACGGTAGAAAATTGAGAAAAGGAGAAGAAATGGAAGAAAATGGAAAAATTGCCTCCTCCGTCGGCAATGGACGAGAGCTGCTGAAGGAAGAAGAGAAATGAAGGCTTCTCCCATCATTCCCGTAAGGTATGAAGGAGGAAAAGTGAAATTTTCACTTTTCCCCCTCCAAGCAAATCAAGTTCAGCACTTAAGTCCTCGAATTTTAAAAATTGCAAAGTGGCCCTAGGACTTAACGGAAAGTTAACAAAAGTAATTTTGTTAACCATATTCGGCGGCCATCCATCCAAAAGCAAGGGAAAAGCCATATCTTCAGCAGGTCAGCCGCAAGATAAGCAGGAAAGTCAGGGAAATCAGCGGCAAAGGTAAGAATTTTGTAAAAATAAAGCTTGCATGAAAAATAAAGCGTGAAAAGAAAAAAGAAAAGGAAAAAAAAGAGAAAAAAAAATTGGCAAACATGCAAAAAGAAAAAAAAAAGAAAAAAGAAAATGCAAAAAAACAAAAGAAAAAAGAAAAAGAAAAAATGAAAAGAAAAAAAAAGAAAAAAAAGTCCCCACCATGAGTCAAAAGAAGCAAAAATTGCAGAAATAGCAAAATCAGCTGAATCAGCAGCAGCAGCCAAAGCATGAAAAGGTAAAAAAGGTAAAGTATTCCTATCCTACCTTAATTTTTTTAAAAATACTTATTCAACAACGGGTTTTGACCGGTTGAATATGGTTTTCAAAAGTTTTTTTAAAAAAAGAAAAAGAAAAAAAAGAGGAATATAAAGAAAAAAAGATGAATAAAAAAACACAAAAAAAAAAAAAAGAGGGGAAAGAGAAAAATCTTTTTTTTCGTATTCAACGACGGCTTTTGACCGGTTGGATATAGTTTTTGAAAAGTTTGAAGAAAGTCCTTCTTTTCGTATTCTACGACGGGTTTTGACCGGTTGAATACATTTTTCGAAAAATTTGAAAATTTTCTTATTGTGTTCAACGACGGGTATTGACCGGTTGAATACAATTTTTGAAAATTCCTCTTAACGTATTTCAATGAAGGGTTTTGACCGGTTGAATATGGTTTTCGAAAGTTTTTTTAAAAAAAAGAAAAAAAAAGAGGAATATAAAGAAAAAAAAGATGAATAAAAAAAACAAAAAAAAAAAAAAAGAAGAAGAGGGGAAGGAGAAAAATCTTTTTTTCGTATTCAACGACGGGTTTTGACCGGTTGAATACAGTTTTTGAAAAGTTTGAAGAAAGTCCTTCTTTTCGTATTCAACGACGAGTTTTGACCGGTTGAATACAGTTTTCGAAAAATTTGAAAATTTTCTTATTGTGTTCAACGATGGGTATTGACCAGTTGTATACAATTTTTAAAAATTCCTCTTAACGTATTTCAATGACGGGTTTTGACCGGTTGAAATACGGTTTTCGAAAAACTTAAAAATATTCATACCATATTCAACGACGGGTTTTGAACGGTTGAATACGGTTTTTCGAAAAATATGAAAATCTTTTTCGTTGTGTTCTCGGATGGGTTTTGACCCGGAGGACACGACATCCTCGTTGGTTTTTCGTCTTGCTTAAGGCTGAATTACGTTTGGTCTGATTTCCTTTATAAAGGGATACGTAGGCAGCCTACATTAGTAGGTCCGACAATCAGAACATTTAATTTGCATATCTGCTTAAAAACTACGATAACCTGCTATAACCGACTAAAAATGTTTAGGATATGGAGGTTTGGTTTGCATTATAAAATATTTCATTATAACTGCTACATGTTGCATCTCTCCCCCGTATTAATTGCGCGAAATTGGAGAGTCTATTTCTTATCAATGATGTTTGTCTACTTAGTAAGCTGCGGGTTACCCGTAGACTCCATCGTCGAGGGGCTCTGTAGACTCCCCAATTTTGTACCCCTGATATGTAACATTACATGAAATATCAAGACCTGTTAAAACTTAACAAATGTCAAGTTACATGGTTGAAAATGCAAAAGAACAAAGCAGGATGCGCAAAACAGTGAAATGTAGGGGCTAAAGTTCCTAAAAAGAAACAAAGAAGCCAAAGCTGGCGCCACCCACACTCAAAATGGGGGTGGCACCCAGTTTACTTATGGGTGGCGCCTGGTTTGAGCTACAGGGAATCCCAAACTGCTACAGGACAGATACAGTTCATGTAATGTGCAAATCTTTCGGCGTTCTGTACAATTGGTTAAAGCCTGAAGAGAGAAAAAGAAATTCCTCCCGTGTCCCTCCTTCAGGCTATAAATAGAGCCTTCGGGGTTCACTTTCATACACACCTTTCTTCCCCGAAAACTCTCCGCGTCGTTGTTACGCTGGAGAAATAGGGAGCAAAGTGGGATAGTGAGAGATCCTCCTATAAAGCTTCGAAACCCTGCCAAATCTCCTCCAAACTTAAAACCAACCAGTCAAACTGAGCCTTAGCCCCCCAGCTAGGTTTCCACCCTATTTCCTTGGTCCAAAAATCTCGGAAAGAGCAGTTGCTCTGCCCGAATTAAAAGGCCAAATCAGTCAGAAATAAGTTGTTATTCTACCCGATTTCCGCCTCCCTCAATCATTCAAACAATCAATCCTAAGCAGTTACTCCGCCCGGATTCCGAGGCCAAAAGTAACTTTCGGAAGCAGTTATTCTGCCCGAATCCCCGCACCACTTCTTTAAAAAAAAAAAAAGACTCGCTCTCCTTGAAGGACAGAGCGAGCACACCCTAGTCCGCCAGTAGGTAAGTTTTAAGTTTTTTATTTGTAAAAAGTGCTACTTTCCATCCGGCCCGATGTAAAAATATAAGCAGTTGTGCTGCCTGAAATGTAGGGGCTAAAGTGCCTAAAAAGAAACAAAGAAGCCAAATCTGACGCCACCCACACTCAAAATGGGGGTGGCACCCAGTTTACTTATGGGTGGCGCCTGGTTTGAGCTACAGGGAATCCCAAACTGCTACAGGACAGCTACAGTTCATGTAATGTGCAAATCTTTCGGTGTTCTGTACAATTGGTTGAAGCCTGAAGAGAGAAAAAGAAATTCCTCATGTGTCCCTCCTTCAGGCTATAAATAGAGCCTTCGGGGTTCACTTTCATACACACCTTTCTTCCCCGAAAACTCTCCGCGTCGTTGTTACGCTGGAGAAATAGGGAGCGAAGTGGGATAGTGAGAGATCCTCCTATAAAGCTTCGAAACCCTGCCAAATCTCCTCCAAACTTAAAACCAACCAGTCAAAGTGAGCCTTAGCCCCCCAGCTAGGTTTCCACCCTATTTCCTTGGTCCAAAAATCTCGGAAAGAGCAGTTGCTCTGCCCGAATTAAAAGGCCAAATCAGCCAGAAATAAGTTGTTATTCTGTCCGATTTCCGCCTCCCTCAATCATTCAAACAATCAATCCTAAGCAGTTACTCCGCCCGGATTCCAAGGCCAAAAGTAACTTTCGGAAGCAGTTATTCTGCCCGAATCCCCGCACCACTTCTTCAAAAAAAAAAAGACTCCCTCTCCTTGAAGGACAGAGCGAGCACACCCTAGTCCGCCAGTAGGTAAGTTTTAATTTTTTATTTGTAAAAAGTGCTACTTTCCATCTGACCCGATGTAAAAATATAAGCAGTTGTGCTGCCCGGATTTAGTTAGGAAATAACACTAAAAAGAGCCATTATTATGGTCAAATATTTTTAAGTATATTTGTAACTATTTGTAAAGAAACGGCTGCAAGTCTGTAAATAATGTAGCCGCGGATGTATTTGTTTTTATTTTCTGTATTTTAATGCTTTATTTATTTTCTAAATAAATATAACAAAAAATATACTTTAGCCAAAAACTTTTTTGAGACCGAAAGGGCGAGTTGGGTGCCTAGCACCTTCCCAACTCGTAACTTAGCCTCCGAACGCGTTTTTACAATCTCTGGTTTTCTTTTTTGGTTTTGCTTTATTTCTTCCTCAAAATAAAGATTGTGACTCTATAAAACATTTTGGATCCAATGGGGCCTCACAATATCTTTTCTTGCACTTTTCCGTTTTCCCCTAAAAAATGGAGAATGTGAATGAAAAGGTGATGTATTCCTATATCATGGTATCACCTAAAAAAGGGATTACTTGATATAGAAAACCCAAAGCATCCAGAATGATCTGAAATAGGCCATAAGGCTATTTTTATAAAATCCATAGTGGGGCCTCGTAACTCTCCTTTCTTGCACTTTTCTGTTTTCCCGTAAAAAAGGGAGAATGAGAATGAAAGGGTGATGTATTCCTATATCCTGGTATCCCCTAAAAAAGGGATAACTTGATGTTGAAAACCAAAATCTCCCATATTGGACCAAAAATTCACTGAAAGTTACCGAGACGTATTCAAACGCGCTATCTTAGACAGCACTCCTCTCGCACTTTTAATTTCATCTTCCCCTAAACAAGGGAGGATGGAATGAGACCAGTGGTGTCCCGCATCCGCACGTACGCGCACCCCTATCCAAGGGCACGCGGGGCGCGGCGCATTTTCCCGGGAACCCACACTCCCCCTATTTCTTTAAAGGTCTTTGAAGTTTTCTTGGGCATGCTAGTTTTTATAGGTGTTTTATTCAGGATTTTTGAAAAATTTGTAAGCCTTTGTGCAACCTGCTTCCCAAGGACAACAAATTTATTTTTGACAAAGATTGTCTTGATTCTTTTAATCTTTTAAAAGAAAGATTGACGACTACTCCTATTCTGTCTAGCCCCAATTGGTCATTACCATTTGAAACTATGTGTGATGCATCAGATTTGCTATAGGAGTTGTTCTAGGTCAAAATATTAATAAGAAGCCACATGTGATTCACTATGCTAGCCGGACACTTAATGATGCACAGTTGAACTACACAACAACTAAGAAGGAATTTTTAGCGGTTATTTTTGCTCTTGAAAAATTTAGATCTTATCTGTTGGGATTTAAGGTAATTATATATTTTGATCATGCTGCATTGAAATACCTGTTGACTATGAAAGATGCTAAGCCTAGACTGATTTGGTGGATGCTTTTGCTACAAGAATTTGATATTACAATCAAAGATAATAAAGGTTCAGAAAATGTGGTAGTAGATCATGAAAGGACCTGACTCGGACCTTAACACGAAATCACACGGTCGGCCACTAAAAGAAACTAAACAACCGACGAGTACTTGCTAAGCATGTTGGCAGAAGTCAAGCAGTCGAGCTACGCATGCTCTGACGAGGAAGTAAAGCCGTAACGACTAGACAAAACAAGAAATTCAAAACTACGGAAGCGAAATAATAACATGCCCAACCTATCAAGATCAAAGCTAATTACAACCAAAGAGATGGTAAATCTCTCGGTCCCAAAAATTTGAACCACGTGACGCAACAATGCGCACGAGCGATAAACCATCGGCAACACAGTGCCGGCGAAACAACAAGAACCCAACCTGATATATATAAAAATATGATCCTCAACGGCTGTACAAGCCGGAGACAATAACAACAACTAAACCAAAGCCCCGTGGCTACTGCGTGCCCGGGAGACAGCTGAATGAATACAAAAAATTAAAATACACAAGCTCGACGATACATGTTGGCTACAAAATACAACCAACAAATTACCCAAATGTTCTACCCGACCGTAAAGTCTATATGACTTTACATAGAGTTGACCACACAAGAATAGCAACGTACATAAAAAGAAGCGACGGTGCTATAAATAATGGGACTCCACGAGATACAACTCGGAAGAGTCGGCTGCGACAAGTGTGAACCAAATGATCCCAACTCGAACCACACGATCGCACGATCTCAACTCGAACCAAACGAATGCACGATCTCAACTTGAACCACACGAACGCACAATCTCTACTCAATCCGACGATCTACTATGCACTGCTACAGTCACGATCTACTCGACCTCTTCGTTTCTAACAAACAAGTGCAAACTAAAACAAAGTACAGGGTGAGTCATAATGACCCAATATGCTACTATAAATAACATGTTATTATGCACGGTTATTAAATAATCATGGCATAACGTGAAACAATAATAATCCATGAACATGTATCACAATAGTCTCAATACATCATAAATGCCCCTTTATCCATTCTTATTTCTCAAAACCTTCATGCAATACGATGATAATCATGTAAATGCAAAAATTGCAATCTACCCATTTCTTTCCCTTCAAAAATCATTTATGCAACAGTATGATAATCATAAACATGCATGTAAACCACAACATAAATTAGAGTTTACTTCTCTAGTCTAAACAAATCCATTGAATCAAGGCACACTTCCTTGATCCTTTTCTGTAGCGCTGCTCATGCAAATCACGTGCACAATCACATGTGCTCCTGACACCAGTTCTCTGGTATCTTCGGCCTTGAGACACCTCTGAAGTACCATAGCTTCCAAGGTCATGCTTTCCTGCTATGAACAATGGAAAGCTACCTCTCCATCGTTGCCGCAGTGGAGGCGTGTGGAACCCTTAGTTTGCGATATGACTACCCACAGCAATCACGAATCCCATAACTCGTGAAGACGATGTGTCGTCCCATCATTGACTAACCACACAACAACCCGATAAGGCCTCCAAACCCGATGACCTTATCAAAACCAAAACTCAACAAGGCTCCAATATCCGATTACCCTGTCCATGCCAAGTAGGTTAGCATTCCTACATAAACAATTTACCTTACAAATACAGGAAGGTAATTAGTATCACATGCGTGCATGTATTATTCAAGTATTACATACACAACAAGACTAATTATTTAGTCTATTAACCTTATACCATATCGAGTTCTTCATTTTTCTAAAGTATAACATCATAAATCTGAATTGAGTTATCAATCGATCCAAGCAAGTAGGGTTCACACTCTACTAATATATAACCACAAAGAATATTCATGTCATGAATAAATACTCACATATACCGAGGTGACTAATCAATTCTCACCTCAATCCAGAAATAAGACTAGTCATTTAGTCTAAAAAAATCCTTATTTATTGAGGTCTACGATAATCCCCAAAATAACATACCAAGGTCATAATTACTTAACCTCAAACCATAAACCAAAACTATGTATTTAGTTCAAAACAATTACTCGTTCATGTCTTCAAAGACCCTTATTTTAAACCCGTTAAGACTACTAAGTAGCCTCACGTTAAATTCCAAAACAAGACTATACCCCTAGCCTTACCCTTAGTTTCATGTTGGACTTCTATTACCCCTTATCTCTCATAGTATATACATCTATACACTCATACTCACACTCAAAGTGTAATATGACTATCATTAGTTAACTCTCATAAGTGCCCACTATGTATACTTAATAACATCTCGACAGGCATCGTTGTCCATCCGTCGATTTACCGTCATACCAATCATAAAGACTCTAAAGTAGTCTTCTAGTAATCCTTGACCTATTGTGCACGTCCAAAATAACTCATGTGAGTAACTTATCTTAAGTCCAGATAAACTGAACCCTTATAGCTCAACTAAATATCTTACTAGTTTAGTTGAGGTTCTCAAAAGCATACATTCCCGAAGACTTATCAAGTCTAGGTGTCATCTGACACACTTACAACATGACCCCATGGTCAACCCAACCGAGACCAACCCGTTTCAAATCCCGTAGGATTCAAACAATTCTTACTCACATGTTAGATAAATCTTTAGTCGACTCATTTGAGTCTAAGTCCAACAATTTGTACTCAGGTTGTTCCCAGCCTAAGTCTCACAATACCATCTTAGTATAAATGAGACGGCATCCAATGTCCGACTATCAAAACCCAACCGACTTAAGTTTATTTTATTAATGGCATTAATTCATAGTTCGAGACTAATATTTAGTCTCGAATCACTGAGTGTCCAAGGGGTACACTCCCAACATTCCCAACGAAACGGTTGTCTAACCACATTTCTAAATCTCTCATAATTAATCTAGGATTGTAAGTCGACCCTCAAACAAAACCACGCACTATCGTTCTTTTAATCAGGACTCTAACAAGTCACATTCTCAACATTTAACATAGAACGATTATTAAACCACACTCTCAAGCCTTCCACAAACATGTAAGGTCATCATTCAATCCTCAATTAAGTCAACGCACTATCGTGCCTAACCAAAGACTCAAACGAATCACCATTCACAATTAAATACCCAAACCATATAAAACCCAATGATTTACAATGATTTCATGCTAACACCAGCCAAGGACTTCACTTGGAGTCCTAAACCATCAATCATCATAAAACACCCATTTGTCCTCACACGACCAACACTCGTGTGGCAACCTAGACATTCATTACTTGCATTCATGCATTCATATTGTTTGTGAGCATGTTTACTTAGTCTATATATGTTTTAGAATCATTTATAAGTCATTCATAATGCTCATAACATGCTTAGGATCTTGATTTCATGCTTGTTGAATCGTCGGTTGAATTGCTTGTTTAGTTCTCCTTCTTTCCTTCCTTCGTTTGGATTGTTTGGGTGTTGTTTGAGGGTGTTTGTGATGAGTTTTAGACTCATTTTTGATGGGGTTTGAAGCGTCATTGGTTTGGCTATGTGTTTCGGGTTTTTCTAGGTTGCATTTTGAGCCTTTTGGGGTCTGTTGGGCTTGCGGCCGCAGGGTGGAATGGCCTTTCCTCCGCAAGGTAACCAAAAAATGAGGTGCTGCTGGAGGAGGTAGCATGCAGTCGCATGCTATGGTGGACTATGCGACCGAATGGTCCTCCGAGCCTGGTGTGCTCTGTTTTGCTGCTTTACGAATTTTGCACTTAAACCCCTATCCAAAACCCTTACTAAACCCCACCTAAACCACCCTAACCCTCATTACTTATATCCTAACATTAGTAACTTGTTTTAAGAGTGGATTAGTGAGTGCTTTAGTGTAAGACCCCAATTCCCGGTTAGCTTGAATCGCGTGCAATGCTCGCATTTCTTCCTTGGTTTATGGCTTGTTTGGTTTGTGAGAGAGTCTAGATTTGTATGAGAGATCACATTAAGATCAAAATACTATTAAGAGATGCCATTTAGTTGTTGACTTACTAAAGTCACAAGTCGTAACTCGACGATAGTCGAAATGCGACGCGATTGAGAGTTTACTCGAGTTTTGTGTTCCTGACCTCGATTTGGTCCCAGATCTTTACATGATGATTGGATAACATGTTTAGATGTGTTAGAATTGTTGATACTTATTGTATTTAGATTTATATATGCTCATACATTACACTAAGTTTTATACTTCAGTGGCTAATTGGGATGCGTATTGATTAGAGTGGCAATTGTGTATAGAACTTTGCCAAGTATAGCTTTTATAGGACTTCAACAGGTTCAGCGGAAGACCTCTTCAAAGCTTCACCAGAAGACCTGCTTCAATCATCAACGGCAGACCTTGTCTACACTAGGTCAATCATGACGTGTCCAGTCAAACAATTCTTTATGGATCAATTTAAATTCATCCTTATCAGTTTGAATTTAAATTGAAACATTCCCAGACATCTCAGACCCACCGAAAGCAGCTTTCCGAAAAGCAGGAAGACTTTTCATAGCCTGAACAGTAAAAGCAGGAAAGCAGACTGTCACCTACTGTCTGTAACAACTCTCACAGATTTGACATCCAGATTGCCTAATCTCTAGTCTATGCAAAAAGATCTCTCTACTCATTCCATGCTCTATATCTGTGAAGACGAAATTCTTGATTGACAGCTCCATGCATTTAATGCATTCAACCTAATAGAGCTGTTAAGTCTTCGTCTTCTCCAACGGATCTCCTGAATGCTCCTGCTATAAATGCTTCCATTAAAGACTGAAGAGATATATTTGATGAATTGCTCTGAAAATCTACAACAACTCTAAGACTGAAGAGATATACTTGATGAATTACCTACTTTCTAGGACTACAGATTCAACAGACTTCTGACAGAATCTTCATCAGCCAAACCAAATATGCAAAGGAACTAATCAAAAAATTTGGTCTTGATTCAGCTAAAGAATTTGAAACTCCAATGTCTACCGACTGCCATCTTGATAAAGATGAAAAGGGAAAGCAAGAGAACATGACCAAGTACCAAGGAATCATAGGTTCGCTTCTTTACCTTACTGCCAGTAGACCTGACATTATGTTTGCTGTTTGTATTTGTGCAAGATTTCAGGCAGATCCAAAGGAATCACATTTGCTTGCTGCCAAACGTATCATCAGATATGTTTCAGCAACAACAAATCTAGGCATTTGGTATTCCAAATGCAACAACTTCGATCTAGTTGGATACTCAGATGCAGATTATGCAGCCTGCAAAGTGAGCAGAAGAAGCACCAGTGGGACTTGTCAATTTTTTGGAAATAGACTTGTCTCATGGTCTTGCAAGACACAAGGATCAGTTGCAAACTCAACCACAGAATAGGCATTGCTGCCAGCAGCTGTTGCTCTCAACTTCTATGGATGAAGCAACAACTAGTGGACTACAACATCAAGACTGCAAATTGTCCAATTATGTGTGACAACACATTAGCAATTTCAGTCTCCGAAAATCCAGTGATGCACTCGAAGACAAAACACATTGATATCCGTTATCACTTCCTCGAAGATCATGTGGAGAAAGGTAACATCAGTCTGGAATATGTTCCAACTGAGCATCAATTGGCTGACATTCTCACAAAGCCACTGGATGCCACCAGGTTTGCTTATTTAAGGAGAAATCTTGGTATGATTGATCCTACTGCTTAATTTCACTATTTTATGATTTTTTCTTTCATGCCGGTAAACTTAGCTTTAGACTAACCGGAAGACGTAACTTTCCCTTTAAACGGAAGACTTAAAGGTTAGTATCTCTACTTAGTCTATTTCAGTTAAAGAGGTTTCTAAAACAATAAAGGGGGTCAAAGTAAAAATTGGTACTTAGAAAATATCTAAAGTTCCCGCTGTTGTGCTAAAATTTTTCTTTAAAGAGACCTTGAACCGCCCTTTCCAAAACTTTACGAAACCCCTTTGTCTAAAATATTTCTCTTTCTATTCAAACCCTCTCTCTCTCTCTCTCCGTGCAACTGCTCTCTACATTTCCAAAATTCTTCTTGTTTCTTCTTCTCATCGACAACAATGGTATGTTCTTCTCTACTCTACTACTTGGTATTCACTGTTTACTGTTTCATATTTCATCTCTTAAGCAAATTATTTTGGAATACAAAAGGTCGTTTTCACGTAACTAACAGTATACGCCATTGTTGTTCTTCAAAACCTAAAAACTAACAGTCATTTATATGCTTCGAATGCTTACTCTCTCGAAATCTTCTGTTATATGTTTCTCTGGTTTTCTTACTCTATACATTCTAGGGTTTCAAATTTTCTTTTCAATATTTTCAATAATCTCATAAAAACTTGAAATCTCTGCTTGTTTAACATATGACGTAAAAAGCCCTAATTTTTTACTCCATTTCTTTCAGGCAAAATCAAAGTCCAAGCGTGACAGCAGGAAGGTGCTAGACCCAGAAAAAGACATTCCTCCAAGTTTGGACGTCAACCTTCTGGGATATCCTGGGCATGACGTCATCGTAGCCCTAGACCCAAAACTTTATATACCCGGGATGTGCATTGACCTCCAATCTGTCTGCACTATTGCCACCGGAGTCAAGGCCTGCGAAGACATGAATGCCTCAGTGATTCTTCTACTCTTCTACCTCAACGACAAAGACTACAGTATTTTCTTGGCTGAAGAGTTCTACCAAAGGATGGAGCTCAAAAATAAAAATGCTATGCGTGGATGGATTAGAGGCCGTCCTATCTCCATCACCGCCAAGACAATCTCCACCATTATTGGTGTGCATTTCGGTGGTACTCTTGAGTCAACTATTGATGAGGCTGATCCTGCCTGGGAAGTAATGAGGGGAGTTGATACCCCAAGGGAACCACAAGGGAAGATGTTGAGGAATCTCTTCCCGTTGGACGTCTACTGAACAAGCCACCTGATGGACAAGGGACTGCTGTTCAAAAGTGGTGCACATGATATGTTTACAGCACAGCAGCTAAACCTTACAAGTGCCGTCTACCTTCAGACCCGTCTCAACTTCGACACTATAATCTTCAATGAACTGAAGCAGTGGGTGGAAAGCGTCAAGAACAACCCCACCTGCAAACATCCATTTGTCAGGCTGATCAATGCTCTTCTTCGAGACATAAAGCAGATCAACTCTTCCTTGAAGGAAGATGAGCTTATAGTGGTGGCCAAGGAAAAATAGCTGATTGCTTCGTTCTTCAACAAGTATAAAGAATACGAGAACAAGCGAAGGCTGCAGAAAGGTCTTCCGCCTGTCTCCATCGACAAAGTGGCTAAACCAGTGCCGATCATAATTACACGCTTCAAAATGGGAGCATATGAAGCGGCTAGCAAGACCTTCAAGAAGGCTTCTGCAAAATTTGATGACCAAGTTGCTAAGACCCTCCATCAACAAGCCAAAGATCTAGCTGATGAGGCAGAACAACTTTTACGGCCCAAGCAGAAAGCCAAGGCCAAAAAGGCTTGGGCGAAAGAAGTAGCAACTGAGGAGCAGCAGGCGAAATGGATTAAGAAGGAGATGAAGGAAGGCCAAAAGGACAAGACTGCCGGGTGCTCTTCCGCTGCCGCCGGTACGTCTCCCTCACCTTCCCCAGCCCAACCAACGCAAGCTCAACCAGCACCAGCCAATCCAACTACCTCCTCTAACCAGCCTTCTCCTAAAACCAAACGACCACCATCATCTTCACCAGCACCCTCACCTAATCCAAGACGTAGGTGACTACGTAAAACCTTTGAAGACCAGCCACCTGCAGACATTCACGCCTCTACCGATGAAGCAACTGAGCCCCCAATTCAATTTCTAAGGAAGAAAAAGAGGTCTGCCGGCACCAAGTCCCTTACCGCCGCCCAAACCTCTACCGACACTCAAACCCCTACCACTGAACAACCCTTTACCATTAACCAAACCTCTATCGCCACACCAAGCCAATCTATTCCTACTGAGTCATCTACTCAGAGGACTTCACCCCCTCCGAAGGAGTCTATCCCTTAGGAGGAGCCTCACAGACAGGAGGAGCCTACACGAACCCCAACTCCTCCTCCTCCTTCACCCTTCAACTACTCACCTAACCCATCTACCCCTACCTCACCTCATCAAACCCAAACCACTTCCTCAACATCGTTCCAACGCAAGACTCCACTTCTTCCAACTCCGTCACTCCTCCTCTCCAACAGCCCTTCCGGCCCTTGTCTCCTGAAGCCACCTCCTCTGCCGGTACCGCTCACATTCACATTGGCCAGGAACCATCTTCCTCTCAGCCGGCCAATGCTGAAATTTTGTCAAGGCTGGACGCTATTTATGAAAGGCCAGGTGAACTTATAAGCAATACTACCGCTATCGCTGAAATTGCCACTGCCGCGTCAAAGGCCAACAACCGAACTGGTGCTCTTCTTCGCCAATTCCAAGAAGATGTATGGACCCGTTTTGGACAGATGAGACATGAGTTTACAGACGTCAAGATCAATGTCGAAGCTCAATGCGACGAATGCGTTCGACTCTACTCATCCCTCTTCTACGAGTTGTTCCATGCTATCACACTGCATCTCGGTAACAGCCGCCTAATCGATGTTTTATTTAATCTTTTTCCTTGCAAGTGAACAAGACTAATATAGAATAGTATTGGAAGCAAGGGTCGAACCCACAGAGATAAGTGATCACGAACAGTGCAATTATTGACAGCAAATTATTAACCTAATGGGGGGTTTTTATGTTTAATTCTACTCTAAACTACTATTTATAGATGTTTAACTAATTAGACAGTAATAACAAATATGAAGATCTTATGGTGGGTGGCAATCTAGGATTCTGGGTTTCACTTACATCTCCTTTATGTTCAATTCATAATAATGTCATTCAATGTCTTGGGTTCGTTCACTAAAAATAGATATAGTCTGTTGAACAATTGGTTCAGCCTCCATCCCTGCAAAATTCATCCATTCTATATCCTAAGCACATGAACTGTCAATCTAGCTGTCAGCTAGATTTATGATCTATCTGTCACCTAGATCATGTAAGAACCTGGTCCTAACTTATCACTCTCGTGCATCAATAGGTCCTATTTATTGTGTTGGTGAGCCAGTGTACGACATATGCACTTGGTCATGCAGTTATCCGTACCTCTAAGCCTTTATTATTTGCGATTACATTCATTTGTTCAAAGCAAAATGATATGGGGTTGATAAACAACACAATCAACAAGTATTGAATAGACATATATTTAAGAATCAAAACATAAATTCGATACATGTTACCCCCCACCTCCTAGATTATGGATGATTTAGTTCATCATAGACAATGAACAACACATGGAGATGATCGGATACATGATTTGATCTTCAATACTTGTAATTATAGGATCTAACTATGTTATACAATCTAAAACTACCTAAAAACTATGAAAAGAGAGCTTCCAACCATCCTCCCTATTGCATTGGCTCGGCCTCTGGCTTCTATATATACTCGGGAGTTGTAATCGGATTGAATGACTGTGTGAAAATCCGAATAAGTCGAATTCTGACCACCTTGCGGTCGCAAGGTGCTGGGTACCTTGCGTCCGCAAGGTCTCCAGTGTGTCCGGCCTTGGAAATCTTGACTTGAGCCCTTTTCTACCCGTACTGCCTACCTTGCGGTCGCAAGGTCTGAGGCACCTTGCGTCCGCAAGGTGTCCAGATTGTGCAGCTTTCATTGTTTTTTCAATTTTCCTTTTTGGCCCTTCTTGAAATTTGCACTTAAAACCTTGGAGTTTCGCGTATTTTCACAATTAACCTGAAACTTACAAAACTCACCGAAAACATATATTAGTAACCAAAAGCCTAGTGAAATAGCATAATTTAAGTCATAGAAGTATATAAAATCGACGTATAAAATACATCGATCAAATACCCCCAAACTTGAACTTTGCTCGTCCACGAGTAAACAAATAAACTTATAAATACAAAAGCATAAAAATAACAAAAATTAAAATCTTTTTGTGAGGGTGACACTATTTACACTCCTCTATAAACCCACAAACTCAAGGAGACTCTTTCGAGTGACTCGACTATGCAGATAAATACAGAAACAAATAAATACAAAACTAAATAGAATAAAAATTTAAACTAAAAATAAAACATAAAATCTTTTTGGCTTCATCTCAAGTTATAGGTGTATGGCATGCAAGTAATCTCAGTTTGGTGCTCACCACATATATGCATGCTTAGTCATATAAAACCAACTAGTCTTTTCTTAAGACTGCTACTACTTCTAATTTCTCCGTGTGTGTGTGATCACCAGTCTTAAAGAATATCTTAACTAAAACAGTTTTATTAAGCTAAACACCACATTCATATGAAAATCAAAGTTTAATAGAAAATCATGCATTAAGAATTATGAGATCTACCATCCAAACCCAGTCAGTTACAGACAGAAAGGTCTCAAGGATTTAAAAGACTTATACTTCCATCCCATGCACTTCTATGTATGACATACAATGCTCTCCTATCCCAATGACTTGTAATAGCTAAGATTATGCTAACATAGTGAGCTTTTAGGGTAAATAATAATGAATAAGAAGTGTGTGATCAATTTCATGTTACTCACTTGACAGTAAAAACAACATAAGCATTGGCAAGAAGATCATTAGGTCTTTATAAGCTTGTAATGTAAGGCCAAGGTGTTGGGGGATATGAAGGAAAGGAATTAGAATTCAAAGTGAGAGAGTAAGACTACCCTTTATCCCTCATACTTCCAAGCAAAAGGAAGTTTTCCCTATTCAGGCTAGGACCCGCAAAGACCACAAGTGGAGGGGTGCTTTCTGTAACTTTTAAGTTTTCTTCTTTCCCCCCCCCCAAACTTGTTTTGGGCAATAAATCCTTCTAAGAATATCACATCATTCTTATCAGCATGATTTTTCTAACATATTTTTCTCTTGAAAGCTATGCTTCCATTTGAATCTTTGTTTACACTCTTCTTCTTCCGTTTCATTTTTCGTCGACACATGGATTTTTTTTTTATAAATATATATTTTTTTAAGAAATTGGGAGATGATGACGATGACACAATTGTTAGGACCCTAAAGGTCCTTCCTATTATAGTATTCTGGTCATGCCAACAACTCCGAAAATTAGAAAAAATAAAAACAGGCAAAATAGGGTGAAGAGTTAAATGGTCATCGAGAAAAGAAATTTTCTTTCACCCTAACGACATAGCCCAACTCCATTCCTCGTTAGGCTAGGACCTGCTAAGACTTAAAGTTTTAAATCCCCCCCCCCCAAACTTAATTTCTATTTTGTCCTCAAAATAGAGGAACATATGAGAGGATTGATGGGGTAGGACAAATATCAAAAAGAGATAGCGGGTCCACCTAACGAAAGAGGACGAAACTTGGGCCTCGACTCACGGTGAGTCGGGCGGAAATAATGAACGAGGACGAAACTCGGGGATCGTGCCAGGAGGGAATCCATACAGATTGGACAGATTCTGTCCCACATTGTTGGCCCAACCGAAAAATTCGATGCAGTCGGCACACATTTGTGCCAAGCTAGCGACCCATCATGTCATTTTGGAGGACAGCTTCCTCCAATCTGTTGGAGATCTCCACGAGTGGGTCCTCCTCCTCCTCTTCGGGTCCCTCCTCTTGAGGAACCCTCACTCTCGACTGTTGGTGATGTTCAAACAAAATGGCCATTGTAATGACCGGACAAGCCTTCAGCCTCTCCGCGTGTTTGGGCATTCTCACGCCTGCCCTCCTACACAAATCAGTAATCAAATGCGGGAACACGAACCCCGCATTCGTCCTACCTCTAATAAGGGTCTTGATTTGGCCGTTGATCAAACGACCAACATCAATGGACCCACCAGTCATAATGGTATAGGTCAGGACAGCCCTCTCCCAATTCACCGTGTTTTGGTGACTTAAGGGCATGAGACGTCCGCAAACAAATTTATACACGGGCTTGGCCGTGTCTTGGAGGAACGACTCTCTCATGGTGCGTGGTCCATAAGGTGGATTACGGCTATAGGACCACTCCACACCAGGGAGAGCGATGGCAGCATTGACTACCTCGACAGGGATACGGGGGTTGAGGTGTGTGCTATAGTTATCGGCACCAACCGCAAAGTTGGAGGTGCCGAAATAAGTGTTAATGCTTTGGGCCGAAAAATCAACTATAGTGCCCCTAACATAAACAGTGTCTAACACACCCCCATCCATGCCAATGTTGCCATTGGCGTAGAATTCTCGGACAATAGGGACTACGGCATCCCTTGGCGGAGAATCTAACAAAAGCCCCCACCTACGAGCCATCAGATTGGGACGGATACCAAAGTCTTCAGCCTTGAATCCCCTTTCGGGCACCAAGGACTTGGAGAGCTTATTAGTGTACCTTTCTGATGCCTCGTAGGACACAAAGCGAGAGATGTCAAAATTATGCTCTTCCTCCTGAGCGGGGCCGGAGGATGAAGCGCCGGAATTTCTACGCCTACGGAACATTTTGTTTGAAATAAAATTTTAAAAACTAAAAAAAATTTAACAATTAAATTTGTTTTAAAAATTTTAAAATTAAAAATTTATTCTAAGCATGTAAAATTTTATCTACGTTAAAAACTATGTAGCACCCTAGCATGCAAATATTTTACGTATGAAATTAAAAAGGGTGTTAGTGTTACTTGATTTCAGCCTAAATAGAGTGAGTGCAGCCGTAGTGGAGCTTGATCTTCGTCGGCAACAATGGAAGTTTTCTTCTTCTTCTTAGTCTTCTACCTTTGTGGAGTGCAATGATGGAAGGATGGATGAGGGAGGTGAAGTGTTTTGAAGAGGGAGGAGAGAGATCTTGAGAGTATGTGCCGGAATTGAAGACGATCTGCCGGAATTTTGGGAGGTTGGGCTGCTGCTGGAGAGAGAGAGGAAGATTTCTGTGTGAATTTTGAAGAAAGAACCGGGACGGTTTAAATACGGGGACCTTGCGGTCGCAAGTGCGCCACACCTGCGTCCGCAAGGTGGGCGATCAAGCGGTTGAGATTCTGGCGATTTCCCATGACCGACGACGAATTCGCATTCTTCACACCTGCGTGCGTCCGCAAGGTGGACAGAGTCTTCCTTCTTGTTTTCCTTTCAATACTTTTCAGCAGTTTGCAGTTTAGCCCTTCCGTTAACTTCCGTCATGTCTTGTTCTTTCCTGTATATAAAAACTAAACAAAAACTCTAAACTAAAATTATTAGTAACATATAAATACAACACTAAGATGTTTTTCTCCCCCAAACTTAAATTTTGACATATATAATTTAAGATTAAATGTCCAAAAATTAAATTTAACGGAGAAAAGCATATTTAAACTAACTATAAAAACTAAATAACATTCATCATAGTGGGTTGCCTCCCACTTAGCGCCTTTGTTTAACGTCTTTGGCTTGACAAAACTGCAAGCCTAATCTCGTGGTGGTTCATTGTCAGCCAAACAGATTAACTCAATTGTTCGTTCAACTGACATCAGCTCCAAATATGGCTTGTGTCGGTGTCCATTAACTTTAAAGACTTCATTATTTTTGGGGTTTTGTATATCAACAGCCCCATGAGGATAAATTCGTACTATTCTAAAGGGACCAGACCATTTATATTTTAACTTTCCTGGGAATAACCTTAACCTAGAGTTAAAAAGTAATACTTTCATACCTGAATGAAGCATTTTGTTGGCTAATCCCATGTCATGATACTTTTTGGTCTTTTCTTTATACGTCTTCGCATTCTCATACGAATTTAGTCTATGCTCTTCTAACTCATTTAACTGAAACAATCTTTCTTCTCCGGCCAATGTAAAATCTAAATTCAATTCTTTAACAGCCCAATAGGCTTTATGCTCAATCTCAACTGGTAGATGGCAAGCTTTTCCATATACCATTCTATATGGACTCATTCCTATGGGTGTCTTAAAAGCAGTTCGGTATGCCCATAAAGCATCCTTGAGTTTAGATTCCCAATCTTTACGATTAGGCCTAACAGTCTTTTCTAATACTGCTTTTATCTGTCTATTGCTTACTTCTACTTGTCCGGATGTTTGTGGATGATAAGGTGTAGCTAGCTTGTGAGTTACACCATGCTTTCTAAGAACATTGTTTAACAACTTATTGGTAAAATGAGTTCCTTGGTCACTTATTATGGCCTTAGGGACTCCATATCTAGCAAATAAATCCTCTACAAACTTGACTACTATTTTTCCATCATTAGTCTTGGTTGCTACTGCTTCTATCCATTTAGAGACATAATCAACTGCTACTAAAATATATTCGCAATTATTGGACATAGGGAAGGGACCCATAAAATCAATACCCCAAACGTAAAAAATTTCAACTACTAAATTAACATGTAAGGGCATCTCGTTTCTCTTTCCTATACCACCTGTTCTTTGACATTTGTCACATGTTCTATAAAACAGTTCACAATCTCTAAAAGCAGAGGCCAATCACTGATTGCAAAATTTTACGGCTTTGTTACCACTAAAATGACCTCCACAAGAATATCCATGGCAAAATTCCATGATACCTTGTTGGTCTTTTTTTACGGAATACATCTTCTTATTAAAGAATCGGAACAAATTTTGTATAAATGAGGAGCTTCCCAAAAATAGTTTTTAGTTTCCGCCAAAAACTTCTTTTTTCGTAATGATCAAAATCCGGATTAATGATATCAGACACATAGTAGTTGACAAAATCAGCATACCAAGGGTCAGAATCTTTAATGGCTAAGAGTTGTTCATCAGGAAAATTGTCATTTATGGGGACATGATCATCAAGAAATTGACGTTCAAGCAAGGGTGAAAATTCTAACCTAGATAAATGGTCAGCCACGACATTCTCGGTTCCCTTTTTATCCTTGATAGTAATGTCAAATTCTTGTAACAATAACATCCATCTAATTAATCTTGGTTTAGCATCCTTCTTACTCAAAAGATATTTCAATGCAGAATGATCAGAAAAGATTATCACCTTTGATCCTAGCGAGATATGATCTAAATTTTTCTAAAGCATATACTCTGCTAAAAATTCCTTTTCAAGTAGTGGTATAATTCAATTGAGCATCATTTAGAGTTCTACTAGCATAATGGATCACATGAGGCTTTCTATCTACCCTTTGTCCTAACACGGCTCCAATCGCAAAATCGATGCATCACACATGATTTCAAAAGGAAGTGACCAATCGGGCCGGATAAAATTGGGGCGTAGTTAACTTTTCTTTTAATAAATTAAAAGCTTCTAAACATTCTTTATCAAAAATAAATTCTGTATCTTTTGCTAGCAAATTACATAGAGGTTTACAGATTTTGGAAAAATCTTTTATAAATCTTCGGTAAAAACCAGCATGACCAAGAAAACTTCGAACTCCTTTAACTGAAGTGGGAGGGGGTAGTTGTGAAATAACTTCGATTTTAGCTTTGTCAACTTCAATGCCTTTATTTGAAACAACATGCCCTAAGACAATTCCATGTTTTACCATGAAGTGACTTTTCTCCCAACTTAAAGTTAAATTAGTTTCACAGCATCTTTTTAGGACAGATGTAAGGTTTTCTAAACAGTGATCAAAAGAATTTCCAAAAGCGAAAAATCGTCCATGAAAACTTCTACGCATCTTTCAACTAAATCTGAAAATATAGAAATCATGCATCTTTGAAAAGTAGCTGGTGCATTACACAACCCAAAAGGCATTCTCCTAAAAGCAAAAGTACCAAAGGGACATGTAAAAGTTGTTTTCTCTTGGTCTTCGGGTGCAACAGGGATCTGATTATATCCAGAAAAACCATCAAGAAAGCAATAATATTCATGACCGGCTAGTCTTTCAAGAATTTGGTCAATAAATGGCAAAGGAAAGTGATCTTTCCTAGTTGCCGCATTTAATTTCCGCAAATCGATACACATTCTATAACCAGTTATAGTCCTTGTAGGGACTAATTCATCTTTCTCATTTTTAACAACAGTAATTCCTGATTTCTTAGGAACTACTTGGACAGGACTAACCCATTTACTATCTGATATAGGGTAAATTATACCCGCATCTAAGAGCTTAAGAACTTCTTTCCTAACAGCTTCTTCCATGTGTGGGTTAAGTCTTCTTTGTCTTTCTCTTGAAGGTTTACTACCTTCTTCTAAATGTATTTTATGCATGCACATAGAGGGACTAATTCCTTTTAAGTCAGCTAAAGACCATCCTAAAGCTTCTCTATGTGTCCATAAAACTTTTAACAAACTAGCTTCTTGTTTTTCCGTTAAATTAAATTTGCTATAATAACAGGCAAAGTGTTACCTTCCCCTAAAAATGCATATTTTAAATGGGATGGTAATGGCTTTAATTCTTCGACTTTGGGAGAATTAATGGAAGGCATAAATTCAGAATTTTCTACTTTAATAGTTTCTTTTATTTTAGCCTCATTATTCTCTTCTTGCTTTTCTTCTTTATTTTCTTCCTCAATATTTTCTATCTCAATTTCTTCAAAGAGAGATTTTAGAATCTCTACTTCATCATCTTTGATTTCATAACTTTCTTCTACTACTTTTTCAGACTCATCAGAATTATTTTCTGATTCTATTTTTATTTATCTACCTTCTTCATCTTTCTTTTTACTAGCTTGTAACTTTTCTTTCTCTAATCTTTCCTCTTCTTCTATTTCTCTTTCAATTTCCTCAATGTCAATTTTTATGGGAGGGATAGGGCTATCATCATAGACAATAAATCTATCTCTCTCATAATCTTCCTCTTCTTCAAAAGTTTCGGTTGATAATTTTTCAATCTCATCTATTGAAAAACAGGCACTTATGTCACTAGGTCTATTCATAGCATCAAACACAGAAATTTCAACGGTTTCACCTAGGACTGACATTGTGAGTTTACCATTTTTCACATTAATCATTGTATTGGCAGTTGCCATAAATGGTCTGCCTAACAATATTGGGACTTCATTATTAGTGCATATCTTCCTTTCCATCTCTAGAACCACAAAGTCAACTGGTATGATTAATTTATCAACCTGAACTAGGATATCTTCCACTATACCCAAAGGATATTTAACTGAGCGATCAGCTAATTGTAATTGCATAGTAGTGGGTTTTAGTTCTCCTAAACCTAACTGTTTATAGACCGCGAAAAGGCATCAAATTAATACTTGCTCCTAAATCTAGCATTGCTTTCATCTTTTTAGAGCTTCCCAAGGAGACTTGGATATTAAAGCTACCTGGGTCTTTCAACTTAGGTGGTAATTCGGGTTGTAAAACAGAACTGACGTTTTCAGAAACAACAATCTTTTCATTGTTTTCAAACTTGTGTTTCTTAGAGTGAAGATCTTTGAAAAACTTTGCATAAGCTGGAATATTTTTAATAACATTAAGCAAAGGTAAATTAACATTTACTTTGGATAACATATTATAAATTTCCGAAAATTGTTTGTCCATTCGGTTTTCATAAGTCTTCTTGGAAAACGGAATTGGAGGAACATAGGGTGGTGGAGCCACATAAGGTTCCTCTTCTTCTTGATCCAACTCTTTTTCAACTTCAATTGTATTATCTTTATTTTGAATTTCTTTTTCTTTTTCTTGTTCCTTATTTGGAACATCTACTTCTACTTCTTTTTCTTTTTCTACCTCTTGATTACTTAAGTCATTAATCTCTTTATTACTATCACTATCTTTTTCGATTTCTTTTTCTATTACTTTTTCAGAATTTTCTATTGTAGCAGGCATATTAGAAGAAGGATCAGGATCACTTACCTCTTCACCTATCACCTTACCGCTTCGCAAGACGGTGATTGACTTGGCTTGCTCAGTTTGACTAGGGAACTTCCCTTCTTCTCTTTTATCTGCTCCAGAACTTTCAATGTGTTTCTTTAAATTTTCAATTTCTTCAAGCATGTACTTCATTAAAGCTGCTTGACCTTTACTAGCTACTTCTTGCTTGGGAACTTCTTCAATTCTCAACTGATTTTGATTTGGCAACTGTGGAGGTTGTGGTGGTTGAGGTTGGAATTGTTGAGGTTGCAAAGGCTTATTTCCTCCCCAAGAAAAGTTAGGATGATTCCTCCAACCAGGATTATATGTATTTGAATAGGGATCATTCCTTGGCCTTTGAGGGTACATATTCATAGCATTAGCCTGTTCAGAATACATAGCACTTGACGGACAAAAATTAGTAGCATGAGAATATAATCCACATAAGGCACATGCTTCTTGAATTTGCCAATTTTCAAATTGAGCTTGTGTATTTGAATTATCTTGCAATTGATATAGGCTCCTATTTTTACCTCTAGCACTTTTTTGTTGGGAATTAATACTTAGCATCTCAAATAATTCTTCTAGTGCTTACGGTGTCATTCTATTAATAGAACCACCTGCACTATCAACCATAGTTTGTAAGCTTTGGCGAAAGACCATGATAAAATTGAAGCACTAACACATGTTGAGCCAAATTATGATGAGGACACATAATAAGCGATTTTTAAATCTATCCCATGACTCATGGAATGTTTCACAGTTCATTTTGGAATGACATGATTTGTTTTCTATACTCTGTAAGAGATGCATGTTTGTAAAATTTACTCATAAACAAATCATATAATTGTGCCCAAGTATAAACACTATTTGGTGTTAGGTTCATAAACCATCTCTTTGCCAATTCTTTTAATGCACTGAGAAAATATTTCATTTTGATTTGATCTTCACCAACCCTCCTAAAGGAAAAGTACTCATCATGTATTCATATTCTCTTAAGAAACCGACAGATCTTCATGGGGCATCCCATGAAAAGATGGTATGGCATTAAAATAATGTCCTTTTAACTCAAAATTCCTAACAAAGACATCGGCAAGACTAGACATGATGTCACAACATTTAATGAAGGTCTACTAAAGTCATTAATAGTTCTTTGATTTACCACTACTTCCATATTTCTTCTTGCAGGCTCTTCTTCTCTTTGATTCCTATTAACTGGGTCAACTAGGTTTTCAGGATTACGATTATTGTTATTTTCTTCCATTGTAGGATCAACCAGAGGATCCTCTTGATTCAAGTGGTCTTGATTATCAGGCTCGAAAGCTAGATTTTCAAAAACTTCTTGATATCTTCTAACAATATTTATATCTTGATTTAAGTCTACCAATTTAGGATTTAAAGATCTACGACCGTGCATAAAAATAATTTAAAGCAATTTAAAAACAACTAACTATTAAAATAAAATAAAATAAAATATTTTTGTATTTTTTTTATGAAAACTGAAAATTAAACTAAAAACTAAATTAAATTAAAAACTACGCTACCAACAAACTAACTACGTGAACTAGCTTGTCCCCGGCAACGGCGCCAAAAACTTGATCGATGTTTTATTTAATCTTTTTCCTTGCAAGTGAACAAGACTATTATAGAATAGTATTGGAAGCAAGGGTCGAACCCACAGAGACAAGTGATCACGAACAGTGCAATTATTGATAGCAAATTATTAACCTAAGGGGGTTTTTATGTTTAATTCTACTCTAAACTACTATTTATAGATGTTTAACTAATTAGACAGTAATAACAGATATGAAGATTTTATGGTGGGTGGCAATCTAGGATTCTGGGTTTCACTTACATCTCCTTTATGTTCAATTCATAATAATGTCATTCAATGTCTTGGATTCGGTCACTAAAAATAGATATAGTCTGTTGAACAATTGGTTCAGCCTCCATCCCATAAAATTCATCCATTCTATATCCTAAGCACGAGGCTGTCAATCTAGCTGTCACCTAGATTTATGATCTATCTGTCACCTAGATCATGTAAGAACCTGGTCCTAACTTATCACTCGTGCATCGATAGGTCCAATTTATTGTGTTGGTGAGCCGATTAATGCGACATATGCACTTGGTCATGCAGTTATCCGCACCTCTAAGCCTTTATTATTTGCGATTACATTCATTTGTTCAAAGCAAAATAATATAGGGGTTGATAAACAACACAATCAACAAGCATTGAATAGACATATATTTAAGAATCAAAACATAAATTCGATACAAGTTACCTCCCAACTCCTAGATTATGGATGATTTAGTTCATCATAGACAATGAACAGCACATGGAGATGATCGGATACATGATTTGATCTTCAATACTTGTAATTACAGGATCTAACTATGTTATACAATCTAAAACTAGCTAAAAACTATGAAAAGAGAGCTTCCAGCCGTCCTCCCTATTGCATTGGCTCGGCCTCTGGCTTCTATATATACTCGGGAGTTGTAATCGGATTGAATGACTGTGTGAAAATCCGAATAAGTCGCATTCTGACCACCTTGCGGTCGCAAGGTCTTTGGTCCTGCAAGGTCTCCAGTGTGTCCGGCCTTGGAAATCTTGACTTGAGCCCTTTTCTACCCGTACTGCCTACCTTGCGGTCGCAAGGTCTGAGGCACCTTGCGTCCGCAAGGTGTCCAGATTGTGCAGCTTTCATTGTTTCTTCAATTTTCCTTTTTGGCCCTTCTTGAAATTTGCACTTAAAACCCTAGAGTTTCGCGTATTTTCACAATTAACCTGAAACTTACAAAACTCACCGAAAACATATATTAGTAACCAAAAGCCTGGTGAAATAGCATAATTTAAGTCATAGAAGTATATAAAATCGACGTATAAAATACATCGATCACCGCCCACCTGTCCTCGAGCTCAACAACATAGCTCGTGACTCTGCTCATGACATCATGAATGCTCGACATGATCGTGATCTGGCCATCACGGAGGAGAAGCAAATGAAGTCTATCAACCGAATGCTCATGAAATAGAACAGTCATCTTCGTGAAGAACTCGACTACCGCTCTCGTTCCACCAGACTTCCCACATATGCTGTTGATGAATACGTTCGAAGAACTGAAGAGCTAGAGAGACAACGAAGGGAAAAGGAAGCAACAGACAAAGGAAAAGGGAAACGTCATTGGTCAAAATATGTATCTGTTCTTCCCTTAACCTTTGTATTTATCCTATATTTTGAAAAATCTGTAAATATTAAACTTCTCGTTTATAATACAGAAGATTATTTGCCTTTTAAAAAAAATTCTCTTTTGTTTAAGTTCTTGTTAGTTCATTTTCTATATCTGCTTAGAATTTAAACACTCAGTTTAAATTTATTTAAACTGATTGCTACTAATCTATGTGTTGTACTATGATTTCCTTACTTTTTGTGCACTTAGATTAGTCTTTACATTTGAGGTGCTCTACTGTTTGATAGAGGCATGTCTTCCATTATAAAACGAATAAATCTCTTAGACATGCTATTATCTATCACATAGTAGGTTATAGCCCTCATTTATAGTAACGATGACTAGATATAAATAGGAGGAGATTGTTGATACTTATTGTATTTAGATTTATATATGCTCATACATTACACTAAGTTTTATACTTCAGTGGCTAATTGGGTTGCGTATCGATTAGCGTGGAAACTGTGTATAGAACTTTGCCAAGTATAACTTTTATAGGACTTCAACAGGTTCAGTGGAAGACCTCTTCAAAGCTTCACCGGAAGACCTGCTTCAAACATCAACGGCAGACCTTCTCTACACTAGGTCAATCATGACGTGTCCAGTCAAACAATTCTTTATGGATCAATTTAAATTCATCCTTATCGGTTTGAATTTAAATTGAAACATTCCCTGACATCTCAGACCCGCCGAAAGCAGCTTTCCAAAAAGCAGGAAGACTTTTCACAGCCTAAGCAGAAAGCGAAAGCGGTCACCTGCATGCGTAACAACTCTCACAGATCTGACATCCAGATTGCCCAATCTCTAGTCTCGACAAAAAGATCTCTGAGTTCATTCCCTGCTCTATATCTGTGAAGACAAAATTCTTGATTGACAGCTCCATGCATTTAATGCATTCAACCAAATAGAGCTGTTAAGTCTTCGTCTTCTCCAACGGATCTCCAGAATGCTCCTGCTATAAATGCTGCCATTAAAGACTGAAGAGATATAATTGATGAATTGCTCTGAAAATCTACAACAACTCTAAGTCTTAATACTCAGTGCATTCAAGAGATCCTAAACAGATCAAGAAGTCCTCGTCAACAACAAGAAGCTGTGCATCAACATTTATTTCTTGTACTTCTTGTTGTTTTCATTCTAAGTTGTTCTTCTGCACGAATTAAATATCCTGCTTACACAGATATTTAATTCCTTAACCCCCAGACACAAGTCAATATTTTGTACACGATCCATTGGGAATATTCTTTGTAATAGATCTAGTGGAAAACATAGTGCACTATTTAAATCCAAGGTTGACTGCCTTGGTGATGGACGTAGCACTCTTTATAGTGTGAACCATCCCAAAATACTTGTGTTAATTCCTTTACTGTTTGTCTACCTATTGAACTCTTATTTCTTTATTTATCTTCATCCTTTACAGCAAACTTAAGTAACCTATTAAGGTCTACTGGTAGTCCTTATCGGCAGACCTGAACTAGCTTCTTTGAAAGACTTCCGCTACTTCTATCTTTTCAATAGATTGTATGTACTTTTCAAAGAACTTACTTAAAAGTTTTTAAGTGTATCATAAGCTATTCAACCCCCCATTCTAGCTTATTATTGTGCCCTTTGGGACCCACAAGAATCCTATTTTGATGCATTCTTTAAGTCTTGTGAGGTTTTGACGCTTCGAGGATAGCAATTCTCCTTATCGCGTAGTTTGAGATTGAGCCAGGTGATCGTCTCGTCTTTTGGGAGCTCATTTCTCCTATCTGTTTTTAATCATCTGAG
This sequence comes from Codonopsis lanceolata, assembly GCA_013146195.2. NCBI lineage: Eukaryota > Viridiplantae > Streptophyta > Magnoliopsida > Asterales > Campanulaceae > Codonopsis > Codonopsis lanceolata. Next base: position 91,167,486 of record CM028383.1, read on the forward strand.
GAGCATTCAGGCCCATTTAATATCGATTTGAAGTGTTTATAATCATGGGTTGTTGCCATCGGTTTATGGTTTCATTCGACGTTTCGTTAGCGAGTTGTTGCGCCTTCCGCCGATTTCGCGCCAGGTTGTTTTGGGTGTTGTTTATGGGAGTTTAGACCTACTTTGGAAGTGATTTGAGTCTTATTTGGTTTAGCTAAGAGTATGAGGACTTTAAGGGTTCAATTATAGGCCGTTTCGAAGCTTTAAGGGTTGCGGTTGCATGCGGGAAGGACCGGACGCGAACAAGGATTGCAGAAATGAGGATGTGGTGTACAAGGGCATGAAGCTGTGGCATTGTATTGGACCATGCGAGCGCATGGTCCTTCGAGGCAGCTTGTCCCTGTTTTGCAAATTTGAAGTGATTTTCCTATTTTACCCTTACTAAACCCCCCTCTAAACCATTCCTAACCCTAATACCAAGTCCTGATGATGTCCTAACATATTTGGGGAGTTGATTAAAGTTTGATTAACAATGGATTACATCTAATGATTACTAATTGTACCCATGAAATCCCCTTTGTGCCCTCACTTGTTTGGGAAGTATATATACACTAATTCCTTTGTAAAAATTCAGAAATCTCTCATTTCTTTCATTCTTCACAATACGTATAGAGAGGGAGAGAGTCTCCATGGAAGCTTGGAGCCCTAGCCATCTTCTTCCTCCGATCTATGACGATCCAACCGTCCGATCGCCTCCAAACTTCGGATTCGTGAAGCCCTCGTCAAATGGAACAACTTCACCGATTGGATTGTGATTCTTTTGTGTTTTAATCTAAGTCAAGTAAGCTACTAGATTCTTTCTTCTCTTGATTTTGTGCTCATTGTCCCTAAGGAAAACAAAGAGGATTGCTATTTGAGGTCAATGAGTACACAAGCATGTTGTGTGTGGTTTAATTTTGATTTTTGAACTTTTGTTGGGTGAACTTGTTAGAAGCATAAATAGGATGCTTTCTATGTCTCATGAAGTATGTTGTTAAGCTTCATTTGTGAATTTGGACTTGAGATTGATGGGTGTGTAATCCCCTAGAAACCTAGGGTTTGGTATGTTGAATATGTGGTAAATGGGTTCTTGATTACATGAATGATTTTGGAGGATTTTATTGGATATTATGAATTGTTAGAATCATATATGGGTATGTTTTTAAAGTTTAGGGAGTATATTAGATGAATCTCTATTTTGATTGTAAGCATGAAAGAAGAAGTTTTACAATGAATTACATGTTCAAATGTTTCATTTGACTTTTGAGAATAGGGGTTGACTATCATGCATATAAGAGTATGATGCTATCTAATTTATGAATTTTGGTTGTGAGCATGTATAATAAATTATTATTATGGATTACATGAATAAAATGTAAGGTTTGACTTTATTGGGTTGAGTTGACTATTATGCATATAAGAGTATGTTGGTCAACTATAATTCATGAATTGAAGGTTATGAACATGTTAGATGAATTTACATGTTAGTTATGAACATGCTAGATGAATTTACATCTTGCTTAGATAAATGGTTGTTTGAATGGAAGCATGCTTGATTTAACTGTTAACTTGAGACATATGCTTGAAATGGGATGGTTGACTTTAAATGTTAAGTGTTGACCTATGAACTATGTTTTGGGGTTTTGTTGGAAAGGTATGGATTGTTGGGTTGCACAATGTTGCTAACCTTGAGAACTTAGCAATGAACATTAGCTAATGAGTAATAGGAGGGCTATGATGCAAGTAGCTTCTATGCCTTCAAATTTGAAAAGAGTAGAAATGACTCAACGGAGTCGATTATGGATTTATATGAACATAGAGAACTACATATTGAAATCCTACGGAATTTGGGGTAGTTTTGATGGAGGTCAAGCCTCCGAGCGTTTTCAAGTGTATGAAGAACACTTGGGTATTAGAGACTTGATATTATCGCTCTAAGATGTTTATGTGTTAGTTAGCATAGAAATGCATAACTATGTGATTTATAAGTAAATATCTACTTGATTGGATTAGTACGGCATGTTGTGCTTCTCCCTTATTTGAGCATGCGAGTATATATTACATGTGCTTGAGTTTGAGTCCAGCTGGCGGTTTTTGGTTTGAGTTTTGGCGGGACGATGCATTGTCTTCATGAATTGTGGGATTCGTGATCGCAATGGATCGCCGCGCCGGGTTTGCACACACCCCTCCACCGATGGCCACGGTGGGGAAGTAGCTGATCTTAGTTATAGTAATACACATGACTTTGAAAGCTATGGAACCCGAACGGGGATTGTTTCGGGGACGTCTATGCCACGAAAGGGTTATCGAGAACACGTTTGTTTCCGCAGGAGTTACACGCTGGAAACGGAAAGGAAAATCATCTTCTCTCGCTTATGTGGTTTATTTTATGAGCACGTATGAATTGTTGTGCTACATGGTTAATGGGATGATTTTCATGAGATGGTGATTTCTTGATAAAATGTTATAGTAAAAATATAACATGCTAATGAAATGATGATTTTTATGATTTATGTTATACTAAAAATATAACATGCTATTTATGATTAAAATGGAAACAATAGTCTCCCATTCATGAATTATTATATGGGTTGTGATAAATGAAGAATTATGAAACTCATGGTGTAATTTGTTTATGTGGGATGGTGATAAGTTGAAATGTAGAAATAACATGCTACATGTTATTGGAGTTTAGATGCACATTCTATATGATATGGATGACTTTATGATAAATTAAGTAGAACTATGTTCTATGTGTTTATGGATGAGATTGAGTTTATGATGTGAATTATGTCATTAAATGTTATATCATAAGTATGACATGAGATGTATATGTTTTATTTTGCGCATAATACCATGCCATGAGATTGCATCTTTAGTAGCTAACTAAGTCATTATGACTTACTCGTTTGCTTTGTTTTCCTTAGATTCGAGCCGAGCTAGTAATTCGAAGGAAACCACCGAGCCTACGATAGAAGTGCAAATTTTGTGAAGGTTGCTACTTTAATTTATTTTTGTAGCCTTAGTTCATTTTCTTTGGTAAGGACGTTGGGAAAAGTGAAGTTATGTAAACTTCATGATCGGTAGCAAACCTATTTGTGGATGTAATATTTTTAATTATGTTGGTTAATGATTATTCTTTTGGTAGCCGACTTATATTAGTCGCGCTTGGTGAATGTTGGTGATTATGTTTTAAGTTATGTATATTGATGATTAATATATCATGTTTGTTCTCCGGCATGTTTTCAGCCATTGGGTATGTTAGACTAGAGTCTTAGACTTAGTGTAATGTTGGGTTTCGGCTGTAACGTCGCCGATGACTTGGTTTATTTGTGCTATATATTTGTGTTGCATGACAGGGAGTTTTGCTCTATGTGCCCAATGTTGCGGCACGTGCGTCGAATTTTTGGACCGAGAGATTACGTATCTCTTTGGTTGTTTTTAGTTTGAGCTTGTTAGCTCGGGCGCCACAATGATTTTATGTTTCGCTTCCGCATGTGTTTTAAGTTGTTGGCGTATTGCCGTTATGGCCTAACCCATCATTTGTTATTTGCTTGTTGTTTTGTGTGTTTTGGCGGAACGACCTTTGGGTCTCGTATTGGGATCCGGATCGGGTCGTCACATTTAGTGGATTAAACAAGCCCCAAATCATATTTTATGCAACCACATGATAGTGACACTTGTCCCACTAAGTTTCTAACCTTTAAACACCCCAAAATATGAAGTTTGACCTCACTTTCCCTCCCTCACTCTCCAATAACGGGATTCATCTCCCCCAAGGTTCCTCCATGGCTATGTGAAGCTTCTCCCTTGGTCTTCCATGGTTCTTTCCTCCATTGCTCAAGCCACCTCCATAGAAGTGAAGAGCTTGAAGAGTAGATGTTGATTCCTATTTCTAGATTTGGTTGAGTCATCCTCTGATTCTAGTGTACAGTGGCTAAAAGGTCTGCATACCGATTAGTGTGGCAACTGTCTTAGAATCAATGCATTTAAGTGTTAGTCTAGGCGCGGTTTTGCAAAAGCTTCTACAGCAGCCTTGAAGGACCAGCAGACTTTGAAGTCTGCTCATAGACCGGAAAATCAAATTTGGCCAAATCACAAAATATGACACGTGTGCACCTATTTAGATATTTTCGAAAATATCTAGTCATTATGTCTTGATCAGATTTCACTTTCAAGAAGTCAACTCTGCATGATGACAAGCTGTCGGCTGTTTCTGGCGAAGGCGAAGACATTACCCGTTTTGGCTAAGAAGACTTTCCAAGCTGCAGAGTCTGCAATCTGAAACTTTACTCAAATTGGGAATGTCTACTCTGCACACACTGCATCTCTGATGAATGTGGCTGTTACATCTTCCAAAGCGCCGAATTGCATTCAATGCAAAAGAACGTTGGACACAGTTCACCCTGTTTCAGTCCAACGGTCCAAAGATCTCTTCCTAGTATTTATTAAAGTCTTGAAGATCTGAAGAACAACTCTTGCGCATTAAACTCTCAAGCTTCATCTTCAACACTCAAGCATTCAAGAGATCAAAGGACAAGGACTAACACTTCACCAAACTTTCTGAAGCTGCAGATCTGCCATCTTAAATTCGTTTTCAGCTTCATTTAGTTTGTCTTTAAACTGTTCTTTAATTCTGCACGTGAAGAGAACAATTAATCATTGATTGTTTCTCTCACCTTTATACACTTGGTTAAAAACTCATTTTGTACACGATCCATTAGAGATGTAAATCATAAACCTAGTGGATAAACAAGTGCACTTTTAAAATCCAAAGCTAACCACTTTGGTAGTGGATGTAGTACTATTCACAGTACGAACCACTTCTAATTCCTGTGTGCTGTTCGAACTGTTCTTATTACTCTTATTAAGCTGCTTGTGCTTAATTCTGCACTACCTAAACAACACTCTTGTTCAAAATCTACTTTGTTTCTGCTGGCAAAACACTTCTTTTAAACCTCTCAAGAAATCTTTAAGAAGTGTTTACGAAAAGTTTTGCTAAAAACATAACTAGGCTATTCAACCCCCCTTCTAGCCTAGATTGAGCCTATTTTGGGACCAACAATTGGTATCAGAGCTACATTCTTTGAAAAAATCATTTTTCCAAGCTTAACCTCTTGAGAATAGATCCTATGGCTCACTATATGCTGCCTACTTCAAATACCAGCCACGTCCCAATATTGGACGAAGGCCACTTTGAAGTATGGAAAGATAAAGTTATGAGATATATGAACTCTATTGATAATCGGTTGTGGCAATGTGTTCTAACAGGTCCTTACATTCCAATGAAACCCAACCTACTTACCGAAGTAGCCAGTGGTCCTCCCGAGATACCTAAATCCATGAACGAATGGACAGACGAAGAAAGAAGGCTCGTTGAAGTCGACAGCAAGGCTATTCATATCATATCCAGCTCTGTCGACACAAGCACATATCAACAGATCATCAGATGCAAAACTGCCAAGGAGATGTGGGAAGCCTTGGTGGAATATCTCGAAGGAGATCTACCCACCAGAGACAACAGGAAGTACAACTACATTCAACAATTTGATTCATTCAGAAAAGATCATAAGGAGACTCTACGGCAAGCCTACGACAGATTTTGTGAGGTAGTAAACAGTTGTTACTCTTTAGGAAAGGAATATAGTGTTAAAGAGGTAAATATGAGATTTTCAGCTTCTTTAGGAAGTTTGTGGCATGTTAAAACCACTGCAATAAAAGAGTCCAAAGACTTGAACTCTATGCACCTCAGAAGTTTGTATGCGTGTCTAACAGTCTATGAGAAAGAATTACTTCAAGCTCAAGAACAGGACAAACATTTTAAACTTCCTTCCTTTTCTGCTATCTCTCAGGAAATTCCTGCCCAAGAAAATAAACCATCTACTTCTTCAAATGAGAATGAAATCCTTTCTGATGAACAATTTGCTATGTTTGTTAAGAAATTTCAAAAGTTCTCAAAATTTAACAAAAAGAAGGAAGCACACCAACAGACTTTTAGAAAGTCTGCTGAAAACTCACACAACAATGAGTTGGTTTGCTACAATTGCAGGAAGCCTGGTCACTTTGCTTCTAAATGTCCTAAGCCAAAATATGAAGCCTGCAAAAGAAGACCATCTAAATCATTTTCTAAACGTAGAGGTCATCTGGCTGAGGACTTAGAAGAAAACCATGTATCCACTTGGTTTGAAACTGATTCTGATGAGGATGATAGTGATGACTCACCTGAGCAGGCACACATTTGCCTCGTTGCTCTAGAGTCACCACCTACTTATGACTCAGATAGTGAAGTTAAATACTCTCCTTTTCAAGCTAACATTGAACAATCTCCTGAAGAGCCTTCAAAAGAAGAAATCCTCAAGGATGCTCAAGACATGCTGGAGGAATTCAATGAATTTAGAAAGGCTTACATTAAGTTAGCTAAAAGTCATGAGAAGCTGGGAACTGAGAAATCCATGCTGGAAGCCGAGTTAAAAACTCTCCATGGAATCCAGCAGGAAAGTATCAAGTTAAAAGAAGAGAACAAGTTTCTCAATGAAAAGGTTGCCTGCCTTATTGATCATGCCAAAGAGATATCTGCTGAGAAGGATGAGTTGCAAAAGACTATCAACTCATGGAATAACTCAACGGCAGTCTTTGATCAGATTCTCGGAGATCAGAAGCCCTCAACAGATAAATCTGGGCTAGGTTTCTCTGAAAGTACTTCTGGCACAACCTCTGAACAGAAAAATGAACATTTTACAGCGAATAGTAATGATCCAGCTCAATATCAGAAACCTAACAAGGGTAAAGAAGGAATTGGTTATACTGCTACTCCTTATAAATACCCTAAGGTTCAAATTATCAAAAACAGTGAAGCTTTGAAAGCAAAACAATCATCTACTGGAGAAAAACCTGCTAAAGGTGGTGCAGACTCTCAACGGCCCTCCACCAGCACTTCTGTGAAAACAAAGGCTGCTGTTTCAGGGCCTACGAAAAGTCTGCTCAAACCTATCAGATTCATCAACAGTACTACAGATGGTGCTACTGCTACACAGGATGTTGATACCAAGCTTAAAGGCAAAATGTATGAGGTATCAAAGTCTGCTACTAGCAAACATTCTTCTGCTAAAGCAAAGACTGCTGTATACAAACTCAAGAAGCCTCATACAGATGCTCCTAAGCCTGTTGTTAGCAAGTCTGCTAAATCAAAAATTGTTGTTATAAAAAATGTTCAAAAACCCTCCAACATCGAGCATGATCATGTAGACTTCTGTAATTTCCATCATTGTACATTTTGCAAGTGTTTTGGCCACTTGGTCCATGAATGTCTGCTGAAATCCATCATGAAGCCTGCTGGATCCCCTATTCCAAAAATCAGGCAAGTATGGGTTCCAAAAATACGCTAACCATTTGGACCCATAAGAAAAATAAAAGGGGACCATGATTTTCTTACCCTTACATCTCAGTTGTGCTTCATGGCTAGCTCAAATTCAGAGAAGAAAGATGTATGGTATCTAGACAGCGGCTGCTCAAGACACATGACCGAAGAATCCTGCCTTCTCTCTAACATTTCTGAAGCGGAAGGCCCTCCAGTCATCTTCGGAGACAATGCTAAAGGAAGAACAATTGGCTATGGATCCATCATTCGAGGAAATCTCTCCATTGGAAAAGTCTCTCTAGTGGAAGGCTTGAAACATAATCTCCTGAGTATTTCTCAATTCTGTGACAAAGGGCTTATCTGTCAATTCTCTTCAAACAGATGTGATATCAAGGATCCAGTCACCTGCTCAACCTTGGTTACTGGACATAGACAAGGGAATGTCTATGTGATAGATTTGAATGCCTACGGTAAGGCTGCTAATCTATGTCTTGTGGCAAACTCTGCTCAAGACAAAAGTTGGCTGTGGCATAAAAGACTCAGTCATTTGAACTTCAAGTATCTGGCCAAGCTATCCAAAGAAGGTCTAGTTAAAGGATTGCCAAAGGTCTCTGCTGATCATGATCGCGCGTGTAAAGCCTGTCAACTGGGAAAGCTTTCAAAAACATCCTTCAAAAGCAAACCAGGACTCTCAACGACGAGACCTCTGCAACTCCTACACATGGATCTCTTCGGACCAGTCACTACAATTAGCTACGGCGGTCACAGATATACGCTAGTAGTTGTGGACGATTATACAAGATACACTTGGACAGAGATGATGTCTTCGAAAGATCACACATACGATCTTCTTACAGCTTTGTTCGAAAGCGCAAACGCAAAAACTTCGATGAGATCGGTGGCGTTTGATCGGACAATGTGCGAGTTTATAAATAATGGAATAGCAAAATCTTGTGATGATCACGGCATTGGTCACAACTTCTTTGCTATAAGGACACCACAGAATGGTGTTGCGAGAAAGGAAAAAGCGAACACTTATCGAAGCTGCTAAAACTATGCTTCTTTGAAGCAAATTTGCCCAAACACTTACAGGCGGCGTCAACACGGGCTTCACTCGTAAGAACAGATCGTTGATCAACAAATTTCACGGTAAAACACCCTATGAACTTTGGAGAGGTAAAACCCCAAACATTGGATTTTTTAAAATCTTCGGCTGCAAGTGTTTTGTAGTCTACAATGGTAATGACTACAGAGGCAAATTTGATCATAAAGCAGATGAAGGTGTATTTTTGGGTTATGCTTTACACTCCAAAGCTTACAGGGTTTTCAACAAAAGATCATTAAAAATAGTTGAATCTGTTCATGTCTCATTTGATGAATTTGATTTATTAGAGCCACACGTGGCTCCAAATGTTGCTGATGACTTTGTTAATGTTGAGACAGGTACCTCCCAACCATCAACCTCTCATATACCTAATCTTTCACCAGCAACTCAATCAAATATTCCTGACCATCACTTCTTATCAAACGGGTCACCAGAAGACTTCAACCCTGCTCAAGAAGACTCAAACCCAGAACCCTTTGTTTCTGAACCTGAAAATCCTATTCCTCAACTCACCTATGAACCAAATTCTAATCAGAATACTCATCAAGACACACCTGATCTTCCCTCTAGCCCTTCTTCTGAACCTTGTCATGAAGAAACAACAGCAAATCATCACATTCCTGTTGTCACAAGAACATGTAAAGACCATCCAATCTCTCAAATCATTGGTGACATTCATGTTGGAGTACGAACCAGAAGATCCTCCAAGAATGAATGTATGTTCTGTGCTGCATTCGTTTCAGAAGAAGAGCCAAAGAAGATCGAAGAAGCTCTTCAAGATCCAAGTTGGCTGGAAGCCATGCAAGAAGAACTTCAGCAATTTGAACGATGCCAAGTATGGAAGCTAGTCCCAAAACCTGCTGATCATACTATCATTGGCACAAAATGGGTGTTCAGAAACAAGAAGGATGAGGATGGGAACATAGTGAGAAACAAAGCAAGACTCGTTGCACAAGGATATCGTCAAGAAGAAGGAATTGACTATGATGAAACGTTTGCTCCAGTAGCAAGATTGGAAGCTATCAGAATCTTGTTAGCCTATGCTACATACAAGGACTTTGTGTTGTATCAAATGGATATCAAGAGCGCATTTCTAAATGGGGATCTTCAAGAAACGGTCTACGTTGCTCAACCTCCGGGCTTTGTGGAGAAAGGAAAAGAAACTCACGTCTACAAGCTTAAAAAGGCTCTCTATGGGCTTAAGCAAGCTCCACGGGCCTGGTATGAAACTCTATCCAAATTCTTAGTAGAACAAGGATTTGTGCGAGGCAAGATCGACACCACTCTCTTCATCCTCAAGCACAAAGGACACTCTCTGCTGGTACAAATTTACGTTGATGATATTATCTTTGGATCCACCAATGAGAAGCTGTGTAAGCGATTTGAAACACTCATGACTGGAAAATTTCAAATGAGCATGATGGGAGAACTCACATTCTTCTTGGGTCTTCAAATTCAACAATCCAACAAAGGAATATTCATCAGTCAATCCAAGTATGCTAAAGATCTTGTCAAAAAGTTCGGATTGGAAACAACAAACACCTTTGATACACCAATGGCTGCTAAATGCAAACTTACAAAAGACTTACAAGGAAAGAAAGTTGATATCACCCACTATAGGGGATAATCGGATCTACTGCTTTACGACCGCCGGACGACATAGTGTATCTTTGTTGGGGTGTGTGCTAGATTTCAAGCAGACCCTCGTGAGTCACATCTTCTTGCAGCCAAAAGAATTATTAAGTACGTATCAGATACCACCAACTTAGGTATCTGGTATCCAAGGGAATCCTCTTTCAACTTGGTTGGTTACTCAGATGCCGACTATGCTGGTTGCCAAATTGATAAAAAAATCACCTGTGGAACATGTCAATTTCTAGGAGATAGACTTGTCTCCTGGGCTAGCAAGAAACAAGCATCAGTTTCCAACTCCACCACTGAAGCAGAGTACATAGATGCTGGTAGCTGCTGCAATCAACTACTATGGATCAAACATCAGTTGGTAGACTACGACATCAAAGTAGCAGACTGCCCAATCATGTGTGATAACACCTCAGCAATCTCTATCACATACAATCCCGTGATGCACTCCAAGACAAAGCATATCGATGTTCGATATCACTTTCTAAGGGACAATGTAGAAAAGAGAAACATTAGCATGAAGTATATTTCAACTGACCTTCAACTAGCAGACATCTTCACCAAAGCTCTAGAAGTAGACAGGCTGGAACTTCTTCTGCATCTGCTGTTCCTGAACAGACTCAGAATCCAACTCTTGAGATTCCAACTCTGCCCCCCACTATGTACCATCCGGGGATGTGCATCGACAAACCATCTGTTCGTGCTTACGCTTCTGGGGTAAAGATAGTGGATGACCTGAATCAGCCAGGCATTTTGCCTCTATTCATGCTGGAGGATGAAGATTTCAGCTATCTTCTAGCGGAAGAATTTTTCCAGAAGGCTAAAATCAATGAATCACGGTCTTCCATCACTGCTGTTGTCAGGACCGTCACTGTCACTCTTATTGCTTCCAGGATTGCCAAAATTATTGGCGTGGAATTCGATGGCCCTACCTCTCTGACCGATGCTGAAAAGGCCACTGCTTGGTCTTACATGCGTGGGGAGAACACTCCGAAGGAGGCTGCTGTCAAGATGAAGAGGACTTTATTTGAAGATGACGTCTACTTCATCAGTCATCTTTTCGACAAGAGTCTAATCTTCAAGAACGACACCCACGACATTATGACTTCAGACCAGCTGGAGTACACGTCTGCTGTCATCCTGAACCTTCGACTCAACTGGGCACAGATTCTATTTGAGCTGATGTGTGACGCTGTGGAAGCAGTCAAAGGTTCTCTCAAGCAGAAGAGACCTTTTGTTCGTCTTCTCAACACTCTTCTTCGGTCAAACACGAAACTTCACACCGACATCATTGCCTTTGAGAAGAAGAAAGTTCAGAAATCCATCCAGTTTACCAGCACCTTCATCATTAACACCCTCAAGAGCGAGAAGAGAGTTCGGCAAGGTCTTCACCCTACGGTCATCGTCCATACCTTGAGCCCCCTCCACTTAAAGTTATCGAATCAATCACGAGACAACCGTGGACTCCTTCATGGCCAAGTGAGCAAGAAGCTCTCAAGGAAGGCTGGCGAAGGCCGCTCTAGCAAAGCTATTTGCTCCCTCCACCACTCACAAACAGAAGAAGAAGATATCTGCTGTTGAGGAGGAGCCAATCCCCAAAAAGAGGAGAGATGCTTCCTCTTCACGTACTGCTGCTGCTCATCCTGCTGGCCCCCAAGCTAAAAAGAAAAAGAAGACTGCTGCTCCATCCGCTCCCACTCCCGTGCGAGTAGAGGCTGCTTGAACGATCTGCTCCCTCCGTTCAGCGTAAATCAAAACGAGCCTTACGAACCCTTTATTCCCTTCATTCCTCCTTCCTCACCTATCTCTTCTTCTTCTGTTGATTCTTATGTTAAATTTATATCGATCGTACATTACATTAGTTTTATACTTGATGGCTAATCGGTGCGTATCGATTAGCGTGGCAATGTATAGAACTCTACCTTGTATAGTTTTTGTAGGACTTTTCGGGTTCATCGGAAGACCACTTCTCGGCTTCACGGGAAGACACGCTCAAAGCTTAAGATCGGTAGACCTCGTGTCCGGTGATGCGCTTCTACGTGTCCTCTCGGATCAAAGCTAGCTGGATTAATTCAAACTTATTCCCATATATTATTTGAATTAATCCAAGTCTTTTCGACATGTCAAGCCGCCGAAAGCAACTTTCCGAAAAGCGAGGAATACTTTTAGATCTGTAAATCGATAAAAGCAGTGTCCCCTACTTTCGCTTCATCTCTCGGATCGACACCAAATCGCCCACCTTTTTAAGATCTCGAAATGATTATACGCTCTAGTTATACGTGAAAAAGAAATTCCTTGATCGACCTCATGCATTTAATGCATTTATGAATAAAGCCGTTGAAGTCTTCGTCTTCTCCAACGGATCTTTTGAAATGCACTGCTTTAAATACGCCATTGAAAGCTGGATCAAAGAGACAAGCATGTAATCAATCGAACACAAAAGAATTGCTCGAATCTACACAACTCCAAGTCTTTCATTTCGGTGCATTCAATAGATCCTCAACAGATCTAGAAGTCCTCGTCAACAACAAGAAGTTGCTCTTCAACATTTATTGTTTTATTCTTCTTGTTGTTTACTTCCATTAACTATATACTTGCATCAATTAAATATCTTGTATTTACAGATATTTAATTCCCTAGACCCAAACACAAGTCAATATTTTGTACACGATCCATTAGGGATATTCTTTGTAATTGATCTAAGTGGAAAACATAGTGCACAATTTAAATCCAAGGTTGACTGCCTTGGTGGTGGACGTAGCACTCATTATAGTGTGAACCATCCCAAAATACTTGTGTTATTTCCTACTATCTGTTTAATTATTGAACTACCTAGTTTCATTGTTTACTTCATCCATTTTAGCAGAACTTAAGTAATCTGTAAAAGGTCTACCGGTAGTCCTTATCGGCAGACCTGGAACAATTCTCTTGAAAGTCTTCCGCTACTTGATTCTTTTCATAGATTGCAAGTAACTTTCAAGAAACTTACTTTAAAAGTTTTAAAGTGTTAATAAGCTATTCAACCCCCCCTTCTAGCTTATTATTGTGCTCATTGGGACCCACAATTGGTATCAGAGCCTTACTCTTCGAAAACAAGTTTTTCCAAGATTAAACTCTTGAGAGATACGACATAATGGCACAAACACACTATATGCTGCCTACATCTAATGCTAACCACGTCCCAATATTGGACGAAGGTCATTTTGATGTATGGAAGGATAAAGTAATGAGATTCATGAACTCTATTGACAACAGGTTATGGAAATGTGTCACTGCAGGTCAACATGTACCAATGAAGGCAAATCTTCTAGCCTCCATCGCCGGGAACCCTGCAGAAGTTCCAAAAGAAGAATCGGAATGGACAGAGGACGATAGAAAGCTGGTTGAACTTGACAGCAAAGCCATTAACATAATCACCAGCTCTCTAGACACAAGCACATACCAGCAAGTGATTCGATGTACAACTGCGAAAGAGATGTGGGAAGCTCTTGTAGAATACTTGGAAGGAGACCAAGACACAAGAGACAACAGAAAATATACATACATCCAGCAGTTTGATTCTTTCAAAAAGGATCCTAAGGAAACCTTGAGACAAGCATACGATCGATTCAGTGAGGTAATAAATAGTTGCTTTTCTCTTGGTAAAACGTATGACAAAAAGGAAATGAACATGAGGTTTCTAGGCTCTCTAGGTAGCTTATGGCATGTGAAGACCACGGCTATGAAAGAATCTAAGAACTTAAACGAGATGACTCTTCGTAGTCTCTACGCAAGTTTAAAGGTTTATGAACTTGAAGTTAATCAAGCTCTAGAGCAAGACAAACAGTTCAGAACTGTGTCCCTGCCAGCCATGGTCCAAGAAGAAATCATTGTTGAAAATAAACCTTCTACTTCTTCCAGTGAAAATGATTTTTTATCTGATGAACAATTTGCTATGTTTGTTAAACGTTTTCAAAAATTTGCAAAATATGGAAGGAAGAACACTCACCAACAACCTTTCAGGAAGATTGGTGAAAGCTCATCTAAGGAAGAGCTTGTGTGTTATAACTGTAGGAAACCTGGTCATTTTGCCTCAAAGTGTCCTAAGCCAAAATTTGAAGCATACCGAAAACCCTCGTTTAGAAAATTTCAAAAACAAAAGGGTATGTTGGCTGAAGACATAGAAGATAAACAGGTTGCTACATGGTTTGAAAGCCGATTCGAGAAGAGGAGGAAGAGGATTGTGAGCAAGCTAACATATGCTTAATAGCTCATGATTCATGTCCTACCTATGACTCGAAAATGAAGTTGTAGTTTCACCAAGTCCTTTGGACAAAAATGAAACCAGCGGTGATAGCTTCAAGAAGGAAGAACTTCTCAAGGATAATCGGGATATGCTTGAAGAATTTAATTCCTTTAGAGTAGCCTATGTTAAGCGGCCAAGCGTGAGAAACTCACACCGTGAGAAATCTTTGATGGCGGTTGAGATTCAAACTCTCAATAGTTGTCAACAAGAGAGTATCAAACCGAAGGAAGAAAACAAATTTCTTCATGACAAAATTGATGTATCTGACTGAGCACATCAAAGGACTAGACCTAGAGAAAATTGCCTTGCAAAAGACAATTGACTCCTGGAATAGTTCCAAGGATGCATTTGAAGAAATCCTTACAAGCCAAAAATCTAGCAATGATAAAACAGGCATAGGATATTCAGATATGTCTCTTCCGACAACCTCTTCTGTCAAAGAGAAAGGAGAATCCTCCGAAACTGCAAATGATATATCTTTCTCTGAACAGACATTTGGAAATATAGGGAAACAAGGCCTTGGTTACTCAAGTGTTCCTTATGTTTACCCTAAAGCTCAGAAAGGAAAAGCCAAAATGAATGATTCAAATGAGAAACCTGAGAAGGTAACGGTAGAGAAAGTGAAGTCTACCGGCAACGACTATGCCAAGGCAAAGTCTGCTGACGGTAGACCTACTAAACCTCTACCGGTAACTATCAAGTTTGTCTATGAAACAGGCAAAGCTGCTTTACCTGTTGAAGGTAAACTTAAAGGTATTCTACCGAATCATCCTGAAAAGGTATTCAACAGAAAAGCTAAAGCTAAGACTGTTGGTAACCTACCAAGGAAGAGTCGAAAGAAACCAATTAAGTCTACCGTCAACAAGCAAGCTGAACCGAAAATGAATGTCAAGAAAAGGAATGATCATAAGCACTCTTCAGCTGAAGACTCTAACAGTTCTTCTCGTGGTCTTTCCATTTATGTCATTCTTGCCATTGCTTAGGCCATCGGCACGGAATGCTGCTAAGGTTCACACCCAGATCTGAGAGACCTAGTTCTCTCAAGGTCAAGCAGGTATGGGTTGCAAAAGGTTGCTAATCCTTAGGACCCATATAAAGGGTACCTTGTTTTGCTTTAACTCTTTTACATGAATGCTTCATGGCTATAGAATCGAAAATAAAGACATCGGTACCTAGGCGGTGGGCGTTCAAGACACATGTGGGAACAAAAGTCTTCTTACGATATAGTCAAGCAAAAGGACCTGATTATTTTCGGAGACAATGCAAGAGGAAAGACAATTGGATATGGCTCAATTACTAGAGGAAGTCTCTCCATCAACAAAGTTTCTCTAGTAAGTGGTTTAAAGCACAATCTTACGAGCATATCACAGTGCGACAAAGGACTTCTATGCCAATTCAATTCCAACCGTGCCTCATCAAAGCGGTGAATCATGCTCCACAATCTTGGCCAGGCAATAGACAAGGAAGCGTCTATGTCGTGGACTTAAATCTTCTAGGGAGATTCTCAAACGTGTCTAGTAGCCAACAATGTTCGTGACAACAGTGGCTATGGCACAAGCGTCTCGATCACCTCAACTTCAAGCACCTCTCCAAGCTCTCCAAAAATGGGCTTGTCAAAGGTCTACCTACGGTGTCTGCCGATCATGACGAAGTTGTAAAGCTTGTCAACTAGGAAAACTTTCCAAGTCTTCCTTCAAAAGAAAACTGCTTTATCAACAAGCAGACCTCTTCAACTTCGCATATGGATCTCTTTGGACCTATTACAACGGCCGGTATTTCGGAGACAAGTACACACTTGTAGTAGTTGATGACTACTCTAGATTCACTTGGATTGAAACTATGACATCTAAAGATGAAACGTATGATCTAGTCACTTGCACTTTTTAGAAGACTTCAAACTCAAAAGCTTGAAGACATTTGTGACATAAGATCGGACAACACTGAATTCAAAAACAATGGTGTAGAAAATTACTGCGATGACCATGGGATCGGCCACAACTTCTCTGCCGGTACTCCTCAACAAAATGGTGTAGGCGAGCGGAAGAACAGAACAACGATTGAAGCGGCTAGAACAATCTTTGTGAAGCTAAACTTCAAAATATTTCAAGCGTATCCATCTTGCTTGCTTTACCAAAATAGATCCACAGTAAACAAGTTTCATAATAAAACTCCATATGAAATATGGAGAGGAAGATCCCAAACATTGGATTTCTTAAAATCTTAATTTGTAAATGTTTTATTCTTTACAATGGAAAAGAGTATAGAGGAAAATTTGATGCAAAATCGGACGAAGGAATTTTTTTAAGGGTATTCCAAACATTCAAAAGCATTCGCATTTTCAAGAAATCTAACTTAAAAATCTTAGAATACGTGCATGTTTCTTTTGATGAATATGACTTGTTAGAGCCTAGAATGGCTCGAGCGTTGCTAATGATTCGATAATGATGAGGCAGTACAAATACAACATCTACTTCAATCCTTATCATAAACGGCAATGGCAGATCCCAATATCGTAACCTTCACCCGAGAAGAGACCTCTACCGATACCGATAACAACTCATCTGTTGACCCCGAACCCATCTCTCTGTTTTACCCCAAGCACCTTTACTGATCTCTCATCCTTCTTGTTCACCGAAAATGAAAGTTTTGAAGACTCTATTTCTTGAACAGATTTTGGTGAATCTCCTTCTCAATCAACTCCGAATTCTTAAGGGAAGAATCCACCGAAGTGATCTTCCTCCAACCGTTATTGAAGCAAGAGATCATCCCATTTCAAATCATTGGTGATCTCAACTCAAGAGTTCCGTGCGAGAAATAAGGTTCGAGAAGAAACTTTGTTTGCTTATGCATTTGTATCGAACTCGAACCAAAGAAGATTGATGAAGCTATCGAAGATCATAAGCGGATTGAAGCTATGCAAGAAGAGCTGAACCGCTTTGAAAGATGTAAGTGTGGAGTTTAGTTCAAAGACCATGATCATCCAAATCATCGGCACCAAGTGGGTATTCTAAATAAAAGAGATGAAGATGGAAATGTCACCGAAACAAAGCTAGATTGGTTGCTCCGGGCTACCTGCAGGAAGAAGGAATTGACTTTGATGAAACTTTGCTCTCGTTGCTAGACTAGAAGCAATCGTAATCTTTCTAGCTTATGCCTCGCTCATGGACTTCAAAGTGTATCGATGGATGTTAAGAGTGCCTTTCGAATGGTGATCTTCAAAGCGTATACGTGGAACGACCTCGGATTTGTCAATCTCGGACAAACCGACCACGCCTACCGACTCAAGAAAGCTCTACGGCCTGAAGCAAGCTCCTAGAGCTTGGTATGAAACTCTATCCAAGTTCTTAATTGAACAAGGATTCGTGAGAGGAAGAATCGACACTACTTTATTCATCCTCAAGCACAAAGGCCATTCTCTTCCGGGTACAAATCTATGTGGATCGACATCATCTTTGGATCAACTAACCAAAGCCCTGTGTAAAAGATTCGAGAAGTCGATGCAAAGCAAGTTCGAGATGAGCATGATGGGTGAACTTACCTATTTTCTAGGACCGCAGATACAACAGACTTGAGACGAATCTTCATCGGCCAAACCAAATATGCAAAGGAACTAATCAAGAAGTTTGGTCTTGATTCACCAAAAGGATTTGAAACTCCAATGTCTACCTGAACGCCATCTTGACAAAGATGAAAAGGGAAAGCAAGAGAACATGACCAAGTATCGAGGAATCATAGGTTCACTTCTTTACCTTCATCGCTAGTAGACGACATTATGTTTCTTTGCCGCTTGTGTTTGTGCTAGATTTCGAGCAGATCCAAAGGAGTCACATTTGCTGCCGCCAAACGTATCATCGAGATATGTTTCAAAAACAACAAATCTAGGCATCCGGTATTCAAAATCCAACAACTTCAATCTAGTTGGATACTCGGATGCGATTATGCGACACAAAGTGAGCGTAAGAAGCACTGGGACTTGTCAATTTCTTGGAAACAGACTGCCCTCATGGTCTTGCAAGAAACAAGGATCTGGCAAACTCAACCACGTAGCGAGTAATATATTCTTTGGCATTTGTTGCTCTCAAGCTGCTATGGATGAAGCAACAACTAGTGGACTACAACATCAAGACCTAGCGCCCAATCATGTGTGACAACACATCGCCTATCTCGCCTCTCCAAAATCGATGATGCATTCAAAGACAAAGCACATTGATATTCGTTATCATTTTCTCAAAGATCATGTGGAAAAAGGTAACATCGATGCGTAACATTTCCAACCGAATATGTTCCAACCAAGCGAGCATCAATTGGCGAACATTCTCACAAAACCACCGGATGCCACCAGTTTGCTTATTTAAGGAGAAATCTTGGTATGATTGATCCTCTTGCTTAATTTCAAAATTTTGTTAATATTTCTTTCATACCGGTAGACCCAAGATTTGACTAATCGGAAGACGTAAGTTCTCCTTTACCCAAGACCTAAAGGTTAGTACTCTTACTTAGTCTATTTCTAAAGAGGTTTCTAAAGCAATAAAAAGGGGTCAGGACGAAATTTGGTACTTAAGAAAATATCTTAAGTTCCGCTTTTCAAACAGATATTTCTCGCCTTTAAATAGTCCTCGAACCGTCATTTCCAAACTTTACGAAACCCTTTGAAGCAAATCTCTCTCTCTCTCTCTCGGTAATTACTTTACGCAAATTCAAGTTCTTCTTCTTGTTTCTTCTTCTCATCTTCAACAATGGTACGCCTCTCTACTCGTATTTTCGAAATTTTCATGTGTTCCAGCATTTCATTATCAACCTAAAATCCTTTTGGAATTCAAACCGTCATTTCGAGTTTATGGTGATTCATTGTTGTTCTTATAATCTGAATACTAACGATCGTTTTTGTTTATTCATTGTTCATTCTTATGAAAACTTACATTATGTTTTCTCGAGTGTGGTTTCTCTAAACATTCTAGGGTTTCAAGTTTTTGTTGAAAATTTCAATTTATTTTGGAAAACTTTGAAATTCCTACTTGTTTAGATGTCTAGATGAAACCCTAACTTTTATTTTGTTTTCTTTCGAGCAAGAACTTCAAAATCTAAAGCGCTGACAGTGGGAAGGCTTATGACCACGAAAATGTCATTCCTCCCGGTTCAAATATCAATCTTCGAGGATATCCCATCTATCCCAGCTCATGACATCATTGTCGCTTTGGACCCGCTATACATTCTGGCATGTGCATTGACCTTGTCAATCAATTCTATAGCTACCCGTGTAAAAGCTTGCGAGGATATGGGCGCCTCGGGATTACGCCTCTACCTCAACGACAAAACCTCATATCTGCGAGAAGAATTTTATCAACGAATGGAGCTCATGAACAGGCTTTCTTCGTGGGTGGATTCGGCGGTCCCGTCTCGTCACCCAGCAATCTATTTCCACCATCATTGGCGTGCATTACGGAGGAGCTATTTGGCAACCACGGTGAGGCTTTACATGCACGGGAAGCCGTGAGGGAGTAGACACTCTCAGGGAGCCTCGAGGGAAAATGCTCGAAACTTGTTCCCTGCTTGGCGTCTCTTGCACGGCCACCTTCTAGGCCGAGGGGCTTCTATTCAGAGTGGGCACGTGACATTTTATCGGCCAACAGATCAACCGACTGCCGTATTTCTACAATTTCGCCTCAATGGGCTCATCATTCGACGAAAGCTAAAGCAAGGGTGGAGAAAGCAAAGAGCAACCCCACTTGCAAACGCCTTCGCCGACCGATCAATGCCCTTTAAGGATGATGCAGCCATCAACTCTTCTTTGAAAGAAGATGAGTTGTATACGGTGGCCAAGGACAAACAACTCACAATTTTTCAAGAATACACCGAATACGAGAACAAGCGCAGATGCGCAGTTACCACCGGCTCTCTTGACAAAGTGGCCAAGCCTCGCACCTATCTTGGTCACCCGCTCAATATGGAAGCACATGTAAATGCAAGACCTCAAAAAGGCCCTCTCGCCAAATTTGATGATCAAGGCCACGACCTCCATCTAAAGGCCATGATGAGGTAGCCGCCGCTAAGGTCCAAAATAGCAGCCCAAAGGCAAAGCCAAGAAGACAAGGCCGAAGGCACCTCCAACCCAAGAGGAGTTGTGCCAAATGGATTCGAAGGAGATGAAGGAAGGCCGTAAGAAGAAGGCACCAGCCAATCTAGCCACTCCTCTCCTCCATCTACCCAAGCCAAGCCTTCTACCCAATCCAACAACCACCTCCCCGCACTCCACTCCTAAACCAAAACGAAGGAAACTTAAAACCAAGATCAGCCACCGGCAGCCCCTCCCCAATCCCCACTCTCCGACAGCTACCTCGAGTTCCTATTCAACGCTAAGGAAGAAAAGGAGAGCTACCTGCACTCAATCCTCTACCGACGCCCAACCCTTACTGGCCAACCCTTCAACTATACCTATCAACCCTTCAATCTATTCCTTCTCGAAGTCATCTACTTAGAGGAATTCACCACCTCCCGAGGAGTCTATCCCTCAGAGGAGCTCAAAATCGAGGAGCCACCAACCCCAACTCCTCCTCCTCCTTCACCCTTTAATTACTCACCCGACCCATCCACACCTTCCTCACCACCCCAATCCCAACCAATTCTTCAACCACACCACAACCCTGCACCCCGTCACGCTGTTCTTTTCGAACTTTCACAAGAGTGTATCTATTCACCCTTCTCATCAACCTCCTCAACCT
>CM028383.1:91188710-91260300 GCA_013146195.2 Codonopsis lanceolata
CCAATGGAAGAGTACGCTTGACTTGATAATGCTTCAAAAAATTGAGAGAGACGATGGCCCAATCGAAAAACTTCACAACTTGTGGTTGAACTGAATCGAGAGATCATTTTTAGGCAAAAGCTCTTTGGGTGGTTCAAATGAACTGAGGAAGGAGGCGGGTTGATGACAAAGACTAAAGCGGAAAATAGAAAAAGAAATAAAATAAGTTGTTTCCAATCAACTAATGCCTCAAACTATGTTCTAATTCAGGATAAGGTACGAAAGCCTGTCTAACGAGCCATACAGAGAATACATGGAGAAAAGTGTAGAAAGGAGCTGAATAATGCATAATTTTAAGAGATAATTTATTTTGTAAATATATTAGATTAGGAGTTACTTTTCCGTTTCCTATTTACTACGATTAGTTACTGATTCCTAATTATTATTTTTTGATAAGTAAGAAAATGTATATATCAGATCGTCAAAACAATGGTACAACAACAAAACAATGGTGCACACCCATCAAGCGAGGGCACCCCAACAAAGCATTTACGTACAACAACAAAACAATGGTGCACACCCATCAAGCGAGGGCACCCCAACAAAGCATTTACGTACAACAAAAAAACAATGGTGCACACCCATCAAACGAGGGCACCCCAACAAGCATTTTAGTTATGTAGGTTACCTCTTCTCGAATATCGGCGTGTCCAGGTCCTGTGTGGGAACTCGAGTTGCTTACGATTTGCAGAATTACGTTCAGCTTCATCCTAAAATACAAATCATATTCACAACACATAAGCTTATACATTATATAAGCTTGAGTACATCAAACCATGCAAAGACCCACGTATACATACCTCAATCTTTTCAAGCTTCCAATATATTCATTCCATTTCCATGCTATATAAAATGATGAACAAGATTTCAAAATACTAGGTCCCTGATCTATTATTACACCAGTATTACATACATTATTGAAGCGAAGCCTTGTATTACTTAACTCTATGAACACAACTTGGAGATATGAGCTCATATCAAAATTGATTCAGAATCGTCCTCCTTTGGCCTTCTTCATAGATAAGCAAACAGCAACGGCAGCAAAGAATGGCCACTCAAACATTACTTGACTCCATATATTTTGGGTATTGTCGACCTCTCCGCGATCTGTTGAAACATACAATAATCGTTTCATTTTCACATCATAATAATGTTTTATTGGAAATGATACCGACAAGTGGCAAACTAGTATGCAGAATCATGTTTCTAAACAATTTTGACTTTACCAGGCTCTTAATTAGTTAAACTTTTATGCATAAATGTTAAGCCATTCCAATTAGAGACCAACAGAAATCTTACTTCAGTAGAGGTGTTCAAGTGAGAATTGAATCGATGAAGGTTCTGCAACTAGAATGTAAAGAGCCCCATAACTCCCGTATGTCTTTGGGCCTGCTGTAATTAGACTCCACAACAATAGTCTCCCCATTCGATATCTTAACCAGGCTGGTTGAGGGTAACAATTGGACATTCGACAATATAACCGACTCATTTCACGCTTCATGCCTTACTCCCCATATCGGTACCGATGAGCATAAAATCCGTCCATCTGAATCGAGACAAAAGAAACATGTGAAACTAAGCAAAAAAGTCATCAATTTTGGTTCAAGACAAACCTAACAATGTCTAATTCTCAAAGGAACGTTGGATCATGCTATACTCGCTCTTTGAACAATTGAACATGGGGAATATACTTCATGCTATAATTGCAAAAAGAAAATATTTTCCAAATTCTCCACTGTTTCTTTCATTGAGAAGAACTTGTGTAAGGCCTCTTTAAACCAATTTTTATGTGCCTTAACCAAACATAAGAAAATGAAGCAATTTTACATGAAATTGATATCCTTAAATTCCTTTTTTCTAAGTTATTTTGCGTGAAACTAATGGAGCCCAACCGCTAAGTTCGAAACGAGAAATTAAACAGATAAATATCACCTCTCCATAAAGTGTTGTACATTCGTTACTTGATTACCCCGTGTATCTTTTGGTGTCCAACACCATATCACGATATCGCCACTACCCACACCGGGGGAGCATGACTAAATTTCATACTCAATGCAGCAAAGACGGATCAATAAAACAATATCGAAATTTTCTTCGTTCTTTGTTTACAAAAAGAAACTTACTAAAAGAACAAGTTATCTTATACTTCACCTTGCAATCATGGAGTCCCGTAGATTCATCTGACTTCTTCCATGTATCTGTCACATCAAATACATAAATTTTAACAGGAACTATGGAGTTATCCCAGTCTACCCACTTCACAGTGTACCTCATGTAAAGGCTTCTCTTAACGCTTTCAACCCCTTCTTTCACCCTGCATTGTGTCTCGTCATAGCAACAAAACAACCCTCCCTCATAATTTTGCCCCAAAGGTCGTCCATATTCATCATTTTATGTCTATAATTGAGAGAGAGAGAGAGAGATTATGATGACAAACTTGTGAAATCATTCAAATCATGCACTCTTAGTCACCTAAAAGAAGAAAAAAATAATAGATCGCTAACTTATTAATAGTCTCGTTGGACTACTCAAACTTTAAAAACATATAGTTTTACATGATTGTATATCGTTGAAACTTGCCTTTTGGACTGATCAAACTGAGCAATACCTAAGGAAACTAGCATGCATGTTCTTCGAATTCTTGGCACAGACCAATACAATTATCTCTATGGTAATCCACATAATTCTTGAACACTTTCAAAACTGCTTTAAAGACGAAAAGAGTGTCACAACAAAAATCAAAGCCAAAATAGAATGTGGAGATGCTTTCAAAACCGAAGCATAGTATCGAATAGGAAAGTTTGATGCTTTTGGTGCTGCAGCAGAATGATGAACATGCAGTATTAATTGTTGTCACAACCAACAAATAAAAACTGATTAAATAAGCATAAAATTCTTTCTTCAAATGTCAACTACAATATATTCCAACATCATAGAAATAATTTTTGGAGACTTGTAGACAAGCAAGAAAACTGGATCTCTAATGAGAGTCAATTGGAAGATTTGCTAATTTCCCATTTCAGAGGTATATATTAATCAAAGAAGTCTTGCTTTCATCGAAAGGTCAAACAACAACCAAAATCAATGACTCTCCCTACATTATAGCAAAAAAACATCCAACAATCTTTAAACTATCATGATATTTAGCAAAGCATAAATGTGTGCACAATAAGCATCAATTTTGGTGCATTGAGGCCTGAAATGAATCATAAATCAAGTAGAACCTTAACTTAGAGACTTTGGCCTAGCACAGAATAATGAATATGCACAGTGGGGTCAAACACAATAATAGAGATATGATGAGAGACACGGGCAGTCGACTTTAGCAAGTGCATTACGTGTTTTTGGACCACATGTATAGGTTCATTCCTCACTTTGACCACATAATTACTTATTTCTTAAAACTAGATTCTTTCTTTTTCTTTGTTATTCATCTACAAAAAATGAACCTCCAACGGAAGGCGAATTTGAGAAATTCTTGAAAAAACTAATGTTCAAATCCGGTAGTTTAGAAGAAAGAATTAAAGTACTCTTTGAATTGTTGATCATTTGCCACGAACAAGCTTCCAAAATCCGACACTTCAAAAATCTCGAGCATACATTGATACGTCTATAACCAACAATTAAAAGCAATTGTAAAATTCAATTGAATATTCTTCTTACTATTTTAGGTACGAGAACTATGCAAGGCCTCCAGTTGTTTTGTTATGTTAATAGCAATAACAACTTCAGTTGAATTTTCCGCTCATCACTCTCTATGAATATTTTAAAAAGCTTTATTCATATGTCCTGGTAGATCATAACATGAGTGTCATATTCTTCCTCAGCAGCGCGTCTGCCCAAGTATTTTCTGACGTGGCTCTCTGTCCATTTGAAGTCGTCAAAGTTCGTGTTCGAGACACATGCCTGTTCGCAAAGGGATTGGTGATGGGTTCCCAAAACTCTATGCAACGAAGACATTTCTGGGTAAGCATGGTTATTTATCATCTGCTGCCATCTTTATTTGAATGGTTCGCTGTCCGACTCTAAAGAAGAAACTTATTAAAATTTATTACAGCTTTTACAAGGGACTCATTTTGTTTTGGGGGCGAAATCTTCCATGTAAAGTTTCTAAATCAGTTCTCTTGATTGTCATTCAGTTGTTGCGGAGATCATAGCTTTTTTTCTGATTGGTTGATGTAAAAATTAAATAAAAATGGCAACATGCGTAAATTGTGGTTGACACTTGACACGATAAAAGTTAGAACTATACTAGGATGGGCAGTGAAGCAGTCATATTTTTGCAATACCAAGTTACTCAATGGGGTGTTAATTCTCTGTTATCTCAACTATCTCAACTGATACATACAATGGCTTAGGGGGCATGATGGTAAGAAGACCATACAGTTTTCGAGGCTCATGCCATTATGGGTCTAGGAAGGTCTAATATATGTAGTCTTACATCTGCAAACGAAAAAAGGGACTGTTTCTGCAGATTGACTCAGTAACCTATAATTAACTAAATACTAACATTTGTGACCCCACATATAATCGTATTGTCATTAGTCACATTCCCTTTGCACATCTATTTCAGTTACTTTTTTTCAAAGTCTTTCCGATACTCTTGACATTTGCTTCTTCTAATATTTTGACAATAGTAGTGTATGGAATTTGATACTCCCACCACATTCGTCAAGCTCTCACATCACACAAAGAGCAGATTCTCACGCTCTCATTTCAAACTCTTAGCCTTTCATTCATGAGGTGGCTATACTTTTATCCCTTTCATAGGACACTGCTGTAACCACTTTCGACCAAAAAGTCAAGAAAATGAGCTGTATTTTCTCACTTCAAGTCTCTCTCTAACCATGAAAAAGGAAAACTGAACCGGTAGTTAACACATTTCTTTCATTTCAAACCTCTAAAATAGAAGATTAAATTTACGTCTGATTCCAAGTTGTAAGTAAAGAGGAAATTGATATCTTGTACTTTATTCATACTTTTCTACACCATGAATCCTCGAAAATTTTAGAGTTCGTAGCAGATGGAGTAAACTGCTAGGCATTATTCACCTCAAACAGGGTCGACAAACAAACACAACTCATTCATAAGACATTAAATAGTCTTTAAAGAATTAGATCTCTGGCATGTCTGAATACAAGTTGGGCAATACAGGACACTGGATATAACAAAGAAGTCACAATTAACCATCTACTCGACATACTAAATATGATGTCCTTGGGAATAACATGTAACAGGTAAAACGCTGAAGATCACCCCCTTGTGCTGTTTCAAAACAATACTTACTCCATCCAAACAATTAATGTCCTCTTTTTCAAACAGAGAGAGTGTCATGGAAGATAATTATGGTACGTCTGAGCTTTTCCACAAATAGCTGTAGATCTTGCATTATATGAAAAAGGAGATTGACCAGTTCCCTGTTAGAAATTACTATATATGCTTAAGAGGGAAATGTTCAACTTTAGAACAAACATCTATTGTTCACTAAATGGTAATTACAACCAAAACCAGTAAGGTCATCGATCACAACTCAACAATGGCACTTTAAATAATCTTATCACCACCACCATCAACTCGCAAATAAGTAATCACTTAGGTTTAGCGACATTAATCCTCAAAAAATGAAAGAAAAATTATAATAGAAAAGAAAGGGGGGAAATTACATACTTTAACACTGCATTAGAGAGATCAACTGAAGCAAAAAACATGAAATTAGGGCACAATTGGGTAAAACATGAAATTAGGGCACCATTGGGCAAGCAAAGTTAAGGTACAAATCAAGGAAGAAGGGTGAGAGAGCGAGAGAGAGAGAGGTGCTTACCAAAGGGTTTGTCAAGCAGCCACAACAACAATCGCACGAAGAGTACTGAGAATTGCACGAGAAGAGAGAGAGAGAGAGAGAGAGAGAGAGAGTGTGTGTGTGTGACTTTGACTGTGAAAATCACAATAAGAGAGGAAACCAACGCGGGAACAAAATATTGCCCGCCTAAATTTTTTGGGACTTGGATGGTATTATGAATTTTTTTAATTAGGTATTTAAGGTAGTTTGGTCAAAACATTTAGTACGGGTCATAGTTAACCGTCCCAAAATTGAACTATTTGGGAGGGCAAGTGGGAAAGGGTATTTGGTACCAACTCTCCTTCCCATACCAAGTATTTGGTATTTTCCCAAAAAGGGACCCTTTTTAGCCCTCCCAAATAGAGGGGTCACTTTGTTGATTCTTATGTTAAATTTATATCGATCGGTACATTACATTAGTTTTATACTTGATGGCTAATCGGTTGCGTATCGATTAGCGTGGCAATGTGTATAGAACTTTGCCTTGAATAGTTATTTTAGGACTTTTCGAGGTTCGGGAAGACCCTTCTCGGCTTCAGGAAGACTGCTCAAAGCTTAAGATCGGTAGACCTCGTGTCGGTGACCGCTTCTACGTGTCCTCTCCAGCAAAAAGCTAGCTGGATAAATTCAAACTTATTCCCATATATTATTTGAATTAATCCAAGTCTTTCCCTGACATGTCAAGCCGCCGAAAGCAACTTTCCGAAAAGCAGGAAGACTTTTCGTCTGAGCGATGAAAGCGGAAAAGCGCATCCCCCTACTTTACCTTCATCTCTCATATCGACACCAAATCGCCCACCTTTTTGAAGATCTCAGAAATGATTATCTGCTCTAGATATCTGTGAAGACGAAAATCCTTGACTGACAGCCCCATGCATTTAATGCATTTATGAATAGAGTTGTTGAAGTCTTCGTCCTCTCCAACGGATTCTTTTGAATTGCACCTGCTTTAAATACTGCCATTGAAGACTGGAACAGAGACAACTGTACAGAATCAATCAAACACTTAAAGAATTGCTCTGAAACTCCATAACTCTAAGTCTTTCAGCTCAGTGCATTCAAGAGATCCTTAACAGATCTAGAAGTCCTCGTCTACAACAAGAAGCTGCTTAATCAACATTTATTGCTTTATTCTTCTTGTTGTTAACTTCCTTTAACTACTTCAAGCACGAATTAAATATCTTGTATTTACAGATATTTAATTCCCTAGACCCAAACACAAGTCAATATTTTGTACACGATCCATTAGGGATATTCTTTGTAATTGATCTAAGTGGAAAACATAGTGCACAATTTAAATCCAAGGTTGACTGCTTTGGTGGTGGACGTAGCACTCATTATAGTGTGAACCATCCCAAAATACTTGTGTTATTTCCTTCTGTCTATCTATTAATTGAACTGCTCAGTTTCATTGTTTATATTATCCATTTCAGCAGAACTTAAGTAATATGTTTAAGGTCTACCGGTAGTCCTTATCGGCAGACCTGGAACAACTTTCTTGAAGGTCTTCCGCTACTTGATTCTTTCCATAGATTGCAAGTAACTTTCAAGGAACTTACTTAAAAGTTTTAAAGTGTTAATAAGCTATTCACCCCCCCCCCCCCTTCTAGCTTATTATTGTGCTCATTGGGACCCACAGTCACAAATAGTGCTTTTTCTTGTAGTGTGATTTGGCAACTGTGGAGGTTGTGGTGGTTGAGGTTGGAATTGTTGAGGTTGCAAAGACTTATTTTCTCCCTAAGAAAAGTTAGGATGATTCCTCCAACCAGGATTATATGTGTTTGAATATGGATCATTCCTTGGCCTTTGAGAGTACATATTCATAGCATTAGCCTGTTCAGAATACATAGCAATTGATGGACAAAAATTAGTAGCATGAGAATATAATCCACATAAAGCACATGCTTCTTGAATTTGCCAATTTTCAAATTGAGCTTGTGTATTTGAATTATCTTGTAATTGATATAGGCTCCTATTTTTACCTCTAGCACTTTTCTGTTTGGAATTAATACTTAGCATCTCAAATAATTCTTCTAGTGCTTCTGGTGTCATTCTATTAATAGAACCACCAGCTGCACTATCAACCATAGTTTGTAAGCCTGGCGAAAGACCATGATAAAATTGAAGCACTAACACATGTTGAACCAAATTATGATGAGGACACATAATGAGTAGATTTTTAAATCAATCTCATGACTCATGGAATGTTTCACCTGGTTCATTTTGAAATGACATGATTTGTTTTCTGAATTCAGTAAGAGATGCATGTTTGTAAAATTTACTCATAAACAAATCATATAGTTGCGCCCAAGTATAAACACTATTAGGTGTTAGGTTCATAAACCATCTCTTTGCCAACTCTTTTAATGCACTTGGAAAATATTTCATTTTAATTTGATCTTCAGTCAACCCTCCTAAAGGAAAAGTACTCATCATGTATTCATATTCTCTTAAGAAACTGACAGGATCTTCATGGGGCATCCCATGAAAAGATGGTATGGCATTAAAATAATGACCTTTTAATTCAAAATTCCTAACAAAGATCCGGCAAGACTAAACATGATGTCACAACATTTAATGAAGGTCTACTAAAGTCATTAATAGTTCTTTGATTTATCACCACTTCCATATTTCTTCTTGCATGTTCTTATTCTCTTTGATTCCGGTTAACTAGGTCAACTGGATTTTCAGGATTACGATTATTGTTATTTTCTTCCATTGAAGGATCAACCAGAGGATCCTCTTGATTCAATTGGTCTTGATTATCAAACTCTTGAACTAGATTTTCAAGGACTTCTTGATTTCTTCTCACAATATTTATATCTTGATTTAAGTCTACCAATTTAGGATTCAAAGATCTACGACCGTGCATAAAAATAAATTAAAGCAATTTAAAACAACTAACTAAAATAAAATAAAATAAAATATTTTTGTATTTTTAAATTTTTTTATAAAAACTGAAAATTAAACTATCAACTAAATTAAATTAAAAACTACGCTACCAACAAACTAACTACGTGAACTAGCTTGTCCCCGGCAACAGCGCCAAAAACTTGATCGATGTTTTAATTAATCTTTTTCCTTGCAAGTGGACAAGACTATTATAGAATAGTATTGGAAGCAAGGGTCGAACCCACAGAGACAAGTGATCACGAACAGTGCAATTTATTGATAGCAATTTATTAATCTAAAGGGGGTTTTTATATTTAATTCTACTCTAAACTACTAGTTATAGATGTTTAACTAATTAGACAGTAATAACAGATATGAAGATCTTATGGTGGGTGGCAATCTAGGATTCTGGGTTTCACTTGTATCTCTTTTATGTTCAATTCATAATAATTTCATTCAATGTCTTGGGTTCGTTCGCTAAAGATAGATATAGTCTGTTGAACAATTGGTTCAGCATCCATCCCAAAATTCATCCATTCTATATCCTAAGCACGAGAACCGTCAATCTAGTCTGTCACCTAGATTTATGATCTATCTGTCACCTAGATCATGTAAGAACCTGGTCCTAACTTATCACTCTCGTGCATCGATAGGTCCAATTTATTGTGTTGGTGAGCCAATGTACGACATATGCACTTGGTCATGCAGTTATCCGCACCTCTAAGCCTTTATTATTTGCGATTACATTCATTTGTTCAAAGCAAAATAATATAGGGATTGATAAACAACACAATCAACAAGCATTGAATGAACGTATATAGAATTAAAACATAAATTTGATACAAGTTACCTCCCACCTCCTAGATTATGGATGATTTAGTTCATCATAGACAATGAACCGCACATGGAGATGATCGGATACATGATTTGATCTTCAATACTTGAAATTACAAAACCTAACTATGTTATACAATCTAAAAACTACCTAAAATCTACTAAAGAGAGCTTCCAGCCTTCCTCTCCTCCCTTTGGCTCGGCATCTGACTTCTATATATACTCGGGAGTTATAATTCAATCGAATGACCATGTGAAAATCCGAAATAGTTGCATTCTGACCACCTTGCGGTCGCAGAGTCTTGGGTACTTGCGTCCGCAAGGTCTCGGTATGATTTAGAATTCCCTTGTTCGCTTTTCGACCCATCCGCCTACCTTGCGGTGCAGTGAGGCACCTTGCGTCCGCAAGGTGTCCAGTGTTGACAGACTTCATTCTTTCTTCATTTTTCCTTTTCGGCCCTTCTTGAAATTTGTGCTTAAAACCCTGGAGTTTTGCATATTTTCACTAATAACCCTGAAACTTATAAAACTCACCGAAAACATATATTAGTAGCCAAAAGTCTCGTGAAATAACATAATTTAAGTCATAGAAGTATATAAAATCGACGTATAAAATACATCGATCAGCTGACATCCTAAATCTGCTCCAGAAGAATCTTTATCCTCCTGGCCTAGACAAAAGGGGAAGAGTGTCCCTGCGAAGATGGGCCTCCCAATTCGTACTCATCGGTGGCAGCCTGTATAAGAGGCATTATCAAGGCCTCAACCTACTATGTGTCAATCAGGCCAAAGCTGAGCAAATTATGGATCAACTACATGGTGGTACCTGTGGTCCCCACATGAATGGCCATTTGCTATCAAAGAAAGTCATCCGACAGGGGTACTATTGGAGTACGCTCGAAACTGATTGTATTCGGTGGGTGCGACATTGCGACAAATGTCAACGCTTTGCCAATTTACAACATGTGCCCCCACACGTCCTATATAACTCCACATACCCCTGGCCCTTCTCAACATGGGGTATCGACGTCATAGGCCAAATTCACCCGAAGGGATCCAATGGCCATGAATACGTCTTGGTAGCCGTCGATTACTTCACAAAGTGGGTAGAAGCCTCTTCCTACAAGGTCTTAAACGCCCGAAAGGTGTCCGAATTTATTCGGGCTAATATCATATACCGCTATGGGGTACCTTTTGAGATCATCTACGACAACGGCTCTCATTTTGAAGGGGACGTGAACCGTCTGCTAGACGAGTTCAAGATCCAAAGACACAAATCCTCCCCCTACCGGCCACAAGCCAATGGTGCCGTTGAAGCAGCCAACAAAACTCTTGAGAACATCATCAGAAAAATGGCCGACACTGAGGAAGAGGCCGGAAAAATTGACACTAGCCTCTCTACCACGTCACACACCCACTTGGGCTACCCCCTACTCTCTGGCATATGGCATGGAAGCGGTACTACCAATAGAGGTGGAAATTCCGTCATTCAGAGCAATGATGGAAGCTGATATAGCGTAAATTGACGGGTCAAAGGGTGAGTACGCAGGCGGCCTAATTGATGAACGACGCCTGTTAGCCTTGGAGCACACCCGGGCATATCAAAGGCGTATCGCCCGAGCTTTCAATAAAAAAGTCAAAGGCCGTGATATCCAAGTTGGAGACCTCGTGCTTCGAGAAAAACCCCCTAGTTATGTTGATACTAGGGGAAAATGGAAGTCTCCCTGGATGGGACCATACATTGTTAAGGAGATCCGATCGGGAGGTGTCGTGCTTCTCATGAACCAAGATGGGGAAGATCTTGTTCAGCCCTTCAACCTCGACAAACACAAAAGGTACTACGCCTGAGCCATCCTATCCAGCTAATGCTTCTCTCTCCAGCCCGTTAGGCTGAAAACCTGAAAGGGCGGCCTAGGCAAAAATTAGGGCATATAAAAAAATGATGAAAAAATAATAATAAGGGCTCGCTAGGTTGAAAACCCGAAAGGGCGGCCTAGGCAAAAATTAGAGCACAGAAAAAAATATATATATATATAATATATATATATATATATATATATATAATAAAAATAATAATAAAAAAATAAAAAGGAGAGGGAAAGCATTATTTGAAGCCCTCAACAGACTACCTCCCTTGACACATCGAGGCTCGACTGACAGAAGAGAAAAACCACGACAAAGTAGCTCGTATTAAAACACTAAAATATAATTTTACAGGTCCTAAGGTGCAACTTAGGAATACTTATTAAGACGTCTATATTATACATTATTTGCATGGTACATATCTATATACTGCCTATACCCCTTTTGTTTTTCCCAGAAACAATTCCTTTTCTTGCAGCCTTAGCCCCGAGCGGTCTATCAGTGCCTGCGACGTCCATCGAGCCAGGCCCATATACTCCTTCTACGAGGCACAGAAGAAGCCCTAGACTCATCAGCATGAGAGCCACCAGATGTGTCTCCCTCTTCATCATCGGCATCTCCGTTCTCCTGAGCAGTTTATTGCTCGGGCCCGCTTCATCATTTCTGAGACTAGCACCCCATACAGGAGGAGGAGGAGGAGCAGCTATCTCTTGTTCCCAAGGGTTGTCCTGTCTGTTTGCCAAACTCAGCCGCGGAGGCTCATGACCGCGCCTCGAGCGCACCCCAACCGGCCTCGAGGAGGAGGAGCAGGCGCTTCTTGTTCCCATGGGTTGTGTTGTTGACCAACGTCACTCAATCTGCGGGATGTATTCCTGGGACCCGCAGTTGTCAGGCCGCTCGAGTATTAAGGCCATGAACCCGTCGCCTCGAGCCCGAGGAACAACCAACCCTGAACTATTAATGTCCTCGTCTACTTCCAGCAGGCGAATATCCACTCCATTGGTTATATGACGACCCAGCAAATGTCTCAGTACATGGAGAATTGCGCGAGACGAACCCTCAGCAGCTACCATAACCCACGCTAAATACCCAAGGGACAGGAGCATATAATCAGAATATGGGTATGCTACCTCCAGTCTTTCAGCATCTCTGAGCCACATGCCCTGGATAGTGGGACCCAGACGATCGTCAGTGAACTCCCTTCCCACGTATATAGGATGGGAGGTATCTGGGATCACTTGCTCCCTTCCAAATTGCCGCAAGATCCGGTCTGGTTGGTAAAAAGAAGTCCAAAAAAGACCCAACATGACCACTTGGCTGTACTCATCGGAGTGACGAAGAAAAAGTCGGATCTCCCAGTGGCGAACGACCCAGACTATATCCATTGAGCCCTGACGATAGAAGTGATCAGTCCAGTCAATATTAGAATAATTAGTCTGGGGAAAATGCCCGCGCATTCCATAAAAGGAGGGATCATAAGGAGCTCCGAGCGGCACGGGAGCCTGGACCCAAAGGAAGTGCTCTTCTAGCCACATGTGAATCAGAATGGGGCTACCAGTAGGGAACAATTCATTCCTCAGCAAAAGCAAAGTTCGTGAGAGTCTCTGCTAAAATCACCGGAACAATGTTCAGTCGGCGATCCCGAGCCTGTAATGCCAGGTCTATGACCCGCTCATCTACTAATCTGGGTAGACCAACTATCAAATATCTCCCTACCAAGCAAAGAAAGAGCGCTGTTAACCTACACCGCTGATAGTCCACGTCATCTTCAATATATTCTGTGAAAGCTCCAGGAAGAACCATCAAATCTAAAGAGTCCCCATTGAAAAATCCTAGAGTAGCTCGGCGGGTAGAATTGAAGAGCTCCCGAATAGCCATGTACGGACGCCTTCTGTAGGCGAGTACCACGATCTGGCGAGTAGGTGCCACTCCCAGCATAGCACAGAACTCCTCGAATGTGGGACACATCTCGTTCATGCCAAAATTAAACAAGTGACCCTCAGGAGACCAGAACATGGCTGCTCCCCTCCACATGTCCCAATTAATTATGACATTTCGCCAGGATAGAAGGCACCTAAAGCCGGAAAGATGTTCGAACCAATCCCTCTCGTCAGATCGCAAAGAAATGATCCAGAAATCCAGGGCATTTTCGTAAACATCAATTTTCAGAGCCGTAGGAATGCGGGCGGCCATTTATAAGAAATGCGAGAAGCTTTGTTACGGCTGAAAAAGGGCTATGGCAAGCGAGACAGAAGCTGGTGAATTTAGAAAGAAATAACGAAGTGAATTGGTAAGGAACTGAGTTCGTTTCCGTCAGAATTTATACTACGAATTGAGAAAACTGACAGTTCAGTACATAGTGTCCAAATAGTGAAGAAAACAGTGGCCGCATAGGAAAACTATGGTGCCACCAAGAAGCTTCTTGGTGCCGCACCATAGCCCCCAATGGTGGCACCAAAAATGTCCATTGTGCCGTGAAAAATCCTGCCCGGTATCCTGGTTTGGTGATCCGACATCCTGCTGTTCCTGCATCTGATCGCGAAAAGAAAAGGAGGCCTATGAAAGACGGCTACGAGCACGGACTCAATAGCCACAGGGAGCCAAAAGAATAAGGGATTCGGCCATTTTTCCCGCTCCGATATCACCAAAAAAGCCCACTCTAATCCAAAGGTGTATTCTTAAAAATTCCTTTCTTTAAAGTACAGCGTGCCATTACATTTTAGATGTCCGGTATAGTTTTATTTTCCGTATGAATTTATTTTTTCATGTGTAACATACTGCATCATATACATTATATTGCATTATATCATAATGTTTGTACAAGTTTCTTTTACAAAAATACAAAAATATAATTAAAGAAAAGAGAGAAGGAAAAGATACTAATGTTTGCAGGAATCCAAAGCTAATGTGCGGCAGCCAGGAAAACCACCACCCCGACCACAGGACCCGTTGCGAATCCCGACTGCCGCGGCTTGACCCATCATCATCATCATCGTCATCTCGCCGTCTGGGCCGCCAGACCGAGCCGCTCCCTTGCAAGAGAATTCATCAGCCAATTTCTGATATAGCTTGCTGATGCTGAAGAAGCCCCGTAGCAGTTTATTATAAGTAGACACGTTCACCTAAAAAAATGATGAATAAAATATGTATAATAAAAAAAATGTTAGTCTCGGAAAAAAAATTAGAGTGTGCATAAAAAAATGTGTATAAAAAATAATAAAAAAAAATAAATATATATATACATATATATATATATATATATATATATATATATATATATATATATATATATATATATATATATATATATATATATATATATATATATATATAATATAAAGAAAAGAGACAATTGTGACAGCCCGACCCGGACTCCAATGCGGAATCCCAAGGTCGTGCCACCAAGACAAGCTAAAGACGGACAAGCACCTGCTAAGCATAATGGTACGAGTCCAAAAGATGAGCCATCGAACTCTAATAGAAAGGTAAAGCCATAACGGCAATACGGAACAACTAAAAACTAAAATCTGCGGAAGCAAATCATAAGTGGAACCGAAGCCTTTAATCCTAAACAAAGGAACACAAGGCTGAGAGATAACTATCTCTCGACAAATCTACGACTCGCGTGACGCAACATTGCGCACGGACAACAAACCATCGGCAAACCTAAGGCCGGCGAATCAACAGAATACCAACCTGATAAACAACCACTCAACGGCTACAACATGCCGGAGGGACAAATCAACTAAACGAATAAGATATAAAATACTAACAACTAAACCAATGTCTCTCGACTAAAGTTGTCGGAGACAGAAATAACAATAACATAATACTAGAACTTGCGAGCTAAAACCTTGCTCGGAAAGACAACAGAATAACCTCTAATTAAATACAATAGCTCGACCCAACAGGTCGGCTCCCAAAATAAACGACAATAAAATACTAACATAACTACCCAATTAAAGCTTACATAACTTTACATCCGTGTCTCACAAGATAATAAATACAATAATAATAATAATAATAACTCCAAGCTATTGCCCGGAAGACCACCTACTAACCAACAAGCACCGAAGTCGCAACGCACTAACGAGCTCTGCAAAAACTAAGGAAAACAAACACACGAAATGAGTCATAATGACCCAGTAAGTTACTAAATGCAAATGTATGGCATAGCATGACGTGGCATGGCATAATGCACAAGCATGTATAAAATCATGGTATCTTAATAGCATACCAATAATAAACTTGTATTAAGTCATCATGTCACATAACTTCATAAACCGCATAGCATGTTATCTTTCACATAAGTGCTTATACATAAGCACGTAAAACCAAGACCCGGGCCTAGCCCTCAAATGATCATAAACTGGGTTTCAATCCTCAAATGATCACAACTCATCAGTTTTCTTAATGAGTACCTCGTTACATTCATCCAACCCGGGGATGAGAAATGGTAGCTCGACATCGTGCTGGGGCGCTAATACGAGACCACATCCCACTATTGGCCATATAGTGAGGAGAAAGGGTACCAATGCGGCGATTCATAGCGAATGTTTCCAAAGGCTATGAATCGTCCCATTGCCGAAAAAACGACCAAGACGTCAGCTGGACTTAAATCAAGATGCTCAAGTAGATATTTACTTGGTTAAACCAATAAGGACCAAGTCCATCACAAAAGAACTTATCAATTCAAGTAGGTCATAATGCTCTACAAAACCCAATAAACAATGCACATAATTGTTCACACTTAACATGTTCAACTAACTTGTAAGTTTAGTTCAAAACCACATATTGAGGTATTCATAATCCTCAAGTCATCACCAATTCAAGAATAGCTTATAGCGCAATAAATCACAACGTGAGGTCTACTATAGTCCTCTACTCAAGATTAAATCAAAGACTATTATTTACTCTAAGAACGACAACAAACAAGGCTTAGCATTTGGTTTCACTTAAAAGCACACCGGACTCAACCATAGTCCCAATTGTCATAAATAATTGACTTCTCAAACCAATCTCGAGGGTACCAAAACTAACTCGTAGTCAAAACCCCAGAAGTGCTATCATGTTCACGCGACCAAATTCCCTAAGAGGGAACTCATTCACTTAATCATTTCTTAAAGGCATACGAGATCATAGGTTGGTCTCTAATGCTCCGTGCCCTAACGAGCACGCTCTAAATAAATCCCCAATAGGCTTCTAAATCATGGGTGTCACAAATGGGACACAATTCGAGATGCTCGGGTACTCACAATCAAAACCAACCAAACCCGAACATCGTAGTATTTCAACCTAAGGCTCACTAACATCTTATTGAACCTAAAATGACTCCATTGAGTCTTAATATCGCATTTCCTTAAATACACATTTCATAAATCCCAAAACTAACACATCATTCAAGGTTATAATAATTTTCCCAAAAATAATCGGGGCTTGTTTCCCAAGCCTAAAAATCCAAGAACTCAACATAATCATAGTCAAACGAAACCCAATTTTCGTAGGACTTCAACCCAAGTTCATTAACACATTGTTGAACTTATTTAGACTCCGCTGAGTCTAAATACTAAGTTTCATCATTAACGCACTTCATCAATTTCAACATTTATACCCACTTTATTTAACAACAATTTCTTCAATAATTCGGGCTTGATTAACAAGCCCTAAAATTCATAAAACCCAACATAAATCATAACCCATTTCTTACATCACATAATTTCAATTAAGTGATCCTACTCATGTTATCTAGTGAGTTCACTCTTCCAAAGCCCCAATCATAGGCATACTTCCACAATAAATCCAAGTAACATATGGACATGATTTCTAGCATACTCATAATCCTAGAAACACAAGATGAAGAAAAATCATATACTTCAACAATCATAGAAGTCATCTTACAAATGCTCCTAACAAGTTTATACTTCCAAAAATCCCCAAATTAACACATACAAAGCATATCAAGTGTTCATTGCCCACAAATAGCATATAGGTTGTTTTCCTTAGGGCCAATGAACCAAAATCAAAAGGGTGTAACTTACCTAGCTTGAGTGAAAATTCAAGAGAATCAAAATCTGAACGGTGAAGTTGTTCTACACGTCGAGGGCTTCACGAATCTGAAGTTTGGAGGCGATCGGATGGTTGGATCGTCTTGGATCGAAGGAAGAATGAAGCTAGGGATTGAATCTCCAAGCCCTCTCTCTCTCTCTCTCTCTCAAATACGTATTGTGGAAGAGAAGAAATGAAAGGATTTCTGCAATTTACAAAGGGGGTTTGGGTATTTATACCCCCAAATTGAGGAGGGCACAATAGACATTTCCCAAGTACAATTAGTAGAGATTAGGGGTAATCAAACACTAATCTAACCTTAATTAACTCCCAACTAATGTTAGGACATGATTTGGGTTAAGTATGGGTGGTTAGGAAGGGTTTAGAGGGGGTTTAATGAGGGTAGGATAGGTATTTTTCGTCAAAACACAAAACAGGGGAAAAATTCCGTAGGAGTAACCTGATGTTGAGGCGGGCGCCTCACTCTGGGCCAGGCGGGCGCCTAGAATGCTGGGGCTTGGACTGATTTTGAAATACTCACAGCTTTTGAGGCGGGCTAGTGGTCAAAATTCGATGCGGCCGCCTCGTTTAACCCTTGAACTTGGTCTAAACATGTCCTAAATGGTCCCAAACTTATGGGCAACCATTCTAAGGTCTAACCCAACTCAAAAAAAGTCGGAAACACACCGAAAACTCGAAACAACTCCCGAAACAACTCGGGAGGCGAAAGCCGGGAAGAGGTGCAACAACGCAACCGGACGAATGAACTCGCAATCGAACGAAGCAATGAAAGGAGACTTTTAAGGCAAGTCTAAGGGCTAATGAAGAAGCTTAAATACTTCTAGAAAGTTGAATAACAACTAGGAAATAAGAATTCCAAAGGAGAGACGATTACGGACCCACTCAATCCCGAACTACGCAGCGATAGAGGCGAACGCTATCTCCAAACTTCCAAATCATCGATAGACTTAAGGAACACCTCCAACTTGAAGTCTAATGCATCTAAACATGTTAATAAACCATCTTATAAGGGTCTAGGACCAAACAGAGGTCACGAACATAAACGCAAGCAAACCCTCAATCGCGTCGCATTCGGAGACTATCGTCAGTCACGACTTGTGACTTTAGCAAGTCAACAACTATATGGAGTCTCTTAATAATGTTTTGGTCTTAATATGGTCTCTCCTACACATCTAGACCCTCCCGCAAACCAAACATACAGTCAACAAAGGAAGAAGTGCAAGTATAGCACGCAAATCGAGCTAACGGAGGAGCGGGTGTTACAATAAAAGGTGGATGTGTCTAGAGAGCCTGCTCCGGACACGACGCTCCTCCGGATCTCGACATCGGGAAGAACTTTGCTCTACTAAGCCACCACCCCACTCATACTAAAAAGTAGAGAAAATATCATCAGGCTCTCGTAAGCGGGTTCTCGTCCGTAAATGAAGTAGATGACAACGCCTCGGCGAAGGATTAGAATGCCACCGGCACTGGGATCGAGGAGGAGGGATGCGGCTCTAATCTCGTGGAAATCCTCGTAGGGACATCATCGGATAATCCGCCGCTGAACGAGGTATTTCCCAAGTACTCTTTGCCGGGGCGGTCGATCGGCTCTATCACCCAAGAAGGAGGCCCGAGGAGGCACCACCGAGCCACTAGAAAAGATCAGTGCCGGTTCACCCGCCGCCCATACACAAAGAGTCCACCATGATAGAAACCATCAATATCCGCGCATCGAACATCGAGTAGTAGAATAATGTCCCTCCAGGCCTCTCCTGTGGAAGAAAGTGCATTGAACCCTGACTCGAGCCAACAATTCCCGCTTCCAAAGCACTCTTTCCCTATCATTACAACCACCGTCCTCAGTCGGATTCACCCTGTTGCTGTCAACATATTGGGACAGATACTGAGGTGGTAAACTTCGCCGAATGAGAATGAGCGACCCGGCGAAATCAAAAATGAGAAGGCCCGCACTGACACACAAAAAAAAAGAGAAAAAGAAATATGTTGTCAAAAAAAATAAAAAATAATAATTAATAAAAAAATAAAAAAAATGATGATGAAAAAGCAGGAAAAGGCATGTACCTCCCACGCCGGGGCAAACCCATTAAAAGTTGGCGAGTCATTCCGGGTGGCCCTATCCATGGAAGCATAAAGTTCGCTAAAACCACCGTCCTCATATCAAAGGGATCCGATCAAAGTCTAAGACAAGCCGGAAAGCTCTTAGGGTGACAGAGGGAGTTGGCAAAGAAGCGATGTGCCAATAAAGAAGAAAAGAAACGCTCTTGCCACTCGAGTTATAGCAGCTTCATCTTCAATCGGCACCCGCCCGACATTATTAAGAAGCCACTTCCGAACGCTGCTGATAAAAATCTCATCCGATGATTTGAAACGGGGCTCGAAGCCCAGGAAGTCCACAATCTCCTCCCTACGATGACGGAGAGTAAAGTCAAGGGCCAGGGTCTCCCATATGCTGGTAGGAATCCCCGTGATCGCAGCGAAGTCACACGGGGTCATGGTCGCCTCCCCCCAGCTAAAATGAAAGGTATGGGTGGTGTCCCACCAGAAGTCCCTGAGCATATCGAAAATGGGAAGGAAGCTGGTAAAATGGGTGAAGGAGTGCATGAAGACGCTAAAACCTGAACCCTCCACCAACAATTTTGCAGCCTCGGGTAGCATGTCAAAAATCTCAGCCACATCGGTACATGATACCCGCATCCTTTCAAACTCCCTGCGAACCTAAAAAAAATAATAATAAGGTAAGTCCTCTACCCTTATTTTCTTCTATGTACAGTTTTTTAAATAAGAAAAAATAAATAAATAATGAACATATTGCATACTGTATACTTCATGATTCTTGTACAACAAAACTTCTTTTTAGCATAAAAATAAAATAAAAGTTTTTTCATAAAGAAAAATAAATAGTAAAATAAATAAATAATTCTCTAAATTGCCGCGTACCATTCTTATACATGTACATACATTTACATGTAAATAAACATTTATTAAACATCATTCTTTTATAAATAATAAAAAAACCAACAAAAACAATTTTTATATGTAATTTATTCTGCATGAAAATAATTAATTTTGCATTTTAGATGTCATTAAAATGCATATTAGGACTGCATTTGCCATGTGTATAATAAAGTGTAAAAACATTCATGCATCATCTTATAATTGTTCTGCATTGCATCTACATCAAGTAGAATAATTCATGCATCCATTATGTGCATTTCATTTGTCCAATAAGTTGCCATAGGGGCCCGCTAAAAGGATGATAAAGTACCAATGATCATCAAAATGAATATCTTTGTGGCATTTACTATACCCCTGCAGCAGTTGCATGCTTGAAAAATAAATCTAAGGGCATGAAACATATCTTTTATGCTTTTATATGTTTAATTTGTATTCCCGCTTTTTATCCGAAAATATGCCCGAAATGCATGCATGCAAAATGTGTTTTATTATTGCATAAAACATTCATCATGCATATGCCTCATTTGCATTTATAATACAAATCATGCATAGTAGGGTCAAAACATAGCCTCATATGCATTTATAATACAAATCATGCATCGCAAAAATAAATCATAGAGGGTCAAATAGTGACATAGTTATCAAATCAAATTACATCATTTAGGCATCGCAAATAGGACATGCATATGCATCACTAATAAAGTCGAGTGCTCCAAAGTTCCAAATCAAAAATTTAGGCAAATCTTACCAAAAATTTCAAAAAAAAGGGTCGAGGAAGGTTGGACACGTGAGTCTTCCGATCTCGCAAAATGTTGCCCCGGTCGTTCGTAGAGTACCGGTAAATGAGTTTATTCCGAACCAAGCGAGGAGGTTCTCTCCTCCTCTCGCCATATTCTGGGTGCATCGATGCCTTCCCCTTCCTGGATCGTGAAGAAGATGTCATCTGAAGTAAAACACTGAAATTGGCGGAAGAAAATCAAGAAAAGGAGCGAAAATAAAGAAAATAAAATAAAAAGAAGAAAGCAGCAACAATGGCGGACGAAGGAAGAAAGGAAAAGAAGGAAGAAGAAGAAAGCGAGAAGCTTCTTTCCCCTTTTCCCCGCCCATATAAGGGAGAAAAAGGGAATTTTCCCTTTCCCCCCTCCAAAGTTTGAAGCTGCGATACTTTGGTTTTTAAGTTTCAAAGTTTCCAAAATGGTCCCTGAGCCTAACGGAAGGTTAACAAAGTTAATCTTGTTAACCAAAATTGACGACCATTCACCAAAGGACAAAGAAAATAATAACCCCGCGGGTCAAAAAAAAAAAAAAAGAAAAATCAAAAAAAAGAAAAAAGAAAAAAAGAAAGAAAAAAGAAAAAAAAGAAAGAAAGAAAAGAACAAGAACAAGAATAAAATCCCCAGCAGAGGAAAAAAAATAAATTCCCCAGCAAGAGTGGCAAAAATTCCAAGATTAGCCGAATCCGTGGCAGCCACTCGGGCGCAAAAGGTAAGTCAGGTACAATATTTTTACCCTGACCTTT
Organism: Codonopsis lanceolata; assembly: GCA_013146195.2. Lineage (NCBI taxonomy): Eukaryota > Viridiplantae > Streptophyta > Magnoliopsida > Asterales > Campanulaceae > Codonopsis > Codonopsis lanceolata. The sequence continues at coordinate 91,210,721 of CM028383.1, forward strand.
AGAATAATTTCCTTTTAAGGAAAGTTTTACCTAAAAAAAATGATTTTGCTTTGTTTTTTAAAAAATAACTCTTTTCAAAATGAGTTTTGATTAAAAAAAAGGGGGGGTTTGCTTTTGTTTTCAAATAAAAGAAAAACTCTTTTTCAAATTGAGTTTTGATTTCAAAAAAAAACAAAAAAGAGGAATATTTCAAAAAAAAATATATTTCAAAAACAACAAAAAAAGATGAATATTTCAAAAACACAAAAAAAGAGAAATATTTGAAGAAAAAAATAGAGAGAGTGAGAAAAAAGGAAGGAAAAAGAATGCTTTCCATCTCACAATTTTCGAAAAACTTGAAGAATGATTAATTTGCCGTGCTCGGCGACGGATCTTTATCGGTCGAGTGCAGTTTTCTGGATATTTGAAAGTTTTCTGGTTATGTTTGGAAACAAGGCAATGACTAGCCGCATTAACAATTTTGAAAACTCCTCTTAACACGTTTCAACGAAAAGGTATTGACCGGTTGAAATGTGGTGGCAGAAAAACATTCAAATCTTCATACCGTATTTGACAACGGTTTCGGACCGGAAGAATACGGCTTTTTCGAAAAACACAAAAATCTTTTTCCGTTGTGTTCTCGATCAGGCTTGTCCCGAAGGACATGACATCCTCACTTGGTTGTAGTTTAGGTTTTTTGGCCTGAACTAAGTTTGGTCTGATTTCCTTTAATAGGGAATACGTAGGCGGCCTACATTAGTAGGTCCGACCATCAGAGCACATTAAATTCATATCTGCTTAAAACTGCGATAACTTTTTATAACCGACTAAAATGTCTAGGTTATAGAGTTTGGATAGCATGTTAATCGCGGCATTATAACTGCTACCAATTGCATTCTCCGCTTCTTAAATGAACGAAATTGAGAGTCTATTGTTTATCAACGATGTTCGCCTACTCAAGAAGCCTTGGATTACCCGTGACTCCATCGTTGAAGGGCTCTCAGACACCCCAATTGCACTCGTATGTGATCGACATAAAATATCAAGAACCGTTAAAACTTAACAAATGTTATGTTACAGAGTCAAAAATGCGAAAGGAAAAGCAGGATGCGCGAAACAGTGAATTGCAAGGGGGAAAGTGCAAAAATCAAACTTGAAAAGGCTTGCTTGGTGCCGCACCAAGCCCTTCACTGTTCATCTCTCTCAGATGTAAAATGTACAAGCTTCGAAGCGCATGGTACAACTAATCAATGCAGGAAGAACAAATCAAGAATTCCCAGCGTGTCCCTGCCTTCAAGTATAAATAGAGGTCTCGGCCTCCCAGTTTGAGTGCTCAATTTTTCCTCTGTGATTTTAATCGCAGCGAAGCTCTGTCGATATTCTACCGATATATTAGTACGAGAGGTGCAAGAAAGGTGAGTGGAAGCCCCTAGACTCTCCAAACCCCGTCCAAACTCTGCCATATCAAAAACTCATAGGTTATAAGTGATCCCTAGCCTAGTTGTTAGGTATCCACCTCACTTTCACGGTCCAAAATCCCAAAGTAAGCTGCATTCTCCCCGAGTAACGAGCCAAAAAAGTCAAAACTAAGTCTAGGTTCCGCCCAACCAAAAAGGCCAAAACCTACCCAAATAAGTCACACTCGCCCGAAAGGACAAGCCCAAACTCTCGAAATAAAGCAATCATTCTACCCAAATCAAAACAACAACCACACAACAAACAACAAAAGACTCCCTCTCCCCGGGCGACGAAGGAAGCACACCGCCGCCTAAAAGGTAAAACCTTTAAGGGCGCCGTTTATTTTATTTATTTACTTTTCTGTCATTTATTTATTTTTTAAAATTGTTATTTAAATTCAGCGCAATGTAGTCAATATAAGTCGTTGTGCTGCCCGGATTAGAATAGGAAATATTTTGTAAAAGAGCCATTATAATGGCCAAATATTCTTAAATATGTTTGTAATTATTGTAAGGAAATGGCTGCGAGTCCGTAAATAATGTAACCACGAATGTATTTGTTTAAATTTCCTATCTCTTTAATACCTTATTTATTTGCGAAATAAATATGACAATAAGCATACTTCACCAAAAACCATTTTCGAGACCAAAAGGGTGAGTTGGGTGCCTAGAACCTTCCCAACTCGTAACATAGCCTCCGAACCCGTTTTCTTTTTCTCTGGTTTATTTTTCTTTTCTTTGGTTTTGCTTTATTTGCCTAAAAATAAAGATGGCGACTCTAAAACTTACGGATTCAGTGGGGCCTCGCAACATTCCCTCTTTGCACTTTCCCGTTCTCCCTTAAAAAAAGGGAGATATGGGAATGGAGGGGTGATACATTCCCATATCCTGGTATCCCCTAAACAAGGGATAACTTGATGCGGGAAACCCAAAGCTCCCATAGTAATCTGAATGGGACATAAGGCTATTTTTAATAAAATCCATAGTGGGGGCGTCGTAATATCCTTTTTTGCACTTTTCCGTTTTCTCCTAAAAAAGGGAAATTGGGAATGAAAGGGTAATGCATTCCCATATCTTGGCATCCCCTAAAAAAAGGATAACTTGATGCGGGAAACCATAAGTTCCCATATTGGATACAAAATCCACTCAAGGCAACCGAGGCACATTCCAACGTGCTAACATAGACAGTACTCCTCTCGCACTTTTGATTTCGTCTTCCCCTAAACAAGGGAGGGTGGAACGAGAGCAGTGGTGTCCCGCATCCGCACGTACGCGCACCCCTATCCAAGGGCGCGCTGGGCACGGGGGCACACCCTGGGAACCTCACAGAGCCGTTGTCGGAGATGATCTCGAAAGGTACCCCGTAGCGATATATGATATTGGCCCGAATAAATTCGGATACCTTTCGTGTAAGACCCCGAACCTTCGTGTATTTGACTTTCTCGTGTTGCATGCTTTGTTGTTAATGCGTTGAATGTTTGTCTTAGCATGTTAGCACCTATAAAAGGCTCATGGAGTCTTAGTACCTTGCATATAAGATTTACAATGTTTATCTTAGTTGTGGTATGCTTGGTTGAGAGTTTAGAAGCATTGTTGCTTCGTTTGAGCCTTAGGGTTTCTCGTGTTTGCCTTCGTTGCTTGTATTGTTTGTGTTTTCAACTTGCGAGAAGTTCATTTGAGTTCTAAACCAAGTGTATTAGTATTTCTCATGCTTGCATAATCATTGTTCATAGACTTGTTGCATTTGGAAATTAGATGACCAACATATTACTTCACAGATTCAGTCCGGTTTTGGGCGAACTTGGGGAAAATTCTGGTATCAATCTACTAAAGAGAATTTTCTAAAACTTTAGTATGTTTTACCTACATATGTTAGGATACTCCCTGTAAAATATGGTATTTTTCCAAGGTGTATAAGTACCTCATTGAGGTCTTTACTTACGGCTGTGCCTGAATTATGTTTTCAGAAAATCAGCTTCTGTACTTGAACTTGTAGTAGCCATATTTTGATGAATATAAGTCCAAATGGAGTAATTTAAAAGGCTAAACTATAGTCTAAAGAGTCTAGTTTCATGAGAAGCAGTAATAACCTCATTTGGAGGTGTGAGATATTTATGGTCTATTTTACAAGATTGACTGTCTGTTTTCCAGATTCTGGTTTGTGACATTTTTTTGAGTGTTTTGGCTATTGACCCTTGTACCCTTGCCCTTGGCCGACCAAAGTGAGTCAAAGACCTCATTGTTGACTCTTCTTCACCCCTTTTGAGCCCTTGGATCATCCCTTATCAAAGGCTATCCTTCCTTGACCAATGAGAAGCCAATTAACCCCCTTCACTTGGATTAGGGCTTTAATGGTAAGTATATAAGCCATTTGTTCAACCAAATCAGCCATTGTTGATCAAGAACTCCAGAGAATCAGAGGCTCTTCCTCCATTTTCGTCCATGGAGGTCACTCCAACTTGAGAGACCATTTCCCGGAGATTCGGTGGTCCGATCGACGAACCGAGACCGCCAAATCAAAGCTCTCGATCTTCTCTACAACAATCCTTGCTCTAATTAACCTTTCCTCCATTAATCTTAGGACTAAGGTACGTTGAGAAATCCCTAAAATTTTCATGTTCAATAAAATAGCATGACCCCTTCATTGTAGTTGTTCTATTAATGATTGTGAACACATTTTGTGAAGAGAAATCCTCCAATTCAACCTTTGAAACATGTGTAGGATTTTATGAATTTTCTATGAAGTTGTGATTTTGAAATTTTGTAAAGCATGAATGTTGTTAATAATGAGCTTAGGAATAACTCTTGTGAAGGAATATGTTTCAATTCAAGGTTTAACAAAATCACCGAAACTAGGGTTTGAAACTCGGGATTGTGTTTAAGGCTAGTTTAAGATCATGAACGGCCTAGTTATCGAGTTCTAAATGAAAGGAGAACTTAGAAAAGGGCAATGTGATGCATAGAGTATCAATTCTCAACTTGGTTGAATTTTAGTAAAACTCACCGGAGTTGAAATTAGGGAGTTATTGAACAATACCGACTCCACATTCAATCCCTACGACGTTTGTAGTGCGTTAGACTAATATATTAGCTTACGTGACTTTGGGATGGATTGAAGGGCATGTTTGATATGAGTGATTATAAGACTCAATCGAGTTCTTATGTGGTTTATGTGATTGGGTGAAGCAAATGCAAAATTGAGAGCATGTTGTAGAATGATGTATCTACTTGACATGTTGAATTCGCTCTTGTCGAATTCCTACTTGATTCTTTAATGAGTAAAAACACCTACTTGTTGAAATAATGAATTTGAGGACTATTCTATAAGATGATTTGGATTGGGGCTATCTTTAGTACTCTATACATGGAATCTACTTGTATAAGTCGCTAGGATGACCATGTTGTTATCTAAGACTCACCGGTATGGTTTGACCTTACGGGTTATTACCGCTCTAGTGTTGCTTAAGTCTTTGACTACCATAGACTTTTGTGTTATTGAATGAGTTACTACTCTAGGAAGAGTTTAGTAAATGGCTTCATGATCCGAGACTAACGGAGTAGTCTTGGATAGTACTTAATGGACTGATGGTTAAGTTGTGACTATGTTGAATTTCATAGGTGAATGTGGAATACTGTGTATATTTTATATTATGACTAAATGCATGATTTCCTACCTTGTCAAGAATTGATTAATCTATGTGTTTCTATGATATGACTTATGAGCATATTGAATGTATTTGTCTTCGTGCCTGATCTGTTCTACACTTAATGAATTGTGGTGAACTTGGATTCTACTATTAAGTGGAATTATGAATCAAAATTGAACTAAGCTTGATTTCACAATAATCAACTTGGGCTTCCCTTATATAATTGACTTGAGACTTGAACTAAGATTCCTAAATGGAATGAGAACCTTGCTATGCCTCAAACAAGAACATAGAAAAGAGTCTTGGGACACATATAGTGTTCAAACTCTATTTGGTTGGAATTGTAGTATAGACTCAACGGAGTCGAGTTAAGGAACAATTGAACCTTTCGAGGATCGTGGTGAGATCCTATGACAATTATATTCCAGTTGACTAGATTACTAGCTTTTGGGACTTGAATTGAATAGAGTGAACAAACTTGGCACTTATGATTTAGAGACTTAAATGAGTTCCTATTGTGGTTTTGTGATTTATGTAACAATGTGCATAATCGTATGAGTTTAGTAGGTCATTGTATCTACTTGAGAATTAGCAAGTAAACATCTACTTGTGCATTGCATATAAGTCCACCGGCATTACTTGAGTTTTCATGATGATGGTGGGACGATGCATTGCCTTCACGAATTATGGGATTCGTGATTGTAATGTATCGCCATCGGATTCGGGTTTCACACACACCTCCACCGCTAGCTACTGGGGAAGTAGCCCCTTTGTCGTAACCAATTGAGCACATTGGCTAGGCTATTTTCCCGAGTAGAGAGCCTGCACCGAGAAGAGAGCTCGTACTTTGATACCGAACACGGTATCATTGGCACGATATGATTAATCAGCTTGTGATTGCGGAGCAATACGACGACAATGATTTGGTATCTTCTCTATCCTTTATGTGGCCTCCTATGGGCACTTATGTGACAACAAAGTGTTAGTTGAACATGAGATCTTACTGACCATGTTTGTATTGGCTGATGTTATATGAGAGATTTGATATGTATATATAGATATATGCATACTTGTATATGAGATATATATGAAAGACTTGATGTGTATATATAGATATGCACACTTATGCATGATGATTTTATGGGAGATTTGATATGTATATTTAGAGATATACATACTGGTATAGGTGTATATATATAAACATGCACCCTTACATGTGGTAACAAGGTGAATAGCTTGATTCGTATATATAATGATATGTATACTTGCATATGATGTCTTGTGGGAACTACCATCTAATTCATTTGATTTGTGTGTGAACAGGAATTACACCCCGGTTCATTTGGACGGTTTAGTAAGTAAGAAGGAGTGGATATCTTGTGGAGTATCGAAACGATACGACGCCTCTTCACGGGTTTTTCTGTCATAAATTAAATGACACCCTGGTTATGTTTATGTTACATAATTATATGTTGCATATATATTGTAGTAGCGCATCGGGTCATTATGACTCATCTCGCACTTGTTTTTAGTTGCAGAATCGATAGCCGCATTGAGGCTCGAGTAGATCGAGACCAGTGAGGCGTATACCGGGTCGATAGATCGAGGTTAGATCGTGTGGTTTGTGTTTGTAGCAGCCGACTTTCTCGAGTAGCAGCTTGTGGAGTCTTGTTCCTTTTTAGCATTGTCATTGACTTCATGTACTTTGCTATTCTTGTGAGATCGACATTTTGTAAAGTTATTTAGACTTTACAATGGGTAGAATACTGGGTATTGGTATTGGTTATTTCTTGGGCCGACGTGTTGTGTCGTGCCTTGTTTGTGGTTTTAGTATTTATTTCGCTTGTCTCCCTGCACGCAAGAGCTATGGGGAATTTCCTTGTTCTACTTCTTATAGTTGTTGGTTGACCCCTGTGATGCTTTAGCCGTTGGGTAATTGTTATATCGTTGGTTCTTTGTTGAAACACCGGCCCGAGTGCCGATGGTTTGATTAGCGCCCGCAATGTTGCAAAGACGCGAAGTTTTGTTTTTTCCTCCTTTGAGAGATAATGTCTCTTGGTTTCATTGTTGTTGGTTTCGAGCTTCATAGCTTGGGACTTCTTTCTTATATTGCTTCCGCTGATTTGATTTTTGAAATACCGTATTTTAGTGCGGTGTTATGTTCATGTTTAGAGCGGGTTTGCTCGACTGTTTGGCTAGCACTACTGTTTATCAAGTGCTTGTCCTCTTATTAAGTTAGTTCCAATGGCATGACCTTGGGATTTCGTGTTGGAATCCGGGTTGGGTCGTCACATTTCGGACATTTAGGATCTTGTAGGAAGAGGCTTCTACCCACTTTGTGAAGTAATCGACAGCTACCAGGACGTATTCATGGCCATTGGATCCTTTCGGGTGAATTTGGCCTATGACATCGATACCCCATGTTGAGAAGGGCCAGGGGCTGTTGATTTGTATAGGACGTGTGGGGGCACATGCTGTAGATTGGCAAAGCGTTGACATTTGTCGCAATGTCGCACCCACCGAATACAATCAGTTTCTAGCGTGCTCCAATAGTACCCATGTCGGATGACTTTCTTTGATAGCATATGGCCATTCATGTGAGGTCCACAGGTACCATCGTGTAGTTGATCCATAATTTTCTCAGCTTTGGCCTGATTGACACATAGGAGGTTGAGGCCTTTATAATGCCTCTTATACAGGCTGCCACCACTGAGTACGAATTGGGAGGCCCATCTTCGCAGGGAGACTGTTCCCCTTTTATCTAAGCCAGGAGGATAAAGATTTTTCAAGAGCATATTTAAGATGTCAGCATACCAGGGCTCGTGATCTGCTTCAGAGGCTGCGTTAATTTTGAAACAGTATGCCGGAGTGACCTTCTTCCCGACTATAAATGGCTGGACTTTAGTTTCGGCAGGAATCTAGACCAATGACGCCAGAGTGTCCAGGGCATCGATGAATTGATTCCTATCTCGTGGCAGGTAATGGAACGAGATAGAACCAAATCGGGCGGCGACTGTTATTAACTTGGCATGATAGAGGCTGCGGCAGGATCCCGGGTCCTCCATCTTCCTTCGACTTGATTTATGATCAGGGCCGAGTCTCCGTAGACTTAGAGATCTTTAGCTCCCCTTTGAAGAGCTTCTTCTAGGCCAGCAATACAGGCTTCATATTCCGTCGTATTATTTGAACATTCGAACTCCAACCTTATAGTCAGCGGAGTATGAGAGTCAGCCAGATCAATTAACAAGATTCCTATGCCAAAGCCTCTTTTGTTTGCGGCTCCGTCAAAGAACATCTGCCAACAGGTGTCTTGGTCAGTGATTTCCAGGATACCTTCATCTGGGAAACCGGGCTCAGTTGCATTTTCGGCCTTCAGAGGTAGACCGGCTAAGTGGTCTGCAATGACGCTTCCTTTGATAGACTTGAGTGTGACATAAGCTATGTCAAACTCATTAAGAAGAAAGGACCACTTGGCTAGTCGGCTGGACAGTGATGGCTTACCGAAGATGTATTTGATAGGGTCCATCCTAGATATGAGCTTGATGGACCTTCCTTGGAGATAGGTTTTGAGCCTCGAGTGGCCCGGACTAGGCGGTGCGACTTTTTCCAAAGGCCGAATAGTTTAGCTCGCTTCCTTGTAGCTTCATACTTATGAAATATATGGCATTTTCAATGTAGGAATCTTCTTTCTCTTGGGCGAGCCTAACTCCTACTGATGTGTCTGTGACGGTTAAGTATATGAGGAGAGGTTTATGTGTATGGGGTGGAGCTAGCACAGGGGGATTGGTAAGGTAGGCTTTTATTTTCTCGAAGGCTAGCTGGCACTTTGCGTCCCCGCACTTGGTCGGTATTCTTTTTAAGAGTTTAAAGGGGGCTCAGTGTGGTGGTCACCGTCGATGAAATGGTGATGTCGCAACCGGCCTAGGAAGGCTTTGACTTCGATGGGAGTTTTTGGCTGTGGCATTTCTAGGATGGCTTTGATCTTCGCTGGCTTGATCTCGATGCCTTGCTTAGTTACTAAGAATCCCAGGACTTTGCCTCTCGTAACCCCGAATGTACACTTGGTGGGGTTAAGCTTCATTTGGCGCTTCCTTAGTCTTTCGAAGAACTTCCGAAGATCTTTAATGTGAGCACCGTAGGCGTTGCTGGAATGTACGATCATATCATCAACATAGACCTCCATCTCTTTGTGGATCATGTCGTGGAAGAGGGTAGTGGCAGCCCTCTGGTAAGTGGCCCCGGCATTCTTCAATCCAAATGGCATAACATTGTAACAATAAGTTCCCCAGAGAATAGTGAATGAGGTCTTCTCCTGGTCTTCTGCTGCCATTTTGATTTGGTTGTAGCCCAGCATGCCGTCGACGAAGGATCAGACTTTGTGAGCTGCGACGGCATCTACCACAATATCAATGTTGGGCAGGGGGAAGTCATCTTTGGGCGACGCTTTGTTGAGGTCACGGAAGTCTACACAGATTCTGACTTTCCCGTTGGGCTTGGGAACAGTCACTATATTGGACAGCCACGTCGGGTATTCAACTACCCGAATGAAGTTGACGCACAGGTGTTTCATGATTTCTTCTTTGACTTGCAGTGACCATTCTGGCTTGATGCGACGGAGCTTTTGTTTGACTGGGCGAGCATCCGGGTATGTGGGAATCTGGTGCTCGACTATAGCTGGATCCAGGCCGGGCATATCTTCGTAGGACCAGGCAAAGATGTCTACGAACTCTTTGAGGAGATCAATGAGTGCCTTTCTTTCTGGACCTTGGAGGTAGCTGCCGATTCTGATTTCTTTGACTTCATTGTCCAGCCCCAGGTTGATAGTGGACAGGTCTTCTGCTGCTGATGAATGGCTTTGTTCCTGGTACTCGACTGACTTTGCAAGCTCAAGAAGATAATTTTTATCTTTTGGGTCCATTTTATTAAATGACTCATTATCATAATTATTATTGTTTAATGCATCTTTTAAAGTAGGTGCAACTAAGGAATAAGCAAAGACATTTATATTATTATTAAAAGCACATTGTACAGGGGTTATTACATTGTTGAGGACCTGGGGTTTAAGATCCTCAACTATAGGTAGCGGATTGGTAGATGACCAATCCGTAAAGATGGGGAAAGGATCGGGGATAGTATATCCGAAGCGGTCTACCAAGCCTGCGGGTGTCAGGAGCGGACCGATCGTGGTGTACCAATTCTGGAGAGGCTTATTAGAAATAGACTTGAACTCAGCAGGGAGCTTTTCATAATCAGTGCCTCTATCTATCATACCCAGAAAGCTGTCTCCTCCGAACACTTATTGGGAAACTCCTTTATTGATCAACGTATTTTACAGCACCTTTATTCATATTTAATTTAGACTAACCTGCTTTTCTTAGACCTCCTTGGCTTGACTGGTTTCAAAGATTTTCGTACCAGCCACCGTAATTTCCTTGCTGTCAATGAGGTCCTGAATGGCGTCTCTGAGCGTGTAGCGCTGATCAGTAAGATGACCGCTGCATTGATGATACTCACAAAACTAGGCATGGTTCCAGGTGATGGGCAATGGTTTGGGTGGATGGTAATTATCCATGGGTTTCAGTATCCCATGGGCACACAATGTTTGGAGTATTTCGGATCGTGGGGCAGGCAAGTCATCGTACTGTCTTTCTTTTCGATTTCTTGGCTTTGATATATGGCTAGGTCGGGTTTTGGTCAGGCAGCTGAGTGGGGTTTTCTTTTTTGGATATAGTTGGAGCGAAATTGGCTTGTCTGGACCCGGGCCCAGTAGGGATTGTTTTTCTGGTATACAAATGATTCTTTTTAAGTTCCCCGGGATCATGTGGAAATAGGCATCTGAAGGATCAAAAGGGGAATGATTTTCTTGGTCGTGGTAATAGGCATTCAGGTGGGGAGGATCAAGGCTGATTTCTGGAGAATATGGGTTAGAGTTATGGCTATTGGAAATCATATTTCCTTGATCAAGGAGGTCATCACCGGGTGGGTAGCTGGCATTTGATGGTTTTTTAGAGGCTTGGAAAATGATATTTTCTATGGTATCAGGGGAGTTTATTTCAGGAGAGTGGGAAGTATTAGGAGCATATTCTGGAATTTTGGCCTTTTGTGAGAAAATGGCAAGAGTTTCTGAAAGACTGGCCAAAAGGTCACTTACCACCTGATCCATTATTCTTTTTGCATGAGCGTCCAGTTCCTTTCTTAACCAAGCCTCAAGCCCAGGAGGAGGTGCATACGCAGGAGTTTCCCCTTCTAGTTCCCAGCTGTTCCAGTTATCACTATCCCCTGTCATAGTTTGCTTATTCTTGGTTGCCATACTGCTTGGATCTGTGCTCTCTAAACTGATTCTGCCCTTGTCTGATCTGAAACTAATACCCTCTGATCAGAGTTCTGCACTACTTTCCCGTATCAATCGGCTAGTATTATCTCTGCCTTTCCAAATTCGGGTTAGGTTTCTGAGGAAAATGGGGTTTTGGAGGTATCAGAAGGCTGGCTAGAGGCTGTCTGGGCTTGGAGTACAGCGTGCCTTTTTATTAGTATTTTTTTTTGTTCCCTACAATTGACCGGATAAGCACCTGCTTTATTTTGGGACTTTTCAACAAGGATTCTTTCTCAGTATAGGACCAACGTATTCCACATGCCTTTCGACTCCCAGATCGGATCGGTCCCGAGGCGAAGGGCCTATACTCTTTCTAGGATCCACCATCTGAAATAGTCTAGGTCGAGCATCTGAGAATTATAAATCAGCCCCTGTTTATTATTTATATTTATACTTTTTTTTTTCGTGCGCACTTACTATATATATATTTCCTTTTTTTTTAAATTGCGCATTTTTTTGTTTTTTTTGATATATATATATAGATTTTTTTTTTTGAATTTTTTTTTGACAGGAGCTGGCTCATAATCCAGAGATGCAAAAACCGGTCGATCTGTGAAGTGTCCTGAAAAACTATATGCATTCTAACGTTGGCTTATGTAGGGGGTAGGCTGGCCATGGTGTAGGGTAACAGTTCGGAATATATCTATATGCGTGCACGTGTGTGCGGTATCTAGAAAGCAGTAAAGTCTTTATTTATTTACAGTTATATGAACAGAAAAATAAAGCAGATATGGCATGTCTTGCTGTTATGTGTGGATTTTCTCGGCTTTTTATTTTTGAGCGCAAGCAAGCAAGCACACCATTTTAAGAAATAGAAAGAAAAGTGGGGAAACTATCTATTCCTATTAATTACAAATTTTGGTCCTATGTCCCCAAAATAAAATGACAGAATGAATGCTTTTTTTTTATTGACAGAATGAATGCAAATATGTATAAATGTACAGAATAATAAAATGAAAAGGAAAATAAACTGAAAGAAATAATAATACAGAGCCGGAAGTAAAATAAAGCCCCCACTCTTTTTGTTGTGCCGCCCGGAATTTATTTGTAACATATATAATATATATATATTTTTATTATTTTTCAAATTTTTTCTATGCATATATATTTTTTTTTGATTTTTTTTTAAATATTCCTAAACACACATGTATTATCGGAGCAGCGCTGCAAGATGGAGGATCATATCCACAAATATAGACACGGATATATAGGAACACTATATTCAAATGCGTAAATTAATATAACAAGCATACTGCAGCCAGAAACAAATAAAAACAAAAAAAAAATTATTTTACGAGTCTAGCCCTCCATTTTATTTAAAATAAAACAACTCCCCAGCAGAGTCGCCACTGTGAGGTTCCCGGGATGTGCTCCCGCGCCCCGCGCGCCCTTGGATAGGGGTGCGCGTACGTGTGGATGCGGGACAACACTGCTCTCGTTCCACCCTCCCTTGTTTAGGGAAGACGAAATCAAAAGTGCGAGAGGAGTGCTGTCTATGTTAGCACGTTGGAATGTGCCTCGGTTGCCTTTAGTATATTTTGTATCCAATATGGGAACTTATGGTTTCTCGCATCAAGTTATCCCTTTTTTAGGGGATACCAGGATATGAGAATGCATTACCCTTTCATTCACATTTTTCCTTTTTTAGGGGAAAACGGAAAAGTGTAAAAAAGGATATTCCGACGCCCCCACTATGAATTTTATTAAAACTAGTCTTTTCGCCCATTCAGATTACTATGGGAGCTTTGGGTTTCCCGCATCAAGTTATCTCTTTTTTAGGGGATACCAGGATATGGGAATACATCACCCTTCCATTCTCATTTCTCCCTTTTTAGGGAGAGCGGAAAGTGCAAAGAAGGAGTGTTGCGAGGCCCCACTGAATCTGAAAGTTTTAGAGTCGCCATCTTTATTTTAAGGCAAATAAAGCAAAACCAAAGAAAAGAAAAATAAACCAGAGAAAAAGAAAACGGGTTCAGAGGCTAAGTTACGAGTTGGGAAGGTGTTAGGCACCCAACTCGCCCTTTCGGTCTCAAAAATGGTTTTTGGCTGAAGTATGCTTTTTGTTATATTTATTTAGCAAATAAATAAAGCATTAAAGGACAGAAGATTAAAACAAATACATCTATGGCTACATTATTTACGTACTTGCAGCCTTTTCCTTACAATAATTACAGACATATTTAAGAATATTTGACCATTATAACAGCTCTTTTACATAATATTTCCTACTCTAATCCAGGCAGCACAACGACTTATACTGGCTACATTGTGCCGGATTTAAATAACAACTTTAAAAATAAATAAAAGACAGAAAAGTAAATAAATAAAATAAATAACGCCCTTAAAGGCTTTACCTTTTAGAGAGGTGGTGTGCTCGCTCTGTCTTTCAGGGAGAGGAGTCTTTTTTGGTTGTTTGTTGTGTGGTTGTTGTTTTGATTTGGGCAGAGTGACTGCTTATTTATGAGACTTTGGGCTTGTCAACTCGGGCAGAGTGACAGCTTATTCGGGTAGGTTTTGGCCTTTTTGGTTGGGCAGAACCACGGCTTAGTTTTTTGACTTTTCAGCTCGTTACTCGGGCACAGTAACGACTTACTTTGGGATTTTTGGGCTTGGGAAGTGAGGTGGATACCTAACTACTAGGCTAGGGATCACTTATAACCTATAGATATTTATTTTGGCGGAGTTTGGACGGGGTTTGGAGATTTTAAGGGCTTCCACTCACCTATCTCGCACCTCTCGTACTAATAGTATCGAAGGAAACGAAGGAACAGAGCTTCGTTGCGATTCTTGATCGCGGAAATGAACAACTGAAATGAGAGGCCGAGGCTTCTATTTATAGTCGAGGAGCAGGACTCGGCTGGAATTTCTTGATTTGTTCAGCAGCTTCAACGACTTGTACCATGAGCTTCAAGACTTGTACCTTTTCAATCTGAGACAAGCTACAGTGGAAGGCTTGGTGCGGCCAAGGCAACCCTTGGTGCGGCACCAAGCACACTATTCAACTTTCATTTTTTTGCACTTTCACCCCCTGCATCCTGCTTTCCCTTTCGTATTTTCGACTCATGTAACTTGACATTTGTTAAGTTTTAACAGTTCTTGATATTTTATGTCAGTCACATACCATGGGTACAAAATTGGGGTGTCTACACCAGCAGACTTGTCACATCTACTGGCCTTGAGTTCCTCGCAAATCCATTTGGCCTGAAGCTCGTCTAGATCCGCTTCCTTCCTGGCCTTGTTGGCAGTATCGACCTTTGTCTTGGCAACGATATCAACCAAGCTTTCTGTTTCATCTTGCGAGAAACCAGCCGCCTTCTTGGCCTTAGCAGCCTGTCTTCATTTCAACAAGAGCTCTGCCTCATCAGCTAAGTCTCTGACCACTTGTAGTATGTCATGGTCAACGGAAGATGTTTGGCTATTTGGAAGCTCCTTTGCCTGTACGAGCAGCCTTTCTGGCTGTATCATATGTGTCCATGTCGAAGCGCGTAACCATCATATGAGAGGGCTTGGCTACTTTTTCAGCAGCAATATTCGGTAGCCCTCGTTACTGCCGCCTCTTGTTCTCGTTCTCAATGTACTTGTTAAAGAAGGTAGCTGTCATTTGCTTGTCCTTAGCCACATTTATGAGCTCATCTTTGGTAATGGTAGAGTTGATTTCTTGTGCATTCCTTAGTAGGGAGTTGATGAGCCTGACAAAGGGCCTCTTGTAGGATGGACTATGCTACACGTTGGTAATGTAGTTTCTCAGCTCATTGATGATGATAACGCCGTAGTTGAGGTGAGTCCTTTGGTAAATGGCGCTTGTGAGATTGAGCTATTGGGCTGTGACGTTGTCATGCGCTCCATTCTTGAACATAAGAGATTTGTCCAGCAGATGACTGGAACAGTAGACATCCAAGGGAAAGACATTCCTCAGCATTTTGTCTTGAGGTTCCCTCGGAGTATTAGTTCCCCTCATTGCTTCCCAGTCTCTGTTAGCCCCAACAATGGATATCTCAGTGTCTCCGCCATAGTGAACACCAATGATTTTGGATATCACCTGGGCAGATAGAGAGAAGGGACGTCCGTGAATCCATCCACGAATTACAAAGGAGTCGTAGATTTATCTCCATGCGTTGGTAGAATTCCTCAGCGAGAAGATTGCTGTAGTCTTTATCGTGGAGACAGAAGACGTATAGAATCCCAGACTTGTTTATGTCGTCGCACATCTTAGCCCCGGCGACGAATGATCGAACAATCTTCAAGTCAATGCACATGCCCGACAGGTACATTTTTTGGTCCAGCTCCATAATAATGTCGTGAGGAGGAGGATAGAGAGGAAACCCTGGGAGGTTGACGGAAGGGTCAGATTGAATGACGCTTTCAGGGTGAAACACCTTTCTCTTGCTGGTAGTCGATTTTGCAGATGATTTTACCTACAAAAGTCATTTTAAGGATTTAGTGTTTTTCCCGAAACAGAACAAATAGTCAAAGATTTCATTTTTAAGAAATAAAATAAATTTTCAGAAAAAAATTGAAACCCTTGAATGTTTGGACAGATAAAAAAAATAGAGAAACATTAACATATAATCCTCGAAGAAATGAGTATTTAACGTACAGAGAAAACTGTTGGTTTCAATGTTTTGAAAAGAACAACAATGGCGCAAACCGTCAAGATACGCAAAGCGTCTTTTTGCATTCCTCAACAATATGACTCAAAAGAAGAAATTTTAAGCATAAATCAAAAGATAGTAATCTAATGAATGTCAAAAATCTTACCATTGTTCCTGTAAGGAAAAAGAAGCAGAGAGTAATCGAAGAGAGAGAAAGGAAGTTGTTGCAGAGAAGAATGAATGGTTTGAGTAGAGAGAGAAAATCTGAGGGAGAGGGTTTGTGAAGGTTTTGAAAAAGGTGGTTCAAAATCTACTTAAAGAAAGCGAAAAGTTCTTTTTACCGAAAATACCTTGGATGAATGACAGGTGTCTTTCAAAAAGGCTTTTAACTTTTAGATATTTTCAAAAAGTTAGTAAAAGTGACTTTTAAACCCCTTAGCCTTTTTAGAAAAACCTTTTACCCTTAATAGATTTATAATATGAGATAATAGCCTGGACTCTTACGTAGTTGAGCTAAATTATTTAACAAAGTTAGTAACAATTAAGTCTGCAGGTATGAAAGAAAGCTTGTAAATTAAAAATTAAATTTTAAGCTGTAGGATCAATCATACCAAGATTTCTCCTTAAATAAGCAAACCTGGCAGTATCCAGTGGCTTGGTGAGTATATCAGCCAATTGATGTTCAGTTGGAACGTATTCCAAACTGATGTTACCTTTTTCAACATGATCTTTGAGGAAATGATAACGAATATCAATGTGCTTTGTCTTAGAGTGCATCACTGGATTCTTTGAGACTGAGATTGCAGAAGTGTTGTCACACATAATGGGACAATTTGTAGTCTTGATGTTGTAATCCACGAGTTGCTGCTTCATCCAAAGTAGTTGAGAGCAACAACTATTGGCAGCAATGTATTCTGCCTTAGTGGTTGAGTTTGCAATTGATTCTTGCTTCTTACATGACCATGAGACAAGTCTATTTCCAAAAATTGGCAGGTCCCACTGGTGCTTTTTCTGCTAACTTTGCAGGCTGCATAGTCTACATCTGAGTACACAACTAGATCGAAGTTGTTCCGTTTTGAATACCAGATACCTAGATTGGTGGTGCTTGAAACATATCTAATGATATGTTTTGCAGCAAGCAAATGTGATTCCTTTGTATCTGCCTGAAATCTAGCACAAACACAAACAACAAACATTATATCAGGTCTACTGGCAGTAAGGTAAAGAAGTGAACCTATGATTCTTCGATACTTGGTAACGTTCTCTTGCTTTCCCTTTTCATCTTTGTCAAGATGGCAGTCGATAGACATTGGAGTTTTGAATCCTTTAGCTGAATCAAGACCATATTTATTGATAAGTTCCTTTGCATATTTGGTTTGGATGATGAAGATCCCATCTGAAGTATGTTGAATTTGAAGTCCTAGAAAGTAGGTGAGCTCTCCCATCATGCTCATCTCGAACTTCTTTGCATCAGCTTCTTGAATCTCTTGCACAGGTTTTGATTTGTAGATCCAAAGATAATGTTGTCCACATAGATTTGTACTAGAAGAGAGTGACCTTTGTGCTTGAGGATGAACAGAGTTGTGTCTATTCTTCCTCTCACGAATCATTGATCAATTACGAACTTGGATAGAGTTTCATACCAAGCTATGGGATCTTGTTTGAGGCCATAGAGTGCTTTCTTGAGTTAGTATACTTGATCTTGTTTGTCTTGAATGACAAACCTGGAGGTTGTTCAACATATACCGTTTCTTGAAGATCACCATTGGGAAAGGCACTCTTTACATCCATCTCGTATACTTTGAAGTCCATGAACGACGCATAGGATAGAAAGAGTTTGATTGCCTCTAATCTGGCAACAGGAGCAAATGTTTCATCGTAGTCAATTCCTTCTTCCTGTCGGTAGCCTTGAGCAACCAGCAGTCTAGCTTTGTTTCTGGTGACATTTCCATCTTCATCTCTCTTGTCTCTAAATACCCACTTGGTTCATATGACTGAATGGTCAGTAGGTCTTTGAACTAAGGTCCATACTTTGCATCTTTCAAACTGGTTCAGCTCTTCTTGCGTAGCTTCAATCCAGTAATGGTCTTCGATAGCTTCATCAATCTTCTTTGGTTCGATTTCAGACACGAATGTGGAGGCAAACATAGTCTAATTTCGAACATTACTTCTCGTGCGAACTCCTGAGTTGACATCACCAATGATTTGTGAGATGGGGTGATCTCTTGTTTCAATAACAGCTGTAGGAAGATCACTTCTGGTGAGTTCTTCCCTTAGCGAATCTAGAGAAGGTAGAGAAGGTGATTCACCCAAATCGGGTGTAGACACCCCAATTTCGTACCCCTGGTATGTGACATGACATAAAATATCAATACCTATTAAAACATTAACAAATGTCAAGTTACAGGGTCAAAAGTGCAAAAGGACAAAGCAGGATGCGCAAAAGAGTGAAATGTAGGGTTCAAAGCGTCAAAAATCAAAACATTGAATAGTGTTGGCATTACCCACATCAAAATTGGGCATGGCTCCCAGTTTTGGATTCCTAGCGCCCAGTTTGAGGGGAGTGGCGCCCAGTTTCTTTACAACGCACTGTAGATTGCCGTAAAATACAATTTCTCCCGCGGTTGGTACAAGCGATCGATGCGTAATGAAGAAAATCTAATTCCTTCGATGTCCCTTCTCTAGCCTATAAATAGAGGCTTCGGGCTCGACCTTCAACACACCTTTTCATCGATACAAATTCTCCGCATTCTCGTTACGTTGGAGAAATAGAGAGAGAAGTGAGATAGCGGGTGATCACCTCAAAAAGCCTCGAAACTCTGCCAAATCTCCTCCAAACACAAAACCAACCAGTAGAAATGAGCCTTAGCCCCCCAGCTAGGTATCAACCCTATTTCCCCGGCCCAAAAACCATAAAGTAAGTCGTTACTCTACCCGAGTAATAGGTTGAAAATCAACCCATATAAGCCGTTATTCCGCCCAACCAAATAAGCCAAAACCACAAAAATTAAGTCGTCATTCTGCCCGAGTGAGTGAGCCAAAAACACCATATATAAGCCGTCACTCTGCCCAAATCACATCAGCAGCAGCAATAAAAGTCTCCCTCTCCAGAGAAGGACAGAGCGAGCACACTCCGCTCTAAAAGGTAAAAACCTTTAAGGGCATTATTTTATTTATCCATTTACTTTTCCGCTCATTTATTAATTAAATGTGTATTTAAAATCCAGCCCAATGTAGTCAATATAATCCGTTGTGCTGCCCGGAGTAGATTAGGAAATATTATGTAATAGAGCCGTTATTATGGCTAAATATTTTCAAGTATATCTGTAATTATTTGTAAAGAGACAGTTGCAAGTCTGTAAATAATGTAGACAAATGGATGTATTTGTAGGCAGTTAATGCTTTATTTATCTGTTAAATAAATATAACAAAAAGCATACTTTAGCCAAAAACTGTTTTGAGACCGAAAGGGCGAGTTGGGTGCCTAGCACCTTCCCAACTCGTAACTTCGCCTCCGGACCCGCTTTTATTATCTATTTTCTTTTTGGTTTTGTTTTATTTATTCCTTAAAATAAAGATGGCGACTCTAAAACATTTTGGATCCAGTGGGGCCTCGCAACATCTTTCCTTGCACTTTTCCGTTCTCCCCTAAAAAAGGGAGAATGAGAATGGAAAGGTGATGTATTCCTATGTCCTGGTGTCTCCTAAAAAATGGATAACTTTACGTAGAAAACCCAAAGCACCCATAGTGATCCAAGATAGGCCATAAGGCTATTTTCATAAAATCCATAGTGGGGGCGCTGCAACATTCCTTCCTTGCACTTTCACATTTTCCCCTTAAAAAGGGAGAATGGGAATAGAAGGGTGACGCATTCCTATATCCTGGTATCCCCTAAAAAAGGGATAACTTGACATAGAAAACTCAAAGCTCCCATATTGGATCAAAATCCACTAAAGGCAACCGAGGCGCATTCCAACGCGCTATTCTGACAGCACTCCTCTCGCACTTTTGATTTCGTCTTCCCCTAGAAAAGGGAGGGTGGAACGAGAGCAGTGGATGTCACCGCATCCGCACGTACGCGCACCCCTATCCAAGGGCACGTGGGGCGCGGGAGCACACATCCCGGGAACCCACAGTGGCGACCCTGCTGGGGAGATCATTTTTATTTTAATAAATAAAAATGGAGGGCTAGACTCAATAACCAAAACTTTTTTTTCTTTTGTTTCTGGCTAAAGTATGCTTGTTATATTAATTTAAACACTTGAATATTGCGTTCCTTTAACATCCGTGTCTATATTTGTGGATATGATCCTCCATCTTGCAGCAGTTTCATTCCAATCACTTTTACGGATATACTTGAAAATATTTGTATTTTTCAAAAAAAAAAAAAAAATAAAATAATATATATATATATATATATATATATGCAATATTTTATGTGCAATAATTTCCGGGCAGCACAACAAAAGGGTCGGGGCTTTATTTTTAAAATCTCTTCATTTTCGACCTTATATATTATTTTATTTTGTTTTATTTTCATTCCGCAACATATATATATATATATATATATATATATATATATATATATATATATATATATATATATATATATATATATATATATATATATATATATATTTGCATTCATTCTGTCATTTTATTTTGGGGATTAGGACACATTTGTAATTAATAGGAATAAATAGATTCCCCTCTTTTCTTTCTATTTCTTGATGGTATGCTTGCTTGCTCGCGCTCAAACTAAAAAGTTGAGAAAATCTACAAATAACAGCAAGACATGCCATATCTGTTTTATTTTCTATTTCTATATCTAAAAAAAAAACTTTTTTGCTTTTTAGATACCGCACACACGTGCACATGCATATAAATATATTCCAAACTGCTAGCCTACACCATGGCCAGCCTACCCCCTGCATGAGCCAACGTTAGACTGCATATAGATTCTCTGGACACTTCAAAGACCGACCGGTTTTTGCATTTTAATTGTGGGTCAGCCCCAAAAAAAAAAAAAAAAAATGTGTGCAAGTCAAAAAAAAAATCTGCCCAAGTCAAAAGAAAAAATGTGCGCAAGTCAAAATAATAATAATAATAATAATAATAGTAATACACTGGAGCTGATTTATTATTTTCTAATGCTCGACCTAGACCATTTCGAATGGTGGATCCCGAAAAGATTATAGGCCCTTCGCCTGGGATCAGTCCGATCTCGGGGAGTCGAAAGGCAGGTGGAATACGTTGGTCCTATACTCTAGAGAAAGAATCTACTATTCCAAGAAAAGTCCTGAGACTGTCAAAATTAAGCAGGTGCTTATCCGGTCAATTGTAGGGAATATAATACATAATAAAATATACTAATAAAGGCACGTTGTACTCCAAGCCCAGAAAGCCTTCAGCCAACCTTCTGATACCTCCAAACTCATTTTCCTCGTAAACGGCCCGAATTTGGAAAGGCGAGACGATCGGCCGGTTGATCTGAGGAAACAAGTGTAGGAATCGAACAGAGGTATCGATGTCGATCGATAAGGGCAAATCGATGTAAAATACGGATCCGAGCAAGATGGCAACAGATGAACGATCCCGATATGGGTACGCATTCGGGGCTCCAGGATATGCTCCGACTCCGGCAATGCAGCAGTGGCTAGACCAGAATCTGGATGCACGACATGAACGCTTGCTAAGCCAAATAGCAAGTCTTATACAAGGTCAAAAACCCAGTGGTGAGGTAAACTCTTCCCCTATAGTCCCCCAGGAAGCATCCACATCTCATGTGCCTCCAAACCCAACTCCTCAGCCAAACACTAACCCACCAAATATAGCCACTACCCCAAATCCCAATCCTCCACCGAGTCCCTACTACCCAATTATCAACCCTTACCCGTCCTATCCTTCATATCCTTCCCCAAGCACCAAAGTTCCCCAAAACCCAAATGACCTCCTTGTTCTTATAACTAACCCACTCTAGAACAATTCACATATGGACCCACCAAATTATAACCCGCCAGGCCAAGTTACCACTTATTTTCCTTATAATGATCCTGGCCGCCCAGCCGAAATAATCCAAAATCCATCTACCCAAAAACCACCAGCCCAAAATCCTTACCAGACACCGCAGCCAAAAATTAACCCAGCCTTCCCTAATCCAGCCAGTATATACCAAAAGCCAACTCCCCCAGCCACCAAAGTAGAGGCCGACGTGGAAAATATAAAAGCCATGGTACTCAAACTTCTCAACAAAGGGGAATTTTCTACGCGGGCACTGACATTACAACCTGCGGCAACATTGCCTTTCAAATTCAAAATGCCCGACATAGAAAAATTTGATGGAACTGGATGCCCTATATCCCACTTAAAATCTTATTCCACTGGCATGCAATCAAGGGGAGCTAGCTTTGAGACTATGGCTTCCAATTTTCACCTCACCCTAATAGGGGCTGCCAAACAATGGCTAATGTTGTCTGATAGAAGTACCATGAATACGTGGGATGAAATAGCTGAAGCGTTCCTCGAAAGGTACAAAGACAACACCAGTCCTGAAAATAGAAGGGACCTTGAGTCGTGCACCCAGAGGGAAAAAGAAACCTGTGCTGAGTTCGCGGTCAGGTGGAAAAGAAAGTTGGCCCAGACTTTTGACAGGCCTGATCCAGCCGAGTCATGTCGAATGTTTATCAAAAACCTCCAGCCCATTTACCTGGAACACATGCGGTATCTCCCTTACACCAATTTTAAAGAAATAGTGGAGATAAGAGCTCGTATAGATGATGATATAAGAACGGGGCAATTACAAGTCAATACGTCTCCTAGCTCTTTCCGTTACTCTAAAGGGAAGACAACCGCAGCCACACCCGCACCAACCGTCAATATGGTAGGGAATGCATCAGCCACTTTTCCTACCCAAAGTTATGGCACTGTTCCATGGTCTTATGGAGCGGACAGGTCTGTCAACACAGTCGGAGGGAATAATGGCCCGAACAGAAATTTCAGAAATCAGAACCGTCATTATGATGAACTGCAAGCCTCCCAGTCTGTAATCCTACAGGGGCTAATGGCACAAGGAGTGTTAAAGCCTATGGAAAATTATAAGCTACCAGACCCCCTACCAGACACGGAATCATGCCCAAGATCGTGAATATCATCGCGGTGGCCACCTCACCGATAAATGTTATCGCTTCAACGAATGCTATTCAGGATCTTATAGATGATAAGGTTATTGAAAAGCCTCCTCCCAGACCAAATATAGTCAATAACCCTCTACCTCAAATCAACATGATTGAGGTTGATGACAGCTTCCTGGGCATGATAGGTAGAGGTACTGATTACGAGAAGCTCCCTGCTGAGTTCGAGCCTATTTCTAATAAGCCTCTGCAGAACTAGTATACTACGACCGGCCCGCTTTTAACGCCCGCAGATCTGGTGGACCGCTTCAGATATATTATCCCTATTCCTTTCCCTAGCTTTACGGATTGGTCATCTACCGATCCGCTCCATAAAATTGAGGATCTCAAACCCCAGGTCCTCAATAATGTAATAAACCCTGTACGGTTTGATTTTAATAATAATCTAAATATCTTTGCTTATTTCTTAGTTGCACCTATATTAAAAGACGCATTAAATCATTATAATAATGAGTCATTTAATAGGACCCCGAACAAAAAAAAGAATTATTTGCTTGAGCTTGTAAAGTCAGTCGAGCACCAGGGACAACATCATTCATCGCAACTGAAAACTGATCCACTATCAATCTGGGGCTGGACAATGAAATCAAACGAGTCAAAATCGGCAACTACCTGCAAGAATAACACTCATGGATCTCCTCAAAGAGTCAGTGGACATGTTTACTTGGTCCTATGAATATGTGTCGGGGGTAGACCCAGCCATAGTCAAACACCGGATCCCCACATGTCCGAATGCTCAGCAGATCAAGCAAAAGCTCCACCGCATCAAGACAGAATGGTCACTACAAGCTAAAAAAAAAAAGAAGAGAAAGCATGAAACAGCCGCACGTCAACTTCATTCGGGAAAAAAAAAAGGCAAAAAAAAGAAGAAAAAAAATAATAATACAAAAGTGAAAAAAAAAAGAAAAAACCGATCAGGCTGTCCAACATAGTAACCAGTCCAAAGCCCAACAAGAAGGTTCGGATCTGCGTAGACCTCCGCGACCTCAGCAAGGCGTCGCCCAAAGATGACCTCTTTCTACCCAATGTTGATATTGTGGTAGACGCAGTTTCTACTCATGAAATCAGATCCTCCGTCAACGGCATGCTGGGCTATACTCAAATCAAAATGGCAGTAGAAGACCAAGAAAAGACCTCATTCACCACCCCCTCTAAAAGGCCTACTGCTATCATGTCATGCCGTCTGGGCTAAAAAAAATGTTGGGGCTACTCATCAAAAGGCTGCTACCACTCTCTTCCACGATGTGCCGTATATTGTCAAAAAGATCCGGTCAGGAGATGTCGTACTCCTCACAAGCCATGAAAGAAAGGACCTTATTCAGCCCTCCAATCTCAATGAGCTCAAAAGGTATTATGCTTGAGACACCCTATCCGGCAAGTGCTTCCCTCTCCAGCCCGCTAGGCTGAAAACCCGAAAGGGCGGCCTAGGCAAAAGTTAGGGCATAAAAGAACAAAAAAACAAACAAATAAAAAGGAGAAATAAAAGCTCGCTAGGCTGAAAACCCGGAAGGGCGGCCTAGGCAAAAATTAGAGCAAGTAAAAAATAATAATAATAAAGGCTCGCTAGGCTGAAAACCCGAAAGGGCAGCCTAGGCAAAAGTTAAAGCCAAATAAAATATATATATTAGGAGTATAAGGAGAGGGAAGGAACTCTTTGAAACCTCAACATCCTACCTCCAGATCTTCAGCAGGAAAATGGGCTCAACTGATAGAAGGAAAAAAAAAACCACGGCAGGAAGCTCACGTTAAAAAACTAAAATATAATAATATAGATCCTAAGGTGCAACTTGGGAATAATTGTTAAAGAAATTTAGATTATACATTAATTTCTTGTACATATCTATTATTGCCTCTACCCCCTTTGTTTCCCCCAAAACTATCCTTCATTTGCAGCTTAAGCCCTGGAGCGATCCATCAGTGCGGCATCCGGCCGCCCATATACTTCTTCTGCAAGGCACATAAAAGGCTCAGTCTCATCCGAATGAGAAGCACCAGAAATGCCCTCGTCCTATTCATTATCCGCACTTGCATTGTCCTGAAACAGCCAGACGACTTGGGTTCTAACCATTCACTGCTGCCTGTGGGTTCCCGGGAAACGTTGCTCCCGCGCCCCGCGCGCCCTTGGATAGGGGTGCGCGTACATGCGGATGCGGTGACATCCACTGCTCTCTCGTTCCACCCTCCCTTTTTTAGGGGAGGAAGAAATCAAAAGTGCGAGAGGAGTGCTGTCGGAATAACGCGTTGGAATGCGCCTCGGTTGCCTTTAGTGGATTTTTGATCCAATATGGGAGCTTTGGATTTTCTATGTCAAGTTATCCCTTTTTTAGGGGATACCAGGATATAGGAAAACATCACCTTTCCATTCCCATCCTCCCTTGTTTAGGGTAGAACGTGAAAGTGCAAAGAAAGATGTTGCAGCGCCCCCACTATGGATTTTATGAAAATAGCCTTATGGCCTATTTCGGATCGTTATGGGTGCTTTGGGTTTTCTACGTCAAGTTATCCCTTGTTTAGGGGATACCAGAACATAGGAATACATCACCTTTCCATTCTCATTCTCCCTTTTTTAGGGGAGAATGTGAAAGTGCAAAGAAAGATGTTGTGAGGCCCCACTGGATCCAAAATATTTTTAGAGTCGCCATCTTTATTTTAAGGCAAAAATAAAGCAAAACCAGAAGAAGAAAACCAGAGATGAAGAAAACGGGTTCGGAGGCTAAGTTACGAGTTGGGAAGGTGCTAGGCACCCAACTTCGCCCTTCGATCTCAAAAGCGTTTTTGGCTAAAGTATGCTTTTTGTTATATTTATTAAACAGATAAATAAAGCATTAACTGCCTACAAATACATCCATTACATCTATATTATTTACAGACTTGCAACAGACTCTTTTACAAACAATTACAAATATACTTGAAAATATTCGGCCATAGTAACGGCTACATTTAGTATTATTTCCTAACAAAATCCGGGCAGCATAACTGCTTATATATTGACATTGAACCGGACCGTAAATAATACATTTACAAATAGGAATTTAATGAATAAATGAAGTAAATAATTACAAATCTATCTAAAAACATTTTGCCATAATAACGACTACATTTAATACTATTTCCTAATTAAATCCGGGCAGCACAGCTGCTTATATGGCTACATTGGGCCGGACTGGAAATAATACTATTACATATAAATGAAACACTCAAAAATAAAATCTTACAGACAGCGTAGGGGTGTGCTCGCTCTGTCCCTCGGGGAGAGAGAGTCTTTTTTTTGTTGTTTGAAGTTGTGTGTTGTGTGTTGTGTGAATTTGGGCAGCGTGACTGCTTTGAAAGTTACTTTTCGGCCTCGGGATCGGGGCAGGGTAACTGTTGGTTTTTGGTTGTTTGTCTGTCTTGAAGTAGGCTGAAATCGGGTAGAGTAACGGCTTACTACTGGCGATTTGGCCTTTTAAATCGGGCAGAGCAACTGCTTTTTCCACGATTTTTGGACCGGTGAAAAAGGGTGGATACCTAGCTGGAGGGCTAAGGTACACTTCTTTCGGTTAGATTTGTGTTTGGCAGAGGTTTGGCAGGGCTTCGAGGCTTTGGAGGTGATCTCTCACTATCTCACACCGCTCTCTAATTCTCCAGCGTAAAGAGAACGCGGAGAAGCTTTACGCGAAGAAGGAGTGCTGAAATGAGGAGTCGGCCTTCAGTATTTATAGGAGAATTTAGGGACATCGGTGGAATTAGAAATCTTCTCAAACTTAATGGTAGCCATGCCTAAATCCCAAAGTTTGGCGCCATGCCCAAACTTAATGGTAGCCATGCCTAAATCCCAAAGTTGGCCCATTTTTGATACTTTAGTCCCTGCAATTTGTCCTTTTGCGCATCATGTTTTGTCCTTTTGCATTTTTGACCCTGTAACTTGACATTTGTTAATGTTTTAACATGTCTTGATATTTTATGTCATGTCACATACCAGGGGTACGAAATTGGGGTGTCTACAGAGCCCCTCAACGATGGAGTCTACGGGTAACCCGTAGCTTACTGAGTAGACGAACATCGTTGATAAGAATAGACTCTCCAATTTCGTTTCTTTTCAAAACAAGGGAGAAATATGCAGCAGGTAGCAGTTATAATGCAACAATTTATCAAACCTCCATATCCTAGACATTTTTAGTCAGTTATAGCAGGTTATCGCAGTTTTTAAGCAGATATGCAAATTGAATGCTCTGATGGTCGGACCTACTAATGTAGGCTGCCTACGTATCCCTTAATAAAAGGAATCAGACCAAACGTAGTTCGGCCTAAGCCGAAACAAACAACCAATTGAAGAAAAGATTTTTATGTTTTTCGAAAAGCCGTATTCTTCCGGTCCGAAACCGTTGTCAAATACGGTATGAAGATTTTTGTGTATTTCGAAAACCATATTTCAACCGGTCAATACATGTCGCTGAAATATGTTAAGAGATCAATCTCAAAATTGTGTCTGGCTGGTCAATACCTTTCTTCCAAACACAACAAGAGGACCTTCAGATTTTCGAAAATTGTACTCGACCGATCAATACCCGACATCGAATACGATAAAGAACATTCTTCAAATTTTTCAAAAACTGTATCCAACTGATCAAAAATCCGTTGGACACGATAAAGACTTTTCTTTTCTTCTCCTTCTTTTTTTTTTTTTTTTTTGAATATTCCTCTTTTTTTTTTTTTTTTTTGAAACAAAACCTTTTGAAAAAGATTTTTCTTTTATTTAAAAGCAAACTTTCCTTAAAAGGAAATTATTCTAATGGTCAAGGTAAGAATACTGTACCTGACTTACCTTTTGTGCCGGGGTGGCTGCCGCGGATTCGGCTGATCTTGGCATTTTCGCCACTCTTGCTGGGGAATTTATTCTCTCTCTTTTTTTCTTTTTTTTTTTGATGGTCGTGCCTACTGAAATAGGCTACCTACGTATCCTTATTCAAGGAATCAGACCAACGTAGTTCACCCCTGCTGGGGATTTTGGTCTCGTTCTTTTTCTTGCATTTTTTTTTCTTTTTTACTTCTTTTTTATGATTTTTTTGTGATTTTTTTTCCAAAGGGAAAAGAGACTTACCTGGCGGCTGACTTGCTGGAGCCATGAGCTTTCCTTGCTTTTTGGGTGAAAGGCCGTCGAATGTGGTTAACAAAATTGCTTTTGTTAACTTTCTGTTAAGTCTTAGGGTAGGGACCACTTTGCAGCTTTGAAATTCTGAGGACTTAAGTGCTGATGCTGAACTGTTTGGAGGGGGAAAAGTGAAAGTCTCACTTTCCCTCCTTTCTTCATCTACGGGAATGAAGATAGAAGCCTTCATTCTTTCTCTTTTCTGCTTTCTTTTTCTTCCATTGCCGACGCAGTGAATTTTCCCTATTTCCTTCATTTCTTCTTTCTTTCCCTTTTCTTTTTTTTTCTGCTTTTTTGTTTTTTTGTTTTTGTTTTTGTTTTTTGTTTTTGTTTTTTTGTATCTAAAATCTGTACAAACTTGGATTATGCAATGCAATATAATTTTAAATGACATGAGAAAATAAAATGTACATTCATAACACATGCAGAAAATAAAGCTATACCGGTATCTAAGGGTAGTGGCATGCTGTATCTCATAAATGAAATTCAAAGGAGTGTACCTTCGGGCTTGAGCGGGCTTTTCTTCTTTTTTTTCTTCTTTTTTTTTTTTTTTTTTTTATGATATGCCGGGAGAGGAAAAGGCAGTCATCTCCTTGTGTTCTCGGCCATATAGTTGTTGCAGGGCTATACTTGGCATAAGGGTATTCTCATAGCCCCTGCATTTTTCTTCCCAATCACCCAGGGCAGCAACGAATAGTCGGAATCTCAGTCATTTGGCTGTTTCAGGACGGCAGTGTGGATAATGAATAGGACAGGGACACTTCTGGTGCTTCTTGTTCTGATGAGAATGAGCCTTTTCTGTGCCTTGCAGAAGAAGTATATGGGCCCGGTCGGGCAGACATCGCAGGTACTGATGGACCACTTCGGGGCTGAAGCTGCAAACGAAGGGAGATTTGGGGGGAAACAAGTGGGGGTATAGGCAAAAGTATATATGTGCAGGCATAATGCATAATGTAAATGTCTTAATAAAAATTCCTAAGTTGCACCTTGGGACCTGTATTATATTTTAGTGTTTTAATGTGAGCTTCTGTCGTGGTTTTTTCTCTTTCTTTTGTCAGTCGAGCCGGTTGCATACTGAAGATTGGAGATAGAATGCTGAGGATTCAAAGAGTGTCCTTCCCTCCCCTTTTTCTCCTGATTTTCCACTTTTTTTTATGCTCTCACTTTTGCCTAGGTCACCCTTTCGGGTTTTCAACCTAGCGAGCCCTTATTTCTCCTTTTTATTTGTTTTTTTTTTTTCGCTCTAACTTTTGCCTAGGCTGCCCTTTCGGGTTTTCAGCCTAGCGAGCTGGAGAGGGAAACACTTTCCAGATAGGGTGGTTCGAGCATAATACCTTTTAAGCTCAATGAGATTGGAGGGCTGAACTTGGTCTTTTCTTTCTTGGCTTGTGAGGAGTACGACATCTCTGACCGGATATTTTGGACAATATATGGCACATCGTGGAAGAGAGTGGTAGCAGCCCTTTTGATAAGTAGCCCCAGCATTTTTTTTAGCCCAGACAACATGACATGATAGCAGTAGGTCCCCCAAGGGGTCTTTTCTTGGCCTCCTGCTGCCTTTGATTTGACTATAGCCCAGCATGCCGTCGACGAAGGATCTGACTTTCTGAGCAGCAACGGCGTCTACCACAATATCAATATTGGGTAGAGGGAAATTATCTTTGGGCGACGCTTTGTTGAGGTCGCGGAAGTCTACGCAGATCCATACCTTCTTGTTGGGCTTGGGAGCGGTCACTATTTGGGACAGCCCGATCGGGTATTTTTTTTTCACTTTTTTTTCTTTCTTTTTTTTTACTCTTTTTTTTACCTGAATGAAGTTGACGTGCGGTTGTTTCATGCTTTCCCCTTTTTTTTTTAGCTTGTAATGATCATTCTGGCTTGATGCGGTGGAGCTTTTGCTTGATCTGCTGAGCATCCGAACATGTGGGGATCCGGTGTTTGGCTATGGCTGGGTCTACCCCTGACACATCTTCATAGGACTAGGTAAACATGTCCACGAACTCTTTGAGGATATCCATGAGTGTTATCCTTTTCAGAACCTTGCAGGGAGTTGCCGATTTTGTCTTCTTTGATTTCATTGTCCAGCCCCCAGATTGAGAGTGGGTAAGTCTTCAGTTTCTGATGATGAATGATGTTGTTCCTGGTGCTCAACTGATTTTACAAGCTCAAGCAAATATTTTTTTATCTTTTGGGTCCTATTAAATGACTCATTATTATAATGATTTAATGCGTCTTTTAATATAGGTGCAACTAAGAAATAAACAAAGACATTAGATTATCATTAATAGCAAACTGCACAGGGCTTATTACATTATTGAGGACATGGGGTTTGAGATCCTCATTATTAGGGATAGGATCAGTAGATGACCAATCCGTAAAGCTAGGGAATGGAATAGGGATAATATATTCGAAGCGGTCCACCAGATCTGCGAGCGTTAAAAGCGGGCCGGTCGTCATATACTAGTTCTACAGAGGCTTATTAGAAATAGACTCAAACTCAGCAGGGAGCTTCTCGTAATCAGTACCTCTACCTATCATACCCAGGAAGTTTTCATCAACCTCAATCATGTTGATTTGTGGTAGAGGGTTATTGACTATATTTGGTCTGGGATGAGGTTTTTCAATCACCTTATTATCTATCAAATCTTGGATAGCATTTTTGAGCGTGTAGCATTTGTCGGTGTGGTGACAACTGTAACTATGATACTCGCAGTACTGGGCATGGTTCCAGTTGTCAGGCAGGGGGTTCGGTGGCCTGTAGTTTTCCAAAGGCTTCAACACTCCCTGTGCCATTAGCCCCCGAGGATCACGCATCGGGAGGCTTGCAGTTCATCATAATGCCGGTTTTGATTTCTGAAATTTCTGTTTGGGCCATGATTCCTGTGGGTCCCAATGAGCACAATAATAAGCTAGAAGGGGGGGTTGAATAGCTTATTAACACTTTAAAACTTTTAAAGTAAGTTCCTTGAAAGTTACTTGCAATCTATGAAAAAGAATCAAGTAGCGGAAGACCTTCAAGAAAATTGTTCAGTGGCCGATAAGGACTACTGGTAGACCTTTTACATTACTTAAGTTCTGAAATGGATAATATAAACAATGAAACTAAGCAGTTCAATAAATAGCAGACATAGGAAATAACACAAGTATTTTGGGATGGTTCACACTATAATGAGTGCTACGCCCACCACCAAGGCGGTCAACCTTGGATTTAAAATGCGCACTATGTTTTCCACTTAGATCAATTACAAAGAATATCCCTAATGGATCGTGTACAAAATATTGACTTGTGTTTGGGTCTAGGGAATTAAATATCGTAAATACAAGATATTTAATTCATGCGTAATATAGTTAATGGAAGTTAACAACAAGAAGAATAAAGCAATAAATGTTGAAGAGCAGCTTCTTGTTGTTGACGAGAACTTCTAGATCTGTTGAGGATCTATTGAATGCACTGAGCTTAAAGACTTGGAGTTGTGAAGATTCAGAGCAATTCTTTAAGTGTTCGATTGATTCTGTGTAGTTGTCTCTTTGTTCCAGTCTTCAATGGCGTATTTAAAAGCGAGTGCATTTCAAAAGAATCCGTTGGAGAGGACGAAGACTTCAACGACTCTATTCATAAATGCATTAAATGCATGGGGCGTCGATCAAGGATTTTCGTCTTCACAGATATCTAGAGCGAGATAATCATTTATGAGATCTTCAAAAAAGTGGGCGATTTGGTGTCGGATCGAGAGATGAAGCGAAAGTAGGGGAGATGCAGCTTTTCGCTTTGTTCGGGGCGAAAA
The DNA here is from genome assembly GCA_013146195.2 of Codonopsis lanceolata. Classification (NCBI taxonomy): domain Eukaryota; kingdom Viridiplantae; phylum Streptophyta; class Magnoliopsida; order Asterales; family Campanulaceae; genus Codonopsis; species Codonopsis lanceolata. The sequence goes on from CM028383.1 coordinate 91,242,873, forward strand.
GGTCTTCTGCTTTTCGGAAAAGTTGCTTTCGGCGGCTTGACATGTCGGGGAATGACTTGGATTAATTCAAATAATATATGGAAATAAGTTTGAATTAATCCACTAGCTTCTATTTGGAGAGGACACGTAGAAGCGAGTCAGTGGACACGAGGTCTACCGATCTTAAGCTTTGAGCGTGTCTTCAGGTAAGGCCGAGAAGGGGTCTTCCACTGTTCCCGAAAAAGTCCTACAAAAACTATACAAGGCAAAGTTCTATACATAGTTGCCACGCTAATCGATCATGTAGATTAGCCAGAAGTATAAAACTAATGTAATGTCTTGATCGAGATATAAATTTAACATAAGAATCAACAATCTCCTCCTATTTATATCGGTCATCATTACTACAAATGAGGGTTTTAAAACAAACTATTTAATAGATAATAGCATGTCCGAGTCGAAATTTTATATATTAAGTAGTCGGTAGACATGCCTCTATTGAACGTAATAACACCTCAAATGCAAGGGACTAATCTAAGTGCATACAAGAATAAGAGAGTCAAAGAACACACACAGATTAGCGGCGGTTTAAATAAATTTAAACTGAATGTTTAAATTCTAATTTAGATAAACAATAAAGCAAGAAGAATTTAAACACCATAATTTTTGAAAAAAGCAAGTAATCATCGTATTTATAAACAAGATGTTTACATTCAACGAGTTTTCAAAAATAAGATAAATACAAAGGAAAGGGAAGAAAAGATACAAAAGCTACCAAGGTCTTTTCCCTTTGCCTTTGTCTGCGACCTCCTTTTCTCTTCTTTCTCGCTCTAGCTCTTCCATTCTTCGTTGGTATTCGTCATGCATCGGTCGGAGTGCGGTGGAGCGAGCGGTAGTCCATTTCTTCACGAAGGCGGCGTTCTCTTCCATCGGCATTCGTTGATAGATCTCATTTGCTTCTCCTCGTGATGGCGGATCACGATCACGGTTGGCATTCATAATATCATGAGCGAGTTGCGGCGAGGTTGTTGAGTTCCATAATAGGAATACGACCGTGGGCGAGATGGAGAGTGATGGCGTGGAATAACTCGTAGAAAATGGAGCCTATGATACGGCAACCTTCATCTCGTTGAGCCGATGTTGATCTTGACATCGGTGAAGTCGTGCGCATCTGTCCAAAACGAGTCCGGACATCCTCTTGAAATTGTCGAAGAGTAGTGGCGATCCGGTCGTTGGCCTTGGCCGCTGCGCTACTTCAGCGGTAGATATGCTTGTGAGCTCGCCTAGCCGCCGGTAGATGGCATCTAGTGACAAAACTTCATTGGTGATGGGAAGTAGATGCTTGGCCAATGTGAATGGTGCCGAGAGGCGAGTCTGCGAGCTTTGAAGAAACTGTTGTAGAGGGGAGTTCGGAGGCGAAGAGGATGAGTCTTGGGTTGGTATGGTTTTAGTGGAAGAGGAAATGGTTATAGGGGAGGGTGGAGGTGGAGTTGGTGGGGAATCCAGTTCCATATCAGTGTCAGAATTTTCACTGATATGGGAGGATTGGGGAATGGGTTCGGTAGAGAACCGTAAAGAAGAGGCGGGGGTAAAGAGGTATTTTGGTTTTGAAGGGAAGGTTGAGGTTGAGAGGAAGGTTGAGGAGGTTGATGAGTAGGGGTGAATAGATGCACTCTTGACGAAAGTTCAAAGAGAACTTAGCGGCAACGAGGGTCTAAGAGGCGTGGTGTGGTTGAAGAAGTTGGTTGGGATTGGGGTGGTGAGGAAGGTGTGGATGGGTCGGGTGAGTAGTTAAAGGGTGAAGGAGGAGGAGGAGTTGGGGTTAGGGCCGGCTCCTCTGAGGGATAGACTCCTCGGAGGTGGTGAATTCTCGAGTAGATGACTCGGGAGGAATAGATGAAGGGTTGATAGGTATAGATGAAGGGTTGATAGGTAAGGTTTGGGCGTCGGTAGTTGGTTGGCTGGCGGTAGAGGGTTGGGAATCGGTAGCTCTCCTTTTCTTCCTCGGCTGAATAGGAGACTCACTTGCTTCATCGGTAGAGGTTGGAGGGAGCCGGTGGGCTGGTCTTGAGGTTTTACGAAGTCTCCTTCGTTTTGGTTTGGGATGGGTGCGGGAGTTGGTGAAGGTGGTTGGTGGATTGGGTAGATGGTGAGAGGATGGCTTGGCTTGGGTAGATGGAGGAGGAATGGCTAGATTGGCTGGTGCCTTCTTGGCCTTCATCTCCTCGATCCATTTGGCCTGCTCAGGTGCCACTTCCTTGTCTTCTTGGCTTTGCCTCTTGGGCGCTATTTTGGACCTTAGCGGCGGCTCTGCCTCATCGGCCGGGCCTTTGGCCTTTAGATGGAGGTCCGTGGCCACTTGATCGTCAAATTTAGCGAGAGGCCTTTTTGAAGGTCCTTGCCGCTACATGTGCTTCCATATTGAAGCGGGTGACCAAGATAGGTGCGAGGCTTGGCCACTTTGTCAAGAGAGACCGGTAGACCTTTCGCATCCGGCGCTTGTTCTCGTATTCAGTGTATTTACTGAAAAACGAGGCTGTGAGTTGCTTGTCCTTGGCCACTGTATACAACTCATCTTCTTTCAAAGAAGAGTTGATGTTTGCATCATCCCTCAATAGGGCATTGATGAGCCTGACGAAGGGTCGTTTGCAAGTGGGGTTGCTCTTAGCTTTCTCCACCCACTGCTTTAGCTCGTCGAAAATGATGAGCCCCGGTTGAGACAAAGGCGTAGAAATACAGCACTGGTCAGGTTGATCTGTTGGCCAGTAAACATGTCATGTGCTCCACTCTTGAATAGGAGCCCCTTGTCTAAAAGGTGGCTGGTGCAATAGGCGTCGAGAGGAACAAATTTCGAGCATCTTCCCTTGTGGCTCCGGAGAGTGTCGCTCCCCTCATGGCTTCCTGGGCATGTAAAGCCTCGGCCATGGTTCTTTGAAAGAGCTCCTCCGTAATGCACGCCGATGATGGTGGAAATAGATTTAGCGGTGGCAGAGATGGGGCGACCTCGAATCCACCCACGAGAAGCGATGCAGTTCATGAGCTCCATTCGTTGATAAAATTCTTACGCCAGGAAGATACTATAGTTTTTGTCGTTGAGGCGTAAGAGGCGAGAATCCCGAGGCGTCCCATATCCTCGCAAGCTTTGACGCCGGCAACTATAGAGTTGATTGACTGAAGGTCAATGCACATGCCCGGAATGTATAGCTTCGGGTCCAAAGCGACAATAATGTCATGAGCGGCGGGATAGATGGGATATCCTGGAAGGTTGATATTTGAATTTGGAGGAATGACATTTTCAAGGTCAAAAGCCTTCCCATTATCGCGCTTTGATTTTGAAGTTCTTGCACGAAAGAAAAACAAAATAAAAATTAGGCTTTTCATCTAGACATCTAAACAAGTAGGAATTTCAAAGTTTTCTAAAATAATTGAAATTTTTGAAGCAAAAACTTGAAACCCTAGAATGTTTAGAGAAACCACACTCGAGAAATGCATAACGTAAGTTTTCATAAGAATGAACAATGAATAAACAAAAGCATTTGTTAGTATTCAAGTTTGTAAGAAAAACAATGGCGAATCATCGTATAAACTCGAAAATGACCGTTTGAATTCCAAAAGGATTTTAGGTTGATAATGAAATGCGAGCATACATAGAAAATTACGAGTAGAGTAGAGAGAAGCGTACCATTGTTGAGATGATGAGAAGAAACAAGAAGAACTTGAATTTGCGTAAAGTAGTTACTCGAGAGAGAGAGAGAGAGAGTATTTGTTCAAGGGTTTCGTAAAGTTTGGAAATGACGGTTCAAGGACTATTTAAAGGCGAGAAAATATCGGTTTTGAAAAGCGGGAACTTAAGATATTTTCTTAAGTACCAAATTTTGTCCTTGACCCCTTTATTGCTTTAGAAACCTCTTTAGCAAAAATAGACTAAGTAAGAGTACTAACCTTTAAGTCTTCGGTAAAGGAGAACTTACGTCCTTCCGATTAGACTAATACTTGGGTCTACCTAAGGTATGAAAGAAACATTAACAAAATTTTAAAATTAAGCAATAGGATCAATCATACCAAGATTTCTCCTTAAATAAGCAAACCCGGTGGCATCCAAAGGTGGTTTTGTGAGAATGTCTACCAATTGATGCTCGGTTGGAACATATTCCGGCGATGTTACCTTTTTCCACATGATCTTTGAGAAAATGATAACGAATATCAATGTGCTTTGTCTTTGAATGCATCATCGATTTTTGGAGACCGAGATAGGCGATGTGTTGTCACACATGATTGGGCGGTTTGATCTTGATGTTGTAGTCCACTAGTTGTTGCTTCATCCATAGCGGTTGAGAACAATGCTTGCAAAGGCAATATATTCTTACGTGGTTGAGTTTGCCATCGATCCTTGTTTCTTGCAAGACCATGAGGCAGTCTGTTTCCAAGAAATTGACAAGTCCCTTGGTGCTTCTTACGCTCACTTTGCGGTCGCATAATCGCATCCGAGTATCCAACTAGATTGAAGTTGTTGGATTTGAATACCAGATGCCTAGATTTGTTGTTTTTGAAACATATCGATGATACGTTTGGCGACAAGCAAATGTGACTCCTTTGGATCCACTGAAATCTAGCACAAACACAAACAACAAACATAATGTCGTCTACTAGCGAAGGTAAAGAAGTGAACCTATGATTCCTCGATACTTGGTCATGTTCTCTTGCTTTCCCTTTTCATCTTTGTCAAGATGGCGTCGGTAGACATTGGAGTTTCAAATCCTTTGGTGAATCAAGACCAAACTTCTTGATTAGTTCCTTTGCATATTTGGTTTGGTGATGAAGATTCCGTCGAAGTCATCGTGTATCTGCAGTCCTAGAAAATAGGTAAGTTCACCCATCATGCTCATCTCGAACTTGCTTTGCATCGACTTCTCGAATCTTTTGCACGGGCTTTGGTTAGTTGATCCAAAGATGATGTCGTCCCACATAGATTTGTACCGTAAGAGAATGGCCTTTGTGCTTGAGGATGAATAAAGTAGTGTCGATTCTTCCTCTCACGAATCCTTGTTCAATTAAGAACTTGGATAGAGTTTCATACCAAGCTCTAGGAGCTTGCTTCAGCCGTAGAGAGCTTTCTTGAGTCGGTAGAGCGTGGTCCAGGTTTGTGCGAGATGACAAATCACGGAGGTCATTCCACGATATCGGTTTCTTGAAGATCACCATTCGAGAAAGGCACTCTTAACATCCATCCGATACACTTTGAAGTCCATGAACGAGGCATAAGCTAGAAAGATTCGATTGCTTCTAGTCTAGCAACAGAGCAAAAGTTTCATCAAAGTCAATTCCTTCTTCTCTGTCGGTAGCCCCGAGCAACCAATCTAGCTTTGTTTCGGTGACATTTCCATCTTCATCTCTTTTATTTCTCGAATACCCACTTGGTGCCGATGACCGGATGATCGATCGGTCTTTGAACTAAGCTCCACACCTTACATCTTTCAAACCGATTCAGCTTTCTTGCATAGCTTCAATCCAATTATGATCTTCGATGGCTTCATCAATCTTCTTTGGTTCGAGTTCGATACAAATGCATAAGCAAACAAAGTTTCTTCTCGAACCTTATTTCTCATACGAATCTGAACTCTGAGTTGAGATCACCAATTATTTGAGAAATGGGATGATCTCTTGCTTCAATAATTGGAGGAAGATCACTTACGGTGGATTCTTCCCTTAAGAATTCTCGGAGTTGGTTGAGAAGGAGATTCACCAAAATCTGGTTCTCGAAGAAATAGAGTCTTCAAAACTTTCATTTTCGGTGAACAAGAAGGATGAGAGATCGTAAAGGTGCTTGGGGTAAAAGCAAGAGATGGGTTCGGTCAGCAGATGAGTTGTTATCGGTATCGGTAGAGGTGTCGCCTACTGGGTGAAGAGTTAACGGTATTCATGGGTTCAGTCAAGGTCGCTTGTTTCGATAAGGAGTAAAGTAGATGCTCTATTTGTACTGTCTCATCATTATCGAATCATTAGCAACGCTTCGAGCCATTCTAGGCTCTAACAAGTCATATTCATCAAAAGAAACATGCACGAGATTCTAAGATTTTTAAGTTAGATTTATCGAAAATGCGAAATGCTTTTGAATGTTTGGAATACCCCGAACAATTCCTTCGTCTGATTTTGCATCAAATTTTCCTCTATACTCTTTTCCATTATAAAGAATAAAACATTTACAGCCAAAGATTTTAAGAAATCCAATGTTTGAGGATCTTCCTCTCCATATTTCATATGGAGTTTTATTATGAAACTTGTTTACCAAGGCATGTTGAACAGACCCGATCTCAATACGAGATCTCAAGGTCGTGCCATCGGGACAAACTAAGAGGCAGACAAGCACTGCTAAGCATAATGGTGCGAGTCAAAAGATGAGCCAACAAGCTCAAGACAGAATATAAAGCCATAACGGCGATACAGAAAATAATAACCAAAACATGGGAAGCAAGCAAAACCATAATGGAACCCGAGCTAACAAGCTCCTAAATATAAACAACCAAAGAGATGGTAAATCTCTCGGCCCAAAAATTCGGCGTGGCGCAACATTAGACACGCACAACAAACCATCGGCAACCAAGGCCAAGAATGCACAAAATCCCAACCCGATAAACACCACTCAACGGCTATAACATGCCGGAGGAACAATTCAACTATAGCAATATAATTAATGCTAAACCACCAACCAAAACTCACGACTAAAAACTGTCGGAGGTAGGAACAATAATAATACCAAAACTAGAATAAACGAGCCACACATGCTCGAAATGACAACGAGGATAATTTCTAAGGATACAACGGCTCGGCAATACAACCGGCTCCCAAATACACAACCATAACATAATACTACATTCTACCCAAGTAAAGTCTACATAACTTTACATTCGAGCCTCACAAATAAATAACAACATAATAATAAATAACTCCAAGCTTTTGACTTGGAAGACCACCTGCTAGAAGTCGTTATCCGAAGCGCTGCACTTAACGGGATCACTTTGCACACTAGGGAAAACAATCACACGAGTGAGTCATAATGACCCAAGTAAGTTTCTAAATGCAACATGTGGCATATTATGACATGGCATGGCATAAATGCACAATCATATAAAATCATGGTATCATGCTAGTATACCATCATGAAACATGTACTTAATTTTTAAAGCACATAAACTCACATAAATCAAGTAGCATATTATTTTTCATATAAATGCTCATAAATAAATATGCGTAACAGTAAACGTATTTCGAACCGTTACAATCAAATCCGGGTTCAAAACCCAACCAACTTACCATGAGATCAAATCTCAAACCATGATCCGGGCTCAATTCCCAATCAATCATACCCCTGGGGTTTCCTCCCCAAATAATCTCAACTCATCGGTTCCCTTAATGAGTACTCGTTACATTCATCCAGTCTCCGGATGAGAAATGGGAGCTCGAAAGTAGGCTAGATGGCTCTCTCTCGAGACCACATCCCACTATTGGCCAAATAGTGAGGAGAAAAAGGACCCAATGCAACGATTCATAGCGATTGTTCCCAAAGACTATGAATCGTCCCATTGCCGACACAACAACCAAAACCCGCCAGCTGGACTTTAAACCAAATGATCAAGTAGATATTTACTTGTATAAACCAATGAGACCAAATTCATAATTATCGGACTCATTAAACCATGTAGGACATAATGCTCTACAACAATCTCATAAACCATGCACATAATTGCATATAAACAAGTAGGGCATAATGCTCCACAAAATCCCATAATCCATGCACATATTTGCATATAACCACGTAGGACATAATGCTCTACGAAATCTCATAAACCATGCATATAATTGCATAAAATCAAGTAGGACATAATGCTCTACCAAACATCATGAACAATGCATATATTTGCATATAACCATTGTGTTCAACTAACTTACAAGTTTAGTTCAAGAACTACTTATTGAGGTATTCATTATTCCTCAAGTCATCAACCCAGTCAAGTATAGCATACAAGCTTAATAACATATAATGTGAGGTCTTCCATAATCCTCAACTCAAATCAACCCAAAAACTACTACGCTAGTCTCAAAATATCCACAATTCAAGACTTATTATTTTAGTCTTTATTTTAAGTACGCCGGACTCAATCATAGTCCTAATCGTCATACATGATCGATAACACCAACACCATACTCAAAACATCATGACTACTCCGTAGTCACTTCTCACAAGTGCTTTTATAAGCACGCAACCAAAATCCTTAAGGAGAGAATTCTTTCTTAATCTTCTCTTACATATACACGTGACCATACGTTGGTCTCAAATGTCCATGCTCTAACAAGCATGCTCAAAACATATTTCTAATGAGTCTTCATACCATGAGTGTCTCCATTGGACACAAACCAAAAAACCCGTTGTGCACAAACACAACCCAAGCAAACCCAAACATGGTAGGGTTTCAACCCAAGGCTTTTCATCATTTTATTGGCCTTATAACGACTCCGTTGAGTCTTACTAACACATTTCATTCTTTATGTGTTTTATAAATTCACAACGTAATAATTTCTTAAAGTTTACAAACAATTCCCAATAGTCATTCGGGCTTAATTCCCAAGACTAAAAATCCACAAAACACATCACAATCACCAACCATTTAAAACTTGGAAGTTATGTTTTTCACTCCATTAACCAAAACGAAATCCAATCGTCGTAGGATTTCAACCCAAGTTTGCTTAGCATATTATCGAGCTTATAATGACTCCGTTGAGTCTAATCTACCCTTTCTAAAATTTTAGGGCATAGAAGCCATGGGTCTCAATTTCCTCTATGTACATAACCATCATCAATAGCCATCTTCCCATGTTCGTTAATCTCACATAAACCCCACAAAATTACTTCGCAATGCAACTTAGAACAAATTGGCCATCTTGTGCCTAAATTCATTCAAGTCACCTTACCAATCATAATTCCCAATTCATGATTAAATCATACAACATGGTTTAATATACTCTAATAAGCATATAAAACATAGTAATCAAGCTCACATTAATAATTTTGCAAGCTAAAACAAAATTTGGGCAAAACACCCTCCAAGTATCTCTACCAAATCAACTTCAATACCCATGGATAACCAACATAACCAAGTTCAATAGACTATTTAGAACATGAATTTCACATAAATCATGGTCTCACATAGGTTCAATCAACTCTATCATAAATTTGAAAACCTAGGGTTCATGGTATCTTCTACAAACCCTAACAATGGCTTCCATTGACCTCACATAGCACAAATGATTGTTTCCCTAGGGTCAATGGAGCCCAAAAGAAGGAGAAATAGGGTAGAAACTTACCTCAAATCAGCCCCTTCAAGTCATAATCCCGAAATTCTTGGTGTTGGGTGTTGTTCTCTTCAATCCCTTCTTCAAAACTATGGTGTAGCTTGAGAAATGGAGGTCCCAAGCTATGGCCTCCAAGATTGGGCACTCAAGAACCCTAGAAATCTCCTCTCTCAAGCTCTCCCACGTTTTTGTGAAGTGTAGGCAGAAAATGAGAGGTTTAATGAAGTGTTGGTGGTTTATATATGATAGAAAGTAAGTGGGATTAGTTTAGGTGGGTGGGGTTGTTTCTCTCTAATTAGCCAACTTAATCCACCTCTAAAACACCAATAGATGGTTAGGACATGTCTTAGGTTAGTTAGGAGGGTTTAGGATTAGTTTAGGTTGGGTTTGGGTGGGTATAATTGGTCAACAATTCAATTTTCCCCAAAAAATCCCGTAACAGGCTGCCGGGGACTCATGTCGCTTGTATTTGAGTGATGCGACCGCATCACTCCTTACTACCCCCTTCCGACTTTTGTTGCTTCCTTGCTCGGTCCCGCCTCTCCCGCATGCATCCTCGAGCCTTAAAGCTTCGAAATGGCTCAAAATTGAACCCTTAAAGTCCTCAAACATTAAACTAATCCATCCAAGTCTCAAACCACTTTTAAAGTAAGTCTAAACTCCCATAAACAACACCCGAAACAACCCGGGGCAAAACCGACGCAAGACGTAACAACTTGCTATCAAAACGTCGAATGAAACCACAAACCGACGGGTAATAACCCATGATTGTAAACACCTATTAGGGCTACAAAATAGGCCTGAATGCCTCTCAGATGATGAACAACAGATAGGGGAAACAAGCTCCCGAAAGACGAGACGATCGCCCGGCTCAATCTCAAACTACGCGATAAGGAGAATTGCTATTCTCGAGGCGTCAAAACTTCACGAGACTTATGGAATGCATCCAATTAGAAGTCTAACACATCTAAACATGTTATTTAATCATCATGTAAAGATCTAGGACCAAATCGAGGTCAAGAACACAAAATCCGAACAAACTCTCAATCGCGTCACATTTCGACTATCGTCGGGTTACGACTTTTGACTTTAGCAAATCAACAACTATATGACATCTCTTAAAAGTGTTTTGGTCTTAATGTGATCTCTCATACACATTTAGACTCTCTCACAAACCAAACGAGCAATCAACCAAAGAAGAAATGCGAGCATTGCACGCAATTCAAGCTAACCGGGAATCGGGATCTTACATCCTCTCCCCCTTAAAAAGAATTCGTCCCGAATTCTAAACTATATCTCAAATCAATGCTAGGTCATCACCTCAACATGGAATATCCAGACACCACTACGGTGTCTCACAATCCCGAGTGAACACTCGATGCTCAAAACCATAAACCTAGACTCAATCTCCGAGTCTACCATCGCAATAACCAAACCAAGTATATGAGGATCAAACTACCGTGATCCAAATTCAGGTCTCAAGACCTCTCAATAGGCACAACCACACTAAACTCTTCAGATTGGAAATAATATGACTCATATCCGAGTCGAGAAAACACATACGAACAATAGTAATCAATCTTGTACACAAACCCCAAAGTTCAACATGAAAACAAGTTCAAACATACCATAACATTCAACTACCGAAACTATTTGTCCCGGGCACATCATAAAATTCGCAAGATAACGCACCTTAAGTCACAAGGAGTAATAATTGCCTATAGAGCAATTCTCAACCAAATCGGAGGCAATCAAGTTGACATTTCAAGCCACGCAGTACGTAATACTCGCGATCTCCCTATCGCGGTAAAAACACATAAGAGCACAACAATGAAATGTTTTGAAAATTCTTTCCATTCATGTCCATTCCATTTAGTAATGGGTATAGTCAATTCTACCATAATTCATACCAATCCTAGTCCAACAACGAACCACTTTTGAACACCAATTTAGGGTACCGGCTAAATTGGATATTCAAAAGCTTCCGTTGCAAGGATGCGAAGGTTCATGATAAAAAGGTTTTAAGCATCCTTTAATAGTCTCCTATGCTAAGGAAATGAATGAGCAGGAGATAAAAATTATGAAATGAGAATTTAATATACTACAATGTAGATGCATCAAGTAGGTGTTCCCTACAACTAATGCACATAACCGAATGAAATCAAGTCAAATAACAAGGTCTATTACCTTGGCAAACAACAATCATACTTACCGCAAAACTTGTGTACCTAGCACACAACCAAGAAAACTCGCTAGAAGTCACCACGTACCGACGTGACTACTAGTAGTCGTAACGTCTATACGCCACAATACCAACCTTTCTTAAGCTCTAGACCAAGGCTACAACCGACGCATATTCTAACGTCCCCAAAACACCAAAACTTCAACAAGATTGCGGTGAGACATCATACTTGTCCGCGCACTAAAATCAACCCATAGATCGCGACACTTAACTTTCGCACTTACCGAGTGTATCCTACTCGCATAATGACCATCAACAATATATAATATTATATTATTCGCCACACTAAACATATCCCCATAGGATATACAAGTATCATATCAAATCAATAAGTATCATCATACAATTCATGCTTCATATATATATACATATATATACGAATATTCATACCCCGGCTCTTAATATAGGCCGACAAAACCATAACCCCATAAAACCATTGGTTACTATCATCGTAACATAAATTCATCCTCAATGCTCTTTATATATAGTATAGTCCTATAAATATATAGACTACACAAGAATCCATTAAACCATGTGTGATTACCTACCGCAATTCACAAATCAAACAATACCACAAACCATCATCACATTGGGGCTTTATCCCCAATCAAATAATAAACCAACAATATGCAATACACCATGTAATGTATGTATGAATGCACATGAGTTACCGATAAGACGTGTACTCATAATAACAATATTAGTAGCGACGGTATAATATATATATACGAGAGCATACCTTCCTATTTGGATAGGTTTCAAAACTCCGCAATGGCCCACCGCCACGCGCACACGACCTCAAACTCTAGGTCGACCATCACCATCTCTCTTGGAGCCACCAGATTGTCGACTAGCACTCCCAAACTGATTAACCCTCATCTTCGGGCAATCCTTACGAACATGATCACCGCCACAAGCAAAGCACTTTCCTGCCTTACCCCAACATCTGTTCTCGGCATGTCCTGTCCTCAAACAAAAATTACATATCAACTCACCGCCTCGTCGTCTCCGACTAGAGGTAGGAACATCACTCTGTCTACCAGTACGTGTGATTCCTTGATTAATTTTCTGAGGTGCTATTTGCCTCCCAATATTATCATCACTCTTAATAGCTCTCGAGGTTCTCTTTTGAGCATATTCCTCGAAGTCTATCTCCATTGCATAAGCACGATCCACACAAGATCTCGGTACTCGTGAGTCGTAAGGGAATAAGTCGCCACGATACTTCATCTTTAGGCCTTTACAAACCGGTGGGTCTTCTTAGCCTCATCTGGTACTAAGTAACCACGAACAACGAGCCAACTCTGTGAACTTCGATGAATACCGAGCCACGCCATATCTCCTTGTTCTAGCGCAATAAATTCCATTTCTCTTCTTTCCGAACTATTGCCGAATAAACCGTGCCCTAAACTCCATTATGAAATTTTCCCACACTTGGGGCACTCCAAAGTGTCTCCAATTATCTCGTAACACATGCCACCAATGGTCAGCCGCACCACTCAAGGTAAACACCGCTAGGGTCACCATCTCTTTTGACGTACAACCCATAGCTTCAAAGATCTTTTCCATGCTTTCTAACCAATGCTCGGCTTTAGAAGCATCGGGCTCTCCATCGAAGCCCTCAGGTTCTAACTTCAAAAATCTCCCAAGTATAGTGGAATCATCTTCCCCTCTAAACATTTGTTGAGGAGTCACACGCAGATCATTAACGTTTTCCCTTCTCTCATTACCACGAACGGTACCCGAACGAGGTCTGCTAGAACTAGCTCCACGCCAAGCTCCTTGTTGGTCCCAAAATAGGCTCAATCTAGGCAAGCAGGGGGGGGGGTTGAATAGCCTAGTTATGTTTTTATAAAACTTTTTCTTAAAGAACACTTCTTAAGGATTTTTGAAAGGTTTGAATAGAAGTGTTTAGGCAATGAAACAAATCGATTCTCGAGATTATCAAGAGTGTTAAGGCGGCACTGGAACAGTTAAGCACAAGCAGTTAATGAGAGTGATAAGAAGAGTTTGAACTGCACACAGGAATTTGAAGTGGTTCGTACTGTGAATAGTACTACGTCCACTACCAAAGTGGTTAGCTTTGGATTTTAAAAGTGCACTTGTTTATCCACTAGGTTTATGATTTATATCTCTAATGGATCGTGTACAAAATGAGTTTTTAACCAAGTGTATAAAGGTGAGAGAGACAATCAATGAATAATTGTTCTCTACACGTGCAGACTTAAAGAACAGTTTAAAGACAAACTAAATGAAGCTAAAAAAGAATTTAAGATGGCAGATCTGCAGCTTCAGAAAGTTTGGTGAAGTGTTAGTCCTTGTCCTTTGATCTCTTGAATGCTTGAGTGATGAAGATGAAGCTTGAGAGTTTAATGTGCAAGAGTTATATCTTCAGATCTTCAAAACTTGAATATATACCAGGAAGAGACCTTTTGACCGTTGGTCTGAAATCAGAGATAATTGAGTCCAACGTTCCTTTGCATTGAATGCAATTCGGCGCTTTGGGAGAAGAAACAGCCACAGTCATCAGAGATGCAGTGTGCAGAGAAGACATTACTAAACAGTAATGTTTCGTAGTTTCTTAGCTTTGCCTTGGAAAGTCTTCTTAGCCATTTCGGGAGCCACGGGTTGTCATCATGCAGAGTTGACTTCTTGAAAGATAATCTGGTGAAGACATAATGACTAGATATTTTCGAAAATATCTAAATAGGTGTACACGTGTCATTGTTTCTTGATTTTGGCCAAATTTGATTTTTCGGATTTTGAGCAGACTTCAAAGTCTGCTGGTTCTTAAGGACCGCTGTAGAAGCTTGCTGTTAGGCGCCTAAGAACTAACACTAAGAAACTATTCTAAACACAGTGATTCTAAGACAGTTGCCACACTAATCGGTACGCAGACCTTCTAGCCTACTGTACAATAGAATCAGAAGATGACTCAACCAAATCTAATCATAGGAATCAACAATCTCCTCCTATTTGGTTGATGTCATCATCTCAGCTACGAGCAGACTTTGAATCATGCACTGAGATAATAGTATGTCTTAAGGAAATTTTATTAAGAGCAGACATACCTCTCAGAGCAGAAGTCTTAGTAGAGAGATAGCTAGACTAAGTACTTACAGGATAAAAGCATTAAGATAAAGTACTAAGAAGAGCAAGGTTTAAATCTATGAGATAAGTATGCATGCAGGTTATAAAGATTTAAACGCGAAGTTTAAATTGAGCAGATATATCAAGATGAAGCAATTTAAACTTTGAAAGAAACTTAGGACATCTGTGATTAAACAAGCTGTTTAAACAGCAGAAGTTTTGGCAAAAACAGCATAGTTTAACAACAGAGATACAGAACAAAATACCAAATGCATTCGAATAGGTTGAGCCGAGTGCGTCTTCGTTCTAAGTAATCTCCAACCCATTCGATTACGTCATTTAGGCGTTCGTCGTAGTCGGTTACGCCTCAATCAGGGCTTGATTCAAGAAGTGAGTAGCTCTCTCCTCCCTGATGGCACCAACCCTACGCTGTTCAGCAGCAGCAGCTCTTGCATCGGCTTCTTCGACGAGGCGAAGATTGGTGAAATCAGCAACTTCTCGTCGGCTAAGAATTGCTCGAGCCATGCCGGTTTTGAGCTCATTGAAAAGACCACGAATGCTGATTTGTTGAGAGTGCAGCATCCCGATCAGAGCAGCTTGTTGATCTTGAACTAGGAACCTGTGAGTGGTGAAGGCCTGAGCAGTGTCGTTCACTAGTTGATCAACAATCTTCCCGATGTCAAAAATGGTGGCATGAGTAGCATTGAGGCCGTAGTTGATCACATCAATCTGCTGTGCCATAGAAGAAACTGTCCTGTTGAGCTGAGCCGGGCTGGTCGTTGTTTGCTCGAAGAAGCTCCAGAATGGCAGGATCAGTAGCGGTGGTAGGTAGAGAAGGGTTAAGGTTAATGGAGATATGGCTGGTGGAAGGATGATGAGCAGGGTTTGGAGAAGAGGCAGATGAAGCAGGGTGATTAGCAGAGGTAGAAGGTGGAGGAGAAGAGGGTTTGGAATCAACCTCAATGTCAGTGGCTAAGCTGCTGACAGAGAAGTGAGAAGCAGAAGAGGAAGAGGATTCTTCTAAGAGATAGGAAGGAAAGGGATAGTCAGGTAGAAGGATGAAGTTAGGAGGGGAAGTAGAAGGATAGAGAAGGTCTGAAATGGAGGAGAAGTTAAAGAGAAAGGAGTGGGTGGCAGAGGAGATGGAAGGAAAGAGAATCTGGTAGAGATCAGAAGAGATGGAGATAGGAGTAAGATACTGAGAAATAGGGGGGAAGATTTCTGGTAGAAAGGCGGTTTGGTAAAGAAGAGTAGAGATGTGAGGAGCAAGAGGAGAGAAGTGGTCGGCATAGAAGGAAGGAGAGGGAGGTAGAGGGAGCAGCAGGTGGCGGAAGGCCGGTATAATGGCTAGTGAGGTTTCTGGATGAATAGTGGAGATGGGTTCAGGTGAAGATGGCGTAGAAGGTGGTGTAGAAGGGATGGTGTCGATGGGTTGAGAGGGTGTTGGAGCCACAGACTTCTTGCGAAGTCTGCGTGTCTTCTTCTTAGGAGCAGGAGAAGAAGGCTCCTCCTCAACAACAGCAGGGGTTGAAGAGGGAATAGGGGAAGAATGAGTGGCAACAGGCTCCTCCCCAACAGCAGCAGGGGCTGTTGAAGAAGTGAGTGGAGGGGAGGAAGAGGATATGGGAGAGGAAGGTGGGATGAATGGTATGAAGGGTTCGGACGGTTCAGCGCGTTTGGTTTTACGCTTGCGAGGACGGAGGGGAGCAGCGTCTGGTTCAGCAGCCTCTTCGGGCACTGGGGTAGGAGCAGACGGAGCAGCAGCAGTCTTCTTTCTTCGTTTAACTTGGGTACCAGCAGGGTTAGCAGCAGCAGTGCTGGAAGAGGAAGCAACTCTCCGCCTTTTCGGGGCCGGCCTCGCCAGATGATATCTCGACTTTTGTGTGAGGAGGAGCAGATCGCCAGCCTTGCTTGAGCAATCTTCAAGAAGCCTTCCCTGAGAGCTTGCTCAACCGCTTGCTATGAAGGAGTCCACGGTTGTCTCAGATTGATTTTGATGATTTTAAGTGGAGGGGGCCAGGCATGAACGATGACTAGAGGGAGGAAGACTTCTTCGCCTTCCGATAATTGATGATGAAGGTGCTGGTAAACTGGATTGACTTCTGAACCTTCTTCTTCTCAAAGGCGAATATGTGAGTGAGGAGTTTCGAGTTTGATCGAAGCAGAGTGTTGATAAGCCTGACAAAAGGCCGCTTCGTAGAAGCCTTACAGCCGACAAAGATCACACAAAGAAGCCAAAGAGGATCTCGAGCCTGCTTGAGTCTGATGTTAATGACAAAGCAGATGTGTACTCCACCTGGTCTCGAGGTCATTATGTCGGTGCCGCTTTTGAAGATCGACTTTTGTCAAATAAGTGGTCGATGAAGTAGACGCCGCCTTCAAACAGGTCCCTTCATTTCGCAGCAGCCTCGTGTGTTCTCACCACGCATGTAGACTGTGCAAGGGTCTTTTCAAAGATCCGTGAGTGAGGTAGACCATCGAACTCCACGCCAATAATCTTGGCAATTGGAGGCAAGTGATAGTGATGGTAATCTGCTCGACCAATACTGTGATGGAAGACCGTGAGTCATTGACAAGAGCCTTCCGATAAAACTCTTCGCCTAACATATAGTAAATCTTCATCTTCCAAAGATGAACAAGGGCGTAATGCCGCACTAGTTCAAGTCATCCACTATCTTGACCCCGCCGCATAGGCACGAATGTAAGGTTCGTCAATACACATCCCTGATGATACATAGTGGGGCAATTTTGGAATGTCGAGTCGATGCT
>CM028383.1:91260400-91294799 GCA_013146195.2 Codonopsis lanceolata
TCACGGATTCCCGGCTTGGTACTTGTCTTATTTGTGGAGATTCTAGTCATCGGCTCAAAGCGTCCCAAGTCTAGAAGCATTTCGATCCTCGAGGGTCGATTCGGCTGATGCAGGTTCCAGAGGGATAGCGATGGGCGTCTAAAACCCAGGGCTCGTGTTCGGCGCTTGATCGGCGAGGTGTTCGAATCTTCTCTGAAGTGATCGGATGCTCTTTTAGGTCTTGGTCATCATGCTCGAGTTCTTATAGATCAGGGGTCTACACTCGTTCTTATGTTGCATCGCATTTCCTAGAACATTTATGTGTTTTGCACCTTGATTACCTTATGTGCTTGAGGTGTCTACAGTTGGGTGATTGCTTGTTGATGAAGTCATAGAGGCGTGATGTGCTTGTTCATGATCGAGTCTTGCATCTGATTTGGTAGTATTGCCTATTAGAGACTTTGATGTGATTCTTGGTATGGATTGGCTGGTGTGTACATCATGCTTTAGTTGACCGCCGTAGTAAGAAAGTAACTTTTTGCCATGCCCTCTATTCCGGAGTTTGTGTTTTTCGGGTGATCGTGCTATGAATGGGGTTCATATTATTTCTCGCCATGGCTAGACAACTCTTATCGCGGGTGTACGGGGTATTTAGCTTGTGTTCTTGATACTAGCATGTCTTCTGCTAAGCTAGAGGATATTCCTGTAGTTAATGAGTTCCCCGATGTCTTTCTTCCGAGTATCCTTTGCCTCCCGATCGAGAACTAGAGTTCTCAGATTGAACTATTGCCGTGGGACTTCTATTTCTAGGCACCTACCGTATGGCTCCCGAGTTGCGAGAGTTGAAGGATCACCGCAGAACTTCTAGATAGGAGTTCATTAAACCGAGTGTCTCCCTGGGTGCACCCTGTTGTTTGTGAGAAAGAAGGATAGTTTATACTTTGTATAGACTATCGACGCTTGAACCAAAGTTACTATCAAGAATAGGTATCCCTTACCACACATCGATGATCTTTTGATCAACTCCGGGTTCGCTTGTCTATTCCAAATTTGACTTGAGGAGCGGCTATCACCAGCTGAGGGTTAGAGCGAGATGTCCCGAAGACGCCTTCCGTACGCGTTATGGTCACTATGAGTTTGTTGTGATGCCATTTGATTGACCAACGCTCCCGGCAGCTTTTATGGACCCGATGAATAGGGTTTTCCATGAGTATCTCGATTGCTTTGTAGTGGTGTTTATTGATGACATTCTGTGTACTCCAAGTCACGAGGGAACATGCGAATCACTTGAGAAAGTTCTTTCTATCCTCATGAAGAAGCGACTTTTGCGCCGAAATTTAGTAAGTGTGCTTTACGGCTTGAGCAAGTTTCTTTCTAGGAGCACGTGGTGTCTAGAGATGGTATCGCGGTGGATCCATCCAAGATTGAGGCGTTACTAAGTGGAAGAGCGCCTAGTACGGTGACCGAGGTTCGTAGTTTCTTGGGCTTGAGGCTATTACCGTGAGGTTCATTGAGGGGTTTTCGAAGATCGCTACTCAGATGACTAACTTGACTCTAGAAGAAGTCTACTTTTATATGGAGTGATAAGTGCGAGGCTAGTTTTCGAGAGTTGAAGAGGAGATTGACTACGGCTCCTATTTTGGCATTGCACAGTGGTTCGGAGAACTTTGTGATTTATAGCGACGCCGCTAGAAGGCTTGGGTTGCGTGCTTATGCGGGAATGGGAGTTATTGCCTGCGCTTCGAGGAAGCTATCACCTTATGGCGAAATTACCCGACACATGACCTTGAATTGGCAGCTATTATCTTTGCACTTCACAAGTGGAAGCATTATCTTTACGGGGCTAAGTTCGAGATTTTCACCGATCATAAGAGTTTGAAGTATCTCTTTTCACAAAAAGAGTTGAATATGCGACAGAGGCGGATGGAGAAACTTAAGGATCATGGCGCACTATTTCGTATCATCCGGGAAAGCTAATGTTGTTGCGGATGCCTTGAGTAGGAAGGCGTATATGTCTTGTTTGATGATGAAGGAGTGGAAGATGCTTGAGGGCGTCCCGGAATGGGGTCCGATTGCAGTGAGCATAGGGTTATCTTTGCTAGCGTCTGAGCTAGTACCCCTTTGCATTGTTTGAGTTGATTAAGAAGGCTCAAGTTTCTGATTCTGAGTTGAAGAAAATTATTGATGGCTTGGGTGATGGTAAGACACCGGAGTTTGCTTTGAACACCGATGGGATTTTGACTTTTCGGGGTAGAGTTTGTGTGCCTTCTACCGATGGGGTTAAGCGCATGGGGTTAAGCATGGTTCTTGATGAGGCTCATGAGGCCAAGTATACTATACATCCAGGAGTACCAAAATGTATAGAGATTTGAAGAGACGTTACGGTGGAGCGGGATGAAAGCGAGATAGCAGACTATGTATCTAGATGCTTGACGTGTCGGTTAAGTTCCGAACACCGAGACCTGCCGGTTTACTTGACCACTTGAGATACCGGAGTGAAATGGGAGCATATTACCATGGATTTTGTGACGATTGCCAATTGCACGCAGGTTTCGATGCAGTTTGGGTTGTTGTGGATAGGTTGACCAAATCTTCACATTTTATTCCTGTTGCGATGACTTATAGTTTGAGTCAGTTGGCTGCGTTGTATGTCCAGGACATCGTGAGATTGCACGGCATTCCAGTTAGCATTGTTTCTGATAGAGACCCCAGATTCACTTCTAGATTTTGGCATTCTTTGCAGGAAGCTTTGGGTACGAAGTTAAACTTTAGTACGGCTTTTCACCCGCAGTCAGACGGTCAGTCGGAGAGATTGATTCAGGTATTGGAGGATCTATTGCGTGCTTGTGCCATGGATTTCAAAGGTAGTTGGGATTCTCATTTACCGTTAGCCGAGTTCGCATACAACAACAGTTACCAGTCCAGTATTGAGATGGCGCCATATGAGGCTTTATATGGGCGCAAGTGTCGTTCACCGATTTGCTGGGATGAGGTTGGTGAAGCTAAACTTTGGGGTCCGGAGATGGTACAACTCAATGAGCGTGAAGCTTATTAGAGATAGATTGCTTACCCGCCGAGTAGACGTAAGAGCTACGCGGATAACCGTAAAGCCGACTTAGAATTTCAGGTTGGTGACTATGTGTTCTTGAAAGTATCGCCCCGGCGCGGTACTAAGCGATTTGGGAAGAAAGGTAAACTTACACCTAGATTCATTGGACCATTCGAGATCCTAGAGAGGATTGGAGCTTTGGCGTATCGGTTAGCATTGCCACCTTCGATATCGGATGTTCATGACGTATTTCATGTCTCGATGCTACGCAAATACTTGAAGGATGAATCGCATGTCTTGACCTATGATGAGATTTCTTTTGAGCCTGACCTTTCTTATGATGAGAAGCCGGTGAGGATCCTTGATACAAAAGAGCAAGTGTTGAGAACAAAGAAGATTCCCTTAGTGAAGGTCTTGTGGAAGAATCATGATATTGAGGAAGCCACGTGGGAGACCGAGCTTGATATGAGAGAGAAGTACCCTTTCCTATTCGATGATTCCGGTAAGAATTTAGGGACTAAATTCCTTTAAGTGGGGGAGGATGTGAGAACCCAAACCCATTACTTGCATTACTTGTCTTATACCTTAACAACATGCTTGTTTTATGCCTTAACATGTTAGATAATTCTACTTGTTCATGTCTTGCTCACATAAGAGTATTATGTGCCTAGTTGCTTGAATACCTTCCTTGCATTGCTTGCCTTGCCTTGTACCGTGAGTGTTTGCCTTAGCATGATAGCACTCGACCGAGACTTGTTATAGTTCTATTGTCCATCATAGATGACCTAGAACGTTCACCTTGATCATAGTAAGCTTAGTTGGAAGTTTGGAAACCTTCTTGCTTTGTTTTGGCCTTAGCGATTTCCCTCTTCTCCGCTTTTATGCGCGTATTTCATGCGATATGTTCTTTGAGTTCCCGGCCTTGTATTGAACTCTTAACCATGGTTAAACAAGCCTTTTCCATGCCCAAGATATCTTAGTTTCATTAACGTTTGATTCGGGTTTGATTCGTCAACCAATCGTCGCATGACTCGAGCCTTGTCCTACCTTGTTCCGGGTGTTGTTCGGTGTGTTTCGGACTTGTTTTGACTTGTTTTGAGTGGTGTTAGACCCTAGAATGGTTGCCCACAAGTTAGGGAGGACCCTTTAGGACATGTTTAAGTCAAGTTTTGGAGCCCCAGGAGTTGAGGCGCCCGCATGGATCGAGTGAGGCGCGCGCACTGCCGAGAGCAAATGAAAATCAGGGAGACCTCCTGCGGCGGCATGCGGGCGCCCGCCTCGCCCTTCTTCAGCTTCTGAGAAATTTTCTCCTCCTCTCCTATGTCCGACCTTTGACCCCTTTAACCCCTTCTTAGTTGATCCTAATCCTACCTATTAAACACTAATCAAGTTGGATTAGCCCTAACCTCAAGCTACCTCCATTGGACAAGTGGATTTGGAGGCCCTCTTCTTGTGCCATGTGGATTTCCACCACATCCATGCAACATATATAAACCTTCCTCATTGCTAATTCAGCCATTTAGCTTCCATCTCCAGATTTCTCTTCTCTCTCTCTTGCCATAATAGTGTGTGTAGAGAAAAGGTGAGACTAGTGTGTGTCTACTCCATGGATTGAGCTCCCGACCTCCGTTTGCCAAACCGAGACCACCGGAGTGAAGCTACCGACTAGGAGATCATTTCCATCCGGTTACTTTGCTCTCCAACCTTCCTTTTTCTTGGTGAAGGTAAGCTATCGATTCCCCTTAGGGTGTATGCTAGATATGCCATGTTCCCCTCTTCTTGTAAATCCCATGCTCCTACCATGCTCTTGCCATGATTATTGATGAATTGGTCTTTTGGGAATTTTGATTAATATGATCATCTTGTTAAATTAGTCCTATGCCTAGAATTAAATATGCTCTATGCTCTCTTAGGAACAAATAATGTTCTTGGACTATTGGATTTTAATGACTTTTGGAGACTAGAAATTCTAGGGTTCCATATGCCATGAATTGTTCATCTTGATGAATTGGACCTTATGTGTAGAATTAAATGTGTTCTATACCCTCCTACGAATAAATAATGTTCTTGGACTATTGTAAATTATCAACCTTTGAAATAATAATTCTAAGGCTCATTGAAATTGAATTGATGACAATTCCTAACTACGGTTGTTAAATGGATTAATGACCTAGCCGATCATGTACGCGAACTTAGAAAAGGGTTTATGATGCATTTAGCGTCCTAACTCTATTGGATGAATTGTTAGAGACGACTCAACGGAGTCAAGCTTAGCGAGCTATTGAACAATACCGGCTCACCGATCAATCCCTACGACGTTCTAAACGCGTTTCCCTAAGAATAATAATTCTTGACTTTGAACTTGAATTGATTGCCTTGCTTGATCTTGAATGTCATATTATAGAATACTAAATTGACATGTGAGTTCGCTCTTGTCGGACTCAATCCTACTTGGTTATTGATGAGAATAATTTACTTGTCATGAACGAGATCGCTCTTGTCGACCTCGTTCACTACTTGATATTTTTGTTAAGTATACATTACTTGGCATTGCATGAGTCGGTGGCATCGTCCTTGTTCACACACGCCTCACGTGGCCCGGTGGGAAGTAGTTCCCTTTGTTGCATCAATACGAGTACCATTGGTTCTATCCCGAGCATTCCCTCGGAAGGTCGATGTACTACACGCATCTGACACATGCACGCTCAAGATAACGCTTGTATGCAGGAACTACGTAGCGGCCCGGCTCTTCATATATCCTTATCCTATGTGATTTAATTATGCGCACTTATGTGAAACAATGTGCATCTTGGATATATGCTCTCTATGCTTATGTGACTATAACTTGCCTTGTATGTTGCATATTGCCATGACATGCATGATTGATAGCTTACGAGTCTTTATGACTTACCCTTTCCCCTTTACTGCTTTAGATCCTAGCAAGACAGGTTCTGCTCGTTGACTCGCGGTGTTCGTGCCTTGACTCCCTTTTGGTTCGTCGTCATTGTTGAAGAGGTGGTTTAGATGTTCTCTCCTCTTGTTCATGTTTTGTAAGGACGACGGGTTTAAGCAAGTCATCTAGACTGTGCTTGGGTATTTGTATAGAACTTGTTTGCTTACTCTTGTTAGCTACTAGTAGTTGTAACACTTGTAGTACTTGTATCTCTTTTGTGCCGGCATTGTGTAAGCCGAGCTTTGGTTAACTTGTTATTTTCCCACTTGTTTAAGTCTTCCGCTGAGCATCCTATTAGCTCTTACCTAGTACTTGTTTTAAACTGTTAGCTTGGGTTCCGGCATGTAGTGTCGCCGATGATTTGGTTTAAATTGCTTAACTGTTATATCAGGTTGAAAGGTTTTAAAAATACCGGCCCTTTGGTGCCGAGGCGTTATACGTCTCTAATGTTGCGTCACGTCGTTTTTAAAAATTAAGTCCTTACATGTTTATTTGCCTACTTGTTTCCCTCCTCCTTTGGGCGGTCCGACCCGCGGTCCCATCTCGGGCCCGGGGCGGGTCGCCACACAAGAAATCAAATGAAAGGATTAATCGGTTGGAAATGCTCCTCTCTACAAGCTCTTCACTTCTATGGAGGTGGCTTGAGCAATGGGAGGAAGAACCATGGAAGACCAAGGGAGAAGCTTCACAAAGCCATGGAGGAACCTTTGGGATGAGAAATCCCGTTTTTGGAGAGTGAGGGAGGGAAAGTGAGGTCAAACAACCAGATTTGTGGTGTTTAAAGGTTAGAAACTTAGTGGGACATGTGTCACTATCATGTGGTTGAATAAAATCTAATTTGGGGCTTTATTGAACCACTAATGCATTCACTAATCCACTCTTAAAACAAGTTACTAATGTTAGGATATAAGTAATGAGGGTTAGGGAGGTTTAGGTGGGGTTTAGAAAGGGTTTTGGATAGGGGTTTAAGTGTAAAATTCATAAAGCAGCAAAACATAGCAGCCCAGTCTCGTGGGACCATGCGGTCGCATGGTCCTCTATAGCATGCGACCGCATGCTACCTGCCTTCCCAACTCTCCATTTTCTGGTTACCTTGCGGAGGCAAGGCCATTCCACCTTGCGGCCGTAAGCCCAACAGACCCCAAAAGGCTCAAAATGCAACCTAAAAGACCCCCAAACACATAGCCAAATCAATGGGGCTTCAAACCCCAACAAAAATGAGTCTAAAACTCATCACAGACACCCTCAAACAACATCCCGAACAATCCAAACGAAGGAGGGAAAGAAGGAGAACTAAACAAACAATTCAACCGACGATTCAACAAGCATGCAAACAAGATCCTAAGCATGTTAAGAGCATTATGAATGACTTATAAATGATTCTAAAACATATATAGATAAACATGCTCACAAGCAATATGAATGCATGAATGCAAGCAATGAATGGCTAGGGTGCCACATTTAAGTTCGAAATTTCTTACCACTTCCGGTAATACTAGGCATGATGGTGTTGCATTCAACATGGGTCGACTATAATCATTTATAGTTCTTTGATTAATAACTACTTCCATATATCGATCAGTTGGTTCCTCCCTTTTTTGATTTCTCGGGGAAACCGTATTTTCAGGATTTTGATTATTATTATCCATTGGAGGATCAACCAGAGGATCCTCTCTATTTATTTGTTCTTGAGTGCCAAGTGGATTTTCCAAATTATCATGGTCTTCCTGATTCTTACCAAGATTATTTATATTTCAATTTAAATCTGCCAGCTTGGGATTTAAAGATCTACGACTGTGCATAAAACACTAAAATAAAATTTCAAAGAAAATAAACAATTAAACTAAAAATAAAATAAAAATATTTTTGTATTTTTCTTTTTATAAAAAAAACTGAATTTAAATGCGCTACCAATAAACTAGCTAGAAAACTTGCTTGTCCCCGGCAACGGCGCCAAAAACTTGGTCGTGTCTTAAATTTATATTCTTGCAAGTGCACAAGACTATTGTAGAATAGTAAGTAGCAAGGGTCGAACCACAGAGACAAAAAGAAATCAAGTAGCAAGTAACCGGTAGCAATTAAACTAAGGGGTTTATTTTATTAAATCTAATTTAATCTAAGAAAACAGGAAATCTAATTAATAATCTAAGCAACAATCACAGATATGAAGATCTTATGGAGGAGGGAAATCTAGGAATGTGGATTCACTTCTCTCTACTCTATTGCTCTTTTAATTAAAGTATTAAACAATTTCTTGGGTTCGTTCACTAAAGATAGATATAGATTGTCAAATTATAATTTAGTCTCGATCCTAAATAATTCATCCAATCTATATCCTAAGAACAAGAACATATGAATTTTATCTGTCACTTAGGTCATATATATGAACCTGACCCTAACTTATCACTCTTGTGCATCGATAAGGTCAATTTATCACGACAGTGAGCCAATGTACGACATATGCATTTGATCGTGCAGCTATCCGCACCTCTAGGTCTATACTATTTGCGATTCCATTCATTTGGTCAATGCTAGTCAGTAAAGAGATTGATAAACATCATGATCAAAAAGAATTGAATTGAATATAAATATCTTGAGCAATAGATTCGATACAAGTTACCTCCCAATTCTTAGATTAATGAACGGTTAGTTCATCATTGAAGATGAACAGATCAACAGAATGAAAGAATACATGAATCGATCTTCAAACTATAATTACAAATACTAAAACTATGTATTACAACTAAAATCGGTGTTAAAAACCGTCTCTGGGCTATTTCCGAACGTCCTCGGCTTGTGGCTATGCGTCTTCTATATATACTAGGGTGTTTGAGGGGAAAGAAGGTGATTTAGTTAGGGACTAACTCCGAAAGGTGGTTACTTGGACCCTTGCGGGGGCAAGGTGTTGATGCATGCGGCCGCAAGGCCCTTCATCTGGCAGAGGTGACACGCTGGGGACCTTGCGGGGCCAAGGCCTCCTACCCTTGCGTCCGCAAGGGGTCTCCTTCTTCAATTAAATCATATTTTCAATGTTTGCACTTTGCACCCTTCCTTGAAATCTTCAATAAAAGCCTTGTAAATCCCATAATTTCACCTAAAACCCTGAAACTCACAATATAGCTCCAAAACACATGTTAGTAGGCAAAAGCCTCGTGGAATTGCTATTTCTAAGCTATAAAAGTACCCAATAGATGTGTAGAAAACACATCTATCATGCAACACACAAAAAAAAAACAATTTGCATTGTTTCTTTACTTGCATTTGACCTTCGACGTTGCAATGAATATTGCAACGTGGCTTTCCACCACGCCCCGACTTGCCTCGCAAAAATGCTTTCAAATATTAATTTTTTTCCCAGCAATGTATGTCCCGAAATTAGGAGTCTATTCTTATCAACAACGTTCGTTTGCTTGTAAACTTGCGTTCACTTGCAAACTCTATGGTTGATGGGCTCTATAGACACCCCAATTTCGTACCCCTACGTTACGATGTCCTAAAAAATATAATTTATAAATTAAATAGACTAACAAAAGTTAATTTTGTTACGTTTCAGGGAAAATAGGACTTAACGGACCTAACAGAGAAATGACCAAAGAATCAAAGGGGTAAAAGTACAAAAGCTAAAATTATAAAAATAGAAGGCGGAGCCGCACCCTCCCTTCTTTCTTTGTCTTCTCCAGCAACATATGCAGGACGTCGGGCTTCACTGTTCGTTCAACCTGCAACCCCGGTGCCCCGTCTTGCTAGTTGCTTGTCGCGATCTTTGGCTATAAATAGAGACCCCCAGCCTCCCATTTCAAACACACAAAGAAGACGCAAAAGCCTCATTTTCCTCTCTTCTCTCCCGAAGACGCTCATCCCTTGCCTAAGCAAGGGAGTCTCCTCTTTCCTTCCTCCAAGCAAGCCTCCAGTCCTTGCCGTAGCAAGCTGATCAAAAAGCCAAACACTGCTGTTACGTTGCCCAAATACAACAAAAGACAACAACAACAACAAAAAGAAGAAAAAAGACTTTCTCTCTCAAGAAGACATGGGAAGCACTCACCAATTGCCTAAGCCTAGGCGTATCGGGATCAGATACTCACGCTTCAAGAGGTAGGTGTCGACCTATTATTATGTTCCCATAATTATTTTAATTAGATAAGATGTAGATATAAATATTTTTGTATGCTTGTAACTATTATTATCTGTAAATAGTACTTTAAATAGTTTATTTCTTGTTTATATTTTAAATGTAACAAAATTATAATATTTTCTTTGTTCAGTTAAATAAATAAAACTATGTTTATTTAATGTCCATCAAATATAAAATAGTTGTTATTATGCTTAAATATTATAAATTGTCATTAAGTCTTAATATTAGTTTATTATACCATAGCTATTGTTATGCCTAAATAATGTTTTGAAATAAATCATCTTTATATATATATATATATATATATATATGTTTGTGTGTGTGTGTGTGTATAACATTTTTATAGACTAAACATACATAAAATGAGCATGTCTTAGCAAATCCAAAATTATGAGACCGAAAGGGCGTGTTGGGTGCCTAACCCCTTCCTAACTCGTAACTTAGCCCATTGAACCTACATTTTTTGGTATTCTAGGGTTTTCTCTATTTAATCTTAAAATAAAGGTGAGACTCTCTTCATATATTTTTAGAGTCCACGATGAGGCCAAACGTATTCCCACGCGCTTTAATGTTTTGAAACCCACTTGCTTTCATGTAGCGAGGGCAAGTTCGAAACGGGGTTCTCACAATGTGCTAGGCATGTCTATGCTAACTGGTCAAAGAACTTTAGAGGTCTACAATACAAGGGTGTTTTCTGGGCAATTTCCAGGTCAACTAACCTAGAAATGTACAACATACATTGTCATGAATTGAAGGATCTAAATTAAGAAACATATAATTACTTGATGAATAGATATCCAGAGAAATGGTGCAAGGTTGTTCTCTACTCTGAGAAAGTGAGATAACTGTGAGAATAATATGTCTGAAGGTTTTAATGGGTCTTTAGTGGAGGCTAGGAGTAAACCATTGATTTATATTTTAGAGCATTTAAGAATGTCCATGATGACCAGATTGCATAAAAGAAGGGTATGGATCTCCAATCATTGGAATGCCATATGCCCTAGGATTAGAAAGAAAATTGAAGCTAATATGTCTTAATGTAAAAAGTGGAGGGCTGCATATAATGGAGAAAACAAGTTCGAAGTGGATTATATGAAATGGGGATATATTGTAGACATTGAAAATATGACATGTAGTTGTAGAGAATGGGATTTAATTAGAATCCCTTGTTCTCATGCCATTGCTGGGTTGGTTAGGATTGGGAAGAGGACAGAGAACTTCATTCATGATTGCTGTGACAGCCCGACCCCGATCCCGAGATCCCGGCAAGCAAGGACTCAATTATCAAAACTGACGTGATGCAACATTAAACACGTAGTACAACTCGGCACTAAAAAGCGGGAATAATTTAAAACTTTGGAACCTGATATAACAAATAACAGGAAGTAAATAACAATTCTCCGGCGACTTTACAACCGGAACCCAACAACTAAACAATTCATGCTAATATATATACACCTCAACGGCTAAACACGTCGGAGAAACAAAAAAAATAAATAAGAGCTAATGGGATGCTCAGCGGAAGTCTTAACAAGTGAACCAATACATGAAAGAAAGGCTCGACCTACAAGTGTCGGTAAACAACTAGAAGTATAAGTAGTACTATTAGTCTTAGTCTACAACAAGTACAAGATACTACAATAGCATATTCCTAAGCAAAGTCTAAATGATTTGCTTTAACCCAAGCATCCTTGCAAAAGAGAAATGAAACGACTCAAGAGAACCAACGCTACCACCTTTAAGTAAGCGATCACGTACAAGAGCGGACAAGCAACCTCAACGAGACGGGTCTGGACGATTAGGATCTAAAACAATAAAAGGGAGGGGGTAAGTCGTAAAGACTTTGTAAGTCACCAATATGCATGACAGGATATAATGCAAGGCATACATAACACGTTATCATATTTGATTTTCAAGCAAGATCATACTAGCATGTGGTTCTCATGTCGCAATGCACATTGTTTTCACATAAGTGCTAAAGTAAATCACATAGGATAAGGATATGTTATGGAATCGGTGCCGCTTCGTAGATCCTGAAATAGACAAGGTTATCACGATTGTATTTGTCAAATGTACGTGTAGGATACATCGACCACGATAGTATTGTTCTAAGCGCCCTTTGGTTACGACAAGGTACTCTTCTCCACTATGATTAGTAGTGAAGGGTGTGTGCACGATTATGGTGTGGCGACACATCACTACCATGAATCTCGCAATTCATGACGGCGATGCACCGTTGACCATCAAGACAATTCATGTATCCCAGCTGGACTAATGGTATGCCAAGTAGATATTTACTTGTCACACAAAATCAAGTAAGGAGCGAGTTCGACAAGAGCAAACTCGTTCGAGTCAAGTAGATGTTTACTCACGTAATAAATCAAGTAGGGGAGTGAGCTCGACAAGAGCGGACTCATACAATCAAGTAGGCATGTTACTCTACGATATACAATTCAAGCATGAGATCAATTACATTAAGAATTCTCGAAAGCTATATTACAATTCAATCAAACTCTAAACGTTGTAGGGATTTGATGTGCGCAAAACGCAACTCAGGCAAGAATACCCGGCCGTATCAAGTAATAAAGTACGTAAGTACGAGTCGATCCCACGAGGAATGCACGAAATTCTCACTCCAACTAAGTACCGAAATTATGCTAACTAATTATATTTGAGCGAAAATAAAATGAATTAAAATCTAAAAATATTAACAACCTAGAAAGCAATTAAATCTAATCTACTACGGATGTGGTTTGGCAACAACAAATCAAGATAAAAATATAGGAACGCATTATTTCTAGTCTAGCCGGTGTTTAATTTAATCATCTTTCTGCTTTTCTTTAACTCAAGTTTTGGTAGTCGGGCGCGCTATTTTATTCGCTACGGGCTCTCGCAACGTATAGCAAATCTAGCTACAACTCCTAGCTACGGGCTCTCGCTTCTTATAACATAGGAGAAAATAGCCGCATGTCAAAACAAGCACCCTATGACTATCTACGCACGATCTCCTCTCGGTCTCACGTAACGTAAACAATTATTATGATTTTCGGAATTAATAGGACGGGCTCTCGCATCTTATCCTATAATTCTAATGATCATCTAATGGTTCGCTACGCCATTAAAAGCATAAAGATCACACAATAATAACCAAACGCATGGGTAATACTTCGCAAAAAGAAATTCTCTAAATTTTTCTACAAGTCATATTGGTAGCCGAGACAAATAAAATTGGCTAACTACGGGCTCTCGCATCTTATAGTCAACCCTAACCTCCCCGACCTCGCGAATGGCTAAGGTGGTTCGATCGCGTGTCAAACCTAGTCTCATTTTGGCTATCGGTGTGTGTCACAAAACACCAACTATTAAATTGATTGGTCCGAAATATAAAGGTAGCTCTCGCGGATCCTAAATATTTCTAAAATCATTTAATTATTGGTTAAATAATTAAATGCATTAAGTTCACAAAATAATAACCAATATGAATGTGTACTAAATAAAGAGATAAATTAAATTAAAACACTACATTTAACATAGAAAAATAATTGCATTCCATAATTAAATTAAGCATAAACCAATTCTTCAATTACAAAATTAATCAACCCAAGAATATACAACAATTTATCAAAAGATAGGTTGAAAGAATTAAACCAATGTTGCTCGAATCCGGGGTTGAAATCTTTTGCATTTGCGTCCTTGGCCCTTGAAATGATGTTCCAAACCTTCATTGACGGACAATTGAATGGAAGAAATGGAAGAAATTTGGTAATGGAGGGGCTGGTGCCCCATTTGGGAGCAATGTCCCAAATGGGGACTTGTGTATTTTCGGAAATGAAGCTGCCAGGAATTTTAAATGGGAAGGTAGCAAAGGGGAAGGCTGGAGGGGCAAAATAGGAAGTGCAATGGAAGGATGGGGGCGAAAAGGCAAGAAAAGGCAAGTGGTGAGAGAGGTGTGGAGAAATGGTGAGGGTGAGGAATGGGCGAGAGTGGGGGTGGAAGTAAATTGCTGGACATGTGGGTCAAACCCGATCCATGGTGAGGACGCGGGTCGTACTAGTGGAGGAGGCCCCGGCCGATTGACACGTGGCTCCAGCGGTGGGCCGACAACGCGCAGGGGCCTGGATGGAAATTTCACCGGTTTCCCTCAAGTTTTTGTTAATTACTCCGGTGCCCCTAGAGTTTCAGCACTTAGCGCCGCCTTCCAGGTTCCTTCCAGGTTTGCAAAATGGTCCTCAGTTAACTCCATTAGCCTCCGTTAGCCTCTGTATGCCTTGGAACTCTTGACGGACTTAACGGACTTTGTCCAAATACTTTCCAAATTAACTTTTAAGCCCGGAATTGTCTCGAACTTCATGCTAAACACCGTATTAAAGCTTGATTATGCATGGAAACCTGCATTAAGCACAAAAACACAAATAATAATATTTCCAAAGCATAATTAATTCAAAAATAGCACAAAATAACAAAAAATTCCTGGGAAAATGAGTGGAAATCTTGCGCTCATCACACCCCCAAACTTAAACTTTGATCGTCCTGAGCAAAGAAAATGAATTATGAAAACGCTCGAGAATAACATGAAATGAAGGCGGCGCTCAATTAAGATCCCACAAGCATTACCATTCAAGAGATCAACCCCAAGATTATAAATATGCATAATAGAGGTATGAATTGATTCAAATGCTATCAAACCATCCTCAAACAATCTTTCATACCATAAAACATTTTTTTTTACCCAACGGTAGCAATGCTCTAGCTTAGATTGAACGGCCAACCGAAATACCAAATGCAAGTCAAACCGGAAGAGTCATCAACAAATATTTTTCTTCACAAAGCAAGACATGAACACACAGTATGACAATATGAATAGGACTTTATAAAGCTTGTAATGTTCGGCCAAGGTTCGGGCTACAAATGAAGGATAGGATAGCAAGTCAAAAGAGCAAAGAATTTGAAGTCTTCACATTATGACTAGCTTCATGAAAGCACAACTCTTCAAACAACCACAAACTCACTTCAACAACCCCTTAAACATTAAACTTTGGGTTGAAAAAGTGTCTCAATTACCACAAAAATTAAACACCACCCTTATATCACCTTGAGAAAAATTGAAGAACAATGGCATTTTTTTTCTTTCTTTTGTGGCCACCCTTTACATTGCTTTCCAAGGGGGCTCTTTTCTTTTTCATTTCATTTTTTTTTTCACCTCCAATCAACAACAATTTCAAATCCCCAACATCAACATTAATAATAGCAAAACCATCATGAAGCATACACTTCCTAACAAGATTACAAAAATAAATTAAATCATTTCAAATCATGCTCTCTTGAAGGGCAATAGCTAAAGTGTATAAGTTCATGGGATAGGATAATGCGGGTATAAGAAATGAAGTCGAATGGGGGTCATTGTGTGCTCTAGGCACACACCATTCTTTAAATGAGCTCAACGGGGACACTAGAGATTTTTGTGAGAAATGGGTAAGATAGAGAAAGGCACAAACGGTCCAAAGATGGCCTATATCATACTCTTGTCATACACACATGCCCAAACCAAGCTTTTTATCATCAACATATAACTCTCGGCATTTAGACTCACAATATGGTACTCTTAGACATGCACAACCATCACTAAAGCAAAGCATAAAAATATTTCCAACAGATACTTGGGCAATATCTATTATGAATGAGGTGATGCTACCACATGAATCACAAACATATCCTCAACTATGCATATAGTAATCTCAGAATTGATTCCAAGAAAATGCAAGCAAAACTCAAAGAGCGCCAAAAATGGAGAGATGAATTATCAAAGCATAAATAATTTGGGGCGTATATAGCACAAGATTTTCAGAATTTTCGAAGTTCGCTAACCAAACATACTCCCTAAACTTAAAGTAAAAGGAGAAGGAAAGGAAAGAAAACTCCCTCAAAGTCGATTTCTTATGAAGTCCGGACCGAAAAGATCCACTCCAAGAATCTCTACAAGCAACCTCTACAATAAAGCACTAATCCCCTGCATCAATTCAAGCTCAAAAGAAAATAGTAGAAATGCAATTATCGAAATAAAAAAAACGAAAAGAAAATATTTTTGTGTGGGGACACTATTTACACCTCCCTACAAACCCACAAACTCGGGAGGGCTTCAAAAAGCGACTCAAAATACATAACATATAAATACAAAAGCAAGTAAACTAATTAAAAAAAAACATGCTCAAAATACAATTAGCTTCGCTTGGTATCGATATTAACATATAGGAGCAAAAATTAAATCATTCCCCGGCAACGGGGCTAAAAACTTGATGTGAGCAAAACGCAACTCAGGCAAGAATACCCGGCCGTATCAAGTAATAAAGTACGTAAGTACGAGTCGATCCCACGAGGAATGCACGAAATTCTCACTCCAACTAAGTACCGAAATTATGCTAACTAATTATATTTGAGCGAAAATAAAATGAATTAAAATCTAAAAATATTAACAACCTAGAAAGCAATTAAATCTAATCTACTGCGGATGTGGTTTGGCAACAACAAATCAAGATAAAAATATAGGAACGCATTATTTCTAGTCTAGCCGGTGTTTAATTTAATCATCTTTCTGTTTTTCTTTAACTCAAGTTTTGGTAGTCGGGCGCGCTATTTTATTCGCTACGGGCTCTCGCAACGTATAGCAAATCTAGCTACAACTCCTAGCTACGGGCTCTCGCTTCTTATAACATAGGAGAAAATAGTCGCATGTCAAAACAAGCACCCTATGACTATCTACGCACGATCTCCTCTCGGTCTCACGTAACGTAAACAATTATTATGATTTTCGGAATTAATAGGACGGGCTCTCGCATCTTATCCTATAATTCTAATGATCATCTAATGGTTCGCTACGCCATTAAAAGCATAAAGATCACACAATAATAACCAAACGCATGGGTAATACTTCGCAAAAAGAAATTCTCTAAATTTTTCTACAAGTCATATTGGTAGCCGAGACAAATAAAATTGGCTAACTACGGGCTCTCGCATCTTATAGTCAACCCTAACCTCCCCGACCTCGCGAATGGCTAAGGTGGTTCGATCGCGTGTCAAACCTAGTCTCATTTTGGCTATCGGTGTGTGTCACAAAACACCAACTATTAAATTGATTGGTCCGAAATATAAAGGTAGCTCTCGCGGATCCTAAATATTTCTAAAATCATTTAATTATTGGTTAAATAATTAAATGCATTAAGTTCACAAAATAATAACCAATATGAATGTGTACTAAATAAAGAGATAAATTAAATTAAAACACTACATTTAACATAGAAAAATAATTGCATTCCATAATTAAATTAAGCATAAACCAATTCTTCAATTACAAAATTAATCAACCCAAGAATATACAACAATTTATCAAAAGATAGGTTGAAAGAATTAAACCAATGTTGCTCGAATCCGGGGTTGATATCTTTTGCATTTGCGTCCTTGACCCTTGAAATGATGTTCCAAACCTTCATTGACGGACAATTGAATAGAAGAAATGGAAGAAATTTGGTAATGGAGGGGCTGGTGCCCCATTTGGGAGCAATGTCCCAAATGGGGACTTGTGTATTTTCGGAAATGAAGCTGCCAGGAATTTTAAATGGGAAGGTAGCAAAGGCAGGGAAGCTGGAGGGGCAAAATAGGAAGTGCAATGGAAGGATGGGGGCAGAAAAGGCAAGAAAAAGGCGCTGGGTCGCGGCTGGGGCTGGGCAGGAACCAGGGTGAAGAGAGTGGGTCGCCCAGGGATGCAACGGGTGAGGCTGTGAGAGGGAATGGGCAGAGAAGTGGGCTGATGGGCTGGAAGTAAATTGCTGGACATGCGGGTCAAACCCGATCCATGGTGAGGACGCGGGTCGCACTAGTGGAGGGGAGCTGCCAGCGATTGATACGTGGCTCCAGCGGTGGGTCGACAACGCGCAGGTGCCTGGATGGAAATTTCACCGGTTTCCCTCAAGTTTTTGTTAATTACTCCGGTGCCCCTAGAGTTTCAGCACTTAGCGCCGCCTTCCAGGTTCCTTCCAGGTTTGCAAAATGGTCCTCAGTTAACTCCATTAGCCTCCGTTAGCCTCTGTATGCCTTGGAACTCTTGACGGACTTAACGGACTTTGTCCAAATACTTTCCAAATTAACTTTTAAGCCCGGAATTGTCTCGAACTTCATGCTAAACACCGTATTAAAGCTTGATTATGCATGGAAACCTGCATTAAGCACAAAAACACAAATAATAATATTTCCAAAGCATAATTAATTCAAAAATAGCACAAAATAACAAAAAATTCCTGGGAAAATGAGTGGAAATCTTGCGCTCATCAGGATTGATTGTAGAGTCGATATTGTTCAATGACTCTCTAAGTGCAACTCTGTTGAGTTATCGCTAAATTATCACCAAGTAGAGGATGAATGCTATATGCATTTCATTGCTCTTTTCTATGTTCTCGATTTATTTATAATTAGACTACTAAGTCATTCATGACTTTAGTCCATAAAGATCAAAGTTCCCAATTTGTGAACCCTAGAATGATCATCATTTTGAAGTTACAATTTACAACAAGTCCATGAACAATAGTTATTCCAAATCCATTTTAGAACACATTTCATACTTGTCACAAGTCCAAAATACCAATTACAAGTCATCATCCCAAAATTTACAGAAATTTAACTTTAGAAATTTCAAGTTATTAACATGGTGCATGTCTTCTTGAGCATGTATCTAGAAACTATCATGAAGGGAGCACGTTTGGTATTGAGCATACAAAAACAGGGGATTGGGAGCTTACCTTGTTCGAAATCAAATGGTTGGATGATAAAACAAATCAAGGATTGTTAAACTAGAGAGCAAGAGCTTCGATTTGGTGGTCTCCAATCAAAAATCGGATGGCCGGATCTCCGAAAATCATGCAAGAAAGATGAAGGACTCCAAGCTCACTTTCTCTCACTAAGAACCCAACAACAATGGTGGGAATGAACAAAAATGGCTGTCATGTTTGAGTTTGAGAAGGAAGAAGGCTCAAAAGGTTCAATCCATGGTTTGAGTTATTAAGCTTCCTATTGGTGGATTCATGTGTGCCATTGATTAAAACTCATCAAAGGGTTGAAATTAAACCTAAAAGGGTCATACTTAATGTCGGGGTTTGATATGGGTCGGATATGGTTCAAGGGTTCAGGTCAAATTTCAAAGTTGGAAAAATCCCGTATTGCTGGAAATAAGGCTGGGAGGTCACCCAGTCAAAAGGCTAAGCGATTGCTCAGTCCCCTTTTCAATTCTTGAGCTACTGGATTTTGTGCACTCACTCAGTCACTTGGCTAGGAGAGCGCTTAGGAGCCTGGAAGACCAAAATGACTTGAAAACAAGTCCCAAATGTGTCCAATGCAACCCTAAACCATAAGGGATGTTTAACACACTCAAAACACGTTCGAAACAGGTCCGAACATCACCCAAAATAGAAGGAATGAAGGGCAAAACTCATAACAAACATCAAACGATTCAACAACGAGTTAAACGAGGATACTACAAGCATGAATGAACATTCATAATCATGTTAAGGACTAGTAAACAAGGTCTAGGATTCAAGTTAACATCTCACGAGTCTCAAATACATGAAACGAGGCAAACAAAATGTAAACCGAGAGACTCTAAGAGTCAAAAGGTCAAATGAAGCAACAATGCTTCCGAACTCTCAACCAAGCATACAATGGCCAAGATTGAAGTTATGAAACATGTAAGAAAGGTACTAAGACTCTATTAGGACTTAGTCAAGTACTAAGGCATTGATCGAAGCAAGTACAAGAAGGCATGCAAAGTAAGGAAGGCATACAAGTGACTATGATCATAGTCAACCTAATGCAAGCATGACTTCAACAATATGAAATTTTTTTTTAAAGATTGGAGGGGACATAGACCATACTCCAACCCTTAATTTTTTATTATTTTAATGCCTTGAAAGGCTACAATTATATATATGATGCCTTTGGTGTGGCTCGAACAAATGGTGCCTCTGGTGAGGCTTTGAACACCCGAACTCTCGGTTGAGAGTAGTGAAGTACCAGGGTGCCTTTGGTAGGCCTTGAACACTCAACCTTTCCATTAAGATAAGTGAGTAGCTAAATAGGGCCTTTGGGTAAGGCTTGAACAACAACGGTGCCTCTGAAGAGGCTTGAACACCCGACCTTTCTATTGAGAGTTGAAAAGTCCAGGGTGTCTCTTGAGAGACTTGAACACCCGACCTCTCCGTTAGAAGAAGTGAGCAGTCCAGTTGAGCTAGAGCTCGTTGGTTCAACAATATAAACTAGTTAACATGTTAAGGCATATAATGAGCATGTTATAACGATGTTATACAAGTAATGTGTTTGGGTTCTCACAACTACTATAAGAAGGAAGAGTTTCTTAAGGCATATGCATATAGTATTAACCATATATCTGGTGAAAAAAATTAGGCAAAATTTGGAAGTGAGCCATTGAAGCCTTCAAAGTACAATACAATGCCAGGGAGGCCAAAGAAAAAGAGAGTGAAGGAACCTATGGAGACATATGTCAAGGAAACTGAGAGGGGCACTAAAAGGCTGAGTTAAAAAAGGAAGGACATTGCTTGTAGTAGTTGCAATGAAAGAGGGCATAACAAGGGAGGGTGAAAAAAGGCAGGGGCAGCTACTGATACACAGCCAGTAAAGTCCAATAAGAGGTACAATCAAATAATTCTTTCTAGTTGCTTTAATTTAATTGTTCATGCTTCAACCCTTAATTATTTTGCCTATTATTTGTTCTTTAGGCTGGTAATTCAATGAAAAATCTAAACTGAAAAAGGCAAATGCAACTAATGAGGGAGTTATTGATACACAGGCTAGTGAGGTACACAACATCAAAATTTATTAAATTTAGTTGTTTTTTGTTAATTTAGTTGGTTTCCTTAGTTGTCTATCATTTCTTTGTAGATTTATGTTACTTCAAACCAACAAAAATACCCTAAATAAAAGGGAAAAAGCTCCTCTAGCTCAAAGGGTTTACACCAAACAAAGGAATGAGGGTAGGAAGAAGACCCCTCAAGTTCCTAATGGTGAAAAAAGAAAGAGGGGAAGACCTAGGAAGATTGTGGGTGAAGAACCAACCCATGATTTATGTGGAATTTATGTTGCAGCTGGACAAACTTTCTATGAAGTATGTTATTTTATGTTCATTTGAAATCCATTTGATATTTCAATTGGGCCTAACTTGAGCTTTCAACAATGTAATTTCCATTTCTTTCATTATCAATTTTGATTCAAGCATCTTCACTTCCTTTTTTAGTGTCATTTTCCTCTCTTTTGTCATGGTTACTATCAGTTCGTGAGGTCTTCAATAGAGCTGGAGCATTGCACTTGCACAAAAAAACACCTTCACAAGATCTAGTGTGTGATTGAGATGTAGATGACGAAACCATTACCCTTTATAGATGGTAAGTTTAAAAATCTATGACTTGGTAGCAATGGAGTTGTGGAGTTGTGGAGATGTGAAGGGATCGTCTCATCGTTTCTTTTTATATGTTGGTAAGGGTAGTTTGGGCATTTCAAAAAGAAATTTGACGGTAAGTTTAACGTTAACAGGGTGATGGAGAAGTAAAAGTCAACATGTAGGACCAAACGAAATAATTTTTTAGTATAGAGACCAAATAAATGATTCTCTTAAAGTCGAAGGTCCAAAAAATTAATTAAATCATTAATATATGACACAATACCAGCCGTAAATATATCAGAATAAGGAAACCGAAAAAGAACTGGAAACCGCCTTGCACGTTTACGCCCAAAGACCATTCGTGAGCGCACCAAAACTCACACCATTCTGTTGCAACACCACGCTCACGCCCATATGTGTAGTAGATTAACTAGGTATTCACTTACCTACCCATTTAGACCCACTGCCCGACATGTTTGCCACCTCCGGTATCAAAGATCTGGAGGTGATCTCTCATCAAGCTTACTATCCGATAGGTGTTGAAGAGCAACTGTCCAACACACACTATTACCAGAGCGGCTTATTATCCGTTAGTGTTGAAGCCAGCAAATTTGTGTCAAAGGTTGACAAGGACGATGAACAAAACCAAAAGCACATTACTAATAATTCCATACATACAACACAAGCATAGATTATTTTTGTCCATAAAACGACATTTAAAGTCGATACAATCAAAAAGAAAGGGAAACTCCCAAACTGCTAAGCAATAGCCTCAAACCAAATTTATACAAGTAGAATCCCTTGAACCAACTACAGAAAAATTACTGTTCTATTTCCGAAAGAAAAAAGAAAAAAATTGAGGATTCAGATTCTACATCTGTGACTCCTTAGATTATTGTTGTTACATTCATGGGGAAAGTACTAGGCATCAACTTCTTTTCAAGCAAGGGTGTATGTGTTGTTGCATTGAGCCTTCCCACGCCCATGCCAGTTGGTAGAATATGCAACTGAAGATCACTTCAAGCTGCTAATGAACAAAGCATCCTCCCCCAAATCCTCTCTCACCACCCATTCCATCTTTGTAAAACCAAGCTCACGCTTTACACCCGTTCTTGGCCAAAGTGATTCCACCAAGAAGAAATGTTCGTATGAAGCAACTAACTCCCGAGAATACCAGCGTGATGATAGTATGCTCTTGACACCGAGTAACTGCAGATTGCGCAATGGATTCAGTCTTAATTCCCCAATACTGCCATCATCATTCAACATGTATATTTTATCCTTGAAAAATGTCAAGTCCACAATATTCCAATCTTCACCGGGCTTGTCTAGAACTACCCACTCTAAATCACCAGACCCAAAGAATAGTACATATATAATTATCCATTCTAAGTAATACTACAATCACAAATTTGGATAGCAAAGATGAATACACGAGGATGGCACGAAAAAGGGATGTAAGGAAGGACACTTTTTTTGGCAGAGCAGGAAAATGAAGTTCATGTCTTGTGATCTGGTTCAGAAGAGAAAACTTTGTAGGGTTTCTTGCAAGCAAAAATGGATACCCACAAGAAACGCCGACACGGGAACCACGAGATATATGAGAAAGTAATGTCTTGTACCTTCTTCCTTCATCAAATATGTCGACTAGGGTACATGCTCTTTGTGATAGGGTTGCTCTCTTTGATAAGGTTAGAAGAAGAGGTTCTTTCCGTGCCAAAAAGGATTCATGGTTCGAAAGAGCAAACGATCTCCATGCCCTGCAAATCCTACTAAATGCCAGGAAATCAATGATTCCCAGCTTCAGTAGAATAACCATTAGGATGATCTCCCTCCTTCCTTCAAAAAGCTCTATCCAGGCCCAGTGCTCCATCCATCTCCTTTGTCATGTCATATGCTTGCTCCAGCCTCCCAAGGAAGATTTTCCCATGGGTCCCATTCATGGTCTTCAACATTGTTGTCCAACCTCCTACGACTGGAACTAACAGAATGTGTCATGTCATTGATTATGCTAGCCATGTGTCCTTCTACACAAAATAAGGAAGAAATCATTACAATGCATTAACATATTAAAATAGGTTTCTGACTGAGCAACCAGAAATATTTTCGCTGCATTTGGATCTCAACATCCCCATAAGGAATTAAAATGAAAACTATTATCAATATATCAAAGATTTGTAATGAGTTTTCACAATGGCATATTACAGACACTTATGATTTAATACTTTATATTGATTGACATTATAAATACAAATAATATACACATATCTTTCCTTATATTTTCTCAGAGATCCAAACGAAACCTTAGTTAAAGGTATTGCATGAGGGAAAAAGAAGTTTTATGGCATGAAGTTTTCTGGAAAAGAAATTTTCTACGGCATAAAGTTTTATTATATTTTGTGCATAAGTTTACTTAGTTAAATATATTTTATATTCAGCTGATACTCTCTCCATTGTTAAATATAAGCAACCTATTTTCTATTCTCTGTTTATGGTGTTTCAAAGCAACTATTTACAGGATGTAACTAGCAAACTTCAAAGCTATGAGCCCTTTTACATATCACTTGAAAGAAAATTATTTCTCTAGGCAAAGCATAATTCATGTAGTTGATAAAATACATGGTTGAATTTACTAGTATTTGATGCAGGGAAAGAAACTTATTCAGAATATGAAAGGTACAAATAGAAGGCACATGATATATTATTACGAGCTTGAGCTTATGGTATCCCTACAAGCTTTAGTGTTAAAGCCGTTGCATACTCAAGTTGCCTATGATTTGGGATGTCCATGTCATTACTTCGAAAATACGGTGCAGAGATCTAAGTGAATTTGAGCTGATGGCACTAACACTAAAGCAGCTTGAGCACATAATATCATACCTCCAAATAGAATACTAAGTATCCAATACTAGTAGGGACTGATACTTTAGGGGCCAGTCAATAAGCGCATTACTTAGTCTCACCCACAGCTGTATAGGGCCATCAATACATGGACTAATGCCACACACACACACACACACACACACACACACACACACATATATATATATATATGGATGTACGCACATGAAAACCAGAGTGTAAATTTCCAAAGCAATCAATAGAACCTGGATCAACTCGGTACATAAAGAGTAAGAAAGTAAGGTACTGGTGAAACCTAATCTGGATCCCAAACACATTTTAGAGAACAAAAAATTGTTCTCTTGACAACTTTAATTGCTATCTATATAATGATTCTTTATTTAATTAACAAATATATATGTGCTTGTGTATTAACTGTCTCTTGGACGCCAAATGAACTAGTAGCAAAAATAGCAAAAAGATAGGTTCAGGCAGGCAAGCAAGCCGGCCGACCAACCAACCAACCAACCCGGCCAGAGAAGCGGGGACGGCG
This sequence comes from Codonopsis lanceolata, assembly GCA_013146195.2. Taxonomy (NCBI): domain Eukaryota; kingdom Viridiplantae; phylum Streptophyta; class Magnoliopsida; order Asterales; family Campanulaceae; genus Codonopsis; species Codonopsis lanceolata. The sequence continues at coordinate 91,285,342 of CM028383.1, forward strand.
GGCGGCACAAGGCGTGTGTATTTGGACCTACACCTAGGTAGGTCTTCCCTCCTACACAAAAGTGTAATGGCCCAAGGGCCTGAAAGTAAAGCCTCAAAGCTCTACCTTATAAGGTAGAGCTTGTTTCATTTTGTTCCCAATGTGGGATTCCCACATTTTACACTTACATAACTTAGTTTATTCAAGCTATTGGAAACCAAGTTTCCAACAATCCCCCACATTGAATAAGATATCATGTAAGTTGATGACATATTGATATTTACAGAGATACAACTGAGAGTAGCTAGAGTGGAAGAGGTGGCTTTTGGCTTTGAACCTTTCCTTATGAGTTACTATCGGAAGACTTACTAATCATTATCGTGTGTCTTGAACGGCGATCGGTGTTTGATGTCAACCAAGACAATAGTATTCATATAGCTGCCCTCAAACAACGTTTGATTCTACGTTTGTGTTCATTTTGGCCCTGAACGCTTCCTGGTTCTGTGAATGTTGTTAGAAAATTTTGCCTCGATATTTCCATAAGATCGGCCAGTCTTACATTCACATAGGTGATTTCTTATAAGGGTGTATCCTGTCAGTACCCCGCTTGATCAAATCAAGTCACAAGAATCATTAAAAGCAGTGCTTATCCTAAACCGTGACAGGTAACACTAGTGTTTTCACCATAGGAATGAGTAGGAGTGTGAGTCCATTAGTGTTAACAGTGAGATCAATTAGTTTGGTTGTCCCTTTGAACCTAGACCATGGGGTTGCCAATCAACTAGGTGGGGTTTTCCGCTAAAGGTTCTCTTTATTTCATAGGCTTGAGACCCATTCCCTTCGATGAACTGCATACTAACTCTCTGGACAATCCTTTAGTTAATGGATCCGCTAGGTTGTCCTTAGATCGAATATAATCGATGGTGATCACGCCATTGGAGAGTAGTTGCCTAATGGTATTGTGTCATTGCCTTATATGGCGGGACTTACCATTATACATGTTATTTTGTGCCCTTCCAATTGTGGCTTGACTGTCGCAATGGATGCAAATGGCTGGCACTGGCTGTGGCCATGCTGGAATATTTTCAAGGAAGTCACGTAACCATTCAGCTTCTTCAGCTGCTTTATCTAAGGCGATAAATTCTGATTCCATAGTAGACCTTGCAATGCAAGTCTGTTTGGAAGATTTCCATGCAATGGCACCGCCACCAAGAGTGAATACAAATCCACTTGTTGACTTGGAGTCGTTAGTATCAAATCCAATTAGCATCACTTTGTATCCTTCAATAGCTTGATACTTGGAGTAATGCAACCCGTAGTCCTTAGTGTATCGAAGATATCTAAGAGTCCTTACAATGGCTTTCCATTGATCGGGGCCGGGATTACTTGTAAACCGACTCAATCGGTTAACTGTTTGCGCGAGGTCCGGCGCTGCGCTTCAGAAGATACATAAGACTTCCAATGATTCGAGAGTATTCAATTTGAGATACGCCTCGTGTAGGTTCTTTTGAGATGAAAGTTAGGTCGATTGGAGTCTTAGCAATGCTTGTATCACCGTTGCTAAATTTCTCTAGCAATTTCTCAATATAATGAGATTGTGATAAAACTATCTCCTCGGATGTTCTAGATATTTTAATACCTAGGATGACATCGCCTAACCCTAAATCTTTCATGTCAAATCTGGCCAACATCTTTTGGTGTCTTTGATCATGTTATTATTGCTACCAATAATTAACATGTCATCAACGTAAAGACGATAATGATGTAACCTTGTTGTGTATTCTTAGCGTATACACACTTGTCACATTCATTAGTCTTGAAGCCATTAGCAAGTATAACGTCATCAAAACGCTTATGCCATTGTTTTGGTGCTTGCTTTAGACCGTATAAAGATTTGACAACGACAGATTTACCTTAGTTTCATTGCTCGAGCAATAAAGCCTTCCCGTCTTCATATAAATTTCTTCTTCAAGTTCACCGTTGAGGAAAGCGGCCTTGACATCCATTTGATGTATCTCGAGACCCGTAGTGCCGCCAAGGCAATGAGTAGGCGAATTGAAGTAATTCGAGTAATCGAGCATAGGTGTCAAAATAATCAACACCTCCTTTTGATTAAAACCCCTCGCGACTAGCCGGCCTCAGATTTATCAATGGACCCATCGTTTTCAATTTTCGCTTGAAGACCCATTTACACCCTAGGGGTTTGCAACCTGGGAAGGTCGACGAGCTCCTGTGTGTGGTTTTTGCATAATGGAAGATATTTCGCCGTTGACGGCTTCCTTCCATTGTGGAGCCTCGAGTAGACATTGCTTCCTTGAACGCACGTGGTTCATTATCCACGAGAAACGTGGTCACAAAGTCGGTCCAAAGGTCTTACTCTGCGAGCTCGCTTGCTTCGACGAGGTTCATCAATGTCTTCATCTTGATGAATACCTTGATCAATAGCCATAGGGACTATTGCTTGTGAGGTGTTATCTTGTTCGCAATTGACCAAGGAAATGAGCGTTTTATCAAGTATCATCTTTTAGAGGAAAGATAGCTTCAAAAAACGTGGCATTTCTTGATTCCATAACGGATTCACCTCGATTTCCGGATTATCGATTTATGGACTAAGAACCGATAGGCGCCGCTATGGGTTGCATAACCAATAAAAGTACAATCCACGGTTTTGGAACCGATTTTAACCTTTTTAGGTGGTGGGACAGCCTACTTTAGCTAGGCACCCCCACACTTTGAGGTATTTGTAGGATGGTTTTCGACCATGCCATAATTCATAGTATGCTTTTGTCCAATTTCTTGTGGGGAAGCTTGTTTAACAAGTAATTGGCAAGGAGCACCGCCTCCCCCACATTTCGCTGGTAGACCTGATTGAAGCAATAATGCATTCATCATTTCCTTTAAGGTTCGATTTTTTCTCGCAATCCCATTGATTGTGGGCTATATGGGGTGTAACTTTGTGAATAATCCCGTGGTCAAGATGTAAGTCTTTGAAGGGAAAACATATTCGCCTCCTCGATCGACTTAAGAATTTTTATCTTCTTTGAAAGTTGATTCTCGACTGCTTTTTGTAAAGTTTAAAAGCTTCAAGGCTTCAACTTTACTTTTTAAGAGATAGAGATGACAAAACCGGTACAATCATCAATAAAGGTGATGAAGTATTTGTTTCCGCCATAAGATTCTATGGATTTTAAGTCACATAGATCACTATGAACCAAATCTAATGGTGTCGTGTCACGCCGATTGTCTTAAACGACGTTTGTTTGCTTAGCTTCAACGCAAGTATGGCATTTGTTATTTTTATTAATGCGACTTGAGGAATTAATTCCATTTTCATTAATCGCCTCATAGAGTCATAGTTAACATGACCTAATCGATAATGCCAAAGATCAAAATGCTCAAGCAAGTAAGAAGAAGATGGTGTCAGTAGCACTTTTATTATCAACATTGTATGCGGTGTTAACCACCATTACATTACACTTAAAAAGGCCCTCATCGAGGTAACCTTTACCAATAAAAACCCCACTCTTACTTAGATAAACTTGTCCGACTCAAAAGCCAACTTAAACCCATGTTTAACCAAAAGAGAACCGAGATCAAATTTTTGCGAATGTCGGGAACATGAAGGACATTGGTTAGCACCAACTCCCGCCCACTGCCATTTTCGTGGTCACTTGGCCTTTGCCTTCCACTCCCGAAGTAGATGAATTGCCCATGAAAAGCTTCTCCCTGACGCCACCTTGTTGTAAGTGAGAACATCTTGGCATCGCCAAGCAGATATGACGCTGTCCGCCGGTGTCCACGAACCACTGGCGGCCAACCATGTTTGTCTCTGAGACGACACATATCATGCCGATCTCCTCATCAACCATGTTTGCTTCACGCTTGACCCGCTTCTTCCCGCTGCATTCAGCCAGGGTCGACCTTGTCGCAGCTCAAGCACTTTCCTTTGAACTTGTAGTTCTTGTGCTTTTGGGCTCTTCGCCGAGGACCGTGCTTCTTGGAGCTTTCGGCGTGCTTGCGCTTGTTGCCCCTCGGGTCTTGCTCAACAACGTTGGCCCCGGCCCACATTGTGTTGGTCCTTTTATCCGCCACCTTGTTGTCTTGTTCAATCCGCAGCCTTAGGATCAAGTCTTCGAGAGACATGTCTTTTCGCTTGTGCTTGAGGTAGTTTTTGAAGTCCTTCCAACCGGAGGGAGCTTCGACACCGCAAAGAACTTGAAAGGCTCTGGGAGTTGCATACCCTGCTTCCAACTCATGCAACAAAACCCGAAGCCGCTGAACCCGAGAAACAACAGCTTAGAATCGACCATAGCAAAATCAAGAAAGCGAGCAACCACAAATTTCTTATGACCTGGCCCCCTGCTTTGTACTTTTTCTCTAAGGACTCCCACAATGCCTTAGCACTCTTAAATGGACTATAAATTTTATACAAGGAATTATTAAGTCCATTTAGAATGTAATTGCGACATAAGAAATCCGAGTGCTTCCACGACTCTGGCGCCCATCGGGTCCCGTCTGCCTCGTTAGGTCTAGGACGGGTCCGCTTTTTTCAAGCATTTGGACGCATTCAAGGTGGTCAAGTAAAAGAGCATTTGTTGTTGCCATCGCTTGAATTCTCGCTCCGTTGAACTTTTCGGTCGCCGCTATGAATCGTTAGGCGTAGGTCGAGTTGCAACAACAATGGGCGCTCGACTACAACAACGCTTTCTTTGCACTTTCGTAAGTAGTCATTGCCGCACGAGATTATCAAATCGCTTATAAGACCGATCAATGCAAGAATTTCGTGCAAAACAGCCTTTTATAAACTTCCGAACCGAATCGAAATGCGTGTAGATTGTAATTCAAGAATGTGTTGAATTTCGGATCGTTAGCATGCGTAGTCACCAATTTTCGTGTTTATAAGTTGTCCGAATCAGAATAAGACGCATTATAATGCAAGAACATGCGTGACTTCGATGAATGTAGTAGCATTCATATGAAGTCGAATCCGCCTTAAATTGCTACTTGCGTAATGTAGTAAATGTATAAACTTGTATCAGTCGATGATCCGAATTTGCGCTAGTTAAAAACGTAATCTTAAACCATATAGAACAAAAGCAGAACATGTTAGAATGTAAAACCTCGACTTCGTAATATAAACATTAGGCGCTTTTTATGAAAACCGGTACAAACACGTAAAAGACTAACCGATCGCTTTGTGTTTTGTTTTAAAAAGGAACCGATTTTTGTTTCAAATGACAAATTCTCAGAATGAATTTATTATATACAAAGAATGATGCGAATTGAAGTCCGTGGCCTCGATCAAACAGATGCGCACTTAAACACCGGCAGTCGAATGCGATTTTATACGCCAAAGAACATGATGCACAATCGATTTAATGCAAACAGAATGTTTCTTAGGTTATGACAAGCAGTTGTTATAGGTCCGATTGTAGTGACTATTAAACAGCTTCAGTTAAATGCCGTGTTTGCTTTGTGTAAACGTAAAATGTAAAATGAATATGTTTGTATAACAGTTATATTCCGCTTTCGTGTGCCGAACAAACCGATCAAAGTTAAATGCAAGAATGCAAGAATTCAAGAAAGCAAACACCGAATTTGAAACAAACAGTATTATGAGATTGCGCTTTGGTTTGAAATGCTCAAGCTTCGCTTTTTGCTAAGCATGCGAATGTTTATTAAGCATGCGTAAATCCGGCAAGCGATGTATTCAATGCATAAACCGCATGCATTAAAATGCACCGGTGACTAAGTATGCAAATCGATTTGTAGTAGCATTTGAACATATAATATACGTATTCTAAGTTCTAAATCAGAACTTAAAGCGTAATATATAAGGTGTTGTATACGTAAATGAAGTTCGTATGTATTTGTTTACGTAACCAACATGCGTAAAATTAGATTATTCAGTTTTGTAATGTGCGTAACTGCACGCTAGCGAAGATGAGCAAAGATGCTTGCAATAGTTGCAAGAATTGCAACTGCTTGGTCGCATGCATTATTTTCCGTAATTATTGCATGCGGGAAATAACTGTAAGTAGCATGCGCTTATGAGATTATGTTCAACACAAAGAGTTTAAACCTATTCCGTAATGTGATAATTATTAAGCATGTAGAAACCGGGTTATAAGCGATTTTGTGATTCAGAAATAAACAAAGTTACTAAACTTTCCGTAATAGATTATTGCGTAAAATTATGTGCAGCCTATAAGGTTTTATGAGACTGTTAAAAGACTAACTAGCAATCTGCTGACTAAAACGAATGTGAGAGAAAAGATGAACCGATAGCATGCGTAAACATGTTCTCGAAACAAAACCGTGCCAAAGGATTTTTGTCTTAAGATTGTTATGGTTAGCTCGGCAGGTGTAGTGTAGGTTTTTGTATTAAGATCAACGAGATTATATCTCTGTTCTTAAGACAAAAACTAGAAGCCGTGTTCTAGATCCGCATCGCGTGATTCTAGTGAAGTCTTCAGATATTGATCTTACCGTGATTGAATGATGACAGATCTTCAATGCTTCAATCACCAACGAATACAGCTGTTGTAATCTCATGAGGCGTAAGGGAGTAGAAAAGAGAGCAAAATTTTTCGATAGCAAAAAATCGTTTGAAGGAGTATTTAAATGTCGGCTAGAATGACGGTTGGGAACGATTGGCGGAAATCGATCAGCCACAACCGCTCAAATGACATCTTTTTGGCGCTTGACGCTGATTATGGTTGTCTAAAAGAACACAACATTTCAGACATACATAACTGAATAAATGTCTTCTGAAATGGCGGCTGAACTTCTGAACCTGTGCAAAAGGTTCAAGCTGAAAAGGGTCACACACCAAATGAACCGGTAGTAAAAAGATCGGTCCGGGCGCTGCTGTGTTTGGGACTCACACCTGCAGATGCTCCCTCCTACACAAAGTGTAGTGGCCCGTGGCCTAGAAAGACAAAGCTCTACCTTATAAGGTAGAAGCTTGTTTCATTTGTTGTTGTTGTTAAATGCGATTCCCAAAGCATTATACACTTACATAACTTAGTTTATTCAAGCTATTGGAAACCAAGTTTCCAACAATAATACCATAATACATAAAATAAGGTATAAAAAATGAGTTTTTGAGGTGTGTCAAGCTCGCAATACCAAAATAATGAATCCAAAACGTACAAAATGTAATTATCTCAAAAAAATATGTCAAGTTCACGAGTGGCCAACAATGTAACTACTTTCCCAAAGAATAGATGAAGTTGGCGGTATATACAAATTGGGTGAGCAAAAGACAAATGTCACGTCATTTGTTTGTGATTAAACCATGAAAGCATATCCCCCACCTTGCTCAAATGAAATAAAAAATATGTGGCTATAATTGCATAGAAAAGGACTTGTATTAGTCACTAGAAAAAGAGACTTTCACTTTACCCTTTTTCTTGATTTTTTGTATCATTTTCATGCTACTATTGAATCATTGATTGCAGAAGAATGAGAATCATTCTCCGCTTTTCAAAAAGTCTATTTTTCAAATAATCAATTTGGGTTCAATTTATATTTGAAAATAATTTTTAAATGGTAAATACTTAGGTAAGTGATCTTATATGTATTTTTTTGTAAAATGATTTATTTTTATCCGACCTACTTTATATTGATGGGTTGAACTGTAACATTCATCTTACAAATTAAAGTCTGTAAGACCAACAATGTCATATAAATAAACAACGATGCCTCTGATAAAACCTGAGTAACATTTTTCTAATGAAACTTGAACAATTGACGTATTCAACGAGAGAAGTGAAGCTAAACCTTAGTGATTTTTTGTACTATAGTATGACTAAATGATGTCAATCCCAAAGGATAAAATTATACTAATCTAAAAGATGTCATTAACTAATTTCTATATTTCAAATCATTACACATCAAAATAATAAAAGACGAGAACCAAAATCACGGGATGAGTGTTTGGCACAAGGGATAAGAGGTTGATTTTCGGGTTTGGAATTTTCGTTTTACAAGAGCATCACCATTGTCAAAAAATACCCTCTTTTTATACATCTTCCTATTAAGAAGATGATTTAAATAATAGTAAAAATCTTCTTATGGATCCATGTAGGAGGGAGAAAAAAAATCTTCCAAAATAAGAAGATCATTATTTAAATTTGGGGAGGGGAGCCGGCTGTTTGAATATGAGGGCGGCTGGTTTTTTTTTGTTTGGTGGGGGGGGCCTGACATGATGACATGATGACTTTTAAAAAATAATAATGTAATTATTATTTTAAAATTAATTTATGTCTTAATTTATAAATTAATTATTTAATTATATGAAATATTTAAATATGAAATATATTAAATAACGTGAAATAAATTTATTTGTTGATAAATTTAAAAATAAGAATAAAATGTAAAGTTAATGATGTGACAGTGAGATCCAGTTAATAATATGTTAAGAATAATATACAATGAAAAAATATATTATCAAATGAGTAAAAAGAAAAAAATATATAAATGATAATGAGATCTAATTAAAAAGCGATGTAAGAATATTAAACATTCGTGATGCTCTAATGATTAAATAAAAAGAAAGAAATAGAAAGATTCAAAGACAGAGAAAGTGAAAAACTTTTTTCGCCTTTCCCTAGATATGAAATAGATTTTGATGTAATGCTGGATGTGTGAGAGTAGCATTAGCTTGATGCTTATGAAAAGGATTTTTCCACGTAAGATGCAATCATGGAAGATGCTTTCAAATTATTGGTTTACGAGCATCCCATGTTTGTCATCTTTTTATTTATGGAGAAAAATGATACCAAGGCCACTTAAGAGAGAGGGTTAACCAATTAGAAGAAAGAATCAAAATTTTCTTTCTAAATTGGAAGAAATAAAAAGAATCTTCTTATTTACCATATATGTGAGGGAGGTAAAATATAATATTTTTATTAGGATGTGTTAAATTTAATATTTTTTTTGTATAAACAAATATATAAGAAGATTATATAATGAAAAATATATATTTTTAAGTGGATAAAAAGATAAAAATATGTAAATAACAGCGAAATTAAACTAAAAAGATGTATATAAAGATTAGACAATAAGGATGCAATAGTATATGTAGTGAAGCATAAAGACAGTTGCGTACTTTAGTAATAAAAAATTAACCACAATTAATCATATCTTGCCTTTTTCACAATAAGTGGTATTTGCAATAGTAATCCACCATTTCTATAAAAATTTCAATTTAATTTCACAAATCATAAAATGATAATCGACTCTATTATACTCTATTTGTTTCGAGTAAAAAGTTTTTGTTTGAAAGTTAAATATTTCAAAAAAAAGATTGATATTCCAAAATGACTTGAATGATACACTATGAATTCAATATTTAAAAGGGATCATGAATTAAATAGTACCAATTCAATTCTTAAGCAAAGCGGAAGACTTACACTTTCAGTTTGAGCTATGATCTTCGTATGTTACGAATAATAATTCTACAAGTCATTCTC
>CM028383.1:91294899-91357330 GCA_013146195.2 Codonopsis lanceolata
AACTTCCTCCTAAATTAAAAGATCCTGGTAGTTTCAATATCCAAGTCTCCTTGGGTAGTTCTAAAAAGATGAAAGCTATGCTAGATTTAGGAGCAAGTATTAATTTGATGTCTTTCGTGTCTATAAACAATTAGGATTGGGTGAATTGAAACCCACTACTATGTCTTTACAATTAGCCAACCGTTCGGTCAAACATTCTTTAGGTATAGTAGAGGACATTCTAGTTCAAGTAGATAAATTAATCATCCCAATCGATTTTGTGGTTCTAGAGATGGAAAGAAAGATATGCACTAACAATGAAGTCCCTATTCTATTAGGAAGACCTTTCATGGCCACTGCTAACACAATGATTAATGTTAAGAATGGTAAACTTTCAATGTCAGTTATGGGTGCAACTGTAGAAATTTCAGTTTTTGATGCGTTAAATAGACCGAATGACATGAATGCATGTTTCTCAATTGATGAAATTGAAAATCTTACAGCCAAAACCTTTGAAGAAATATTTGAAGATGATGATTATGAGAAAGATACATATGTAGGATTTGATGATAGAACCTTCTATCATCTAAAAGCTGACATAGAAGAGAAGGAAAGATTAGAAGCTCTCAAGAGTGAAAGAGAAGATAAGAACAAAGTGGAAGATTCCAAATCAGAAATTAGTCTTGATAAAATAGAAATTGGTGAAAATGATAAAGAAGAATTAGAAAATCAAAAAATTGATTTTGATGAAACAAAAATAGATAAAGAAAAAGAAGTGAACTCTAAGGAGGAAGATAAAAAAGAGACAGTGAACTCTGAAATTCCTAAGTTTATTTCGTCTATTAAATCCCCTTCTGAAGTAAAATTAAAGCAATTACCATCCCATTTAAAATATGCATTTTTAGGGGAATGTAAAACTTTACCCGTTATAATTGTTGCAGATTTAACAGAAGAACAAGAATCAAGCCTGTTAAAAGTTCTATGGACACATAGAGAAGCTATAGGTTGGTCTTTAGCAGATTTGAAAGAAATTAGTCCTTCTATCTGTATGCATAAAATCCATTTAGAAGAAGGTAGTAAACCTTCTAGACAAAGACAAAGAAGACTTAACCCTCATATGGAAGAAGCAGTTAGGAAAGAAGTGCTTAAGCTTCTTGATGTGGGTATAATTTACCCGATATCTGATAGTAAATGGGTTAGTCCAGTCCAAGTAGTTTCTAAGAAATCACGAATTACAGTCGTAAAGAATGAAAAAGATGAGTTAGTTCCCACACGAACTATCACTGGTTATAGGATGTGCATAGATTTGAGGAAATTAAATGCGGCAACAAGGCAAGATCACTTTCCCTTGCCTTTTATTGACCAAATCCTTGAAAGATTAGCTGGCCATGAGTACTACTGTTTTCTTGCTGGTTTTTTCTGGCTATAATCAAATTCCAGTAGCACCAGAAGACCAAGAGAAAACCACTTTTACCTGTCCCTTTGGTACCTTTGCGTTTAGGAGAATGCCCTTTGGACTTTGTAATGCCCAGCTACTTTTCAAAGATGCATGATTTCTATATTTTCCGATCTAGTGGAAAGATGTGTAGAAGTATTTATGGATGATTTCTCAGTATTTGGAAACTCTTTTGATCATTTCCTAGAAAATCTAACATCGGTTTTAAAGAGATGTTGCGAAACTAATTTGACCCTAAGTTGGGAGAAAAGTCATTTCATGGTTAAACATGGAATAGTCTTAGGTCATGTTGTACGGGTCTAACAAAGGAATTGAGGTTGATAGTGCGGCACGAGGTTGGTTGGCCCTCTTCCTATAGATCGCAACCTCACGGTGGCCGGCCGCAACGCCAATAATACGAAGATATTATTCAGCCGCTCTCGTCGCGATTCAGACTTTGGTTCCCCAAATTCGCTGCGATCCTTCTCTTCCAGATCGTCTAGTCAGTGAGCTAACTCATTCAGGAGAGTTCAGCGCGAGCTCTTATTGGAATCACTTTCAGGTTCATAATCCTCATTTAAGGTGGGCTCAGCTTATTTGGCAGCCTTGGCTCCCTCGTCGGTTGAGTTGTTTCTTGTGGCGGATGTTCCATAATGCGTTGCCTCTTGATGAGAATATTCAGAGCTATAAGATTCACCTTGCATCTCGTTGTCATTGTTGTGTAACGGCGCCTTCTGTGGAAACTTTATTGCATTTATTTGTGGAGTCGCGGTTGGCAACTGATTTATGGAACCATTTTGCGGCACAGTTTCATTTAGTGTCGAGATATTCCAGCTTACATCATCTCTTTGTAGTGTGGTCTTCAGTTTCTCTTCGATCTCAGTTAGGGGCACTCATGTTCATTTTTTTTTGCTTACACATGCTGGGAGCTTTGGAAAGCTCGTTGTGCTTCTGTTTTTGAGGACGAAAGGATGCAACAGAATCAGTTAATTGCTCGAATTTATGATGGAGTCTGTGCTGTTAATGATTGTGTCTCTCCCAAGTCATCAAGTGGGCGGGCTGGCTGCCTTGCAATTCAGGCATTTAATTTACAAGTCAAGTCTGTTCGTACGAGGTGTGGGATTTGGATTCGCTGGCGAACCCCGGGTGTGGGTTTCAAGCTCAATACGGATGGATCCTCAAAGGATGGAAGGTGCACGGGTGGGGGGGTCATTAGAGATGCTTCAGGTGGTTTTGTGAGTGCTTATTCGAGTCATTATGGATACGGGACAAATATGAGGGCGGAAATCTTGGCTCTTAAAGAGGGGCTTCAGCTTTGTCGGTCTCTTCGGCTTGGTTCTGTTGAGGTGGAATCTGACTCGCTTACGGCAGTTAACGTGTTATCGAAGGGGCATCATGTTTATTCTCTTCAGGACTGTAGGGCCCTCTTGGGTGAGTTTATTTTGTCACATGTCTTCCGTGAGCAGAATATGGTGGCGGATCGACTTGCAGCTATGGCACATGATCATGGAAGTCAGCATGTTTACACGGTTTATTCTGCTTTGCATGTCTCTGTTAAAAAGGCGATGGCCTTTGATGCTGCAGGTATATATAGTTTCAGGAGATAGGTTTCTTTGTAATTCTTTTAGAGGTTAGGCTCCTGCCGTTTGTTGGCAGGTTGTCCCCCTCCTGTTTGTATTCTTTTCATTTATTAATAAATTCCCGCAGGTGCTGCCCTGCTTCTTTCAAATATATATATATATATATATATATATATATATATATATATATATATCACAACCACATCCTCCAACTTCAGTCAAGGGTGTTAGAAGTTTCCTAGGACATGCGGGTTTTTACAGAAGATTTATAAAATATTTTTTAAAAAATATGTAAACCTTTATGCAATCTTTTGGAAAAAAAATACTAAATTCATTTTTGACCTAGAATGCTTGAATGCATTTAATTTATTAAAAGAAGAATTGACATCAGCCTCAATTTTAACCAGCCGTGATTGGTCTCTTCCTTTCGAGATCATGTGTGATGCTTCGGATTTCGCAATTGGAGCTGTGTTAGGACAAAGGATAGACAAGAAACCTCATGTGATCCATTATGCGAGTAGGACATTGAAATGATGCACAACTCAACTATACAACCATAGAAAAAGAGTTTTTAGTAGTTGTGTATGCATTAGAAAATCTTAGATCATACTTGTTAGGATCAAAAGTTATTATATTCTTTGATCATGCAGCCCTAAAATATCTTTTGAGTAAGAAGGAGGCAAAGCTTAGACTCATACTATTGGAAGAATTTGGATGTTATTACTGCAAGAATTTGACATTACTATTAAAGATAAAAAGGGAACGGAAAACGTTGTAGCCGACCATTTGTCTAGGTTGGAATTTTTACCTTTACTTGAACGTCAATTTCTTGATAACAAAATCCCTATGAATGAAGACTTCCCTGATGATCAATTATTAGCAGTTAAAATTTTTGAACCTTGGTATGTTGATTTTGTTAATTACTATGTATCTGACATCATCAATCCAGATTTTGATTTTTATCAAAGAAAGAAATTTTTAACTGATGCAAAACATTATTTTTGGGAAGAACCATATTTATTCAAAATATGTTCTAAATCTATAATTAGGAGATGTGTCCCAGAACAAGATCAACAAAGTATAATGGCATTTTGTAATGAATACTCTTGTGGTGGTCATTTTAGTGGTAACAAAACTGCTAGGAAAATCATGCAATCTGGATTATATTGGCCTACTGTTTTTAGAGACTCTGACGTATTATGTAAAACATGTGATAAATGTCAAAGAACTGGTGGAATAAGTAAAAGGAATGAGATGCCCTTGCATATTAGTATAGTTGTTGAAATTTTTGATGTTTGCGGTATTGACTTTATGGGTCCTTTTCCAATTTCTAATGGTTGTGAATATATTTTAGTTGCTGTTGATTATGTGTCCAAATGGATAGAGGTCGTTGCTACCAGAAATAATGATGGCCAAATTGTTCTCAAGTTTTTGGAGGATATTTTTGCTAGGTATGGAGTACCGAAGGCTATAATTAGTGATCAAAGAACTCATTTCACTAATAAATTGTTAAATTCAAGCCTTAGAAAATATGGTGTAACTCACAAGTTAGCTACACCATATCATCCTCAGACTTCTGGCCAAGTAGAAGTTAGTAATAGACAGATAAAAGCAGTCTTAGAAAAGATTGTGAGACCAAATCGTAAGGATTGGGAACCAAAACTTAAAGATGCTCTTTGGGCATATCGAACTGCATATAAAACCCTAATAGGTATGAGTCCATATCGGATGGTGTATGGGAAAGCTTGTCATTTGCCAGTAGAGATTGAACACAAGGCCTATTGGGCCATTAAAGCTCTTAACCTTGACTTAACTTTGGCTGGTGAAGAAAGACTTTTTCAGTTAAATGAATTAGAAGAACATATGTTAAATTCGTATGAAAATGCAAAAAACCTATAAAGAAAAGACCAAGAAATACCATGATATGGGGCTGGCTAACAAGATGTTTCGTCCAGGATTGAAGGTGCTTCTTTTTAATTCTAGACTCAGATTATTTCCAGGAAAATTAAAATCAAAATGGTCTGGTCCTTTCATTATAGTTCGAATTTATCAACATGGAGCAATTGATATCAAGAACCCCAAGACCAACGAGATATTAAAAGTTAATGGTCTCCGACTCAAACTGTACCTTGAACCCATGTCAGTTGAGAGAACTTTAGAACTCCTTCGTCTCTCTGACACCGAATCCCCGAGAGAATAGGTTTGTACTTGAGTCGAGCCAAAGACGTTAAACAAGGCGCTAGGTGGGAGGCAACCCACTTTTTTGAAATTTTATTTGCTTTCGTAGTGTAATTTAAATATGATGTTCTTCGTCTTATTTGATTATGGACATTTAAATGTTTTCCAATAATGGCATAATTCAAGTTTGGGGGAGAAAAGCATCTTAGTATTGTATTTATATGTTTCTAATATTTTAGTTTAGAAGTTGTGTGTAGAATTTTTAGAGTGCAGGAAAGAAACGGACATAACAAAACGTAACGGAAGGACCAAAATGAAAACTGCCAAAAAGTTATGAAGCATCTCTCAAGGAACTCAATTTGTGGACCTTGAGGACGCAAGGCTTAAAACACCTTGCGGCTGCAAGGCCCTAATAATGACAAAACGTGTGACCTGCCTCAGCTTTCGTGCATCCTTTGACTGGGGACCTTGCGGACGCAAGGCATAAATTCATTGCGACCGCAAGGCCCTCTTTATAAGCCTAAGCCAAACAGCCTCCAGCATTCACAGAAAATTCAATCTCTCCCAAGCATCCAAAAATTTCTCTCCCCCTCTTAAGAATTCCAGCAAAGCTCCCCAATTCCGGCTAAGGACTCAAGATTCAAGGCTTCTTTCTTCAAGCTCCTTCATCTCCATCCTCCAATTCTCTCCATTCAAGCATTGAAGTAGGAAACCACCATTGATTCCGGCGAGCAAAGCTTTGGAATTCTGGCCAACTTTTCATCTTAGCTACAAGCATTGCTCAATTCACGTATCTTCTATTCCCTCTCCATTAAAATTTTGAATTATCAGAATTTTGCATGTTAGGGTGTTAGAGTTATTTTTGTCTACGTGCATGCATTAGTTATTGTTAGGTTAATAAATTTTAATTTTCGTAGAGAGTAAATTTTATTTTGTGCTTTATATAAAATGGTCCTTAAGCGTAGAAATATCGGCCCATCCTCGTCCTGCTCCCAAGAGGAAGAGCAATATTATGACTACCATAGATTTGTATCCTTTGAGGCATCGGAGAGCTACACTAGGAAGCTCTCCAAGAGCATAGTTCCTGAAAGGGGATTTAAGGCTAAAGACTTTGCTCTCCCTGCCCACTTCAAACGTTGAAGGTGGGGCAATCTTTGTGCGACCCCGGGCGTGGCCATTGTGGCCTTAGTTTGTGAATTCTACACCAACGGGCGTATTTCTATCATTGGCGAGGTAGTTGACCGTACATCTGTTAGGGGTAGGGATGTTGATTTTTCGCCCTATAGCATTAACCGTTACTTTGGCATCCCCATCCTTGCGAGTGATACTGACCAGTAGAGTATCCACATCGTCGACCCTGTCCCTCTCCCGGTGTTAAATTCGGCCATCGCAACACCTGACGCGGTATGGACCTACCATCAAGGTCCACCGTTCGGCCCCCGCACCATGGACGAGACCCATCTCACGAACACGACCAAGGCCGTGTTCAAATTTATCTGTGCACGTCTTATGCCTTCCAGTTACTAGCACACGGTGACTTGGAATAAGGTCGTTTTGATCTACACCATTTTGACGGGTGGGTCTCTCGATGTTGGGTGTCTGATCAACGCCCAAATGCATAACCTTATTAGAGGTAAGACAAACTCGGGATTCGCGTTCCCGAGTTTGATTACCGAACTGTGTGGTGGGGCTGGAGTCGTCTGGACTCCAGATTCGGAGAGAGTTCGAGAAGTCCTCGACATTTCTAGGGCACTACTGTTCGAGCACCCTCGCCAGCCACGTGAGAGAGGCCCACGTGAGGAGCTACCAGAGGAGGGGATCCCTTGGAGGAGATCTCCACTAGGTAGGAGGAGCTCATGTTGCAAAATGACATGATGAGTCAGCAGTTGGCGCAGATGCGTGCTGACCAGACTCAATTTTTTGGTTGGATTAACCAGGTGGGGCGAAATGTCTCCACACTCTATGGGATGCCACCTGGCACAATCCCCGAGTTTTGTCCTCCTTCGTTATTTCCTCCCGACTCACCATGAGTTGAAGCCTAAGTTTCTTCCTCTTTCGTTAGGCGGACCAGCTATGTCCTTTTGATATTTCTCCTCCATCAACCCTCTTATAGGATATTCCTTAAGTTTGAGAACAAAATAGAATTTAAGTTTGACGGGGAATTCTAAGCCCAAGGCCTTTGCAGGTCCCAGCCTAAGGAAGAGTGGAGTTTGGCTACGTTTTTAGGATGAGGGAAAAATTTTTGTCCCTCTATAGTGTCTCCTCCTCACTCTATTTTCTTGCTTTTTATATTTTCTTATTTTAAGAGATGTCGCCCTGACCAGAATACTATAATATTTGGTTCCCTCGGGGACCCATCAAAAGAGTCATCATCATCACCCATCTCCAATTTCTTTTTATAAAAATTTTCAAAAAAAAAATCCAAAATTTTCATACTGAGTCCTGGTGTGGCCATTCCAGTCAATGATGAGTTAATGCAATGAACCACATAACTTTTTCATAGATCATTCTGGAATTTACTTAATTCTGCAAAATTCTTGATTTTCTCCAAATCTTTGTGCATTTAGACCAGTCATAACTATGGATTGATTTGAACATTTTTATAATGTTTATAGCACACATTTCATTCTAGCAACAAGATATGCACAAGAATATGATGAATAGCCATTCTAACATGATTGTTGAATTTAATTGTAACTTAGGGTCAATTGCATGATAAGTTAGTTTCCTTGGATTTTTCTGGCTAATATATCTCAAGCACACTTTCGAACCATGTCTGCATGTTAGTCTTGATTGCTCCTACCATCTGTTCTAGCGAATGCTTATGTGAAATCCAGTGATGCTAAATCTTCGATTCCATAACTCTCATAATTGATATGATATTTTATGTGTTTTACTTTCTTAAAAACAACATGAGTATTTGGCATTAAGATATGATATAGGTCATCTTTGGATCGTTTGAGTCTAAATATTTCTCGACCTTTACTAAAAATATCCCTAGTGTCCCCTTTTGAGCTTTATTAAAAATAATGGAGTGTGCTAAGCACACATTGAACCCCTATTCGACTTTGTTTCTTTAACCCACATTGACTTAACCCTAAAGCCTATACACTTTAGCCTACCCTTTGAGAGAGTAGGATGTGGGTGGGAATTTAATTTTAAGGGACTAATTTTCAGTTAGAAAAACTTTCCGAAGGCTTCTTCTTCCCGTCGATGTATTCTTATTCACAAAAAACAAAAAACCAAAAAAAATGAAATGAAAGAAAAAGAAAAAAATAGACGAAAAATGAAACGGAAGAAGAAGAGTGCAAGAAGATTCAAATGAAAGCATAGCTTTCAAGAGAAAAATATGATAGAAAAGTTCTTCTGAAAATAGAATACTAGATATTTTTAGCTTGATATATTGTACAAAACAAGTTTTGGGGGAAGTCCGCACTTGTGGTCTTTGCAGGTCCTAGCCTAATTGGGAAAAACTTCCTTTTGCTTGGAAGTATTTGGGGTAAAGGGTAGTCTTGCTCTCTCACTTTGAATTCTATTCCCTTTCTATCATATCCCCCAATACCTTGGCCTTACATTACAAGCTATTAAATACCTATTGATCTTCTTGCCAATGCTTGTGTTTGTTGATTTGATTTTAATGCATGTAAATTGATCTCCTTTTCATACATTCATATTATTCGCAAACTTACTGTGTTAGCATAATCTTAGTTATTGCAAGTAATTGGGACAGGAGAGCGTTGTATGTCATATATAGTTAGTGCATGGGATGGATGTAGAAGTTTTTGAAATCCTTGGTGATCTCTCTTTCTGTAATAGACCGGGTTTGGATGGTAGATCTCATACTCTACGTTGCATTGGTTTTATTTAAAAATTCTGATTTTAGAATGAATTTTGTGCTTAGCTTAATAAAACAGTTTTAGTTAAGATATTCTTTATGACTGGTTATCACACACACACGGAGAAATTAAGATCGGTCGCATCTTGAGTATAAGTCAATTGTTGTGTGGATTAGTCTGCACATATGTGGTGAGCATCTTACTGAGACTACTTTGATATGCCATGATCTTATGACTTGAGGTTGAAGCCAATAAGATTTTTATTGTTTTTAGAGTAATTTTTACATGCTTTTGTATTTATTAGTTTTTGTAGTTATTTGCATAGTCGAGTCGCGTTAGAGTCTCCTTGGGTTTGTGGGTTGCTAGAGGAGTATAAATAGTGTCACCCTCCAAAAAGATTTTCTTAATTTTTATGCTTAACTTTGTATTTATAAGTGTTGTTTACTCGTGGACGAGCAAAGTTTAAGTTTGGGGGTATTTGATAAACGTATTTTATACGTTTATATCAGGTACTTTTATGACATAAAATGAGCAATTACACGAGGCTCTTGGCTACTGATATGTGTTTTTGAGCTATATTGTGAGTTGCAGGGTTTTAGGTGAACTTTTGGGATTTATGAAGCTTTTAGTGAAGATTTCGAGGAAGGGTGCAAAATGCAACAGCTAAAAAGAGACAAAAAGGACAAACTGGAGGCCTTGCGATCGCAAGGCCAAAAGACCTTGCCTCCGCAAGGTAGGCAAAAGGTTGAAGAGTCCGGCCAAGACCCTTGCGAATGCAAGGTGAAATCTTCATACGTCCGCAAGGTCCCCAGAACCGACTTTACAGGGTCTTTGACCTGGATTGAACCTCCTATTCCCCTACCACACCTTGGTATAAATAAAGGACGGTAGCCAAAGCCTAAGGACGTCTAGAAAGTGTTAGGAAACAACTCTAGCTTAGATTTTAGTTTGTATTACGTAGATTAGTCGTTGTAATTACAGTTTTGAAGATCGATTCATGTATTCCTTCATCTCGTTGTGTAGTTATCTTCAAGGATGAACTAACCATCCATTAATCTAGGAGTTGGGAGGTAACTTGTATCGAATCTATGGCTTAATATATATTTTTATTCATTCAATTCTTATTGATCATGGTGTTTATCAATCCCTTTATTGTCTAGCTTTGATCAAATGAATGGAATCGCAAGTAATAAAGGCCTAGAGGTGTGGATACATGCACGGCCATATGCATACGTCGTACACTGGCTCACCATCATGATAAATTGAACCTATCGATGCACGAGAGTGATAAGTTAGGGTCAGGTTCATATATATGACCTAAGTGACAATTAGGTTTCCATATGTTCTTGTGCTTAGGATATAGAATGGATGAATTATTTGGAGAAGGAGACTGAATGATAACTTGACAGGCTATATCTATCTTTCGTGAACGAACCCAAGCTATTGAATGATACTTTATCTAAATAAGCAATAGAGTAGATGCAAGTGAAACCCTAATCCTAGATTTCCCCCCTCCATCAGATCTTTACAACTGTGATTGCTGCTTAGTTACTTAGATTTATTGTTTTGATAGAATAATTAGTTTAGACAAAACAAATAAAAACTTCCCTTAGTTTAAAATTGCTACATATATTCTTGCCATCAATATTCTTCTTATCTTTGTGGTTCGACCCTTGATTCCCAAGTTATTCTACAATAGTCTTGTGCACTTGCAAGGAATTAATTAAAATAAGACACGATCAACATTCATTATCTAACAGGGCCAAAGCATAATCGCCTTGGTCTATAGACCAAGTGTTTTCAACTGTGGCAGTTTTATATGCAGGGCTACGGGGCTCCAGGGTAACTTGTTCCATTTCACTAGTGGCGAGGCTAACATCTTTGAAGATTTCCCAACCAAGGCGTCCCTTTCCATTCTGGTCTAGCCAAGGTTCGGGAAACATGAGATAGGCATCTGTCTCACCTTTCCTTACAAAGTAACCATTTAATGTTGTTCTATATGGTTGGAGAGGAATGCCTATGTAAGGACTTTTTTCACGTTCTGCCTTGTTTTTCTCACGTTTCTGTTTCATAATTGCAGCTAACTCAGCTGGCGTGGGTTTGTATCCTAGACCAAATGGAGGGATACATTCCTTAAGTTCATCATGGACTATATTGACAAACCCTTGTTGATTTCTACCGAGTCCCAAACCAGACATATAATTCATTTTTCTAAACATGTTTAAGGGGACCATGTTTCCTAAAGGCGTGGTTTTCTTCCCTGTGATGTCAGTTTCTCGCCCATATTCAATGGCATTGACTATGGCTTGGGGGATAACCTCGAAACCGCTGAGGAAGATACCCGTGTCGTCATCCTCTATTTCGAGGATCGAGATGTCCCTGTTTTCTTTGTCTTCCACGATCTTATCAGCAAGAATGATTATTATATGGTCGTTGTGGATAAATTTGACGGGTTGATGCAGTGAGAAGGCTACCCCTTTTACCCTATGAATCCAAGGGCGTCCCAACAACAGGCTGAAAGTAGCTGGTATGTCCAGGAATTGAAACTCGACTGGTATGCCCTTATTGTCTGCGATGAAGGAGTCAGCTCTAATATTTTTATCCCCAGTTTGGTTAACGTGGTCGTGGGGCATACATTCAAAGATGAGCCATTATCTATCAGGACTCGGGAAACCCTTTTTGCCATGACCCCCACAGTGATGTGGAGAGCATCGATGTGGTTGGTTCCTTCTCTAGGCAGATCTAGATTAGTAAACATTATCATGTTTCCAAAGTGTATGTTTCCGATCATTTGGGTGAGCTCGTTTGGAGAGGTTTCAATAGGAATGACTGTCTGACTCAGGGATTTGGCCATTGTATCACGGTGGATTTTTGAAGCACAAAGTAAGCCCCAGATAGATATGTTGGCTTGGTTTTCCTCATCTGAGCTAGCAGAGTATCTTTCCATATTTCCAACCCCAGTTTCTTTATCTTTGCCAGAGTGGTCACCCCTTTCTTGGTTTGGTTGGTAGGCTCGACCAGATCTGGTAAGGTGACTGACATCCCCACCAACCTAAGTGGCTTTTTCAGTGCTACAGGTATTTTGGATACCCAGGATGGTGTCCCAAGAGAGCATGTTGCAGCTAGGCTCTTTATTTGGTGGAAATAAAGGAATAATGATATATGGAAATGAGTGTTTATTTCTTTCAAACTTGGGTACATCATTTTCTTCGCCAACCTCAATCATATTGATTTGAGGTAAAGGTTTATTGACTATATTTGGTCTAGAGGGAGGTTTCTCAATAACCTTATCATCTATTAGATCCTGGATAGTGTTTTTGAGTACATAGCATTTATCGGTGGGGTGACCACTACAGCGATGGTATTCACAGTACTGGGCGTGGTTCCATGTGTTGGGCAGAGGATTCGGCGGCCTATAGTTTTCCATCGGTTTTAGCACTCCCTGTGCCATTAACCCTGCAGTATCATAGACTGGGAAGCTTGCAGTTCATCATAGTGTCTATTCCCTCTGTTCGACCCCTGAAGTTCCTGCTTGGACCGTTGTTTCCACCCATTGTATTGACGGACCTTTTTGTTCCATAGAACCATGGGACAGTGTTGTAGCTCTTGGTAGGGAAATTGGCTGAGGGCATGACAGGCGTATTTCCTACCACATTAACGGCTGATCCTGATGTGGTTGTCTTTCCTTTTGAGTAACAAAAAGAATTGGAAGGCATGTTGGTTTTTAAATGCCCAGTCCGTATATCTTCATCGATACGGATCTCGATCTCCACTATTTCTTTGAAATTACTATAGGGGAGATACCGCATGTGCTCCAAGTAAATAGGTTGGAGGTTCTTGATGAACATCCTGGATGACTCAACTGGATCAGGCATGTCCAATGTTTGAGCTATTTTTCTTTTCCACCTAGCTGCAAAATCCGCGCATGTTTCTTTTTCTCTCTGGGTGCCTGCCTCAAGGTCTCATTTATTTTCAGAGGTAGTGTTGTCTTTGTACCTCTTTAGGAATTCCTCATCTATTTGGTCCCAAGTGCCCATGGTGTTATTGTCTGCTAGCATTAGCCATTGCTTAGTAGCCCCTATCAAGGTTAGATGGAAATTGGAGGCCATGGCTTCGAAGCTAGCCCCTCTAGACTACATGCCGGTAGAATATGATTGTAGGTGAGAGATAGGACATCCAGTCCCATCGAATTTTTTTATGTCGGGCATTTTGAAGTTTGAGGGTAGTATAGATGAAGGCTGTAATGATAATGCCCCTGTAGAAAATTCCCCTTTGTTTAGAAGTTTGAGCACCATTCCTTTTAAGTTTTCCATGTCTGCCGCTAGTTTGGTTGTAGGAGGTGTTGAATTTTGGTATATGTTAGCAGGATTTTGAGGAGGAGGGTTATTGTTGGTTTCTGCTGGCGACCAGGATCATTGAAGGGTAAGTAGGTCGTTACTTGGCCTGGTTGTGTATAGCTTCTAGGGTCCATATGCGGGCTATTTTGGAGTGGATTGGTGATGGGAAATGAGAGGTCGTTTGGATTCTAGGGTATATTGGTCTTTGGGAAAGGATATGGTGGGCATGGTAAGAAAGGGTTAAAATTTGGGTAATAGGGGTTTGGTGGAAAATTTGGGCCTGGGGTACTGGCAGTGTTTTGTGGTGGGTTAGTGTTTTGCTGAGTGTTTAGGTTTAGAGGAACATGCGAAGTAGATGCTTCTTGAGGGGTTGCAGGGAAAGTGGTTCCCTCACCACTGGGCTTTGGACCTTGCATGAGGTTTGCAATTTGGCTTAACAAACGGTCATTTCGTGCATCCAAATTTTGGTCTAACCACTGTTGCATAGCCGGAGTCGGAGCATACCCTGGATCCCATGCATCTGTACCCACTGTAGACTGCTCATTTTCAGCTGCCATTCTGCTTAAATCTGCAACCTCTGAATTGATTTTGACCTTTTCTGTTTTGACCCCTATATTCTCTGATCTGACCTTTGTGCATGTATCCCGTATCAATCGACCGGTACTGTCTCTGCCTTTCCAAACTCGGGCCAGGTTTCTGAGGAAAAGGGTTTGGAGGTATCAGAAGGGATTGACTGAAGGCTTTTTGGGTTCTGAGTACAGTGTGCCTTTATTGGTATTTTTTTATTATTATTCATTTTCCCTACAATTGATCGAACAAGCACCCGCTTTGTTTTGACAGTCTCAAGACTATTCTTGGAATAATGGTTTCTTTCTCTAGAGTATAGGACCTCCGTATTCCACCTGCCTTTCGACTCCCAAGATCGTACTGATCTTAGGTGAAGGGCAAGTACAACAAGGCATGCAAAGTAAGTACAACAAGGCATGCAAAGTAAGGAAGGCATACAAGTGGCTATGATCATAGTCAACCTAATGCAAGCACGACTTCAACAATATGAACTAGTTAACATGTTGAGGCATATAATGAGCATGTTATAACGATGCTATACAAGTAATGGGTTTGAGTTCTCACAACTGCTATAAGATGGAAGAGTTTCTTAAGGCATATGCATATAGTATTAACCATATATCTGGTGAAAAAAATTAGGTAAAATGTGGAAGTGAGCCATTGAAGCCTTCAAAGTACAAGGCAATGCCAGGGAGGCCAAAGAAAAAGAGATTGAAGGCACTTAAGGAAACATATGTCAAGGAAACTGAGAGGGAAACTAAAAGGATGAGTACAAAAAGGAAGGACATTGCTTCTAGTAGTTGCAATGAAAGAGAGCATTACAAGAGAGGGTGAAAAAAGGCAGGGGCAACTACTGATCCACAGCCAGTAAAGTCCAATCTGAGGTACAATCAAATAATACTTTCTAGTTGCTTTAATTTAACTGTTCATGCTTCAACCCTTAATTATTTTGCCTATTATTTGTTCTTTAGGCTGGTAATTCAATGAAACATCTAAACTGAAAAAGGAAAATGCAACTAATGAGGGAGTTATTGATACATAGGCTAGTGAGGTACACAACATCAAAATTTATTAAATTTAGTTGTTTTTTGTTAATTTAGTTGGTTTCCTTAGTTGTCTATCATTTCTTTGTAGATTGTTGGTACTTCAAACCAACAAAAATACCCCAAAGAAAAGGGAAAAAGCTCCTCCAGTTCAAACGGATTACACCAAACAAAGGAATGATGGTAGGAAGAAGACCCCTCAAGTTCCTAATGGTGAAAAAAGAAAGAGGGGAAGGCCTAGGAAGATTGTGGGTGAAGAACCAACCCATGATTTATGTGGAATTTATGTACATCTGGACAACTTTCTATAAAGTATGTTATTTTATGTTCATTTGAAATCCATTTGATATGTTACACCAGCCGGACAAACTAACATTGCCTATTTTGCACTTTTTTGTAGACTCCTGGGGCATCAAGGCTTGTGAATTTAGATACTCATACACCCCCAAATCAAGCCACTTCCTCAAGGCAAGTAGTTTCATCGACATCAAGTGCAACAACTCCACCCACATCAAATGAAGTAGATCCATCCACATCAAGTGCTCCAGCTCCATCCACATCAAGTGTATCACTTCCACCCAAGTCTCAATGTGCAAGCAACCCTACTCACAGGTCGCCTATGAAGTGTGATCCAGGCTTCTTCTGGAGGGGACATAAATTCATGACAATGGGTGACCTATTGAAGACTTGGTCCCTTTTGACTTGGTCCCTTTTTGGAGAATTTGAAAACTTTTGTGGAAATCATTAACATTATAGTAGTTGGTCCTTTTCTTTAAACACTTTTGTGTGAATGATTTAAACACTTTTGTGATCATTCACAGTTGGTTGTTTATAGTAGTAGGTAACTTTTGGTTGTGTATAATAGTAGGGAAATACTGATGGTCGTAAACAATTTGGTTATCTATATCAGTGGGTTAATTTCTTTGGTTGTCAGCAATTTTGGTTCTTAATTTATTTGGTTGTTAGCATTTTGCTTGTTAATTTCTTTGGTTGAAATCCAATTGTCTATTGTAGTTTGTACATTTGGTTATGTATAGCACATGATCTTTAAAGGCATGACATGACACCTATAAATTCAACACAAAATTGCATTTATCAACTTTTTCTTTCTTTCACACATTTCATCAAACACTTGGTAGACTGTTTTTTTTTTCATCTTTGGAGTGATCATAGTTAATCTACCCAGCCATTTCACACAATCCAACTAAGAGATTTGAATCTTTAAGCATCATAATCTACTCAGCCACTTTAAACTTCACAGAAAAACACAATTTTTTACATAAAATAATGTTTACATAAGCTTTCATTTATGCAACATAAGCCTAAAACTACCATTTAGACTCAAAATGTCATATACAACAATAAGAATAACAATTAACACAACCCACAACTAGATATTTCAATTGGACCTAACTTGAGCTTTCAGCAATGTAATTTCCATTTCTTTCATTATCAATTTTGATTCAAGCATCTTCACTTCCTTTTTTAGTATCATTTTCCTCTCTTTTGTCTAGTGCAATTTCTTTTCAGCCTTAGTCAACTTCTCGTTTAGCTCGTTTTCACTCATTCTTGTTCCATCATTTACACATTCAAAAAATCCACAGCCCTTGCAGGTTTTCTACATTAAACACAAAAACAAATATAATTGATATGGATCAAATAGAAACACAAATTTAACATGTCAATAATATTTTCAACAATATAATTTCTAAAAACATAAATATAATCACAGTGTAATTTGTACATCCATAGAAGAGCTTGTCAGGGTTACTATCAGTTCGTGAGGTCTTCAATATAGCTGGAGCATTGCACTTGTACTACGGAACACCTTCACAGGATCTAGTGTGTGATTGAGATGTGGATGACGAAACCATTACCCTTTATAGATGGTTAGTTTAAATATCTATGACTTGGTAGCAATGGAGTTGTGGAGTTGTGGAGATGTGAAGGGATCGTCTCATCGTTTCTTTTTATATGTTGTTAAGGGTAGTTTGGGCATTTCAAAAAGAAATTTGACGGTAAGTTTAACGTTAACAAGGTGATAGAGAAGTAAAAGTTAACATGTATGACCAAACGAATTATTTTTTTAGTATAGAGACCAAATAAATGATTATCTTAAAGTCGAAAGACCAAAAAATTAATTAAATCATTAAAATATGACACAATACCCCCTGTAAATATATCAGAATAAGGAAACCGAACAAAAACAGGAAACCGCCCTGCGCGCTTACGCCCAAAGACCATTCGTGAGCGCAACAAAACTCGCACCATTCTGTTGCCATACCACGCTCACGCCCTTGTGTAGTAGATTAACTGGGTATTCACTTACCTACCCATTTACACCCACTGCCCGGCACGTTTGCCACCTCTAGTATTAAAGATCTGGAGGTGATCTCACATCAAGCTTACTATCCGTTAGGTGTTGAAGAGCAGTTGTCCAACACACTATTACCAGAGCGGCTTATTATCCGTTGGTGTTGAAGCCAGCAAATTTGTGTCAAAGGTGGACAAGGAAGATGAACAAAACCAATAGTGCATTATTAATAATTCCATACATACAACACAACCAGAGAATATTTTTGTCCATAAAACGACAGTTAAAGTCGATACAATAAAAAAAAAAGGGAAACTCCCAAATTGCTAAGCAATAGCCTCAAACCAAATTTATACAAGTA
The DNA here is from genome assembly GCA_013146195.2 of Codonopsis lanceolata. NCBI lineage: Eukaryota > Viridiplantae > Streptophyta > Magnoliopsida > Asterales > Campanulaceae > Codonopsis > Codonopsis lanceolata. The sequence continues at coordinate 91,312,530 of CM028383.1, forward strand.
GAATCCCTTGAACCAACTATAGAAAAATTACTGTTCTATTTCCGAAAGAAAAATGAAAAAATTGAGGATTCGGATTCTGCATCTGTGACTCCTTAGATTATTGTTGTTACATTCATGGGGAAAGTACCAGGTATCAGCTTCTTTTCAAGCAAGGGTGTATGTGTTGTTGCATTGAGCCTTCCCACGCCCTTGCCAGTTGGTAGAGTATAGAACTGAAGATCACTTAGAGCTGCTAATGAACAAAGCATCCTCCCCCAAATCCTCTCTCGCCACCCATTCCATCTTTGTAAAATCAAGCTCACGCTTTACACGTGTTCTTGGCCAAAGTGATTCCACCAAGAAGAACTGTTCGTATGAAGCAACTAACTCCCGAGAGTACCAGCGTGATGACAGTATGCTCTTGACACCGAGTAATTGCAGACTGGGCAATGGATTCAGTCTCAATTCCCCAATACTGCCATCATCATTCAACATGTATATTTTATCCTTGAAAAATGTCAAGTCCACAATATCCCAATCTTCACCGGGCTTGTCGAGAACTACCCACTCTAAATCACCAGACCAAAGAATAGTATATAATTATCCATTCAAAGTAATACTACAATCACAAATTTGGATAGCAAAGATGAATACACGAGGATGGCACGAAAAAGGGATGTAAGGAAGGACACTTTTTTTGGCAGAGCAGGAAAATGAAGTTCATGTCTTGTGATCGGGTTCAGAAGAGAAAACTTTGTAGGGTTTCTTGCAAGCAAAAATGGATACCCACAAGAAACGCCGACACGGGAACCACGAGATATATGAGAAAGTAATGTCTTGTACCTTCTTCCTTCATCAAATATGTCGACTAGGGTACATGCTCTTTGTGATATGGTTGCTCTCTTCGATAAGGTTAGAAGAAGAGGTTCTTTCCGTGCCAAAAAGGATTCGTGGTTCGAAAGAGTAAACGATCTCCATGCCCTGCAAATCCTACTAAATGCCAGGAAATCAATGATTCCCAGCTTCAGTAGAATCACCATTAGGATGATCTCCCTCCTTCCTTCAAAAAAGCTCTATCCAGGCCTAGTGCTCCATCCATCTCCTTTGTCGTGTCATATGCTTGCTCCAGCCTCCCAATGAAGATTTTCCCATGGGCCCCATTCATGGTCTTCAACATTGTTGTCCAACTTCCTACAGCTGGAACTAACGGAATGTGTCATGTCATTGATTATGCTAGCCATGTGTCCTTCTACACAAAATAAGGAAGAAATCATTACAATGCATTCACATATTAAAATAGGTTTCTGACTAAGCAGCCAGAAATATTTTTGCGGCATTTGGATCTCAACATCCCCATAAGGAATTAAAATGAAAACTATTATCAATATATCAAAGATTTGTAATGAGTTTTCACAACGGCATATTACAGACAATTATGATTTAATACTTTATATTGATTGAAATTATAAATACAAATAATATACACGTATTTTTCCTTATATTTTCTCAGAGATCCAAACGAAACCTTAGTTAAAGGTATTGCATGAGGGAAAAAGAGTTTTATGGCATGAAGTTTTCTGGAAAAGAAATTTTCTACGGCATAAAGTTTTATTATATTTTGTGTATAAGTTTACTTAGTTAAATATATTTTATATTCAGCTGATACTCTCTCCATTGTTAAATATAAGCAATCTATTTTCTATTCTCTGTTTATGGTGTTTCAAAGCAACTATTTACAGGATGTAACTAGCAAACTTCAAAGCTATGAGCCCTTTTACATATCACTTGAAAGAAAATTATTTCTCTAGGCAAAGCATAATTCATGTAGTTGATAAAATACACGGTTGAATTTACTAGTATTCGATGCAGGGAAAGAAACTTATTCAGAATATGGAAGGTACAAATAGAAGGCACATGATATATTATTACGAGCTTGAGCTTATGGTATCCCTACAAGCTTTAGTGTTAGAGCCGTTGCATACTCAAGTTGGCGATGATTTGGGATGTCCATGTCATTACTTCGAAAAGACAGTGCAGAGATCTAAGTGAATTTGAGCTGATGGCACTAAGACTAAAGCAGCTTGAAAATGTAATATCATACCTCCAAATAGAATACTAAGTATCCAATACTAGTAGGGACTGATGCTTTAGGGGCCAGTCAGTAAGCGCATTGCTTAGTCTCACCCACAGCTGTATGGGGCCATCAATATATGGACTAATGCCACACAAACACACACACACACATATATATATATATATATATATGGATGTACGTACATGAAAACCAGAGTGTAAATTGCCAAAGCAATCAATAGAACCTGGATCAAATCGGTACATAAAGAGTAAGAAAGTGAGGTACTGGTGAAACCTAATCTGGATCCCAAACACATTTTAGAGAACAAAAAATTGTTCTCTTGACAACTTTAATTGCTATCTATATAATGATTCTTTATTTAATTAACAAATATATATGTGCTTGTGTATAAACAATTGAATGTATTGAAGGGGAAGCCGAGGTAATGACTGGCAACAATTTTGTATCTATTTCGCATATTAGAAAGACGAACATACGTGTGTTATTTTTGTTTCCATTTCAAACGAAAATGAAAAAAATGAAAATGTGTTTATCAGCTATTTTTAGTAACTCAAAGCTACTACAGTTTATTTTTTCCCCTGTTTCTTCATCATTTAATTTCATACCCATTTAAAACTGCTGCCCCCATGGCTTATTCTGGTAAATGTTTTATTAAAGAACTGGAATCAATTGGGGACCATTCAACCAGGATCAAAAATCCGTATTCAAAAGTTCATTTACACATACAATAATTTGGTTCAACAGATCCCCAACTTATTTATCAACCAACATAGCATCCAAATCCCCAAGGACCCCACCCCCCTCCCAAAAAAAGAAAAAATCTAGATCCCCAATTTATTGATCATCCCCAAAAGGAAAAAAAATCCAGATCCCCAATTTGTAGATCTAATCAAGAGCTCTGGTTGAAGTAACGCGCACCTCTATTTATAACTAGGGGGCTCTCGCAAAACAAATCGAGACCATGGAGGTTGTCGCCTAGGTTGCACAGACACAGGTACGCGGACACGGGGATACACTATTTTTGAAAAAATATAGTACACGGGTATGGGGGTAATGTGTAAATATTTAAAATATAAGGAACCAAAATATAAATATTCAAAATATAGGACCAAATTATAAATATTAAAAATAATAAGCACAAAATAAATATTTCTATTCTCTAACATACCAAGATGTAAATTTTTGAATCACTATATACAGACTCACATTCACAATGTATTATATACATCGAAGAGAGAGAAGAGAGAAACAAAGAAATAGAGACTATACATTGAATCGAAGCCTCGAAGGAAGAAAGTCAGAAATTTCATAAATCCTTTCACAAAATCGACAAGACGACAACAAACGAAGAGGCGAAGATTGAAGAATAATTGATTCAGATGGTTCGAACTTTGAATCAAAGGGAGAGAAGAGGCACACGCTTGGAGAGAAGGTCGAAGCGGGCAAGTGGCCGGCGGCAGAGGCGGATCTGTCGATGGTCGGCGACGATTGGGATTTCAGAGGCTAGGGCACGTTTCGAGTCTTCATCTCTTTGAGAGGAGTGAGAGGAGTTGCAGACTATCGATTTTTTTCGACAATATCACATATACCCAAGCGTGTTCGACTTTAAAGGTAGGTATCCGACCTCCAAGGCCGTACCCGTGTCCGTTTCCAATCTTTTTGAAAATTCAAATTCGACCCCAAAACGTATTCTGGGCCATATCCGGCGTGTCCTAGCCCTATCCGTGTCCACGCCGTGTCGGACACGGAATACGACAGCCAGCAAACGCGTCCGTGCAACATAGGTTGTCACCTTCAAAACCAGATCACATGACAAGGTGCGAGAGAAGCCGGGTAGAATTTGGGGGCAGGAGGGAGGGAGGGAGAGAGAGACCTGGAGTTCTTTGGCGTTGATGATGATGGAGACAAAAGCTAAAGCTCACCGGAGTTGAAGAGGTTGACAAACCTGGAGCTCACTAGCTTTTGAAGACAACAAAGGTTGAGGCTGGGAAAATGGCAAAGATTGAGCCAAGGAATATGATCTTATATACACGGTGACAAAAAATATACATTGGCTTTAAATTTGGCTTGCAAAGTTGGTACCAAAACCTCATTAATAACCCTTCCATAATTTTAAGTAAAAACCTTTCTCAAATGTTTTAAACGGTCAAACATTTTTTGTACTCCTTGTTCCTAAATTATTGTCGTAATTGACTTTTTTTAGTCTAACCGAGTGTTTTTTGAAAGAAAATTTGACGTATATTTGTTTACTTTTTTCGCAATCATAAAACATGTAATTCAGGATTACACATTAAGTTTTGAAAAAAAAATAAAATATAAGTCAAATTTTTCTTTGAAAAAGACTTGGTTTTGACTCAAAAAAGTCAAAACGATAATAATTTAGGAAAGGAGAGTAGTTTTTTGGGTATCACGTGGTGTTGGGAGGGGGGGGGAGGCAGCTAATGAGGGTCAAAAACGAGGATGTTGGTGAAACTTTGTTAAGCTAAATTCAACATGATGTCAAATATTAGGGCAAGATACACGGATGCAACTAAGAATGGACAAAGACTGGTGCATTTAAATGTGTTCTAACCAATTGCTTGCCTTAGTTTTATAAACCATAAAACATGAAAATGAAGCTATGTTGTAGAGGCTCTGAAAGTTTTGATCACATTCAATACAAGATTATGAGATGAAGAAAAAGGTACTTACTTTGAAAAGTCAGTGATGAATCACGAAATTTCTTCCACCAAAGAAAAAGGTGAAGGTGATGATGAGAGATAAGAGTAAGAGAAGAGGAGAGCCAGAAGGGTTAAAAAGGAGAATGGAAAAATAAGAAAAAATAAGGCGAACTGGTCCATTGAAAATGGTTAGTGCTTCTATCAAATTGCATGCATTGCCGAAGTGGGCCCGTCTCAGTAGCAAGAAAAAAGCATCTTCTACTGCACAACCGAGGTAGTATAAGTTCATCTCAAGGCAAAGGTTATACTCCTTCCGTTCCAGGCAATTAGTCTACTTATTTTTGAATATTTCACTTAAAGAGTCAATTTTCAACAAATATGCCTAAAATTTCAAAAATTTCAATTTGACCCTCCATAAGTGATATAAACAACTTGACTATGCTTAAGCATTTTTGTAATTATGACCAACTCTAATAAAAATTATATATCCCTTAACTATTACACTTTTCTAACATGGACTCCATGTGTGGAACAAAGGGGGTAAACAAGAACCATAGTTGTCAAAGTTGAAAGCGAGAGGCGAAGGAGAGGTCCTTATGGTCCTCTTTCTGAGCTGAGGAGAGAAAGAGATGCGCTAACTTGAACATATGGTCCTTTTTTTGAACTGATGAGGGAAAGAAGGAAAGAAAAATTTGAATGGTTACTCGCAGTCGACTTCAAAGTAAGAGGGTTTCACAAAATTAGAGCTTACGTGCGAAGAAGGAAGCCTTACAGGCTTTCGACTTGAAGCCCTGCCTTGACGCATCAGTGTCGAAGTCGAAGTCGAGCCTTGACGTCACAGTGTCGAAGATGAAGTTGCACGCAAAATCGATAGTTTAATGCTCATCTATTTGCGTTGTCTTGATTTGGGAAATTTAGGGCTTTATTCTTATATTTATGCCCAGACTAAACTAGGTCAATTGGTCCTACAGAAATTTAAAAAAATAAAAAGAAATTAAGTGAGCGACTTTAACGCCTTTTCACCGCCTCCCGATGTTCAAAAAGGCGCCAAAGGCATTGCCTTTTCATCGCCTCACGCACATCAACTCGCCTAGGACACATGAGGCGCTACACACTCACTTCACCTCACCTCAGGCGCCAAAGGCGCTTGCCTTTGACAGCTATGACAAGAACATGTAAGAGGTGCCACACACCTAAACCTAACCTGCCAATTTTTCATCCATAGTGTCACCTGCACATAGACAAGGCTTTTGAACAAAGAAAATGAAAAACAAATAGGAGATTCACCTGATGGTTACTCAAGAAGAGAGAAAACATAATATAGAAGCGGAAGAAGACCCTCCCATATTTGGTATGAGAATAAAAGAAAGTAGAAAGAAAGAAGCAATCATTTCTTTATCTCATAGCACACATCTACAAAGATTGACATTGAATAGTCCTTACTCAAAATCCATTGAGGACATGTAGCATATATATAGTATCAACACTTACACTTTAATGCATGATTCACAGAATACTTGGCACAAGAACTAAAACACACTAATTATAGAGCATCAAAGCAAACAAGTAAGTGCTTCGTCAGTGTGTGAATGGAGTAGTTTACATTAGTATTCATTAATCCTTTAAAGAGGTCATAGTTCAACTCAGTTATCAGTGTACGAATGGAGTAGTCTAATCTATAGCACGTAGAATCAATCTTCCTTACAAACCTACTGAACACTCCAAGTTGTCTATGACCATTACAGCCCCCACAGTCAACCTACCACTTGCAATTCATCTCAAGTTAGATGCTCTGACTTAATATAGTTAAAACAAGGTGCAAACTTTCTAAGCCTTGGCCTAATTCTAATAAACAAATTCTGCTGGTGTAAGATTGTGCACTAGGCTAAGCCATATATAAGGTGAGGGAGTCTGTCAAGAACATTAAGCTTTACAAGACTACAAGTAAGATCAAGGGCGCTATTCACTATAGAGGTAGTTATACTTGGGGAGCTTCAAATATAAAAATATTGGTAAGGAATGATTAGAATAGTCTGAGAACAAACAAAGAAAAGATCCAGTGACAGTAAGAGTATTACCTGAAGGAAGCCAAGATTAGTAACAGCAAGCCCACTTGGAGCCTATGTCTGGATACAAATTTATTAGAAGGAAACATGGTTGCGCTTTGGTCGGTGATATGTGTTACATCAGGAATTTCGCTGTTTGAATCCAGCATACCTATTAAAGATAAAAATAAATACGTAAGACAGCTATGGAAAATGAAACATAATTTCATGTATTAGGTTATCAATAACAAACAGGGAAGTGTGTCTCGTGATGTACAAATTAGTAAAATGACACATGGCTTGCATCGAATTTATGTTAGTCACGTACATAAATTAGTCAAGAAACAGTCTAGATACAAGTACAACAAGTCACATAATCTTGCCTCTGTATCAATTTGGAATCCCCATTAAAAATTTGACAAGTTAGATAGGAAAGAAATAGTTAACCAAATTTTAGGATGAAATAACCCTGAACATAAGCATACCATCAACAATGATGAAACTACAGTGATGCGCTCGATGAAAGACCCCAAAAAGGCATGATCAAACACAATGTCTACTTATTTTACTGCTGAATTATTACCCAAATCCAATGCATAAAAAAGTAATGTATCAAATTACAAAGTAATTTGCCTGAAACTAAAAAATCGAAGCATTCATGATTAGAATTTAAAAAAATATTAAAAAAATACTAAAATTGTACAAGACCTTTAAGGAATCCAAATGTAAATCGTGACATTCACCAACTGAATATAACAACAATGCAACATAATGAGCAGGGTTGAAATTTACCTAGTAGCTCTTCGAGCTCCGACGATTCGTCGGATGAGGTGAGGCCACTGGTGATCAGGAGCCCACTTCCTGGTTGTACTGGGGCCTCGGCCAAACCGTCCTACCATGACCTAGGGGCATTTGTTAGGGCTCTGATAATTAGGAGTCCTTCGGCTAGGAAACCTGATGTTTCTGCCGACGTGTCCTCTTCTCCTGAAAAAGCGTCGAGGGGTTTTCCATTTGCTGAGCCGGAGGTCAATGCTTCAGTGGATTTTGTAGACTTGTCTTCGCCCCTTGAAGATGATACCGAGCCGAGTGTTAATGTTGAGACAAATAGCGGGGACGAAGAGGTCGCAGGGTCTGTGCACTACGACGTTCATTTTAGTGTGTTTCATGGCGAGGAGCGTGCAGTCGACCCTACAAGTCGGGTTAAAACTGTTGTTGATTCGCCGAGCTCGGGTTGTTCTTCCCCTGCCTTGGTTTCTTCTGTAGATTACGGCGAGGATGATCCTTTTTTGGACTCTGTTTTCGGCAAGTCCCCTCGTGGAGGTCCCATGTATCGCCAATCCCGAGGCTGCTGGAAGGCTATTACCCCTAGGGAGGCGAGGTTTTTTCTTGCGAGTTCCGGGGTAAAAGTGAGCTCGCACTGAAAATATAGCGACGAAGTTTTCTCGGCCCCGGACTACCCATTAAATGTCCATATGAGGGTTTTTACGAGCACGAAGCATATTGCTTTAAGTCTAATAACTCAATTTTTCACCAGGGAGAAAGTGTTACACTATCGTCGAGCTGAAAGGGTGCTAGAGTCTCGATGAGTCGAAAGGATGTCTAGCAGCGGTGGTGGTCAGTTTCTAGCCGGTTAAAGGCTCGGTAGGTAGAGGGTGAGAGAGGGTCACGCTATCTTCGGCCATTCAAGAACCATATCACCTCCGAGGACGTAGCCGAGTGGGCCACAAAGTATGGTTCTGATAATTTTCGGGGTTCAGCTCTAGACCCGTCCTTAAGCTTGGGGGAGCTTCGCCAGCTTCAGAGTCACGTCGGCTTTTATCTTTCCCTTTTTGAGTCATCTGGGTTACGGATTCCACTCGATCCTTTTGTGAGTTTTTGAGGGAGACAAGCTCTGTTCCTCTGGATCTGACCCCTAATTTGACGAGGGCCTTAGTGTCCTTTATTGTGTGTGCCACGACGCAGGGGTTTGAACCCTACCTTTCTCTTTCTGCCATTATTTTAAGGTGGGCCTCGCTATGCTTCGGATGACTGGAAGTATGCACGTGCATGGGTTCCCCCTCATGGCCAATTTTGTTCACAAGGACCACAAATGGTCAGACAAAGTTCTGTTGGTGCAGTGTAGCGACGGGTGGAATTTTGAGATACTTGGCCATGAAGCGAGCCATTGAATCCCCCTGTTCAATGTCATTGGTGAGCATGTCCAAAGTTATAATTGGAAGGCAATCGTGGGGAACGACCTACTTCTTTCCAGGTTCGGGGTTTCTTCGGTGAAGTACGATGAGGTTGGAGTGGCTTGTTCGGGTCTTGAGTATGTGAGCTGTGAAGGTTGGCTGATACACCAGGGAGGCGTATTCGGCTCGGAGTGTTTGACCTACAAGGGGAAAGATTAGCCTAGCTGCCTTGTGCCAGGTGGTTCGTTTGTTCTCTTTGGTCTTTATTTCTTTCGTCCTCCCCTCTTATTCTTTTTTCTTTCTTCTCTCTTTCTCCCTCTTTTTTTTTTGACATCGGTATCGTTGTGCAGATATGGGAATGACTCGCGACGAGCTGATAGCTCAGAACGACAAGAAACGAAGGGATGAGCTGTGGGCTACTCGGGAACAAGCAGCTTCTAGTGGTGAGGAAGAAGTTTTGCCCCTAGCCGGTGTTCTGGAGGACCCTCCCAAGGTTGCGAGCAATATACATTCTTGAGGCAAGGCCAAGACCTCGTTACCTCCTATTGGGGCCCCTAAACCCAAGCGTCAGAGGATCCATTCTGGCAACAGCCCTTCTGTTACGCCTGGTGATTCTCCCAAGGTTGAGATCAACGGAGGGGCGCGGCCCGAGGCAATTAGGGATAATGATTTTGTTTCGAGGCACCTCAACAGGTCAGCTGCTAGCCCCCCCTTTTGCTGGATACGCTCATCAACTGTTGGTGCAGATGGTTCCTCAGGAATCTATCGAAGGAGTGGCCTCTCTACCCGATTCTCAGCTGGACGACCTTAGTGCCCTTTTCATAAGCGAGGTGACCTTTTTATACTTTTCTTCTCCTATTTATTTTTCTTTTGGTGCTGCCTTATTTAGTTAGTGACCCTCTTGTTGTTGCTTCCTTTGCTCTTTTTCAGCTGGGCATATGTTTGGCTTATTATCAGGAGAGGATGGTCTCGGCCCGGGGGGCCGCCGTTTCGTTGGGGCAAGAGGTCGAGAGTCTCCGCTCCGATGCTTCTGCCATGCTGGATAGCATTGCCGCTCTTGAGGCCGAGCTAGTTGTGATGAAGGGAGAGATAACCTAGCTAGAATCTACAAAGGCCGCGTGGCTGGAGGCCAAGGAGGGTTTAAAGGCGAAGGTCGCCGAGGGGGAGCAGATGGCTCAATCCAATGAGAAGCTGAGGGCCGAGTTGCTGGCCTTGTCCTTGGAAAATGATCGGTTGAAGGCCGAAGCTGCGTCTATGATGACTAGGGACCAGGCCATTGCTGATTATCTCGCATCGGCCGCCAATGGGGACAAAGTTCTGGATATTATGGAAAAGAGCCGAGTCCAGTCTTTCAGGCCTACTGCTGCCGTTGGCATTCCATTGTTTACTATTTTCCAGATGGCCGCTCTTGAATCTTTTGATCGGGAAGAGTTGGAGGAGATCCAAGAAGCAGATCTGAAGGCTCATGCCCCCGAATGGGTTCCTCCCCCTGTTGATGGCGACAATCTCTTCGTTCAGCTTGTGGCTCACGATGTCTGGGTGAAGGGCGACTTTCTTCCTTATGCCGAGATGGGGGTTCCATCGGACTCTGCTAATGATATTGTGGGAGACCAGCTGATGAGAGAGCTGGAGGGGGAGAAGACTAATAGGGATGAGCTGTCGAATCAGAGATGGGAGGCCGATGGTCGAGCATCTCGGGATGAAGCGGGGGTAGTGAACCCCTTGTAATTTTTAATTTTACCTTTGAACAATGTGTGGGTCGCCCGGGTCGTGCGCCCGCGCCCCGCGCGCCCTTGGATAGGGGTGCGCGTACGTGCGGATGCGGGACATCCACTGCTCTCGTTCCACCCTCCCTTTTTTAGGGGAAGACGAAATCAAAAGTGCGAGAGGAGTGCTGTCTAAGATAGCGCGTTAGAATGCGCCACGATTGACTTGAGTGGATTTTTGATCCAATATGGGAACTTTGGATTTCCCGCATCAAGTTATCCCTTTTTTAGGGGATACCAGGATATGGGAATACATCACCCTTTCATTCCCATTTTCCCTTTTTAGGGGAAAACGGAAAGATGCAAAAAAGGATGTTGCGACGCCCCCACTATGGATTTTATTAAAAATAGCCTTATGGCCCATTTCAGATCACTATGGGAGCTTTGGGTTTCCCACATCAAGTTATCCCTTTTTTAGGGGATACCAGGATATGGGAATACACCACCCTTTCATTCCAATTTTCCCTTTTTTAGGGGAAAACGGAAAAGTGCAAGAAAGAGGTGCTGCGAGGCCCCACTGGATCCAAAAGGTTTTAGAGTCGTCATCTTTATTTTAAGGCAAAATAAAGTAAAACCAAAAAAAGAAAAAGAAAAACCAGAGATAAAGAAAACGGGTTCGGAGGCTAAGTTACGAGTTGGGAAGGTGCTAGGCACTCAACTCGCCCTTTCGGTCTCAAAAATAGTTTTTGGCTAAAGTATGTTTATTGTTATATTTATTTAGCAGATAAATAAAGCATTAAAAGACAGGAAAATAAAAAAAAATACATCCGTGGCTACATTATTTACGGACTTGCAGCCATTTCCTTACAATAATTACAAATATATTTAAAAATATTTGGCCATTATAACGACTCTTTTACATAATATTTCCTAATCTAATCCAGGCAGCACAACGGCTTATATTGGCTACATTGGGCTGGATTTAAATAATAACTTTAATAATAAATAAAAAAAGAACGCCCTTAAAGGCTATTACCTTTTAGAGCGGTAGTGTACTCGCTCTGTCCTTCAGGGAGAGGGAGTCTTTGTTGTTGTTGTTGTGATTCGGGTAGAATGATTGCTTATTCGGGATGACTTTGGCTCGTTCACTTGGGCAGAATGACGGCTTATTTCGAAAGGTTTTGGCCTTTTTGGTTGGGCGGAATAACGGCTTACTTTTTGTGTTTTTCAGCCTATTACTCGGGCAGAGTAACGACTTACTTTATGGATTTTGGGCCGGGGAAATAGGGTGGATACCTAAATAAAAGGCTAGGGATCACTTTTAACCGGTGAATTTGTGTTTTGGCGGAGTTTGGACGGGGTTTGGAAGCTTTGGTGGGCTACACACACCTATCTCACACCTCTCACTATTATCTCGGCGTTGTTGAGACGCGGAGAATTTTTCACAGCATTTCTTCGCGGATGAAATTGGTGTTTGAAGAGGGATCCCAGCACTCCTATTTATAGTAGGAAGGAGGGATTCATCGGGAATTATAAATTCCTCTTGTGCGTTGAAAATCCCTGTACACCAGCCTTCCCAACTTGTACAATGCGTTAACGGAGAGTGCTACTGAGGGAGCTTGGCGCCGACACCTCCTTGGCATGGCGCGGCGCCCAATCCTCTTTTAGGCCGTGCCATGCTCCTATTCATCTTCCATTTTTGGCATTTTCACCCCTCACACTTAACTGTTTTGCGTATCATGCTTTGCCTTTCGCATTTTCGACTCCTGTAACTTGACATTTGTTAATTTTGAAAAGTTCTTGATATCACATGTCAGAGTCACATATCAGGGGTATGAAATTGGGGTGTCTACAGATCCCCTCAACGATGGAGTCTACGGGTAACCCGAGGCTTACTGAGTAGACGAACATCGTTGATTAACAATAGACTCTCCAATTTCGTTCAATTAAAACAGGAGAGAAATGCAACAGGTAACAGTTATAATGCACAGTTTATCATGCTATCCAAACTCTATAACCTAGACGTATTTAGTCGGTTATAACATGTTATCGTAGTTTTTAAGCAGATATGAAATGAAGTGCTCTGATGGTTGGAGCTACTATTGTAGGCTGCCTACGTATCCCTTAATAAAGGAAATCAGACCAAACGTAGTTTAGGCCAAAACCTAAACTACAAACAACGAGGATGTTATGTCTTTTCGGTCAAAACCCGACTAAGAACACAACAGAAAAAAGATTTTTGTGTTTTTCGGAAAGCCGTATTCAAACGGTCGAGAACGGCCGTTTAAATATGGTATGAAGATTTGAATGTTTTCCGGAAACCATATTTCAACTGGTCAATACCTGTCATTGAAATATATTAAGAGTCATTTTCAAAAATTTGTGTCTAGCTGGTCAATACATTGTTTCCGAACACAAATGAGAAAACTATCAAATTTTCCGAAAACTGCACTCGACTGATCAAAATATGTCATCGAGCACGACAAAGAAAAGCATTATTCAAGTTTTTCGAAAGTTGGATAAGGTAAAAACCAATCTTTTTCCTTTCCTTTCTTCTCACTCTCTTTGTTTTTTTTCATTTTTCATTTTTTTTCAATATTCCTCTTTTTTTTTGTTTTTTTGAAATATTCCACTTTTTTTGTTTTTTCGATATTCCTCTTTTTTTGTGTTATTTTTGAAAACAAAAAATCCTTTGAAAAAGGGTCTTCTTTTATTTTTGAAAAACAAAACTCTTTTGAAAATGACTTTTCTTTTATTGAAAAACGAAATTCTTTTGGAAAAGAATTTTTCTTTTATTTTGAAAAACGAAACTCCTTATAAAAAAGGCTTTTTTTGAAAAACAAAACTTTTTTCTCTCTTTTTAAATAAACAAAACTTTCTTTTAAAACAATTTATTCTAGATTTAGGGTAAGAATACTTTACCTTTCTTACCTTTTCGCCCGGGTAGCTGCCGTGGATTCGGCTGATTTTGATATTTCTGTCACTCTTGCTTTTTAAAGGCATGGACTTTATTATTATTATTTTTTCTTTTTTTTATTTCTTTTGCCACTTGATTTTTTTTATATGCTTACTTCGTGGCTGACCTGCTGTGGATATTACTTTTTCTTTGTCCTCGAATGGATGGCCGTCAATTTTGGTTAACAAAATTACTTTTATTAACTTTCCGTTAAGCTTATGGACCATTTTGGAAATTTTGGAATTTGATGACTTAAGTGTCGCAGCTTCAAACTTTGGAGGGGGGAAAAGGAAAATCCCTTTTCTACCCTTATAATGGACGGGGAGTGAGGGAAGGGAGCTACTGCTCCTTCCTTCTTCTTTCTTTCTTCTTTCAGCGGCCATTGTTGCTGCCTTCTTTCCTTTTCTTATTTTGCTCCTTTTCTCAATTTTTCTTCGCCAACTCCAGTGACTTGTCTAGCAGATGGCATCTTCTTCTCGATCCAGGAAGGGGAAGGCTCTTATGCACCCAGAATCTGACGAAAGGAGGAATGAGTTTCCTCCCTTGATCCGGAATAAACTCAAGTATCGGTACTCTACAGATGACTGGGGCAACATTCTTTGAAACCGGAACACTCACGTGTCCAATCTTCCACCTACCACTGTAAGTTTCTTTCTCTTTCTAGATTTGCCTGGATTTACTTTAGATCTGCTAGATTTCAGCACTGTTTGGAACCTTTGGAGCACTCCTGACTTTATTAATGATGCATATGCATGTCCTATTTGTGTCTAAAGGATGTAATTAGGTAATGATGCATGAATATTTATGTGATTTATTTTTGCGATGCATGATTGAACTAGTGGTGGGCACTATTTGACCCTACTATGCATGATTTATTCTATAAGTGCAAATGAGACTACATGATGCATGTTTTACACTAAAACATATTTTTGCATGCAATATAGTCACGAGATGAACTTTTTGAAATATAATTTAAATTTTCCGAGATACATTTTCGGGCATATTTTTGGATAAATATGGTACAAAACATATATATTTCATGCCCTTAAATTTATTTTTCATGCATGCTTATGCTGCAGGGACATAGTAAATGTCATAAAAATATTTATTTTTATGATTGGTGACATTTTATTTTCTTTTTAGCGTACCCCTGTGGCAGCTTATTGGACAATAAATGCACATGATGGATGCATGTACTACTTTACTTGATGCAGATGCAATGCAGAACAATTATAGGATGATTATTAACATGATGCATGAACATTTTCTTATTTATCATGTACATAATAAATGCAGTCTAACATGCATTCCTATGATGCCTAGAATGCGAAAATAACTATTAAATGTAAAACAATTACATATAATCTTTTTATATATATATTTTTCATTTAAAATACATTTTATTTTATTGAAGGGATGCAAAAGAATATAGCATATATTTTCGAAATATACACATTTTATTATTATTATTATTATAAATAAATAAATAAATAAATAAATATATATATATATATATATATATTATTTTACACATTAAAATTTTTATTTTTAATGAAATTAAATGTTTATTTACATGTGAATTTATGTACATGTATATATTTTTTCAAGAATTTTTTTTATATTTTTCAAAAAACAAACGGTAAGTGTTTATTTACATCAAAAATGATTTTTTTAGCATGCTGCAATTTTATAATTCACGAAGTACAATGCATGCAACATGTTTATTATTCATTCATACTTATTTATTACTACTGTTTATCAAAAGACTGTACAAGAAAAATAAAGATAGTGGACTTACCTTTTTCCCCTTTGTCTTTTTTTAGTTTCGCAGGAAATTCAAGGGGATGCGGGCTTCATGTGCTAGCGTTATGGATATTTATGACATGTTACCCGAGGCAGCACAGCTTCTAGTGGAGGGCTCTGGCTTCAGTATCTTCATGCACTCTTTCCGCCACTTCACCAGCTACATGCCTATCTTCGACGCGCTGTGGGACTTCTGGTGGGACACCACTCATACCTTCCATTTCAGCCGGGGGGAGGCTACCATGACCCCGTGCGACTTCACTACGATCACGGGCATTCCTACCAGCATTGGGGAGACGTTGGCCCCAAACTTTACTCTCCGTCGACGTAGAGAGGAGGTAGTGGACCTCCTGGGTTTTGAGCCGGGATTTAAATCGACGGATGATATTTTCATTGAGGAGGTGATGGCTTCTCAGTAATGCCGGGCGGGTGCCGGCCAATGATATAGCTGCCGTGACTCGAGTGGCTAGAGCGTTTCTATTCTTCTTTCTTGGCACATCGCTCTTTGCCAACTCATCTACCACCCTGTGGGTTTCCGTCCTGGCCTACTTAGCAGATTTTGAGCGGATCCCTTCTTATGACTGGGGACAGGCGGGCTTAGCCGAATTGTATGTTTCTATGGATAGGGCCTGTCGGAACGACTTGCCGACTCTAAATGGATTTGCCTCGGTGTGGGAGGTATATGCCTTTTCCTGCTTTTGCTGCTTTTCTTTCTCTTTCATTTTTATTCCATATATACTCTTCTTTTTTCACACCATAAATTTCTCTCTCTCTTTTTTTATTCATTACTGATAACATCTTTTCTATTTTTCTTTTCTCTTTTTTTTTTGCAGGTCTGGGCCTTCTCATTTTTTCATTTCTCGCCGGGTCCACTCATTCAGCAAGTTCACCAGCCGCCATACCTGTCCCAGTATGTTGATGATAACAGGGTTTATCCAACCCAGGATGGTGGTTGCAAAAGTAAGGAACGAGTGCGGGAATGGATCGTTAACTCGAGTCCTGATACAGTGCACTTCCTTCCTTGGGAGGGTCTGGAGGGGCATTACGCCGTTGCTTTGGGACTTAGCCGCTGCCGGATACTGATGGTTTCCATTATGGTGGATTCCTTATATATGGGCGAGCGGGTGAACCGTCAGCATCAGTCTATTTTAGTGCCTCTAGTGGAGCCTCCTCGGCCTCCTTTCTGGGTGATTGAGCCCGATCAGCCGCCAAACAGGTATCCGTACCTGTCGAAATACCTCATGCCAGCGACATATTTTCCAATTATGGCATATGAGGATTTTCTGAGGTCCGTGCTGCATCCCCATTTTCCTGCTCCTGCTGTGCCCAGGCGACATTCTGATGCTTCTGCCAGACCAAGGCCTTCTACTTCATCTCTCGACGAGAACCTGATGTTCACAGAGCCTGATGATATTTTCTCTACCTTCCAGTATCAGTGGGGTGGTCACACAGTAGAGCAGGTTCTTCCTGATGTCGAGATTCCCGAGGAGTGCCGTGTCCCGGAGCAGGCTCGTTCGGTAGACACATTTACCTTTATTGTCTTATATATATATATATATATATATATATATATATATATATATATATATATATATATATATATATATTTTTTTTTCACATATATTTTTATCATGCACACATATTTTCCCATCATTCATTTTGTTTTTGTTTTTGTGCATGTCTATTATTATTTATTTTTTGGAGACTGATATATTCTTTTTCTTGTCTCACTTCTTTTTTATAGGTGAACGTGTCTGATATGATATTGACAAGCCATAAATGTGTTTCTAAGAGTTCAGGGATCTATTGGTTAAGTTTGGCAACTTGTAGGCATGTTTGGAAGCTTGGAAAACTATTTGGATACTTCAGGGGGTCAAAGTGGCAAGTCAGCAAATTCAGAGAAGCTGTGAAGCTTGCGACCGCAAGGGGTTCATAGCCTTGCGACCGCAAGGTCTCCAGAAAAGCTGTCCTTTTTGGTTTAACTGTTTTATTGTTAGGGTATTATTAAGAGTTGTAGTTTCCTTTTTATTTATGTTTCTTGTTCCTAAAGTTTAGGATTAAGAGTTTCCTTTTATTTAGTTTTCTTGTTCTACAAGAATTAGGATTTATTTTGTAAGTCTATAAAAAGGCATTATTAAACATTGTTTAGGAGGAGAGAATTTTGATGAATAAAATTGAGTTGATTTTCTGGTTAGAAAATTGTGTTCTTATTTGAGTGTCATGGATATTGGAAGCTCAGATTAAAAACATCGTGGATTCGTTGTTTATAATTGAATTCGACTTATCAGTTGGAGAGTCATCCCAATTGTGGCGTCATTCACAATTCCAAGGTTCGTGTCATCTCGAAGGCGTTGGGTCGCGGAGTCATTCATCCTAATACCTTTCTAGGAGATCTTGTAGTATCCTTTTTTTTTTTAATGGAAACAGGGGCGGCACCCTGCAGAATTTTATTAATAAAAAACAAACATATAGAGGAGAGGGGGACAACCAGCCTTACCCTTAAACTGGGGGGACAAAGGAGCCTGATCTTGGGGTATCCCTCATCAGTGTCTACCTACAAGAAGCTGCTGCGGGGCTTTTTCAGTATTAGCAAACTTTATCAGAAGCTTGCTGATGAATTCTCTTACAGGGGGAGCAGCACAGTGAGGCAGACCCGACGTCGAGATGGTGACGATGATGATGATGTTGATGTCGGGTCGAGCGTGCCCGAGGCAGAGTTCGGGGGTACAGAGCTGGTGGCACAATGTGTCCCTAGGTCATGGGTGGTGGCCTTGATAGAAGCCAGTCGTCCTGAGGGCATTAGCTTTGGATTCCAGCGAATATTAGTCTTTTTTTTTTTTTTTTTGTATATAAGAAACCTGTACATACATTGTTATATAATGCAATATAATTGTATATGATGCAAAATATATTACACATGCAAACTCAAATACACACAGAAAACAAAACTATACCAAACATCTAAAAGGTAATGGCACGCTGTATTCTTGGAAAGGGAGTTTATGAGAATACACCTTCGGATCGGAGTGGGCTTTTCTGGTGATACGGGAACGGAGAGATGGCCGCCTCCCTTGTTTCTTCGGCGCACTGTGGCTATTGAACCCGTGTTCATAGCCATTTTTCATAGCCTTTCTCCTTTCTCGCGATCAGACATAGGAGCAGTGGACGGTCGGACAGATAAACCAGGATACCAGACAGAATTTCCAGCACAGTAATAGGGTACTTGACGTGGCCATATAGGAGGTATGGCGCGGCGCCAAGGGGGCTTCATGGTGGCGCCATGGCTTTCTCCTGTGCAGCCACTGTTCATTACTATTCATGCACTGTGCACAAAAACGTCAGTTTCTTCGATTTTTGGTATAAAATCATGATCACATTTTTGGGTTCAGGTGCCTACTGTCCTGGCGGAACGTCATTATAAATTGGGACATGTTGAAGGGATCCGCTAGGTTTTGGTCTCCTCAAGACCATCTGTTTAACTTCGACTTGAATGGGATGTGCCCCACACTTGAATAATTCTGTGCGATGCTGGGGGTGGCACGTTCTCGTCAGATCGCAGTACCTGCCTATAGGAGACGTCCATACATGGCTATTCGGGAGCTTTTTCACACTACCCGCCAGGCCACTCTAGGTTTCTTTAATGGAGAAACCTTTAATCTAACTGTCCTCCCTGGGGTCTTCACAGAATATAGGGAGGATGATGTAGATTACTTGCGGCGTAGGCTGACGGCACTCTTCCTCTGTCTGGTAGGGAGATATCTGTTAGTGGGTCCACCCGGATTTGTTGATGTTCGGGTCGTGGACCTTGCATTACAGGCTCGAGATTGCCGGTTGAATATTGTTCCAGTGATTTTGGCGGAGATCTTCGCGGGCCTGACTACTTTTGCCAGCGGTGAAGAATTGTTCCCTACCGGTAGGCCCGTTTTGATACATATGTGGCTGGAAGAGCATTTTCTATGGGTTCTGGCTCCCGTGCATATGATCCGGCCCTTTACGATGTTCCTGGCCATCTTCCCCAGACCAATTACTCTGAATTAGATTGGGCTGACCATTTTTACCACCGGGGTTCCATAGACATAATCTGGGTAATTCATCATTGGGAGATCCGGCGTTTTCTTCGACATTCCGCTGAATATAGTCAAGTGGTCATATTAGGCATTGAGCGGACCTCCTTTTATCAGCCGAACCGGATCTTACGCCAATTTGGGAGAGAGCAGGTGATCCCGGACACAACTCGTCCCATATATATGGAAGTGGAGAATACCGACGAAGACTTGGGTCCCACCATTCAGGGCATGTGGCATCGGGATTCTAAGAGGCTAGAGGTAGTCTTTCCATTTGTTGATTATATGCTTCTGTCCTATGGGTACTTGGCATGGATCATGGTAGCTGCCGAGGGGCCGCCCCGCACTATCAGGCGTGGATTGAGAAATTTGCTGGGTCGTCATGTGACTAACGGGATTAACGCTCGCCTGATGGAGATAGGCAAGGATATTGACAGCTCGAGGTTAGTCATTCCTCAGGCTTTGGAGGCAGAGTTTCGGGTACATGGTCTTGATGCCCGTATAGCCCCTGGACCAAATACTGCGGGTCCCAGCAATACATCCCATAGATTAAGCAATGCTAGTAGGCAGCATAACCCATGGGAACTAGAAGTAGCTGCTCCCCCTCCCCAGACTGGTTGGGGCACGACTTTCAGAGCTGGCGGTAATGAGCCTCCACGGCTGAGCATGGCAAGCAGGCATGATAATCCGTGGGAACAAGAGATAGATGTTCCTCCTCCCCCACCTGGTTGGGGTACGGCTGTCAGAGATGATGGAGCTGGTCCGAGCAATGCAGCTATTCAGGAGAACGGAGGCGCTAATGATGAAGAAGAGGACAGTTCTGGTGGCTCACACACAGGTGAGACTAGAGCTTCCTCTGCGCCTCGCAGAAGGATCATATGGGCTCGGCTCGGTGGACACCGGAGACATTGATGGGCCACTTTGGGGCTAAATCTGCAAAAAAAAAAAAGGGATAGTTTCTGGGGAAATAAAGGGGGTACAGGCAATATATGGATATGTACATGCAATCAATGTATAATTTAAATGTATTAATAAATATTCCTAAGTTGCACCTTAGGACCCATAATATTATATTTTATGTGTTTTATTATGAGCTCCTGTCGTGGTTTTCCTTTCCTGTCAGTCGGGCCTCTGATATACTAAAGACTTGGAGGTAGTATGCCGAGGACTCAAATAATGCCTTCCCTCTCCTTTTTTTCTCCTTATTATTTATTTATTTTTATTATTATTTATTTATTTATTTTTATTATTTTTATATATTTTTTTATATGCCCTAACTTTTGCCTAGACCACCCTTTCAGGTTTTCAGCTTAGCGGGCCCTTATTTCTCCTTTTTATTGTTTTTTATATTATATTTTTTTATTATTATATTTTTTTATACATGCCCTAACTTTTGCCTAGGCCGCCCTTTCGGGTTTTCAGCCTAGCGGGTTGGAGAAGGAACCATCTGCTGTATAGATCAGGCATAGTACCTTTTGAGTTTGTCGAGGTTGGAGGGCTGGACAAGATCTTCTCCATCCTGGTTCGTGAGAAGCACGTCACCTCCTGACCGGATCTCCTTAACAATGTATGGTCCCATCCAGGGAGACTTCCATTTTCCCCTAGTATCAACATAACTAGGAGGTTTTTCTCGAAGCACAAGGTCTCCAACTTGGATGTCGCGGCCTTTGACTTTTTTATTGAAAGCCCAGGCGATGCGTCTTTGAAATGCTCGGGTATGCTCCAGGGCTAACAGGCGCCGTTCATCAATTAGGGCCAATTCTTCTAATCGCCCTTTGACCTAGTCAACTTCCGCTATGTCAGATTCCATCATCACTCTTAATGATGGAATTTCGACTTCTATCGGCAGCACCGCCTCCATGCCATATGCCAGAGAGTAAGGGGTAGCCCAGTGGGTGTGCGGACTAAGGTGTGATAACCCCAAAGGGCTAGTGGTAATTTTTCTGGCCAGTCTCTTCCTGTGTGAGCCATTTTTCTGATGATATTTTCAAGTGTTTTATTGGCTGCTTCAACGGCACCATTGGCTTGCGGCCGGTAGAGGGAGGATTTGTGTCTTTGGATCTTGAACTTGTCGAGTAGACGGTTCACGTCCCCTTCGAAATATGAGCCGTTGTCGGAGATTATCTCGAAAGGTACCCCATAGCGATATATAATATTGGTCCAGATGAATTCGGACACCTTTCGGGCATTCAGAACTTTGTAGGAAGAGGCTTCCACCCACTTTGTAAAGTAATCGACGGCTACCAGGACGTATTCATGGACATTGGATCCCTTCGGGTGAATTTGTCCTATGACGTCGATTCCCCATGTTGAGAAGGGTCAGGGGGCTATGGAGTTATATAAGACATGTAGGGGCACATGCTGTAGATTGGTAAAGCGTTCTCATTTATCGCAGTGCCGTACCCACCGAATACAATCAGTTTCAAGCGTGCTCCAATAATACCCCTGTCGGATAATTTTCTTGGACAACATATAGTCATTCATGTGGGGCCCGCTGGTACCACCATGCAGTTGATCCATGATTCGCTCAGCTTTAGCCTGATTGACACATAATAAGTTGAGGCCTTGATAGTGCCTCTTATACAGGCTGCCACCGCTGAGTACAAATTGGGAGGCCCACCTTCGCAGGGAGACTCTTCCTTTTTTATCTAGGCCAGGAGGATAGATATCTTTCTGAAGCAGATTTAGGATATCAGCATACCAGGGCTCGTGATCTGCTTTAGGGGCTGCATTAATTTTGAAGCAGTATGCCAGAGCGACCTTCTTCCCGACTACGAATGGCTGAACATTAGTTTCTGCGGGAATCTGGACTAACGACGCTAGAGCAGCTAAGGCATCGGCGAATTGGTTTCTATCTCGTGGCAGATAATGGAACGAGATAGAATCAAATTGGGCGAAGTGCTGTTAGTTTGGCATGATAGAGCTGAAGCTGGGGATCTTGAATTTTCCATCTCCCTTCAACTTGATTTATAATTAGAGCAGAGTCTCCATAGACTTCGAGATCTTTGGCTCCCCCTTGGAGAGCTTCTTCTAGGCCAGCAATACAGGCTTCATATTCCGCTATATTATTTGAACATTCGAACTCCAACCTTATAGCCAGCGGAGTATGAGAATCAGCCGGATCGATGATAAGATTCCTATGCCAAAGCCTCTTTTGTTTGCGGCTCCGTCAAAGAAGATCTGCCAACTGGTGTCATGGTCAGTGATTTCCAGGACACCTTCGTCTAGGAAACCATGCTTAGTTGCATCTTCGGCCTTCAAGGGTAGATCGGCTAAGTGGTCTTCAATCACGTTCCCTGTGATAGATTTGAGTGTGACATAGGTTATGTCAAACTCGTTGAGAAGAAAGGACCACTTGACTAGTCGGCTAAACAGTGATGGCTTACCAAAGATATACTTGATAGGGTCCATTCTCGATATGAGTTTTTTGGACCTTCCTTGGAGATAGGTTTTGAGCCTCTAAGTGGCCCAGACTAGGCCGGTGCAGCTTTTCTCCAGTGCTAAATAATTTAGCTCGCTTCCTTGCAGCTTCGTACTAATGAAGTATATAGCATTTTCAATGTAGGAATTTTCTTTCTCTTGGGCGAGCATAGCCCCTATTGACGTGTCTGTGACGGTTAAATATATGAGGAGAGGCTTATGTGTATGGGGTGGAGCTAGCACAGGGGATTGGTAAGGTAGGCTTTTATTTTCTTGAAGGCTAGCTGGCACTTTCGTCCCAGACTTGGTCAGTATTCTTTTTTAGGTGTTTAAAGAGGGGCTCACATGCGGTTGTCAGCTATTTGATGAAACGGCTGATATACTGCAATCGGCCTAGGAAGCCTTTGACTTTCGGTCAGATTTTTTGGTTGTGGCATCTCTAAAATGGCTTTGATCTTTGTTGGCTCGATCTCGATGCCCTGCTCGATCACTAAGAATCACAGGACCTTGCATTTGGTAACCCCAAATGTTCATTTGGTGGGGTTTAGCTTCATCTGGTGCTTCCTTAACCTTTCGAAAAAATTTCGAAGGTCTTTGATATGGGCACCGTTGGCGTCGCTGGAATGCATGATCATGTCATCAACATAGACCTCCATTTCTTTGTGGATCATGTCATGAAAGAGGGTGGTGGCAGCCCTCTGATAGGTAGCTCCGGCATTCTTCAGCCCAAATGGCATGACAGTATAGCAATAAGTTCCCCAGGGAGTAGTGAATGAGGTCTTCTCCTGGTCATCTGCTGCCATTTTGATTTGATTATAGCCCAGCATGCCGTTGACGAAGGATCGGAATTTGTGAGCAGCGATGGCGTCTACCACAATATCAATATTGGGTAAAGGGAAGTCATCTTTGGGCGACGCTTTGTTGAGGTCGCGGAAGTCTACACAGATTCGGACTTTCCCGTTGGGCTTGGGAACGGTCACTATATTGGACAGTCAGATCGGGTATTCAACTACCCGAATGAAGTTGACGCACAGCTGCTTCATGATTTCTTCTTTAACTTGTAGTGACCATTCTGGCTTGATGCGGCGGAGCTTTTGCTTGACTGGGCGAGATCCGAATATATGGGGATCCGGTGCTCGACTATGGCTGGGTCTAGCCCCGACATATCTTCGTAGGACCAGGCAAATATGTCCACGAACTCTTTAAGGAAATCAATAAGTGCAACCCTTTCAAAACCTTGCAAGTAGCTGCCGATTTTGATTTCTTTGATTTCATTGTCCAGCCCCAGATTGATAGTGGGCAGGTCTTCAGTTGCTGCTGATGAATGGCTCTGTTCCTGGTGCTCAACTGACTTTACAAGCTCAAGCAAATGATTTTTATCTTTTGGGTCCATTTCATTAAACGACTCATTATCATAATTATTATTATTTAATGCATCTTTTAATGTAGGTGCAACTAAGGAATAAGCAAAGACACTTAAATTATCATTAAAAGCAAACTGTACAGGGTTTATTACATTGTTGAGGACCTGGGGTTTGAGATCCTCCGCTTTAGGTAGCGGATCGGTAGATGACCAATCCGTAAAGCTAGGGGAAGGAATAGGGATAGTATATCCAAAATGGTCCACTAGGTCTACGGGTGTCAGGAGCGGGCCGGTCGTGGTATACCAGTTCTGTAGAGGCTTATCAGTAATAGGTTCAAAAGAAGCAGGGAGCTCTTTATAATAAGTGCCTCCATCTATCATACCCAAGAAACTGTCTCCTAGACCATCATCATCTAGCAAGACCAAAGCATAATCATCTTGGTCTATAGACTAAGTATTTTCAACAAGGATGCCTTATATGCAAGGCTACTGGGCTCCGGTAACTGCTTCCATTCTATCTGTAAGAAGACTGACATCTTCAAAGATTTCCCAACCAGGGCATCTTTTCCCATTCTGGTCTAACCAGGCTCAGGAAACATGAGATAGGCTTCAGTTTCCCCCTTTCTTACAAAGTAACCAATTAGGGTTTTTCTATAAGGCTGGAGAGGGGGATATTTATAAGGATGCCTTTCTCTTTCTGCCTTTCTTTTCTCACACTTTTGTTTCATGACTGCGGCTACTTCAGCTGGGGTAGGCGTGCATCCTAAACCAAAAGGAAGGATACATTCCTTAAATTCATCTTGGACTAAATTAACAAGTCCTTGCTGATTTCTGCCGAGACCCAGACCAGACATATAATTCATTTTTTGAAACATGTTTAAAGGGACCATGTTTCCTAGGGAGGTGACTTTCTTTCCAATGATGTCAGTTTCTCGACCACATTCAATGGTGTTCACCATAGCTTGGGGTATAACCTCAAAGCCACTGAGGAAAATACCAGTGTCTTCATACTCTATCTCGAGGATTGGGATATCCTCGTTTTCCTTATTCTCCACGATCTTATCAGCCATAATAATTACTATGTGGTCATCGTGGATGAATTTGACACGCTGGTGTAATGAAGAGGCTACCCCCTTTACCCCATGGATCTAAGGGCATCCCAACAACAGGCTAAAGGTGGCTGGTATATCAAGGACTTGGAACTCAACCGGCATATTTAACGGCCCAATAGTTAGCATTAAAGTGACCACCCCTAAGACACATCGACTGGTGTTGTCGTATGCCTTAACTGTCTGCGAGGAAGGAGTGAGTTCTGATATCTTTGTTCCCAGTTTGGCTAACGTGCTGGCGGGACATACATTCAGTGAAGACCCATTATCTATCAGAACCCGGGGAACCCATTTCTCCAAAATTCCCACAATGATATGAAGAGCATCAATGTGGTTAGTTCCTTCCTTTGGCAAATCTAGATCAGTGAACATTATCACGTTCCCAAAGTGAATGTTCCCGATCATCTGAGTAAGCTCATTTGGGGAGGTTTCAATTGGAATGACTGCCTGACTTAAAGACTTAGCCAGTGTATCACGGTGGGTCTTAGAAGCACATAGTAAGCCCCAGATGGAAATGTTGGCCTGAGTTTTCTTCATCTGAGCTAATAGAGTATCTTCCACCGCTTTAGCCCCAATATCTGTTTCTTTATCTTTGCCAGAGTGGTCACCTCTTTCCGGGTTTGGCTGGTAGGCTCGGCCAGATCTGGTAAAGTGGCTAACATCTCCACCAACCCAAGTGACTTTTTCAATATTACATGTATTTTGGCTACCCAGGATGGTGTCCCAAGAGAACATATTACAGCTAGGCTCTTTTGTGGATAAGGATGAAGGAAAGGGAACAAGGATATATGGAAGTGGATGTTTATTGACTTCAAACTTGGGCACACATGAGTTTTCATCAACCTCAATCATATTGATTTGAGTTAGGGGGTTATTGATTGTATTTGGTCTGGGTGGAGGCTTTTCAATAACCTTATCATCTATAAGGTCCTGGATAGCATTTTTGAGAGTATAACATTTATCGGTGAGGTGACCACTGGAGCGATGGTATTCACAGTACTGGGCATGGTTCCAATTCCTGGGCAGGGGGTTTGGTGGCTTATAATTCTCTAGAGGCTTTAGCACTCCCTTTGCCATTAGCCCCTGCAGTATCACAGACTGGGGAGCTTGCAATTCATCATAATACCGGTTTACCCTGTTCTGATTTCTGAAATTTCTACCAGGGCCATCATTTCCTCCCACTGCATTGACATACATGTCTGACCCATAGTACCATGGAACAGAACTATAATTCTGGGTAGAAAATGGGGTTGAGGCATTTCCTACCATATTGACGGCTGGTGCTGGTGCGGCTGTCTTTCCTTTGGGATAACGGAAAGAACTAGGAGGCGTATTGGTTTTTAGTTGTCCAGTCCGTATATCATCATCAATACGGGCTCCTATCTCCACAATTTCTTTGAAATTGGTGTAGGGGAGATACCACATATGTTTAAGGTAAATGGGCTGGAGGTTTTTAATGAACATTTTGCATGACTCGGCCGGATCAGGTCTGTCAAAGGTTGGTGCCAACTTCCTTTTCCACCTGACTGCAAACTCAGCACATGTTTCTTTCTCCTTTTGGGTGCACGACTCAAGGTCCCTTCTATTTTCAGGATTGGTGTTGTATTTATATCTTTCAAGGAACGCCTTAGCTATCTGGTCCCAAGTATTCAGGGTGCTGCTATAGGACAACATTAACCATTGTTTAGCAGCCCCTATTAAGGTGAGGTGAAAATTGGAAGCCATAGCTTCAAAGCTAGCTCCCCTTGACTGCATGCCAATGGAATAAGATCTCAAGTGGAATATAGGGCATCCAGTCCCATCAAACTTTTCTATGTGAGGCATTTGGAGGCACATGAGATGTTGATGCTTCCTGGGGGACCATAGGGGAAGAGTTCACCTCACCACTGGATTTTAAACTTTGTACCAGACTAGCTATTTGGCTCATCATGCGATCAGTCGCTGCACCCAGATTCTGGTCTAGCCACTGCTGCATTGCTGGAGTTGGAGCGTACCCTGGAGCCCTTGAGTCTGTACCCATAGCAGACTATTCACTCTCTACTGCCATACTGCTCGGATCTGTACCTTCTGAACTGATTCTGCCCTTGTGTGATCTGAAACTAATACCCTCTGTTCTTATTTCTGCACTACTTTCTCGTACTAACCGGCCAGTATTATCTCTGCCTTTCCAAATTTGGGCCAGGTTTATGAGGAAAATAGGTTATGGAAGAGGTATCAGAAGGCTGGCTGAAGCCTTTCTGGGCTTGGAGTATAGCGTGCCTTTTATTAGTATATTTTATTATTATTTATTTTTGTTCCCTACAGTTGACCAGATAAGCACCTGCTTTATTTTGATGGTCTCAGGACTTTTCCTGGAACAATGGATTATTTCTCCAGAGTATAGGACCAACGTATTCCACCTGCCTTTCGACTCCCCAGGACCAGACTGATCCCAGCGAAGGGCCTATACTCTTTATAGGATCCACCATTCGAAATGGTCTAGGTCGAGCATCAAAGAATAATAAATCAGCCCCTGTTTATTATTTATTATCGTTATCATATTTTTTTTGCGCACTTTATTTTCATTATATTTTTTTACTTGCGCATTATATATATATATATATATATATATATATATATATATATATATATATATATATATATATATATATATGTTTGATTTTTTTAATATTTTTTTGATAGGGGCTGACTCACAATTCAGAGATGCAAAAACTGGTCGGTCTATGAAGTGTCATGATAATCTATATGCATTCTAGCATTGGTTCATGCAGGGGGTAGGTTGGCCATGGTGTAGGGTAACATTCGAAATATACCTATATGTGTGCACGTGTGTGCGGTATCCAAAAAAAAAACAGTAAAGTCTTTATTTATTTTCAGATACTCCCGTTCAGCTTTTAGACCTGTTTGATACAGGTCGGTGCTTTCATCTCGACCAAGGTCTTGATCTTTTCCGGGTTAGCCTTGATTCCCCTCTCGTTTACCATGTAGCCCAAAAAATTTCCCGCGGTTACCCCAAAGGCACATTTGGAGGGGTTCAACGTCATCTTGTTCGCTCTAAGGTTTTGGAAAGTTTCGCACAAGTCTCCTACATGGTTTGATTCCTTGGTTTTGATCACCATGTCGTCGATGTAGGCTTCGACGGTCCTTCCTAATTGATTTCCAAAAACCTTATTAACCATTCTTTGATGCGTTGCCCCTGCATTTTTCAGGTCAAAAGGCATCATGTTATAACAATAGAGAGCTCCTACAGCTCTGAAGGCAGTTTTTGCTTGGTCATCCCTGTGCATTCTGATCTGGTGGTATCATGAATAAGCGTCGACGAAGCTTAGGATCTTGTATCCGGAGATTGAATCGATGAGCTGGTCTATTTCCGGCAAAGGGTAGCAGTCCTTCGGGCTTGCTTGGTTCAAGTCGATGAAGTCAACACACATCCTCCATTTGTCATTCAATTTTTTCACCATCATTACATTAGCGATCCATGTGGGGTAATGGATTTCTTTGATGATCTCGGCCCGGAGTAACTTTGCTATTTCATCTCTGATCGCCTCCTGCTTTTTAGGCGAGAAATATCTTGGCCTCTGTTGAACGGGAGGATATTTGGTGTCGATGGATAATCTGTGCTCGGCTACCTCTTCACTGATTGCTCCCATGTCCTCATCTTTCCTTACGATTACATCGGTGTTGTCTCTTAGGAATTGGATGATGGTCGTTCGCTCTTGTTCCGGTATTTCAATCCCGACCCTGATTTTTTGTTCGAGGTAGTAAAAGTTGATGATCACTTCTTCTAGGTCCTCCAGCAGTTGCAAGACGGGAGATCTCTGGTATCCAGGATGTCCAATTCTATCTTCTCCTGTCTTTCCAAATTACCGGGGCCAATGACCTAGGTAATTGGAGTTGATTGCTATGGGGTTGAGGATTCCTCACCGAGACCCCTTGCTCGCTTAGGTTTGCTTGGCTCCAAAATGCTTTCCTCCGACGTCTCTGGCGCCTTGAGTTTCTTTTCCGTTTCTCTTTTCACGCCGATGATGTGTTCCAGAGTGGTTCTTGCGACATTCCTCAGGATTCTGTCACCTTTAGGGGTAGTGTACTTGATCCTTTGGTGAGCCAAGGAAGCGACCAATTGGAAACTCGCTTGAGCGGGTGAGCCGAGGATAACATTATAGGGGGAGGGGAGGTCGAAAACCATGAAGGTGACATTCTCGCTTCTGCTCATGTCGCCTTCACCGAGGTCAACCCAGAGAGTGATCATTCCTTTTTGTGGTTGCTTTGTGACCTGTGAACCCCTCCAACTGAAGGTGGCATGGGGTTAAGTTGGAGTCTTCGAATCCCAACACGAGAAAACATGAGTAGTACAATACGTCCTTTCCAGCTCCCGTATCGATTGACAGCCGTTCGACCAAACTGTTGTGAATGCCGACCTGAAGCGTTAACGGCTATGTGCGAGCTATTGCGCTGGAGGCCAGCTCGGCTTCGTGAAATATGATTTCACGCTCGACAACGCTATTTACCATGGATTCAACCGAGTAGGTGAGGCTGTTAATTATGTTCTTCAGCTGGGTGATGCTCGGGACTTCGGGTCGGATTGTATTAATGATGGGCTGCTTGTTTTGCTGCGGGTTGTCGCCTTCGGGGGGTCTTTGTGCTAGGGCCCGATTGTTCGGTTCCCTTCTCTCGAATCTTTTATCTCCGTTGATTATCCGTTGGATTGCCATTTTTAATTGGACGCATTCCTCAGTCCAATGACTTACGTCATTGTGGAAGGCATATCTCTTTCTTGGGTTTCAATGCTCGAGCGGGGCCCACATTGGGTTCGGCGGCTGTATCTTACTTTCTGAGAGAAGGACATTCATGACGTGTGTTATTGGGCCCTTTAGTGGGGAGAACTCTTCTGGTCCATAGTCTCGTCGTGCGCCCCTTCTTTCCCCGAAGAAACTGCTGCGGGGCTCTTCCTTTCTTGCCTCAGACTGAGGCTTTGCCGACCGGCCTCTTCCTTTTCCCTGATGCATTTTGCTTCCACCTGATGTTCGTTCGACGGTGTTAGTTGCTCCGGAGGACGTTTTGAGGGACGATCCAACCGTGGTGGGCTGCTCACCGTCCAATAATGGCACCCTCTGGGCGACCAGGAATATTTCGCCGATCGTATGCTGAGGTCTCATCAACAGCTCGGATCTGCAATTTCCTTACTAAGTCCTGCCCCAAAGCGCATTCTGACTGAGGCGTCCGGAATATCGGGGATCTGAGCCAGCGTATCTTTGAATCTTGCCATGTAGGACAACACTGATTCCCCCGGTTCTTGTTTGATGCTGCACAGATCTATTTCGTTCTTGGGGAGGGCCCTGGCCGAAGCAAATTTGTTTAGGAAAATAGTCCTGAAGTCTTCCCAGCAAGCGACCGATTCGGGGGAAAGCCCATTGTACCATTGTTGGGCTTGCTTCTTGAGGGTGTCGGCGAAGACGAGGCACCATATGTCATCAAACTTGGTTGCGATGGTCATCTTTAGCTCGAAGCCTGATACATGATCCAGGGCCGTCGTGGTACCGTTATAGTCATCGAAATGAGGTATCTTTACTTTCGAGGGAACGACCACCTCCCGGATGCGTTTTATGAATGGCCCCCTATCTTGGCTAACTTCGTAACCGCTCCGCTGCTTTGTCTGGCTTCGACCTTCTCCATCCAGGCCCTTATCCCGGCATCAGTGATAGGCTTGTCTGTGGGGGCCGAGCCTACTGCGGGGGATGGTGTTGCGATGGCTTGGGCCGAGGTACATGCTTCCTCGATCCTAGGGATTTTCGCCATCGGGTGAGAGGGGCGCGGGGTCTGTGTGCGTGCCTGGTTAGTCAAGGCACGTGGTTATGACTCTTCTTCCTCGCTATGTGCTGGCTGGTCTTCTACCTCGGCCGGGAATTGCAACCGCGCATGTATATTCGATTTCTATCCGTGACCCCTTGGTTCTTGGGCCGAGCCATTCTTTTACATGCGAGGTGGATTTTGCCGTTGGTCTTGGTAGGTCAGCCTCTCCTAGCCTTTGCCATACCGAGCCCGAGTGAGCAAGCAGTGTGCTGTGTATATGGATTACAAGTGCAGGCCTTAGGGCTGCCGCTGCCCTTTGTAGCTCATACATTCGAGTCTCAGCTTGTCGGATTCTAGTGAGGAGGTCTCACTGATTCTCCTAGTAGGAATACTCTTCGCCCAGCCCCTCCTAATCCCTAGGGGCCTTCAGGTTTCCGAGGGGCCGCTTGGCGCCTTTGCGAGTATTGGATGCGCCCGGGCCTAAAGAATGGCCTTCTTCAAGGTCGTTACTTGGGGTCGCGTTAGTTTTCCCCCTCGTCAACCTTTGGGCCAGTGCGAGTCTCCTCTGAGCCCTAGCAGACAGTTCGCGTAATGGGGCGGTCGATTCCTGCCCTACAAGGGGGGCAAGGTTTGAGTCGCCTTTTCCCTCGTTCTGTCTCGCGGGTTCTTCTGGGTGAGTGGAGGCTGCAGCGGTTATGTTCTTGGAATTTGGCCTTTTTGATTTCACCATACTTCGTTTATCTTTGCACAAAAGAGGTTTTAGGAAAATGAATAGAAATTTTCCCGGCAATGGAACCAAACTGATCATGCAAAAACGATGATCTTGTCTTATGTTAGCACGAGACAACAGAATATGGTGAGGGAATAATAAATCAAAGAGGATATCTTGCTGATCACTGTTCCAAACATTAACAAACCCTCTCTAACACTTGAGTTAGGGCAGTTACATTGACTAATGCTAAGTTGAATTGAAGGGATGAGATTTTAGGCAAAAATACAGGAAACATATATGGTTTCAGACTAAAACTAATCAAGATTCTTGGAAATTCCTCTTGGGGGAACCTTCCAGATCTCACTTCTCTCCTTTTTTTTTGGATCCCCCTTTCGTAGCCTTCCATTCCCTTTTTATATCCTATTGGACCGTGGCATAGTTGTCCCTGAAATGGGAGGTGGCCTCTTCTTATTGGCAGGGTCGGGCGGCCCTTCATCATTCTTCTGGCGCTGAATTAGGTGAATGATTTGAAAAGATGGACGTCTGTCAAGGGAGCAGTTAGCTGAATGTGGTAGTACTTTTGTTGTATGATCAGTTTATGAGGCAGAGCTATAATATAATGACTTCATCGGGGTGTGTGCCACGTTGGGACGAGCGCTGCCGACCCACTGTTGCTCGGCGAGGGTCGGATCAAGGATCCTTTTCTCAAGAGTGTTGGCTATGCTCGCCCAGTAGCTTGATAAAAGTTGTCCGTAAGTCGGTACTTACAGAATTCCTTCGATGGGTCCGTTCTTTGGTCAGCATGATAGCAACTGATCCCGTCTCAGACCAGCTCGGAGAGGGTGGGTCCAGGTCAGCTCCTGCCGAGTCCCTTCAGTTTCTTTTTTTCTCAAACCCATTTGGTTATTTTTTTCCAGATCTGTTCGTTTTCTTGCTGTTTTGGGCTCTTTGGAGTATACCTGCTCTTGATTTCAATGCTTATGCATGCAATTTATATGCTAGATTGATGCAATTTGACAATTTTACATAACAAAAATATGAAATTTGTGTTATTTAATTTTGCGATGCATACTTGAGCAATTGGTACTATTTGATTCTGCGATGCATATCTCATGTAACTGATATATCTTGACTATATGATGTATGCTTGGGTCAAAGATATTTTTTATGATGTGTGCTCATGCAATAGACTTTTCAAATACATGGTGCATTTTCTTTCTATCAGATATATTTTTTCATATGCATGTACGTACTGCAGATATATTTTGTATACAAAAATGCAACAGACATGCTTTATAGGATGTATGCAAAAATGAAATATTTATCATTTTTCATTGTTTCTATTTATTTATGCCGCAATCATATCTTTGTTTATGCAATGGAGATGTGTTTCTAAATGAAATTTATGCAAATGCAATTTTTTTTATTATTTTGTTTTGAATACATGCAAAATGCAACATGGATATTTTATGCAACAATATACATATTTTGACATGCTTAGTAGGATTAGCATGATATTATGGCATGTATGGGGGTTTAAAAGATAAGATTTTTTACCTTCCCATTTTTTTTTCTGATTCTGAGATGCCGCTATTTTTTTCTTCTCTATTTTTTTTCAGGCACGTAGAGCTCCAACCGGAATTCGGGCCAGCTGTGACAAGGTCGCGACTATCTATAACTTGATGCCCTTGCCAGCACAGCTTCAGGTAGAGTCTTCCGGCTTTGGCGTTTTTCTGCGAGCCAGCCGAGCCTTTCGTCCCTTTCATAGCTATCTTCCTACCTTTGAGGTCTTACGGGACTATTGGTGGGACACCACCCACACTTTCCATTTCAGCTGGGGAGAGGCCACATTGACTCCATGTGATTTTGCCACAATTACGGGCATTTCTACCAGCATTCGTAGAACTTTGGAACCGGACTACACCCTCCGACATCAGCATGACGTAGTAGAGGATCTTTTGGGTTTTGAGCCCGAGTACAAGACTGCCGACGAGATTAAGATTGGCAGTGTCAGGAGTTGGCTGGTAGAACATACCGGGCAAGTTGATCAGAATAATAGCGAGGATGTAACTTGCGTTGCTAGGGCATTCTTGTTTTTCTTTCTGGGGGTATCATTATTCGCCAACTCACTACTTTGAGGATTTCTGTCCTTGGATGTCTGCAGGATCTAGACCACGTCATTGATTATGACTGGGGGCAGGCAGGCTTGGCTGAGCTTTATGCTTCTATGGATAGGCCAGCCGTAATGATTCGCCAGTTCTTAACGGTTTTGCCCTAGCTTGAGAGGTATCCTTTTCTTTTTCCTTGCTTTCGATTTTTGTCAGCATTTCTTTTCTTTTATATATTTTTCTTTGCTTACTCTTTTTTTTCTTTCTCCTTTTTTTCTTGTAGGTCTGGGCCTATTCTATCTTTCATTTTACTCCAGGCCCATTGCGTAGCCGCATTCACGAGCCACCGTTTATGGCTGAGTTTATGAATGCAAACCGAGTAGAGGACGACTGGGACGACAAATTTCTGGATGAGATAAGGATGCGGGACAGGATCACGAGCTTGAGCTCAGGCACCATGCACTTATATCCCTGGAGGGGTTTGGCTGGGCCTTAGAGCGGACCCGCTCGGTATATTTCTTTGCTTTTTCATACTTGCATAATTTTTTTTCTTTACTTTTCTCTTTTTCTTTTCGATGCTGACATATATATATATATTTTTTTTATGCTTTACACCTTCTTTCCCAGGTTGATGCTTCTTCATACAAGAAGGCGGTGAGGGGTTTTCTCAACGTCACCATGTTATATCAACGGCTTCTAGATGAGTTCTCTTGCCGAAGGAACGATGCTGTCAATCAGGCTAGGCGCCGGGGTGAGGATGATGATGATGATACCGCTGGCGGGTCGAGTCATGCTCGAGCAAGAGGACGGGGTACATGATTGGTAGGACCGGCCCTCGGGTTATGGGTAGAGATTTAAGTAGGAGTCGATCTTCATGTGGACATTAGCTCCTTTTCCTGCATTTATTAGCTTTGTGTTATACTAGACACTGTATATATTTCTAAATGCATGGTATTTTTATTCTACAATGCATGGCATAAATATGAAGATTCAATTATTCTAAGAATAAAAGAAATCTAAATTGTTTATCTAAGATAATGGCACACTGTAGTTTAAGGACATGGGTTTGGAAGGGTACACCTTCAGATTTAAAACGGGCTTATCTAGAACTCTGTGGGGAAGAAGAGGCAGCCGCCTCTTCCTGTGTGTGATATTTTCTTATCCGTAGGTGAAGGCTATTGCCTAGCTTCGGTCCTTTCTTGCCTTCCTTGTGAACGAACAAGGGCAACAGTGGAGCAACCGGAGCCAGAAACGGGGATACCAGGTAGTTTGGGAATACAGAGGTGGGACCCCTGGGCGCCGCCCATAGAGGCTGTGGGCGCGACTCCTAGAGTTGCCATGGGTGGCACCAATGGCTTCTCCTGTGTTGTCCTGTTTCAACCACTGTTTGTGTAATGTGCTTAATATTCGTCTGTTTATTCGATTTTCAGTATAAAAAGAAACCGAGGCAGCGTTTATATTCACCATTCATCTGCCTTTCTTTCTCCTCTCGAGCCATAATCAGTTCTGAATTCCCTCTTTGTTTTGTCTCTTTCTTCTTTAGCCGGATATAAATTTTTTACCTCTTTCCAGAAATGGCCGCACCTTTTCACACAGCTTTGGAAATGGAGATATATGAGAATGCGTTGGATCTCTGGATACTTTCCTTGAGAGAAGAGGAGCGAGATTGGTTCGAGCACATTTATGGCTACTCGATGCCTGCTGTCATGGCGGACTCTGCGCATTAATTGGGAGATGCTGAGGGCAGCGTCCAGGTTTTGGTCAGTGCAAAGCCATGTTTTCAATTTCTGCTTGAACGAACTGTGCCCTACTTTTGAGGAGTTCCACTACCCTTCAACTTGATTTATGATTAGAGCAGAGTCACCGTAGACCACCAAATTTTTGGCTCCTTTTCGGAGAGCCTCTTCTAGACCGGCAATACAGGTCTCATACTCAACAGTGTTATTCGAGCATTCGAACTCCAATCTGATGGCTAGTGGAGTGTGGGAGTCTACTGGATCGATTAGCAGTATTCCTATGCCGAAGCCTCTTTTGTTGGTTGCACCGTCGAAGAACATTTTCCATTTAGTGTCATGATTGGTGATCTCTAGGACACCTTCATCTGGGAAATTGGGCTCTGATGCATCGTCTACTTCTAGGGGCAGATCAGCTAAATGGTTCGCGGTCACACTACCTTTGATGGATTTGAGCGTGACGTTTGTGATATCATATTCATTGAGCAGAAACGACCATTTGGCTAATCGGCTGGAAAGTGATGGCTTGCTGAAGATGTATTTCATAGGATCCATTCTAGAGATGAGCTTGATGGGCCGAGCTTGCAAGTAGGTTTTGAGCCTTTGCTCGCTTCCTTGTAACTTCCTACTTACAAAGTAGATGACATTTTCAATGTACGAGTTTTCTTTTTCTTGCGGGAGCATAGCCCCTACTGCTGAGTCTGTGACGATTAAATATAGGAGGAGAGGTTTATGTGTATGGGGAGGAGCTAGCACTGGTGGGTTGGCAATGTATTTTTTGACTTTTTCTTAGGCTAGCTAGCATTTTTCGTTCTAGACTTGGTCAGTGTTTTTCTTTAGGAGCTTGAATAGAGGCTCACACGTGGAGGTCAGCTGTCTGATGAAACGACTTATATATGGCAATCGACCCAGGAAGCCTTTGACTTCCGTTGGAGTTTTTGGCTGCGATATGCTTATGATGGCTTTGATCTTGGCTGGCTCTATCTTGATGCCTTGCTCGGTGACTAGGAAACCCATGACTTTGCCCTTGGTGACTCTGAATGTGCATTTGGTCGGATTGAGATTCATCTGGTGCTTTCTTAACCTTTCGAAGAATTTTCGAAGGTCTCTGATATGGGCACCGTCTGTATCTTCGGAGTGCACAATCATGTCGTCCAAGTACACCTCGACTTCTTTATGGATCATGTCGTGGAAGAAGGTGGTGGCGGCTCTTTGATATGTAGCCCCAGCATTCTTGAGCCCAAAAGGCATGACAGTGTAGCAGTAAGTTCCCAGGGAGTGGTGAATGAAGTTTTCTCCTGGTCTTCTGCTGCCATTTTGATTTGGTTGTAGCCCAGCATGCCATCGACAAAGGATCTTATTTTATGCGAGGCCACGGCGTCTACCACAATGTCAATGTTGGGTAGAGGGAAGTCGTCTTTTGGTGACGCCTTGTTGAGGTCGCGGAAGTCTACACAGATCCGCACCTTTCCATTGGGCTTTGGAACGGTCACGATGTTTGACAGCCAGATCGGGTATTCAACTACCCGGATAAATTTGATGTGTAGCTGCCTCATTATTTTTTCTTCGTTCACTTGCAATGACCATTATGGCTTGATCCTACGGAGTTTCTGCTTGATTGACCGTGCATCGGGATAAGTGGGAATTCGGTGCTCGACAATGGCTGGATCTAACCCGGGCATGTCTTCATAGGACCATGCGAAGACGTCCACGAATTCTTTAAGGAGGTTGATCAGTGCTGCCCTTTCTGAACCTTGTAGGTAGCTACCGATTTTGACTTCTTTGATTTCATTGTTCAGCCCCAGATTGATAGCTGACAAGTCTTCATCTGATGATTGGTGCCTTTCTTGGTATTTGATTGACATGGCGAGCTCAAGCAAGTAACTTTTATCTTTTAGGTCCATTTTATTAAATGACTTATTATTAATGCTAATTAATCCGTCTTTTAATGATGGTACAACTAAGGAATACGTGAAGACATCTAGATTATCATTATTAAGAGCAAACTGTACAGGGTTGGTTACATTATTGAGGTCCTGGGGTTTGAGGTCCTCAATTTCAGGGAGCGGATTGATTGATGACCAATCCGTAAGGCTAAAGGAAGGAGGGGGAATAGTATATCCGAAACGGTCCACCAGATCTGCGGTCATTAGGAGCGGGTCGGTCGTAGTATACCAGTTTTGTAGGGGTTATCAGCAATAGACTCGAAATCGGTCGGGAGGTTTTCATAACTAGTGCCTCCATCTATCATTCCCAGGAAATTGTCTCCTAGACAGATGATAAACGTATTTTATACGTTTATATCAGGTACTTTTATGACTTAAAATGAGCAATTACACGAGGCTTTTGGCTACTGATATGTGTTTTTGAGTTGTATTTTGAGTTGTAGGGTTTTAGGTGAACTTTTGGGATTTATGAAGGTTTTAGTGAAGAATTCGAGGAAGGGTGCAAAGTGAAACCCTAATCCTAGATTTCTCCTCTCCATCAGGTCTTTACAACCGTGATTGCTTGTAACACCCCGTATTCTTGCATGTGCATTGTGTGCTTGACTTTATGTTTTCTTGTTGATTGTGAGCATGTTTACTTAGTCTATATATGATTTAGAATCATTCATGAAGCTCTTAACATGTTTAGAATCATGTAAGCTTGTTTGTTGAATCGTCGGTTCGATTGCCTTGTTTTGGCCTTAGCGATTTTTTCCCTCGTTGCTCGTTTTGCTTCTATTTCGTCGTGCGAAGTGTTCGTTGAGTTCTTGGCTTTGTATTCAGGTCATAACCATGTTGAAACAAGCCTTTTCCATGACCAAGTTATCCTAGTTTGATTGGTGTTTGATTGTTGTTTGATTGGTGTTTGATTCGTTAACCATTCGTCGCATAATTTGAGCCTTGTTCTACCTTGTTTCGGATGTTGTTCGGGTGTGTTTCCGACTTGTTTTGAGTTGGGTTAGACCTTAGAATGGTTGCCCATAAGTTTGGGACCATTTAGGACATGTTTAGACCAAGTTCAAGGGTTTAACGAGGCGGCCGCATCGAAATTTGAGCACTAGCCCGCCTCAAGTGCTGAGAGCATTTCAGAATCAGCCCAAGCCTCAGAAGTTGAGGCGCCCGCCTGGCTCTGGGTGAGGCGCCCGCCTCAAATGCTGGGAGCTCCTACGGGATTTTCCCCTGTTTTGCTGTTGGACGACTTTTGGCACCCAAACCCCTATCCAAACCTTTTCTAAACCTCACTTAAACCTCCCTAACCCTCCTCACTTATGTCCTAACATATCTAACTAGTTATAAGGATGGATTAAGAGAGCTTTGTTGATCTTTAAACCACACATTCAGATTTTTAAAGAGACCACAACCAAGTGACACTTGTCCCACTCAGAATTTCAGCAAATAAAAGCCACAACCTGATTGTTGACCTTCATTCTTCTCCTACACTCTCCAAAAACGTGGTTAGCTTCTCCCATGGTGTTCTCTTGAGTTCTTGGAGCTGCCTTCTTCTTCTTCCTTGATCCTTCACTCATTTGCCCAAGCCACCTTCATCAAAAGTATAAAGCTTGAAGAATAGATCATTATCAACCGAACGGTTTTCTCATTTGCTTTCTTTGGTGTAGTATTCAATTAAGTTACTCTTTCTCTTCTTCTCTTTAGTTCTCATTGACCCTAAGGAAACAAAGTTTATGATGTATGAGGTCAATGAGGACACATATATGCTTCCTATGCTCTCTTCTTGTGTTTTGAAAGCATGAACTTGCTAGGAGCATGTTTAGGAGGATTTTATGCTTAGTAAAGTTTATAATACTCTTTCATCTTGTTTATTCAAGGTTTTGAACATGTTAGAGACATGTATTATATATGTTGCTTGAATAAGTGCAATATGTGAATGCCCTAATTTGAGCCTACATTATATGTTGTTATGTTGAATGTGTTCTATCCTATAAACTGAACTCTCTGATGTATATGAATCACATTGCAATGCCTTGGTGAATTTACAACCTTGTTGAACTTAGAAATGACCTAGGTTGGGTTATGAAGCACATAGCTTCAATCTCTCCAAAATTGGGAATTTAGAGAAAAGACTCAACGGAGTCGACTCTAGGGAAGAATTGAACATGTTGAACTCTAATTTCAATCCCTACGAAGTTTGGACACCGTTTGATTGAGTTTACTCAAATATGAGCTTGATATAATTGTTTGCAAAGTTGTTATGAAAGATTGGTTTTGAGCAATTAATTGCCTTGACATGTTTTATGGTAGAGATTCATAACCTACTTTGTCGGATGAGTTCGCTCTTGTCGAATTCGGTCCTTAATTGGTTTAAGTCAAGTAAATATCTACTTGTGCATCACATTGAGTCCAGCTGGCATTATTTGGTTTGTTTATTAAGTCAGGGTGGGACGATACATCGCCTTCACGAATTGTGGGATTCGTGCTCGCTATGGATCGCCACACCCGGGACCTCACACACACCTCCACTGTGGGCCGCAGTGGGGAAGTAGCCCCTTTGCTGTATCAATACGTGCCGCACTGGCTTGCTAATGAAATCGAGTAGGTTCTCGGTATGAGTCGATGAATTCACATAACATCGATGGCACGAACTAGTAACAGAGTGTATTGCAGGAGCTACGAAGCGGCCGTGACTATATCATATCCTACTTGTATGATTTATTTTACGCACTTATGTGAACAATGTGCTAAGTGCCATATGATGATTATGTACTATAACTGTGATAAATGTCATGCTATAACATGAACATGCATTTTTAGTAAC
This sequence comes from Codonopsis lanceolata, assembly GCA_013146195.2. NCBI lineage: Eukaryota > Viridiplantae > Streptophyta > Magnoliopsida > Asterales > Campanulaceae > Codonopsis > Codonopsis lanceolata. Next base: position 91,353,002 of record CM028383.1, read on the forward strand.
TTACTAAGTCTTTCGACTTACCCTATTTGTTTGCTTTGTTTTCCTTAGATCCGAGCCGAGGAGACGGTTCGCGCTAGACTCGCCATACTTGCGTTTGGTTGCTTGTGAGCTCAAGGTTGCTCTTTTGGACTTTTGGTAGTTAGTCTTTTATTTTGGAAAGGACGTTGGGAAGCAAGTCACTTAGACTTGTCTTGGGAATTTTGTTGTTGTAGTAAACTTAAATATTAGATACTTATGATCTTTTGTATGCCGACTTATATGTCGTGCTTGTTTATATGTTAATGGTTCACTACAGTTTCTTCCGCTAAAGCTCGTTTAAAGTATTCTTGTGGTTGTTGTCTCCGGCATGTTGTGGCCGTTGAGGTTATTATAAGCATGTGTTAAAATTGTAGGAGTAGTTGTTGGGTTCAGTATGCGTCGCCGATGACTTGTTTATATTAAGTTGTTTTAGGCCAAGTGTAGCCGAGTTGTTATTCGTATGCAATGTTGCGCCACATGAATTTTATAATCCTACTTGCGCATGCTTGTGTTATTGACTATTTGGACGGCACGACTCGGGATCTCGCATTGGGGTCGGGTCGGTCATCTTGGTATCAGAGCTATAGGTTAGCTGTCGGCCAGGATAGGTTCCATGGCCTAGGTGGGTTGGTTATTTGTGTGTTGATTCTAACGTCGAGTGAATTCTTGTAGGGGTTCGATGGATAATCCTAGGGATGGCAATGGCTGTGGTAGAGGTAGGCCCAGGAGAGGTCCGGCCGAGCCTGAGGCTGAGGTACCGCCGCCAGAGAATTCGGTGGGTCCGGATATGGCAGAGTTACACCGTAGGTTGATGGCTTTTCTAGCAGGGGCAGGCCAGGGAGGTCAAGCTGAGTGAGCACCACCACCACCTCGACAGGAGGAAGTCGTACCACCACCGAGACCGAGGAATGACACCACTCTTCTAGAGATTCCTTAAGCCGAAGCCTAGTGCATTTCTTGGGGAGCCGAAACCTAGGGAGGCCGAGTTGTGGATGGAAGAGATGATTAAGGTGCTATCTATGTTGGGGTGTACCGGATGAAGAAAAGAGTCATGCTAGCAACCTTTAAGTTTAAGGGAGCATGAACATTGGTGGTGTGTTGAAGGAAAGGCTGGGGAGATTGACAAGTTCCTATCACTTGGGCTAATTTCAAAAGAGAGTTTAAGAATGAATATGTGTCGGATGTAGTTCGCAACAAAAGGGAGAAGGAATTCTATGATCTTGAGCGAGGTAGCATGGCGTGTGCGGAGTATTCCGCGAAATTCCGAATTGAGCCGTTATTGCATCGTATTCCGATTCCTCTTGAAGCACGGAGGGCATAAGTTTGTTAAGGGGTTAAGAACTGAATTTAGGAAACAAATTCTAGCACTTAAGCTCATTGATTATCAGTGCGAGTTGATAGAGCTTATGAGGTGGAGCAAGGATATTGAGGAGCAGGAACCTCAAGAATAATTCTAGTAGCCTACTCTGTAACACTAATCGGAAATAATTCAGGTAACGAAGGGGGATACCAAGGAAGCAGAGATAGGAGAGGTGGAGGCCAAGGTAGGCCACGCATGTGGAGCAGGGGGGGCAACAACACTTCTTCTACTCGGGCGGCAAAGGATCGCGTAATGAGACTATGATTTGTTCGTTACGTCGAAAGTCTGGACACACAGGTGATAGGTGTTGGGGAAAGACTGGGAAGTGTTACTATTGTGGTGATGGGACTCACTTGAGGAAAGATTGTCCAAAGCTTAAGGCCAATCAATCGGGTAGCGCCGGTCAGCAGTCTGGGGCTAAGAAAGATGGGGATGGTAAACCAAAGGTGCAGGGCCGCGTGTTTGCGCTTGATCAGCGCGAGGTTCAGGGGTCTACGGCAGTGATAGGAGGTACTCTTTCTATATTTGATCATAAGGCTCGAGTTCTCATAGATCCGGGTCTTCGCATTCTTATGTTGCTTCGCACTTTGTTGAGAATCTATGTGTCTTGCCTCAACCTTTGCCATATTTGCTTGAAGTGTCTACCAGCTCGGGGGAATATGCTCGCATTCAAGTGTTTAAATCTTGTGATGTATTGGTGGGTGACCACACTTTGCATGCGGACTTGGTAGTTCTACCTATACGTGATTTTGATGTGATTCTTGGCATGGACTGGTTATGTGCTTATCATGCTATAGTTGACTGCCATAAAAAGCGGGTTACTTTTTATATGCCGGGTGTGCCTGAGTTTACATTTGTGGGTGATCATGCATCGAGTGATTTGCATTTTATTTATGCTTTAAGGGCTAGAAAATTATTGTCTCAAGGGTGTACGGGTTATCTTGCATGCGTTGTTGATAAGAAGAAGTCTTCGTAGAAATTAGAAGAGGTTCAGGTAGTATGTGAGTTTCGATGTATTTTTCTCCGACCATGCTATGCCACCCGATAGAGAGCTAGAATTTTGTATTGAGCTTATTAAGGGGACTTCACCGATTTCTAAGGCAAGTATAGGATGGCGCCGCGGAGCTTAGGGAGTTGAAAACTTCGGTTGCAAGAACTCCTAGAGATTGGCTTTATTAAGCAGAGTGTGTCGTGGGGGCGCAGGGCCTTAGGTCTTATTTGTGAGGAAGAAAGATGGGAGTTTGCGGTTATGCATAGATTATCGGGGAATTGAATAAGGTGACCATTAAGAATAAATATCCACTACCCCACATTGATGATCTTTTTGACCAATTGCAAGGGTCTATTGTGTATTCTAAGCTTGATTTGAGATGGGGTTACTACCAATTGAAGGTTAGAGAGGAAGACATTCCAAAGACGGCTTTTCGCACTAGATATGGGCACTTTGAATTTGTAGTGATGCCGTTTGGGTTGACGAATGCACCAGCGGTGTTTATGGACTTGATGAACCGTGTCTTTCATAGCTATCTTGATTGTTTCGTGGTAGTCTTTATTGATGACATCTTAGTGTATTCGAAATCTCGGGAGGAGCATGAGAAACACTTGAGGATTGTGTTGTCTATTCTTCGGAGAAACTTGACTTTATGCGAGTTTAGTAAATGTGCTTTTTTGGCTTGAAGAAGTATCATTTTTGGGGCATATCGTTTCTAGCGCCGGGATAGCCGTTGATCCTTCTAAGGTTGAAGCGGTGATGAATTGGAAGAGACCTAGTTCGATTACGAGGTTCGAGTTTCTTGGGTTTAGCGGGTTATTACTGGGAGATTTATCGAGGGTTTTCTCTCATTGTGACTCCTATGACTAGATTGACACAAAAGAATGTGCCATTTGTTTGGAGCGAGAAATGTGAAGCTAGTTTCCAAGAGCTTAAGAAGCGGTTGACGTCGGCACCTATTTTGGCTTTGCCTAGTGGAGGAGATAATTTTTTGATTTATAGCGACGCTTCTAAGGAAGGTTTGGGTTGTGTTTTGATGCAAAACGGTAGAGTTATCGCCTATGCGTCGAGGAAGTTGAAGTTGTCTATTCATGAGCAGAATTACCCGACACACGATTTGGAGTTGGCTGCGATTATTTTCGCGTTGCATAAATGGAAACATTACTTGTATGGGGCTAAGTTTGAGATCTTTACCGACCACAAAAGTTTGAAATATTTGTTTTCTCAAAGGAGTTGAACATGAGGCAAAGAAGATGGATGGAGAAATTAAAAGATCATGATTGCACTATTTTATATCATCAGGGAAGGCAAATGTAGTAGCGGATGCCTTGAGTAGGAAAGTTCACATGTCTTGTATGATGGTTAGAGAATGGAAGATGTTGGAAGACTTACGAGATTGGGGTCCTAGTGTTTATGATAGAGGTGTGATTTTCGCAAATGTTCGTGCTACGCCAGTTTTATTTGGGAAAATTAGAGAAGCGCAAGTGAATGATCCGGAGTTGAAGAAAATTTTGATGGGTTGGTCGAGAATGTATCGCCTGATTTTGTGATTAATGGTGAGGTACTTTGACATTTCGAGGTAGAATTTGTGTTCCTTCTAATAATGAATTGAAGAGGTTAGTTCTTGATGAGGCTCATAAAGCGAGGTATACCATTCACCGAGGGAGCACAAAGATGTACTTAGACTTGAAAAGACAATTTTGGTGGAAAGGCATGAAGAGGGAAGTGCCGGAGTATGTATCAAAGTGTTTGACTTGCCAACGGGTTAAGCGGAACATCAAAGGCACAACGGGATTTCTACAACCACTTGAGATTCTGAATGGAAATGGGAGTTCATTACTATGGATTTTGTGGCAGGGTTACAGCACGCGAGAGAGGATTAATGCGGTTTGGGTTATAGTTGATGATTGACTAAGTGCACACTTTTTTATCCCGATCGCGATCACTTATTCATTGACTC
>CM028383.1:91357430-91400296 GCA_013146195.2 Codonopsis lanceolata
CGGGATATTTTGGATTTCTCTCTAAATCTCAAGGTTGAAGAAGAAAAATGAGAGAGGAAGAGGATGAATTGGGGTTATAAGGGTTAGGAATGACCATGCTACCCTTCCAAGCTGTGGACAAGGCAAAAGGGGAGGGGTTAAAATAGGGGTAGAATAGGTATTTCACACAAAAAAATCAAAACAGGGAAAGAAATCCGGAGCTAGCTCAGCAGGTGAGGCGGCGCCTCACCATGCTCCATGCCGCTCCTCATCTCTCGCCTCCGCATTGGTTGCCTCAAGACTTGAGGCGGGCGCCTCACTCCATCCCATGCGCCGGCTCGGCCTCGAACCTCCAAAACTTGGTCTAAACTTGATCTAAATGATCCCAAACTTATGGGCAACCATCCTAAGGTCTAACCCAACTCAAAAACAAGTCTAAAACACACCGAACAACTCCGAAACAACTCGGAGCGAACCGAAGGGTGCAACAACGCAACTCAAGCGACGAACGAACTCGAAATCAAACAAGCAATGAAAGGAGACTTTTAAGGCAAGTCTAAGGGCTAATGAAGAAGCTTAAATACTTCTAAGAAGTTGAATAACAACTTAGGGAAATAAGAATCCCAAAGGAGAGGCAATACGAGCAACGAGGGGAAACGCTAAGGCCAAAATCAACACGGTCGAACTGGCGATTCAACAAACAAGTATAAAACTTGTATACCAAGGTCTTATGAGACTCAATAACTCTCAAGACAAGTGGAGGAATGATTAGGAGTAAAATCGAGGTCTCACGAAAGAACTACGCGAGGAAACTTAAACCGAGTCAAGTACGAATCGGCATGCGACTTGTAACTTTAACTAGTTAAGATCTATGGGACATATGGAACTAATATATTGGCTCCTATACAGCCTCCCTCAGATAATCAAGGTTCTACCTCAAGTCGAGTAAGCGAGGTTACGTTGAACGACACGCAAGGCAATAAGGTCAATTACACGGTTGTCTCGGGTCTACATAATAGCCGCCAATTCAAGGTCATGTGTCGGGTAATTTCGCCATAAGGTGATAGCTTCCTCGAAGCATAGGCAATAACTCTCCCATTCTCGCATAAGTACGCAACCCAAGCCTTCTAGCGAGGCCGCCGCTTATAAATCACAAAGTTCTCCGAACCACTAGGCAATGCCAAAATAGGAGCCGTAGTCAATCTCCTCTTCAACTCCCGAAAACTAGCCTCGCACTTATCACTCCATATAAAAGTAGACTTCTTCTCGAGTCAAGTTAGTCATCGGAGTAGCGATCTTCGAAACCCTCAATGAACCTACGGTAATAACCTCGCCAAGCCCAAGAAACTACGGACCTCGGTCACCGTACTTCAGGCGCTCTCCACTTAGTAATCGCCTCAATCTTGGATGGATCCACCGCGATACCATCCCTAGACACCACGTGCCCTAGAAAAGAAACTTGCTCAAGCCGTAAGCACACTTACTAAATTTCGCGTAAAGTTGCTTCTTCCGCAAGATAGAAAGAACTTCTCTCAAGTGATTCGCATGTTCCTCTCGTGACTTGGAGTACACAAGAATGTCATCAATAAACACCACTACAAAGCAATCGAGATACTCATGAAAACCCTATTCATCGTCCATAAAAACCGCAGTGCGTTGGTCAATCCAAATGGCATCACAACAAACTCATAGTGACCATAACGCTGCATTTAAAGTCCGTCTTCGACATCCTCCGCCTAACCCTCAACCGGTGATAACCACTCCTCAAATCAAATTTGGAATAGACAATCGAACCCCGGTTGATCAAAAAGATCATCAATGTGTGGCAAGGGATACCTATTCTTGATAGTAGCCCTGTTCAACTGCCGATAGTCTATACAAAGTCGCAAACTACCATCCTTCTTTCACAAACAACACCGGTGCACCCCAAGGAGATACACTCTGCTTAATGAACTCCCTATCTAGAAGTTCCCTCAGCCTGATCTTTCAACTCACGCAACTCCGCCGGAGCCATACGGTAAGGTGCCCTAGAAATAGGCGAAGTCCCTCGGCAATAGTTCAATACGTAACTCTAGTTCTCGGCCGGGAGGCAAAGGATACTCTAAGAAAAGACATCGTGGAACTCATTAACTACCGGAATATCCTCTAGCTTAGCGTAAGACATGCTAGTATCAAGAACACAAGCTAAATACCCCGCACACCCGCGATAAGAGTTGTCTAGCCCGCAAAGCGTAAATAATATGAACCCCATTCATAGCACGATCACCCGAAAACACAAACTCCGAATACCGGCATGGCAAAGTTACTTTCTTACTACGGCAATAACTAAAGCATGATGTACACATAGCCAATCCATACCAAGAATCACATCAAAGTCTCTAATAGGCAATACTACCAAATCAAGATGCAAGACTCGATCATGAACAAGCACATCACGCCTCTATAGACCTCGACGCCAACAAGCAATCACCCAACGTGTAGACACCTCAAGCACATAAGGTAATCAAGGCAAAACACATAAATGTTCTAGGAAATGCGATGCAACATAAGAATGAGTAGACCCCTGATCTATAAGAACTCGAGCATGATGACCGAAGACCGAAAGAGTACCTCCGATCACGGTAGAAGACTCGGGAACACCTCGCCGATCAAGCGAAAACACGAGCTCTTGCGTCTTAGACGCCCATCGCTATCCCTCTTGGACCTGCATCGCCGAATCGACCCTCGAGGATCGAGCCGCTTTAGACTTGGGACGCTTTGAGCCGATGACTAGAATCTCCACAAATAAGACAAGTACCAAGCCTCGGTCCTCGCACTTCTCACTAGTATGTCCAATCTTATGACAAGACGAACAAGTCACCGGTCCACCGCCCCGAGTCCGCCGCCCCGAGGAGAAGGAGCACTACTACCACGACTCTCGACGGGCGCCTATCCCGCCCACTAGATCGATGCCTATTCTCGACCACCGCCGCGACGATTGCCTTGATAGCTGACCGATTCCTTAAGATCGAACTCTACCGGCCGCCTGTGAAGATCGCCGAGAAGGATGCACAGAGGCTTCGCCTATGCTCCTCAATGTCTCGCCGATCTCATACGCACGATCTACCGCACTGCACTGCTAACCGTAGGGATAACAATCAAGCTTCCCTCAGACTGGCTTCAACCCTTTCACGAACCTCCGGGTCCTCGTCTCTCATCTTGCACCGATGTGCACAATAACGGACAACTCAAGGAATTTAGAAGAATACCGAGCTATAGTCATGGAACCCCGCTCTAAATCCTCGAATTCTTTCTCCCTTCGCTGCCAACCACAAGAGGCACATAAGTAGCCTTAAACTCGCCTCAAATGTAGGCCACACCTGCGCCACCCGATTCAACTCCCAACTAGCAAGTAGAACCTCCCACCAATGATTGGCGGCTCCTCTAAGCTTATACGCAGCTAAGACCACTTTCTCCTCATCCGTGCAATCCAGTGCTGCAAAGATCTTCTTCACATCCTCGAGCCAAAGCTCGGCCATACTAGCATCCGCCTCTCCCTCAAAAGATGGAGGCTTCATTTTCAAGAATCTCTAACACAAAGATTATTCCGTGCCCTAGCACTGGTGGTACAACGCGGTGGCGACACTCTCGCCTCCTGCTCGGGGGGTGGTGGAGGAGGTACATTCTCGACCCCTGCCAAGCCGGGCCATCTCGGTCATAAACTCGGCCATGCGGCGATACAACCGCCATTTGAGCATTCATGCCCACCGGGTTCGGTGGTGGAGGAGGCAACTCCACTTCAGTTCCTCAGAACTCTCCCTCGGCCTCTACCTCGGCCTACACGGTCGGCTCTAGGGTTCACCATCAAGCACCTATAAGAATTCACTCGACGTTAGAACAATCACACCAAGAAACAACCCACCTAGGCCATGGAACCTATCCTGGCCGATAGCTAACCTACAAACAAGCTCTGATACCAACTGCAAGGCGACCGCGGGCTGCCCGAGGGGACCGCCCAAATACCGCCCAGGAGGGAAACAAGTAAGGAGGGAAACAAGTAGGCAATAAACATGCAAGGACTTAATTTTTAAAAACGACGTGACGCAACATTAGAGACGAGCACGCCTCGGCACCAAAGGGCCGGTATTTTTAAAACCTTTCAAACCCGATATAACAGGTTAAACAATTTAAACCAAGTCATCGGCGACACTACATGCCGGAACCCAAGCTAACAGCTTATGGACAAGAATTAAATAAGAGCTAATAGGATGCTCAATGAAGACTTATACAAGTGGGATAATAACAAGTTAACCAAAGCTCGGCTTACACAATGCCTAAGACAAAAGAGATACAAGTACTACAAGTGATATAACTACTAGTAGCTAACAAGAGTACACAAACAAGTTCTATACAAATACCCAAGCATAGTCTAATTGACTTGCTTTAACCCGTCAGCCTTACAAAATACAAAGCAAGAGGAAGAGGACATCTAAACCACCTCTTCAATCGACGGCGAACCAAAAGGAGTACAAGGCACGAACACAGCGAGTCAACGAGCAGAACCTGCCTTGCTAGGATCTAAAGCAAGAAGGGGAAAGGGTAAGTCATAAAGACTCGTAAGCTATCAATCATGCATGTCATGGCAATATGCAACATACAAGGCAAGTTATAGTCACATAAGCATGAGATCATATATCCAAGATGCACATTGTTTCACATAAGTGCGCATAATTAAATCACATAGGATAAGGATATATGGAGAGCCGGGCCGCTACGTAGTTCCTGCATACAAGCGTTATCTTGAGCGTGCATGTGTCGATGCGTAGTACATCGACCTTCCGAGGGAATGCTCTGATAGAACCAATGGTACTGTATTGATGCAACAAGGGAGTTACTTCCCACCGTGGCCACAAGTGGAGGCGTGTGTGAACAAGGACAGATGCCACCGACTCATGCAATGCCAAGTAATGTATACTTAACAAAATATCAAGTAGTGAACGAGGTCGACAAGAGCGATCTCGCTCATGACAAGTAAATTATTCTCATCAATAACCAAGTAGGATTGAGTTCGACAAGAGCGAACTCACATGTCAATTTAAGTATTCTATAATATGACATTCAAGATCAAGCAAGGCAATCAATTCAAGTTCAAAGTCTAGAATTATTATTCTTAGGGAAACGCGATTAGAACGTCAGTAGGGATTGATCGGTGAGCCGGTATTGTTCAATAGCTCGCTAAACTTGACTCCGCTGAGTCGCCTCTAACAATTCATCCAATAGAGTTAGGACGCTAAATGCATCATAAACCCTTTTCTAAGTTCGCGACATGATCGGCTAGGTCATTAATCCATTTAACAACCGTAGTTAGAATTGTCATCAATTCAATTTCAATGAGCCTTAGAATTATTATTTCAAAGGTTGATAATTTACAATGGTCCAAGAACATTAATTATTCGTAGGAGGGTATAGAACACATTTAATTCTACACATAAGATCCAATTCAACAAGATGAACAATTCATGGCATATGGAACCCTAGAATTCTAGTTTCCAAAAGTCATTAAAATCCAATAGTCCAAGAACATTAGTTGTTCCTAAGAGGGCATAGAACATATTTAATTCTAGGCATAGGACTAAATTAACAAGATGATCATATTAATCAAAAATCCCAAAAGACCAATTCATCAATAATCATGGCAAGAGCATGGTAGGAGCATGGGATTTACAAGAAGAGGGGGACATGGCATATCTAGCATACATCCTAAGGGGAATCGATAGCTTACCTTCACCAAGAAAAAGGAAGGTTGGAGAGCAAAGTAACCGGATGGAAATGATCTCCTTGTCGGTAGCTTCACTCCGGTGGTCTCGGTTTGGCAAACGGAGGTCGGGAGCTCAATCCATGGAGTAGACACACACTAGTCTCACCTTTTCTCTACACACACTATTATGGCAAGAGAGAGAGAAGAGAAATCTGGAGATGGAAGCTAAATGGCTGAATTAGCAAGAGGAAGGTTTATATATGTTGCATGGATGTGGTGGAAATCCACATGGCACAAGAAGAGGGCCTCCAAATCCACTTGTCCAATGGAGGTAGCTTGAGGTTAGGGCTAATCCAACTTGATTAGTGTTTAATAGGTAGGATTAGGATCAACTAAGAAGGGGTTAAAGGGGTCAAAGGTCGGACATAGGAGAGGAGGGAGAAAATTTCCCGTAGCTGAAGAAGGGCTGAGGCGGGCGCCAGATGGCCATGCCGCCTCGCATGTGAGGTCTCCTCGATTTTCATTTGCTCTCAGCTTCTGGTGCGCGCGCCTCACTCGATCCATGCGGGCGCCTCAACTACTGGGGCTCCAAAACTTGACTTAAACATGTCCTAAAGGGTCCCTAACTTGTGGGCAACCATTCTAGGGTCTAACACCACTCAAAACAAGTCCGAAACACACCCGAACAACACCCGGAACAAGGTAGGACAAGGCTCGAATCATGCGACGATTGGTTGACGAATCAAACCCGAATCAAACGTTAATGAAACTAAGATATCTTGGGCATGGAAAAGGCTTGTTTAACCATGGTTAAGAGTTCAATACAAGGCCGGGAACTCAAAGAACATATCGCATTTACGAAATACGCCAAAAAACGGAGAAGAGGGAAATCGCTAAGGCCAAAACAAAGCAAGAAGGTTTCCAAACTTCCAACTAAGCTTACTATGATCAAGGTGAACGTTCTAGGTCATCTATGATGGACAATAGAACTATAACAAGTCTCGGTCGAGTGCTATCATGCTAAGGCAAACACTCACGGTACAAGGCAAGGCAAGCAATGCAAGGAAGGTATTCAAGCAACTAGGCACATAATACTCTTATGTGAGCAAGACATGAACAAGTAGAATTATCTAACATGTTAAGGCATAAAACAAGCATGTTGTTAAGGTATAAGACAAGTAATGCAAGTAATGGGTTTGGGTTCTCACATCTTGGGTGTAGGATACATGTAAGTTACTCTTCATCTTCCTTGTTCTAGTTCTCATTGACCCTAAGGAAAACAAATCCTATTATTTTTTAGGTCAATGAGTACACATGCTTGATTTATATAACTTCATCTTGTGATTTGGAAATGTGAACTTAGCAGGAGCATGTGTAGGATGATTTTATGGTTATTAAAGATTGTAATACTCTTTCATCTTGTATATTTAAGATTATGAACATGTTAGAAATATTAATTATGTGTGTTGCTTGAAGTGGTGCCATATGAGAGTACCCTAATTATAGCCTACATGATATGTTGGTATGTTGTTATGCGTTCGATCCTCTAAATTGGACTCTATGATGAATATGAACTACATTGTAATGCCTTGGAGAATTTATAACCTAGTTGAACTTAGTAATGGCCTAGGTTGGTTTATGAAGCATATAGCTTCAAATCCCCAAAATTGGGAATGTATAGTAAAGACTCAACGAAGTTGACTCTAGGGAAGATTTGAACATGTTGAACACTACTTTCAATCCCTACGAAGTTTGGACACCATTTTGATTGAGTTTATTCAATATAAAGTTGAACCTATTTATGTGCAATCAAGTTGTTGTGACTTTGTGTTTTGAGCAATTAATTGCCTTGACGTGATTTATGGTAGAGAATTAATAACCTACTTGGTCGAATGAGTTCGCTCTTGTCGAATTTGATCCTTATTTGTTTATGACGAGTAAATATCTACTTGTGCATCACATTGAGTCCAGCTAGCATTATTTGGTTTGTTTTATACGTCAGGGTGGGAGGATGCATCGCCTCCACGAATTGTGAGATTTGTGCTCGCTATGGATCGCCACACCCGGGACCACACACACGCCTCCACTGTGGGCCACGTGGGGAAGTAGCCCCTATGCCGTATCAATAAGTGCCACATTGGCTTGCTATTTAAATCGAGGCGGTTCTCAATACTATAGACACCCCAATTTTGTACCCCTGATATATGACTCTGACATGTTATATCAAGAACTACTTAAAATTAACAAATGTCAAGTTACAGGAGTCAAAAATGCGAAAGGCAAAACAGGATGCGCAAAACAGTAAAGTGCGAGGGTGAAAATTCCAAAATGAAGTTGGAATAGGGCCATGGCACGGCCAAAAGGCTGGATTGGCGCCGCGCCATGCCAAGGTGTAGTCCGTGCCCACTAAGCTACAGTACCTCTGAAAGTTAACGCATTGTGCAAGCGACGAAGGATGGTGTACAACGAATCGATGCACGCTAAAGGGATTTTTAATCCCCGATGAGTCCCTTCGTCCACCTATAAATAGAGGTGTTGGGCTCCCTTCTGAAGATATAGAATTCATCGCGAAGAAACGCTGAAGAAATCTCTACGTTCTTATAACGCCGAGTTTTAGCGAGAGAAGTGAGATAGGGAGTGTCTAGCCCACCAAAGCTTCCAAACCCCGTCCAAACTCCGCCAAAACACAAATCCACTAGTTATAAGTGATCCCTAGCCTTTTAGTTAGGTATCCACCCTACTTCCCTGACCCAAAATCCATGAAGTAAGCTGTTACTCTGCCCAAGTAACAGGCCGAAAATCATCCCAAATAAGTCGTTGTTCCGCCCAACCAAAAAGGCCAAAACAACCTCCAATAAGCCGTCACTCTGCCCGAGTGAACGAGCCAAAACCCTAAAAAATAAGCAGTCATTCTGTCCAAATCACAACAACAACAACAACACAACAACAACAAGACTCCCTCTCCCTCAAGGACAGAGCGAGCACGCCGCACTCTAAAAGGTAATAGCCTTTAATGGCGTTATTTTTTTATAAAGTTACCTTTTTAAATCCGACCCAATGTAGCTAATATAAGCCGTTGTGCTGCCCGGATTTAGTTAGAAAATATAATGTAAAAAGCCGTTATAATGGCCAAATATTTTTAAATATATTTGTAATTATTGTAAGGAAATGACTGCAAGTGCGTAAATAATGTAGCCACTGATGTATTTGTTTTATTTTCCTATCTTTTAATGCTTTGTTTATTTGCTAAATAAATATAACAATAAGCATACTTAAGCCAAAAACCATTTTTGAGACCGAAAGGGCGAGTTGGGTGCCTAGCACCTTCCCAACTCGTAACTTAGCCTCCGAACCCGTTTTCATAATCTCTGGTTTTTCTTTTTTTGGTTTTGCTTTAATTTTGTCTTAATATAAAGATGGCGACTCTAAAACTTTTTGGATCTAGTGGGACTCTAAAAAAGGGAAAATGGGAATGAAAGGGTGGTGTATTCTCATATCCTAGTATCCCCTAAACAAGGGATAACTTGATGCGGAAAACTCAAAGCTCCCATAGTGATCCGAAACGAGCCATAAGGCTATTTTTATAAAATCTATAGTGGGGGCGTCGCAACATCCTTTTTTGCACTTTTTCGTTTTCCCCTAAAAAATGGAAAATGAGAATGAAAGGGTGATGCTTTCCCATATCCTGATATCCCCTAAACAAGGGATAACTTGATGCGGGAAACCCAAAGTTCCCATATTGGATCAAAATTCCACTAAAATCAACCGAGGCGCATTCCAATGTGCTATTTTAGACAGCACTCCTCTTGCACTTTTAATTTCGTCTTCCCTTAAACAAGGGAGGATGGAATGAGAGCAGTGGTGTCCCGCATCCACACGTACGCGCACCCCTATCCAAGGGCATGCGGGGCATGGGCACAACGCCGGGTGACCCACAGTGGCGACTCTGCTGGGTAGATCGTTTTATTTTAAATAAAATTGAGGGCTAGACTCATAAAACAAAAACTTTTTTTTTGTTTTTCTTTGTTTCTGACTAAAATATGCTTGTTATATTAATATTATTATGCATTTGAATATTGCGTTCCTATACATCCGTGTCTATATTTGTGGATATGATCCTTTATCTTGCAGCAGTTTCGTTCCGATAATTGTTACAGGTATATTTAAAAATATTCTTTTTAAAAAAAATTCAAAAAAATTTAAAAATTATATATATTATATTTATGTTACAATAAAAGGGCCGGGGCTTTATTTTTTAAATATTGCTTTATTTTCGGCCCTATATATTTATTTTGTGCTGTTATTATTTTATTTTTATTTCCCAAAATTTGTACATATTTACATTCATTATGCCATTTTATTTTAGGGACCTAGGACTATATTTGTAATTAATAGAAATATGTAGATTCCCCGCTTTTCTTTATATTTCTTAAATGTGATGTGCTTGCTTGCTTGCGATCAAATTAAAAAGCCGAGAAAATCCACACGTAACAGCAAGACATATCATATATGTTTTTTTATTTTCTGTTTATATATTTGAAAGTAGTAAAGATTTTACTACTTTTTAGATACCGCACCCACGTGTACGCATATAAGTATATTCTAAACTGTTACCCTACACTATGGCCAGCCTATCCCCTGCATAAGTCAACGATAGAATGCATATAGATCATCAGGACACTTCAAAGACCGACCGGTTTTTGCATCTTTGAATCGTGAATTTGCCCTTGTCAAAATAATAAATGATGAAAAAAAAAAAGAAAAGTCAAAAAAAGAAAAAGAAAAATAAATATATAGTGAAAAAAAACGTGTGTGCAAGTCAAAAAAAATGATGAAAAAATAATAATAACTGCGCAACAAAAAATAATAATAATAAATATGCAAGGGCTGATTTATTATTCTTTGATGTTCACCCTAGACCATTTTAAATGGTGGATCATGGAAAGAGTATAGGCCCTTCGCCT
Organism: Codonopsis lanceolata; assembly: GCA_013146195.2. NCBI lineage: Eukaryota > Viridiplantae > Streptophyta > Magnoliopsida > Asterales > Campanulaceae > Codonopsis > Codonopsis lanceolata. The sequence goes on from CM028383.1 coordinate 91,368,111, forward strand.
GGGATCAGTCCGGTCCTGGGGAGTAGAAAGGCAGGTGGAATACGTTGGTCCTATACTCTGGAGAAAGAATCCACTGTTCCAGTAAAAGTCTTGAGACCGTCAAAATAAAGTAGGTGTTTATCCGGTCAATTGTAGGGAATATAAATAAATAATAATAAAAGATACTAATAAAGGCACCCTGTACTCCAAGCCCAGAAAGCCCTCAACCAGCCTTCTGATACCTCCTCATAACCCATTTTCCTCAGAAACCTGGCCCGAATTTGGAAAGGCATAGATAGTACTGGCCGGTTAGTACGGGAAAGTAGTGCAGAAATCAGAATATAAGTTATCGGTTTCATATCAAACAAGGGCAGAATCAGTACAAAGGGTACAGATCCGAATAGTATGGCAGCAGAAAGTGAACAGTCTACTATGGGTACAGATACAGGGGCTCCAGGGTACGCTCCGACTCCTGCAATGCAGAAAGCTAGACCAAAATCTGGATGCACGACATGATCGCTTGCTAAGCCAAATAGCAAGCCTTATGCAAGGTCCAAAGCCAAGTGGTGAGGTGAACTCTTCCCCTATAGTCCCCCATGAAGCATCAACATCTCATGTGCCTCCAAACCCAACTCCCCAGCCAAACACTAACCCACCAAATATTGCCATTACCCCAAATCCCAATCCTCCACTAAGTCCCTACTACCCAAATATCAGTCCTTACCCATCCTATTCCTCAATATCCACTCCCAAGTGCCAATATTCCCCAGAGCCCAAATGACCTCCCTTTTCCCATTACCAACCCACTCCAAAATAGCCCACATATGGGCCCATAAAGCTATAACCCGTCAGGCCAAGTTACCACCTACCTTCTTTTTAATGATCCTGGCCGCCCAGCCGAAGCTACCCAGAATCCACCAACCCAGAACCCTTATACTGCCCAAAATCCATCAGCCCAGGATCCATATATTACCCAGAATCTACCAACCCAATATCCATATCCACCCCAATAACCTTACCCAACTCAAAATCCTTACCAGATACCACAACCAGAAATTACCCAACTTTCCCTAATCCGGCTAGTATATACCAAAACCCAACTCCCCCAGCCACCAAAATGGAGGCCGACATGGAAAATATGAAGACCATGATACTCAAACTTCTCAATAAAGGGGAATTTTCTACGCGGGCACTAACATTGCAACCTTCAGCAATACTACCCTCAAAATTCAAAATGCCCGACATAGAAAAGTTTGATGGGACTGGATGTCCTATATCCCACTTGAAATCTTATTCCACTAGCATGCAGTCGAGATGAGCTAGCTTCTAAGCTATGGCTTCCAATTTTCACCTCACCCTAATAGAGGCTGCCAAACAATGGCTAATGTTGTCTGATAGCAGCACCATGAATACTTGGGACCAGATAGCTGAAGCGTTCCTTTAAAGATACAAAGACAACACCAGTCCTGAAAATAGAAGAGACCTTGAGTCGTGCACCCAAAGGGAGAAAGAAACTTATGCTGAGTTTACAGTCAGGTGGAAAAGAAAGTTGGCCCAGACCTTTGACAGACCTGATCCGGTGAGTCATGCAGAATGTTCATTAAAAACCTCCAGCCCATTTACCTGGAACATATGCGGTATCTCCCTACACCAACTTTAAAGAAATAGTGGAGATAGGAGCCTGTATTGATGACGATACACGGACTGGGCAACTAAAAACCAATACGCCTCCTAGTTCTTTCCGCTACTCCAAAGGAAAGACAGCCGCACCAGCACCAGCCATCAATATGGCAAGAAATGCCTCAACCCCATTTTCTACCCAAAATTATAGCTCTGTTCCATGGTATTATGGGTCAGACAGGTCTGTCAATGTAGTGGGAGGAAATGATGGCCCTGGCAGAAATTTCAGAAATCAAAACAGGGTAAACCGGTATTATAACGAACTGCAAGCTCCCAAGTCTGTGATACTGCAGGGGCTAATGGCACAGGGAGTGCTAAAGCCTTTGGAGAACTATAAGCCACCAAACCCCCTGCCCAGGAATTGGAACCATGCCAGTACTATGAATACCATCGCTCCAGTGGTCATCTCACCAATAAATGCTATACACTCAAAAATGCTATCCAAAACCTGATAGATGATAAGGTTATTGAAAAGCCTCCACCCAGACCAAATATAGTTAATAACCCCTACCTCAAATCAATATGATTGAGGTTGATGAAAACTTCTGTGTGCCCAAGTTTGAAATAAATAAACATCCATTTCCATATATCCTTGTTCCCTTTCCTCCATCCTCATCCACAAAAGAGCCTAGCTGTAATATGCTATCTTGGGACACTATCTTGGGTAGCCAAAATACCTGTAACATTGAAAAATCCACTTGGGTCGGTGGAGATGTTAGCCACCTTACCCGATCTGGCCGAGCCTACCAGCCAAACCCGGAAAGAGGTGACCACTCTGGCAAAAACCAAGAAACATATATTGGGGCTAAAACGGTGGAGGATACTCTATTGACTCAGATGAAGAAAACTCAGGCCAACATTTCCATCTGGGGTTTACTATGTGCTTCTAAGATCCACTGTGATACGCTGGCTAAGTCTTTAAGCCAGGCAGTCATTCCAATTGAAACCTCCCCAAATGAGCTTACTCAAATGATCGGGAACATCCACTTTGGGAACGTGATAATGTTCACTGATCTAGATCTGCCAAAAGAAGGAACCAACCATATTGATGCTCTCCATATCACTGTGGAGGTTATGGAGAAACGAGTTCCCGGGTCCTGATAGATAATGGGTCTTCATTGAATGTATGTCCCGCCAGCACATTAGCCAAACTGGGAACCAAAATATCATAACTCACTCATTCCAAGTTCTGGATATACCAACCACTTTTAGCCTGTTGCTGGGACGCCCTTGGATTCATGGGGTAAAGGGGGTAGCCTCTTCATTGCACCAACGTGTCAAATTCATCCACGATGACCACATAGTGATTATCCTGGCTGATAAGATAGTGGAAAATGAGGAAAACGAGGATATCCTAATCCTCGAGATAGAACATGAGGACACTGGAATTTTCCTTAGTAGTTTCGAGGTTATCCCCCAAGCTGTGATCAACGCCATTGAATGTGGCCGAGAAACTTACATCATTGGAAAGAAAGTTACCTCCCTAGGAAACATGGTCCTTTTAAACATGTTTCGAAAAATGAATTATATGACTGGTCTGGGTCTCGGCAGAAATCAGCAAGGGCTTGTTAATTTAGTCTAGGATGAACTTAAGGAATGTATCCCTCCTTTTGGTCTAGGATACACGCCTACCCCAGCTGAAGTAGCCGTAGTCATGAAACAGAAACGTGAGAAAAGAAAGGCAGAAAGAGAAAACCGTCTTTATGAATACCCCCCTCTCCAACCTTAAAGAAAAACCCTAAATGGTTACTTTGTAAGAAAGGGGGAAACAGAAGCCTATCTCATGTTTCCCAAGCCCTGGTTAGACCAGAATAGGAAAAGATGCCCTAGTTGGGAAATATTTAAAGATGTCAGTCTTCTCACAGATAAAATGGAACAGTTACCACAGCCCAGTAGCCTTTGCATATAAGGCATCCTTTGTTGAAAATACTTGGTCTATAGACTAAGATGATTATGCTCTGGCCTTATTAGATGATGACGGTCTAGGAGACAGCTTTCTGGGTATGATAGACGGAGGCACTTATTATAAAAAGCTCCCTGCTGAGTTTGAGCTTATTTCTAATAAGCCTCTGCAGAACTGGTATACCACGACCGGCCCGCTTCTGACACCCACAGATCTGGTGGATCGCTTTGGATATACTATCCATATTCCTTCCCCTAGCCTTATGGATTGGTCATCTACCAATCCACTACCTAAAATTGAGGATCTCAAACCCCAGGTCCTTAATAATGTAATAGACCCTGTACAGTTTGCTTTTAATGATAATCTGAATGTCTTTGCTTATTCCTTAGTTGCACCTACATTAAAAGACGCATTAAATAATAATAATTATGATAATGAGTCATTTAATGAAGTGGACCCAAAAGATAAAAATTATTTGCTTGAGCTTGTAAAGTTAGTTGAGCACCGAGGAGCAGTCATTCATCGGCGACAAGCGAAGACACGTCCATTATCAATGCGAAGGGGACAATGAAATCAAAGAAATCAAAATCGGCAGCTACCTGCAAGGTTCTGAAAGAGTAGCACTCATCGATCTCCTCAAAGAGTTCGTGGACATATTTTCTTGGTCCTACGAAGATATGTCAGGGCTAGACCCAGCCATAGTCGAACACCGGATCCCCATACATCCGGATGCTCGGCCAGTCAAGAAAAAGCTCTGTCGCATCAAGCCAGAATGGTCACTGCAAGTTAAAGAAGAAATCATAAAAGCAGTTGCGCATCAACTTCATTCGGTAGTTGAATACCGATCTGGTACATCAACATAGTGACCGTTCCCAAGCCCAGCGGAAAGTCAAATGCGTGTAGATTTCGCGACCTCAACAAAGCGTCGCCCAAAGATGACTTCCCTCTACCCAATATTGATATTGTGGTAGACGTCGTTGCTGCTCACAAAGTCAGATCCTTCGTCGACGGCATGTTAGGTTATAATCAAATCAAAATGGCGGCAGAGGACCAGGAATAGACTTCATTTACTATTCCCTGGGGGACTTATTGCTATACTGTCATGCCATTTGGGCTGAAAAATGCCGGGGTACTTATCAGAGGGCTGCCACCACCCTCTTCCACGACATGATCCACAAAGAAATGGAAGTCTATGTTGATGATATGATCATGCATTCAGGCCCGGCGGTGCCCATATCAGACCCCGAAGGTTAAGGAAGCACCAGGATGAAGCAACCCCACCAAATGCACATTTGGGGTTACCAAAACAAGGTCATAGGATTCTTAGTGACGAAGCGGGGCATCGAGATAAAGCCGGCAAAGATCAAAGCCATCTAGAGATCTGCGGCCAAAAACTCCAATCGAAGTCAAAGGCTTCCTAGGTCGATTACAGTACATCAGTCGTTTCATCAGGTAGCTGACAGCCACATGTGAGCCTTCTTTAAACTCCTAAAAAAGAATACTTACCAAGTCTGGGACGAGAAGTGCCAACTAGACTTCGAAAAAATAAAAGCCTACCTTACCAATCCCCCTGTGCTAGCTCCACCCCATACACATAAACCTCTCCTCATATATTTAACATCACAGACACGTCAATAGGGGCTATGCTTGCCCAAGAGAAAGAAAATTCCTACATTGAAAATGTTATATACTTCATAAGTAGGAAGCTGCAAGGAAGCGAGCTAAAATATTGACCTTTGGAGAAAAGCAGGCTTAGTGGGCCACTCAAAGGCTCAAGACCTATCTCCCGGGCGGTACATCAAACTCATATCGAGAATGGACCCTATCAAGTACATCTTTGGCAAGCCATCAGCTTTGTCCGGTAGGCGGCCAAGTGGTCCTTTCTTCTCAATGAGTTTGACATAACTTATGTCACACTCAAATCTATCAAAGGGAGCGTGATTGCAGACCACTTAGCCAATTTGCCCTTGAAGGCCGAAGATGCAACTGAGCTCGGCTTCCCAGATGAAGGTGTCCTGGAAATCACTAACCATGACACCATCTGGCAGATGTTCTTTGACGGAGCCGCAAATAAAAGAGGCTTTGGCATAGGAATCTTACTCATCGATTCGGTTGATTCTCATACTCCGGTGGCTATAAGGTTGGAGTTCGAATGTTCAAACAATACGGCGGAATATGAAGCCTGTATTGCTGGCCTAGAAGCAGCTCTTCAAAGGGGAGCCAAAGATCTCGAAGTCTATGGAGACTCTGCTCTAATCATAAATCAAGTCGAAGGGAGATGGAAAACCTAAGATCCCCGGCTGCAGCTCTATCATGCCAAACTAACAGCACTTGCCGCCTGATTTGACTCTATCTCGTTCCACTACCTGCTACGAGATAGAAATCAATTCGCCGATGCCTTAGCTACTCTGGCATCGCTAGTCCAGATTCCTGCAAAAACTAATGTTCAACCATTTGTAGTCGGGAAGAAGGTCACTCCGGCATACTGCTTCAAAATCAACGCAGCCCCTAAAGCAGATCACGAGCCCTGGTACATTGTTATCTTAAATCTGCTTCAGAAAGGCATCTATCCTCCGGCCTAGACAAAAGAGGAAGAGTCTCCCTGCGAAGGTGGGCATCACAATTTGCACTCAGTAGTGGCAGCCTGTATAAAAGGCACTATCAAGGCCTTAACTTATTATGTGTCGATCAGGCCAAAGCTGAGAAAATCATTAATCAACTACATGGTGGTACCTGCGGGCCCCACATGAATGGCCATATGTTGTCCAAGAAAATTATCCAACAGGGGTATTATTGGAGTACGCTCGAAACTGATTGTATTCGGTGGGTACGACACTGCGATAAATGCCAACGCGTTGCTAATTTGCAGCATGTGCCCCCGCACGTCTTATATAACTCCAAAGCCCCATGGCCTTTCTGAACATGGGGAATCGACTTCATAGGCCAAATTCACCCGAAGGGATCCAATGGCCACAAGTATGTCTTAGTAGCCGTCGATTACTTTACAAAGTGGGTGGAAGCCTCTTCCTACAAAGTTCTGAATGCCCGAAAGATGTCCAAATTCATTCGGGCCAACATTATATACCGCTACGGGGTACCTTTTGAGATAATCTCCGACAACGGCTCACATTTGGAAGGGGATGTGAATCGTCTGCTCGACGAGTTCAAGATCCAAAGGCACAAATCCTCCCCCTACCGGCCGCAAGCCAATGGTGCTGTTGAAGCAGCCAACAAAACACTTGAGAACATCATCAGAAAAATGGCTGACACGGGAAGAGACTAGCTAGAAAAATTGCCGCTAGCCCTTTAGGGCTATGGCACCTCAGTCCGCACACCCACTGGGGCTACCCCTTACTCTCTAGCATATGGCATGGATGCGGTACTACCAATAGAAGTTGAAATTCCATCATTAAGAGTGATGATAGGAATCTGACATAGCAAAAATTGACTGGGTCAAAGGGCGATTCGAAGAATTGGCCTTAATCGACGAACGACGTCTATTAGCCTTACAACATACCCGAGCATACCAAAGGCGCATCGCCCGAGCTTTCAATAAACAAGTCAAAGGCTGCGACATCCAAGTTGGAGACCTCGTGCTTCGAAAAAAACCCCCTAGTTATGTTGATACTAGGGGAAAATGGAAGTCTCCCTGGATGGGACCATAGCTCGCTAGGCTGAAAACCCGAAAGGGCGGCCTAGGCAAAAGTTAGAGCATAATTAAATATATATATATATATATATATAACAATAAAAAGGAGAAATAAGGGCTCGCTAGGTTGAAAACCCGAAAGGGCATCCTAGGCAAAAGTTAGAGCAAAATAAAAAAAGAAAAAAATCAGCCCTCGGCATTCTACCTCTGAGTCTTTAGTGTATCAGAGGCTCGACTGATAGAAAAGAGGAAAGCCATGACAGAAGCTCATAATAAGGCACTAAAATATAATATTATGGGTCATAAGGTGCAACTTAGCAATATTCATTAACGCATTTGAATTATACATTGATTGCACGTACATATCTATATATTGCCTATCCCCCCTTTGTTTTCCCAGAAACTATCCCCTTTCTTGCAGCTTAAGCCCAAAAGTGGTCCATCAATGTCTACGGCGTCCGCCCAGCCGGGCCCATATACTCCTCCTGTGAGGCGTCGAAGAAGTTCTAGTCTCACCTGCCTTTGAGCCTCTAGAAGTGTCCTCCTCTTCATCATCAGCATCTCCGTTCTCCTGGGTAGTTGCATTGCTCGGACCAGCTCCATCATTTCTGAAAGAAGTACCCTATCCAGGCGGAGGAGGAGAGACAGCCTCCTCTAGCTCCCACGAGTTATTCTGCCTACTCACAGTGCTCAGCCGAGGAGGCTCATTCCCGCCAGCTCTGAAAGCAGTACCCCATCCAGTTTGGGGAGGGGGAGCAGCTACTTCCGGTTCCCATGGGTTGTGTTTCCTGCTAGCATTGATTAATCTGCGGGGTACATTGCTGGGACACGCAGTATCCGATCCAGGGGCTGTTCAGACACAGAGACCATGTACCCACCCGAACTCTGCCTCCAAAGCCTGAGGGACTACTGACCCCGAACTTTCAATATCCTCGTCTATCTCCATCAGGCGAGCATCTATCCCGTTAACTAGTTCCTAAGTCCGTGCCTAATAACACGGCCCCTCGGCAGCCACCATTATCCATGCCAGATACCCATAGGAAAGAAGCATGTAATCAGCAAATAGATAGGCTACCTCCGGCCTCTCAAAGTCCCGTTGCCACATACCCTGAATAGTGGCACCCAAATCCTTGTCAGTATTTTCCACCTCCAAATATATCGGATGAGTTGAGTCGGGAATCAGCTGCTCTCTCCCAAATTGGTGCAAGATCCGGTCAGGCCTATAAAAGGAGGTCCGCTCAATGCCCAACATGACCACTTGACTATACTCAACGGAATGCAGAAGAAAGCGCCGGATCTGCCAATGATGGATCACCCAGATTATGTCCATGGAGCCCCTGCGATAAAAATGCTCGGCCCAATCAGGTGGCCACGAACGCCATAAAACGCCAGGTCATATGGTGCTCCATGTGGTACGGGAGCCAGAACCCAAAGAAAATGCTCCTCCAGCCACATATGGAGCAAAATGGGGCTACCGGTAGGGAATAATTCTTCGTCGCCGGCAAAGGCATTCAGACCCGAGAAGGTCACTGCCAGAATCACCGGAACAATATTCAACCGGCGATCTCGAGCCTGTAATGCAAGGTCAACGACCCGCACATCAATAAATCTAGGTTGACCCACCAACAGATATCTCCCTACCATACAAAGGAAGAGCACAGTCAGCTTACGCCGCAGGTAATCTACGTCATCCTCCCTGAACTCTGTGAAGGCCCCAGGAAGGACAGTTAAGTCAAAAGTTACTCCATTAAAGAAACCTGGAGTAGCATTGCAGGTAGTGCGGAATAGCTCTCGGATGGCCATGTATGGACGCCTCTTGTAAACAGGCACTGCGATCAGGCGAGAAGGTGCCACCCCCAGCATTGCACAAAATTCTTCAAATGTGGGGCACATTTCATTCATGCCAAAATTAAAAAGATGATCTTGAGAAGACCAAAACCTAGAGGCTCCCCTCAGCATGTCCTAGTTTATGATGACGTTCCTCCAGGACAATAGGCACCTGAACCCAAAGATATGATCAAACCAATCCCGTTCGTCTGATCGTAGAGAAAGGATCCAAAAATCCAAGGCATTCTCATAAATTTATATTTCTAAAGCCCTATGAATGCGTGCGACCATTTATAAAAGAGATGCAAGGGATTATAAGGCAAAAAGGGGCAACGGCTGAGCAAAAGAAAACTTAAGAGTTGTGAGAAGAAGAAGCGAATGAGCTTGTGAAGAGGCAGGCCAGTCTCCGTCTGTTTTTATACCGAAAATTGAAGAAACTGACATTTATGAGCACATTACATGAATAGTGATGAACAGTGGCTGCACAGGAGAAACTCATGGCGCCACCATAAGCTCCTCCTGGCACCGCGCCAAGCCCCCCATTTGGCCATGCCAGCTTCCTCCAATGTACTCTGGAAAATCTGCTTGGTATCCTGGTTTTATCCGTTCCGACCATCAACTGCTGTTGTGTCTGATCGCAAAGAAAGGAAAGAGCTATAAAGGAAGGCTAGAGCCACGGGCTCAATAGCCATAATACACCGAGGAAACAGGGGAAGGCGACCGTCTCTCCATTCCCGTATCATCAGAAAAGCCCACTCCAATCCGAAGGTTTATTCTTATAAACTCTCTTTCCAAAAATACAGCGTGTCGTTACCTTTTAGATATTTGGTATAGCTTTATTTTTTGTGTGTTTGAGTCTGCATGTGTAATATTTTGCATCATATACAATTATATTGCATTATATAATAAATGTCTGTACATATTTCTTTTATAAAAAAAAGGGAGAAAAAAAAAGAGAGACTAATAATCGCAGACATCCAAAGCTAATGCGCTCGGGATGACCGGCTCCTGTCAAAGCCACCACCCATGACCCTGGGACCCGTTATGCCGCCAGCTCTATTCACCCGACCTCTACCCCGGGCACGACTCGACCCGACATCTGAATCATCATCATCATCACCATCTCGACGCCGGGTCTGCCGTACTGTGCTGCTCCCCCTGCAGGAAAACTCGTCAGCAAGCTTCTGATAAAGCTTGATAATACTGAAGAAACCCCGCAGCAGCTTCTTGTAGGTAGACACGTTCACCTATATATATATATAAAAAGTGAGACAAGAAAAAGAATATATTAGTCTCCAAAAAATATATATAGACATGCATAAAAAAAAAAAGGGGGGAATGATGAAAAAAATATATGTGTGGATGATATAAAAAAATATAATAGTAATACAATAATAAATGTAAAGGTAAATGTGTCTACCGAACGAGCCTGCTCCGGGACCCGACGCTCCTCAGAGATCTCGAAATCTGGGAGAACCTCCTCTACCATATGACCGCCCCACTGATACTGGAAGGTAAAGAAGACATCATCAGGCTCTGTGAACACCAGGTTCTCGTCGAGAGATGAAGTAGAAGGCCCTGGTCTGGCAAAGGCATCAGAATGCCGCCTGGGCACAGCAGGAGCAGAGAAAAGAGGATGTAGCACTGACCTCAAGAAATAGTCATACGCCAGAATCGGAAAGTCTGTCGCTGGCATGAGGTATTTCGACTGGTACTGATACCTGTTCGACAGATGATCGGGCTCTATCACCCAGAAAGGGGGTCGAGGAGGCACCAATGGAGGTACCAAAATAGACTGATGCTGGCGATTAACCCGCTCTCCCATGTATAATGAATCCACCAAAATGGATACCACCAGTATCCAGCAGCGGCTAAATCCCAAGGCAACTGCATAATGCCCCTCCAAACCCTCCCAAGGAAGGAAGTGCACTGTACCAGGACTCAAGCTAATGATCCGTTCCCGCACTCATTCCTTATTTTTACAACCACCGTCCTGGGTTGGCTGAACCCTGTTCTCATCGACATACTGGGACAGATACGGCTGCTAGTGGACACGCTGACGAAGAGGACCCGGCGTGAAGTGGAAAAAAGAAAAGGCCCAGACCTGCAAAAAAAGAAGAAGAAAAAGAAAAAGTGTTATCAGTAATTAAAAATGTATGTGCTGTAGAATAAAAAAAATAGAATAAAAAAAGAAATTAAAAAAAAGGTATATCAGAAGCAGGAAAAGGCATATACCTCCCACGCCGGGGCAAATCCATTAAGGGTTGGCGAGTCATTTCGCAAGCCCATCCCATGGAAGCTTATCTGATTCGGCCGCCCGCTGATCATAGGAAGGGATCCTCCCAAATCGCTAAGCCAGATGGAAACCCGCAGGGTGGTAGAGAAGTTGGCAAAGAGCGACGTGCCAAGAAAGAAAAATAAGAATGCTCTAGCCACTCAGGTCACGACAGCCATGTCATTTGCCAGCACTCAACCGACATTGCTGAGAAGCCAGTTTCGCACGCTGTCGATAAAGATCTCGTCCGTCGATTTGAACTCTAGCTCGAAGCCCAGGAGGTCCACCACCTCCTCTCGACGCCGACAGAGAGTATAATCCGGGGCCAGGGTCTCCCCGATGCTGGTAGGGAGGCCAGTAATAGTAGCGAAGTCGCAAGGGGTCATGGTAGCCTCCCCCCAGTTAAAATGAAATGTATGTGTGACGACCCGACCCGGATCTCAATACGAGATCCCAAGGTCGTAACATCAGGACAAACTAAGAGACAGACAAGCACCTGCTAAGCATAATGGTGCGAGTCAAAAGACGAGCCAACAAGCTCACGACAGGAAGGTAAAGCCATAACGGCAATACGGAAAAAAATAAAAACCAAAACCTGCGGAAGCAAAACCATAATGGAACCCGAGCTAACAAGCTCCTAAATATAAACAACCAAAGAGATAGTAAATCTCGGCCAAAAATTCGACGCGTGGCGCAACATTAGACACGCACAACAAACCATCGGCAACCAAGGCCGGCAACTATCAAAATCCCAACCTGATAAACAACACTCAACGGCTATAACATGCCGGAGGAACAATTCACTATAACCATATAATCAATGCTAAACCACCAACCAAACCTCACGACTAAAACTATCGGAGGTAGGAACAACAATATACCACAACTAGAATAAACGAGCCACACATGCTCGAAACGACAAAGGAAATAATCTCTAAGGATACAAAGGCTCGGCAATACAACCGGCTCCCAAATACACAACCATAGTATAACACTATAATCTACCCAAGTAAAGTCTACATAACTTTACATTCGAGCCTCACAATAAATACAACATAATAATAAATAACTCCAAGCTTTTGACTTGGAAGACCACCGCTAAAAGTCGTTATCCGGGCATTAACGGGATCATTGCACACACTAGAGAAAACAATCACACTGGAGTGAGTCATAATGACCCAGTAAGTTTCTAAATGCAACATGTGGCATATTATGACATGGCATGGCATAAATGCACAATCATATAAAATCATGGTATCATGCTAGTATACCATCATGAAACATGTACTTAATTTTTAAAGCACATAAACTCACATAAACCAAGTAGCATATTATTTTTCATATAAATGCTCATAAATAAACATGTGGAACAGTAAACGTAATCGAACCGTTACAATCAAATCCGGGTTCAAAACCCAACCAACTTACCATGATATCAAATCTCAAACCATGATTCGGGCTCAATTCCCAATCAATAATACCCTGGGGTTTCCTCCCCAAATAATCTCAACTCATCAGTTTCCCTTAATGAGTACTCGTTACATTCATCCAGTCTCCGGATGAGAAATGAGAGCTCGATGTCAGGCTAGATGGCATAACTCGAGATCACATCCCACTATTGGCCAAATAGTGAGGAGAAAAAGGACCCAATGCAACGATTCGTAGCGATTGTTCCCAAAGGCTATGAATCGTCCCATTGCCGACACAACAACCAAAACCCGCCAGCTGGACTTTAAACCAAACCATCAAGTAGCTATTTACTTGCATAAACCAATGAGACCAAATTCATAATTATCGGACTCATTAAATCATGTAGGACATAATGCTCTACAACAACTCATAAACCATGCACATAATTGCACATAAACAAATAGGGCATAATGCTCCACAAAATCCCATAATCCATGCACATATTTGCATATAACCACGTAGGACATAATGCTCTACGAAATCTCATAAACCATGCATATAATTGCATAAAATCAAGTAGGACATAATGCTCTACCAAACATCATAAACAATGCATATATTTGCATATAACCATTGTGTTCAACTAACTTACAAGTTTAGTTCAAGAACTACTTTATTGAGGTATTCATTATTCCTCAAGTCATTAACCCATTCAAGCATAGCTTATCAGCTTAATAAAATATAATGTGAGGTCTTCCTTAATCCTCAACTCAAATCAAACCAAGACTACTACGCTAGTCTCAAAATATTCACAATTCAAGACTTATTATTTAGTCTTTATTTTAAGTACACCGGACTCAATCATAGTCATAATCGTCATACATGATCGATAACACCAATTCCACCATCACTTAAAACAACATGACTACTCCGTAGTCACTTTTCACAAGTTTTCATATACGCACACAAAAAATCCTTGAAGAAGAGAATTCTTTCTTAATTCTTCTCTTAAATAATTCTCATGTCCATCCGTGGATCTCTATATTGTCCCATGCTCTAACAAGCATGCTCAAGATATATTTCTAATAAATCCTCATACCATGAATGTCTCCATTGGACACAAACCAAAGACCCGGTGTGCACAAACACAACCCAAGCAAACCCAAACATTGTAGGGTTTCAACCCAAGGCTCTTTATCATTTTATTGGCCTTATTACGACTCCGTTGAGTCTTACTAACACATTTCATTCTTTATGTGTTTTATAAATTCACACCGTAATAATTTCTTAAGGTTTACAACCAAATCTCGATAGTCATTCGGGCTTAATTCCCAAGACTAAAAACCCACAAAACACATCACAATCACTAACCATTTAAAGTTTGGAACTTATGTTCTTCGCTCCATTAACTAAACGAAATCCAATCATCGTAGGATTTCAACCCAAGCTCAATTAGCACATAATCAAACTTATAATGACTCCGTCGAGTCCAATCTACCCTTTCTAAAATTTTAGGGCATAGAAGCTATGGTCCCAATTCTCCCTATATTCATAACTATCAACAATAGCCATCATCCCTGTTCGTTTAACTCACATAAACCCGACAAAACCTTCACTAATATAACATAGAATAAATTCATCATTTTGAGCACAATTTCATTTAGCTCATCTTACCAATCATAACTCTCAATTCATGATTAAATCATACAACCCGGTTTAATATACTCTATTAAGCATATAAAACATAGTAATCAAGCTCACATTAATTATTTTGCAAGCTAAACCAAATTTGGGCAAAACACCCTCCAAGTATCTCAACCAAACCAACATCAAAACTCATGGATAATCAACATAATCAATTTCAATAGCCTAGTTAGAACATGAATTTCACATATATCATGGTCTCACATAGGTCAATCAATTCTATCATCAATTTGAAAACCTAGGGTTCATGCTTCTTCTACAAACCCTAACAATGGCTTCCATTGACCTCAAATACCACAAATGATTGTTTCCCTAGGGTCAATGGAGCCCAAAAGCAAGATAAATAGGGTAGAAACTTACCTCAAATCAGCCCCTTCAAGTCACAATCCCGAAATTCTTGGTGTTGGGTGTTGTTCTCTTCAATCCCTTCTTCAAAACTATGGTGTAGCTTGAGAAATGAAGGTCCCAAGCTATGGCCTCCAAGATTGGGCACTCAAGAACCCTAGAAATCTCCTCTCTCAAGCTCTCCCACCACGTTTTTGTGAAGTGTAGGCAGAAAATGAGAGGTTTAAGTGGTTGTTTTGTGTCTTATATATGATAGAAACTAAGTGGGTGTAGGTTAGATTAGTGAGGGTGTTTCTCTTTAATTAACCACACTTAATCTCACCTAAAACACCTAATAGATGGTTAGGACATGTCTTAGGTTAGTTAGGAGGGTTTAGGATTAGTTTAGGATGGGTTTGGGTGGGGATAAGGATAGGCAATTGGGTGAAACAAGTGAAAAATCCCGTAACAGGGAGGTTACAATGCGGTCGCATGGGCTGGGTAGGAAGCGACCGCTTCCTCCTTTCCAATTCTTCCACTTTACCCCTTGTTTGTTCTAGGTCCTCCCGCATGCATCCTCGAGCCTTAAAGCTTCAAAATGGCTCACAATTGAACCCTTAAAGTCCTCAAACATTAAACTAATCCATCCAAGTCTCAAACCAATTTTAAAGTAGGTCTAGACTCCCAAAACAACACCGAAACAACCCGGCAAAACCGACGCAAGACGTAACAACTTGCTATCGAAACGTCGAATGAAACCACAAACCGACGGGTAATAACCCATGATTGTAAACACCTATTAGGGCTACAAAATAGGCCTGAATGCCTCTCATGATGATCAACAATGATAGGAGAAATAAGCTCCCGAAAGACGAGACGTTCGCCGGCTCAATCTCAAACTACGCGATAAGGAGAATTGCTATTCTCGAGGCGTCAAAACTTCACGAGACTTATGGAATACATCCAATTAGAAGTCTAACACATCTAAACATGTTATTTAATCATCATGTAAAGATCTGGGACCAAATCGAGGTCCGTAACACAAACCCGAATAAACTCTCAATCGCGTCGCATTTCGACTATCGCCGGGTTACGACTTTTGACTTTAACAAGTCAACCAACTATATGACATTTCTTAAAAGTGTTTTAGTCTTAATGTGATCTCTCATACACATTTAGACTCTCTCACAAACCAAACGAGCAATCAACCAAAGAAAGAGGAAAGCGATTTGCACGCAATTCAAGCTAACCGGAATCGGATCTTACATCCTCTCCCTTAAAAAGAATTCGTCCCGAATTCTAAACCGTATCTCAAATCCAATGCTAGGTCATTATCCCACCATGACATAGAATACCCAGACACCACTACGGTTGTCTCACAATCCCGAGTAAACACTCGATGCTCAAAACCACAAACCTAAACCTAGACTCGCCTCCGAGTCTACCATCACAATAACCAAACCAAGTATATGAGGATCAAACTACCGTGATCCCAAACTCAGGTTTCAAAACCTCTCAATAGGCACAACCACATAAAACTCTTTAGATTGAAAATAATGTGACTCATTTTCGAGTCGCGAAAACACATACGAACAACACTAACCAAATCCCGTACACAAACCCCAACGTTTAACATGAAACAAGTTCAAACACATCATAACATTCAACTACAGAAACCATTTGTTCCGGGCACATCATAAAATTCGTGCATAATAGACCTTAAGTCACAAGAAGTAATAATTGCCTATAGAGCAGTTTTTCAACCAAATCAGAGACAATCAAGCTGACATTCCAAGCCACGCAAGTAATACTCGCGATCTCCCTATCGCGGTAAGAACACATAAGAGTGCAACAATGAAATGTTTTGAAAACTCTTTTCATTTAGGTCCATTCCTTTTGGTAATGGGTATAGTCAATTCTACCACAATTCATACCAATCCTAGTCCAACAACGATCACTTTTGATCACCAATTTAGGGTACCGGCTAAATTGGATATTCAAAAGCTTTCGTTGCAAGGATGCGAAGGTTCATGATAAAAAGGTTTTAAGCATCCTTTAATAGTCTCCTACGCTAAGGAAATGAATGAGCAGGAGATAACAATTTATGAAATGAGAATTTAATATATCACAATGTAGATGCATCAAGTAGGTGTTCCCTACAACTAATGCACATAACTGAATAAAATCAAGTCAAGTAACAAGGTCTATTACCTTGACAAACAACAACCATATTTTACCACAAAACTCGTGCACCTAGCACGCAACCATGAAAACTCGCTAGAAGTCACCACGTATCGACTCGGCTACTAGTAGTCGTAACGTCTATACTTCACAAATCCAACCTTTCTTAAGCTCTAGACCAAGTCTACAACCGACGTATATTCTAACGTCCCCAAAACACCAAAACTTCAACAAAATCGCGGTGAAACATCATACTTGTTCACGCACTAAAATCAACCCATCGATCGCAATACTTAACCTTCGCACTTATCGAGTGTATCCTACTCGCATAATAATCATATACAATATTACCGATGTATATTATTCATCACCTTAAACATATCCCCATAGGATATACAAGTATCATATCAAACCAATAAATATCATCATACAATCCATGCTTCATATATATATACATATATATACGAATATTCATACCCCGGCTCTTAATATAGGCCGACAAAACCGTAACCCCATAAAACCATTGGTTACTATCATCGTAACACAAATTCATCCTCAATGCTCTTTATATATAGTATAGTCCTATAAATATATAGACTACACAAGAATCCACAAATCATGTGTGATTACCTACCGGTAATTCACAAATCAAACAATACCACAAACCAGCATCTCATTGGGGTTTTATCCCCAACCAAACAATAAACCAACAATATGCAATACACCATGTAATGTATGTATGAATGCACATGAGCTACCGATAAGACGTGTACTCATAATAACAATAATAGTAGCAACGGTATAATATATATACGAGAACGTACCTTCCTATTTGGATAGGTTTCAAAACTCCGCAATGGCCAACCGCCACGCGCACATGACCTCAAACTCTAGGTCGACCATCACCATCTCTCTTGGAGCCACCAGATTGTCCGACTAGTACTCCCAAACTGATTAACCCTCATCCTTGGGCAATCTTTACGAACATGATCACCACCACAAGCAAAACACTTTCCTGCCTTGCCCCAACATCTCGTTTCTGGCATGTCCTGTCCTCGAACAAAAATTACATATCAACTCACCATCTCGCTGCCTCCGACTAGAGGTAGGAACATCACTTTGTCTACCAGTACGTGTGATTCCTTGATTAACTTTCTGAGGTGCTAATTGCCTCCCAATATTATCATCACTCTTAACAGCTCTCGAGGTTCTCTTTGAGCATATTCCTCGAAGTCTAACTCCATCGCATAAGCACGATCCACGATCTCACTAGTCGTAAGGGAATAAGCCGCCTACGATACTTCATCTTTAGGCCTTTTACAAACCGTGGGTTTTCTTAGCCTCATCCGGTACTAAGTAACCACGAACGAGCCAACTCGTGAACTTCGGCTGAATACCGAGCCACATCATATCTCCTTGTTCTAGCGCAATAAATTCCATTTCTCTTCTTTCCCGAACTACGAATAAACGTGCCCTAAATTCCAGTATGAAATTTTCCCACACTTGGGGCACTCCAAAGTGTCTCCAATTATCTCGTAACACGTGCCACCAATGGTCAGCCACACCACTCAAGGTAAACACTGCTAGGGTCACCATCTCTTTTGAGGTACAACCCATAACATCAAAAATCTTTTCCATGCTTTCTAACCAATGCTCGGCTTTAGAAGCATCGGGCCTTCCATCGAAGCCCTCAGGTTCCAACTTCATAAATCTCCCAAGTATAGTGGAATCATTCTCCCTCTAAACATTTGTTGAGGAGGAGTCACACGAGGATCATTAACATTTTCTCCTCTCTCATAACCCCGAACGGTACTCGAACGAGGTCTGCTAGAACTAGCTCCATGCCAAGCCCCTGACATGATATACCTACAAGGAACACTCGGCGTTAAAAATCTCAACAATAAACCCAACCCAACTAGGCCAAGGAACCTATCCCGCGAAATAGCTAACCAATAGCTCGATACCAATCGTGACGATTCGACTCGGATCTCAATACGAGATCCCAAGGTCGTGCCATCAGACAAACTAAGAGACGCACAAGCACCGCTAAACATAATGGTGCGAGTCAAAAGACGAGCCAACAAGCTCAAGGCAGAAGGTAAAGCCATAACGGCAATACAAGAAAATAAAACCTAAAACTGCGGAAGCAAAACCATAATGGAACCCGAGCTATCAAGCTCCTAAATATAAACAACCAAAGAGATAGTAAATCTCTCGGCCCAAAAATTCGACGCGCGTGACGCAACATTAGACACGCACAACAAACCATCGGCAACCAAGGCCGGCACTATCAAAATCCCAACCTGATAAACAACACTCAACGGCTATAACATGCCGGAGGAACAATTCACTATAACCATATAATCAATGCTAAACCACCAAACCAAACCTCACGACTAAAACTATCGAGGTAGGAACAACAATATACCACAACTAGAATTAAACGAGCCACACATGCTCGAAACGACAAAGGAATAAATACTAAGGGTACAAATGCTCGGCAATACAACCGGCTCCCAAATACACAACCATAATATAATACTACAGTCTACCCAAGTAAAGTCTACATAACTTTACATTCGAGCCTCACAATAAATACAACATAATAATAAATAACTCCAAGCTTATGACTTGGAAGACCACCTGCTAGAAATCGCTATCCGGCTGCATTCTAACGGGATCACCGCACACACTAGGGAAAACAATCACACGAGTGAGTCATAATGACCCAAGAAGTTTCTAAATGCAACATGTGGCATATTATGACATGGCATGGCATAAATGCACAATCATATAAAATCATGGTATCATGCTAGTATACCATCATGAAACATGTACTTAATTTTTAAAGCACATAAACTCACATAAACCAAGTAGCATATTATTTATCATATAAATGCTCATAAATAAACATGTGTAACGAAACGATTCGAACCGCTTACAATCAAATCCGGGTTCAAAACCCAACCAACTTACCATGATATCCAATCTCAAACCATGATTCGGGCTCAATTCCCAATCATTAATACCGGGGTTTCTCCCCAAATAATCTCAACTCATCGGTTCCCTTAATGAGTACTCGTTACATTCATCCAGTCTCCGGATGAGAAATGAGAGCTCGATGTCAGGCTAGATGGCATAACTCGAGATCACATCCCACTATTGGCCAAATAGTGAGGAGAAAAAGGACCCAATGCAACGATTCGTAGCGATTGTTCCCAAAGGCTATGAATCGTCCCATTGCCGACACAACAACCAAAACCCGCCAGCTGGACTTTAAACCAAACCATCAAGTAGCTATTTACTTGCATAAACCAATGAGACCAAATTCATAATTATCGGACTCATTAAATCATGTAGGACATAATGCTCTACAACAACTCATAAAACATGCACATAATTGCACAAAAACAAATAGGGCATAATGCTCCACAAAATCCCATAATCCATGCACATATTTGCATATAACCACGTAGGACATAATGCTCTACGAAAGCTCATAAACCATGCATATAATTGCATATAAACAAGTAGGACATAATGCTCTACCAACATCATAAACAATGCATATATTTGCATATAACCATTGTGTTCAACTAACTTACAAGTTTAGTTCAAGAACTACTTTATTGAGGTATTCATTATTCCTCAAGTCGTTAACCCATTCAAGCATAGCTTACAAGCTTAATAAAATATAATGTGAGGTCTTCCATAATCCTCAGCTCAACCCAAACCAAGACTACTACGCTAGTCTCAAGATATCCACAATCCAAGACTTATTATTTAGTCTTTTATTTTAAGTACACCGGACTCAATCATAGTCCTAATCGTCATATATGATCGATAACACCAACACCATACTTAAAACTTCATGACTACTCCGTAGTCACTTCTCACAAGCGTTTTCATATGTACGCAACAAAAATCCTTGAGAAGAGAATTCTCTGTTAATCTTCTCTTAAATAATCTCGTGACCTTATGCGGGTCTCTATTATCCCATGCTCCAACAAGCATGCTTAAAACATATTTCTAATAAACCTTCATACCATGAATGTCTCCATTGGACACAAACCAAAGACCCGGTGTGCACAAACACAACCCAAGCAAACCCAAACATTGTAGGGTTTCAACCCAAGGCTCTTTATCATTTTATTGGCCTTATTACGACTCCGTTGAGTCTTACTAACACATTTCATTCTTTATGTGTTTTATAAATTCACACCGTAATAATTTCTTATAGTTTACAACCAAATCTCCTTAGTCATTCGGGCTTAATTCCCAAGACTAAAAACCCACAAAACACATCACAATCACTAACCATTTAAAGTTTGGAACTTATGTTCTTCGCTCCATTAACTAAACGAAATCCAATCATCGTAGGATTTCAACCCAAGCTCGATTAGCACATAATCAAACTTATAATGACTCCGTTGAGTCTAATCTACCCTTTCTAAAATTTTAGGGCATAGAGGCCATGGGTCTCAATAATCTCTATGTTCATAACCATCAACAATAGTCATCATCCCGGGTTCGTTTAACTCACATAAACCCGACAAAACCTTCACTAATATAACATAGAATAAATTCATCATTTTGAACACAATTTCATTTAACTCACCTTACCAATCATAACTCCCAATTCATGATTAAATCATACAACCCGGTTTAATATACTCTATTAAGCATATAAAACATAGTAATCAAGCTCACATTAATTATTTTGCAAGCTAAACCAAATTTGGGCAAAACACCCTCCAAGTATCTCAACCAAACCAACATCAAAACTCATGGATAATCAACATAATCAAGTCCAATAGACTAGTTAGAACATGAATTTCACATATATCATGGTCTCACATAGGTCAATCAAGCTCTATCATCAATTTGAAAACCTAGGGTTCATGCTTCTTCTACAAACCCTAACAATGGCTTCCATTGACCTCAAATACCACAAATGATTGTTTCCCTAGGGTCAATGGAGCCCAAAAGCAAGATGAATAGGGTAGAAACTTACCTTGATTCAGCCCCTACAAGTCACAATCCCGAAATTCCAATTGGTGGGTGTTGTTCCCTTCAATCCCCTCTTCAAAACTATGGTGTAGCTTGAGAAATGAAGGTCCCAAGCTATGGCCTCCAAGATTGGGCACGCAAGAACCCTAGAAATCTCCTCTCTCAAGCTCTCTAAGGTGTCTCCCACGTTTTTGTGGAGTGTAGGCAGAAAATGGGAGGTTTAAGTGGTGTTTTGTGGCTTATATATGATAGAAAGAAAGTGGGTGTAGGTTAGATTAATGAGAATGTTTATCTCTAATTAGCCACACTAATCCACATCTAAAACACCAATAGATGGTTAGGACATGTCTTAGGTTAGTTAGGAGGGTTTAGGATTAGTTTAGGATGGGTTTGGGTGGGGTTAAGTTAGACCAATTGCCAAAACAAGTGAAAAATCCGTACTTGAGGGCCAGGTTACAATGCGATCGCATGGGCTGGGTGGGTAGGAAGCGACTTCCTTCCTCGAAATTTCAATTCTTCCACTTTACCCCTTGTTTGTTCTAGGTCTCTCCGCATGCATCCTTGAGTCTTAAAGCTTCAAAATGGCTCACAATTGAACCCTTAAAGTCCTTAAACATTAAAATAATCCATCCAAGTCTCAAACCAATTTTTTTTTTTTTTTTGTTTTGTTTTTTGTTTTTTTTTTTTGGGAAACAGGGACTCGGCACCTCGCGCAGAATTTATTGAGAAAAGGAAAGGTACAAACTTGAGGGGGGACAACCACTGATCCAAAAAGGAGGCAATGGGGCCTAACCTCTAGAAAGGAAATACATAAAAGGAAGGACTATTTCCTACTTAAAAGCAAATAAGCCACTTGCATCATGTCTTTGAAGCGACGATTTAACCTCCCTGGGAGAAGAGTGACCGTATTGAAATATCTATCACCTCTAGTAGTATGCGTAAAGGCCGCCAAACGATCCAGAATGAATTCCTCTCGATATATATGAACAAGCTTGTCACCCAAAAGAGCCAAACACCTACGAACATCATAGATATAGAGCCAAGGACAACCTCGATTGCCCTTTATGGCCGAAACCACCACCAAAGAATCCACTTCAACTATAACCTTTCCATATTGCATGTCATGACACATCAATAAGCCATCACGGAGCTTGAAATTCAGCATTGGTATTGGTGCCGGGCCATAAAACCGAGAAAAGCCGCCAATAAAATTTCCACTCGAGTCTCTAATGACACCTCCCAAGCCTAGCAATACCTTCAATGGATGACCCATCGGTATTCGCTTTAAACCAGATCTGGGGATGCCAACGAATCCAAATCCCTTTGAGCATATCAGTTGTCTAATCAATAAATTCATAGCTTGAGGCAAGAAAAATACCCATACCGTTGCAAGGAGTTTTTGGCTTAAAGATCCTTAAGATATCCCTAGACCATCCATAATCAGCCTGCACATAACCTCCCTAGACATTGAACATCAAAAGTTGCAAGGCATCTAGCCTTCCAAATGACCCAAAGACCCATACAAAAGAATACCCACTTGAACAAAGACCCATTTGATTTCAACAGTAAACACCGCCC
The DNA here is from genome assembly GCA_013146195.2 of Codonopsis lanceolata. Classification (NCBI taxonomy): domain Eukaryota; kingdom Viridiplantae; phylum Streptophyta; class Magnoliopsida; order Asterales; family Campanulaceae; genus Codonopsis; species Codonopsis lanceolata. Next base: position 91,391,631 of record CM028383.1, read on the forward strand.
AACCAAATACCTAAAAGATGATTAATGTAGTGTAACGATCTATTTTGTTGAAAGGACGGCCAAACTAGACCATAACTCACGAGCCACCACGAATGCGTAAAAAGATGATCGATGGACTCTCTGGTCAGATCACTACTACAACACACGCAATGAGAAACCAAAGGAACTCCGCTCGAATGAAGACGCAAATCCACCTGAATAGCTCCATGAAATAGTTTCCACCCAAAAGCACTAATTCGTCGGAATCCATGGTCACAACCGATTAGCCCAATAAAGAGTAGGATGATGATATCTACATAAGTTCCGTAGGTCTTCGTATCAAACTCCGCTGAGGAGTCTTACAAAAATAAGATGGTCTCGATTATTAGCAGCGTAAAGTCGAGTATTAAAATGGAAGCATGATATTGAGACGGGATGTGAGGCAAAGAAACTAGAAATATGATCCATAGCATCTTTTACCGAGAGGTTCAGTCAATAGGGCGTGGCCCTCCAATCTAACTCCAACCCAATTATCATTCCAAAATGAAACCTTACCTTCTCCCTGAATCCATCTACTATGTCAGTAACAAAGTCTCAATATGACCATGTAATGCACGCCACATGAGAAACATCACTGGAACTATGAAAGCATCATTAATTTTATTTTAACAATGAATCATGCCCACAACCGGTTCCTTGAATAGCACCTTGCCAACTTAGCGTGTAACGAATTCCTCACCGCTCCAATGATCTAATCCCCAAACCGCCTCCTCGATCGGTCTACAAACTGACCATGATACCCAATGAATACGACTATTGTCCCCACCGCCCCATAAAACATTAGCCATGGCTCTTTCTATACGACGAAGAACTCCAATCTGACCTTTAAAGCCGCTAACGATGCATGTGGATACTACTTAAAACAGACTTAATCAAAATAATTTTGCCACCAAAGGATAGAAGATGGGATTTCAAATTTCAATTTTTTCCTAATGCAGATTTCCAAGCCAAAATAATGTCTCTTTACACGACCTTGAAATAACGGAGACCCAAATACGCCATCCGAAAGGTAGGTGCATACAACCCGACCAAGTAGAAATTAGATGAGCCTTATGCCGAGAACAAAGTGTGAAGATGTGTAAAAACCACTCTTTGTAGATTGATGAGTTGTCCCGATGATTTCTCGTATCAAGACAAAATATTCCTAAGAGCAAGAATGGTCTTTTTCCCAAGATTGGTAAACACGATCATATCATCGGCGTATAGAGATGTGAGACAATAATATTCCCCCGCCATGTCTATACGGAAGGAGACTCCCTTATCAATACCTTTTTAATCGCAAGAGAAAGAATTTCCTCGGCAATTATAAACAACAACGGTGATACGGTCCCTCGGCGCACACCCCAAGTAGAGTTAAAGAAACCGTAATTAGCACCATTGATCCTCGCTGCATATTGTTGAGAAGACGCTCAATCAAATCACACACTTGGTTATTAAAACCAAAAGCCCGGCGCTTTTAAAATAAACGACCACTATTTCTATCATACGCCTTCGACATATCAAATTTGAAGGCGATTCCCACCTTGATCTTACTATTAATCTTGTTAATGAGCTCATGAGCCAAGGCAATGTTCTCCTAATAGCCCGACCTTTAACAAACCCCGATTGCTCCAACGAAATGATCCTCGGGCGTAAAATTAGACAACCCGAAGCCATGATTTTAGAAATGATTTTGCAAGAAAAATTACATAAACCGATTGGTCGAGATCATCAAACTGCCCGGATTGGCAATCTTGGGAATTAATATCATGGTAGTGGAGGAGATACCACGGTGAAGAGCACTACCCTTGAAAAAAACTCAATCGCAGCAATCACGCTCTACCTTAATAATATCCCAAAGAAGCTTGAAAAAGTGTCCCGTGAAACCATCCGGACCGGGGCACTGCTCGCATTTAAGCCCTTCACCGCATCCCATATTTCGCCTCCATCGGAACATTCTCCATAATAATATTGTCACACTCTATCTTGGCTGAACAAAGAGAGAATAACCTCTTCGATACTTGGATTAGAAGTAGAGAAAGGTCGGAAAAAAAACTGCCATATCGCCCAAAGTGGAACTGTTGAGCACCAAGAACCATCCGAAAGTTTAATCCCGATTAAATTCCTTGCGCTCACGAGAGTGGCATGAAAGCCACCCCTCGTCCCATCATCATCCCATTTTAATAATTGATCCGGTCTTTGTTTGATTGATTAAGGCGATCATTGTAGCATCATCCCAGCCTTGTTGAAGTTGAAAATCCAATCGCAAAATATCATCTTGAAGGGCCGAGATTTTTTTTTGAACATGACCGAAGGTAGACCAATTCCATTCCTTAAGAGCCCCACGCAACATCGTTAATTTCCTATGTAAAATAAACATAGCGAGATCCAAGATGCCCCTACCCCAAATAGATTTAACAAAGCTCAAGAACTCGATGATCGTCCACATGCGTTGAAATCTGAAGTTTCCTGTAGGTTTGGGGCAGATTTGGAGATCAATAAGAATGGGGAGAATGATCCGACTTTACACGGTTTAAATGCGTAACCCGTAAAGAAGGAAAAGAGCTTTTAAAGAGACCATTAACAAGCACGCGATCAAGACGCTCCCAAATTCTTCCATTACCATGGTGATCATTGCACCAAGTGTAAATAGAGCCTTCAAAACCAGCATCCATTACCCCAGCCTCAATCATTAGATTATTAAAGTCCTCCATGCTACCAAAATCAAAGGCATTACCCCCCAACTTCTTCGAAGAAGAAGAAGAAACAGTGTTAAAATCACCTCCTATTAGCCAAGGAGTATTGATGTTATTAGATATGTCTCGCTAAATCATGCCATAATAACGCTCGCGATCAACCCTTGTACACTTTGCATAGACAAAAGAAACCATAGAAGATAAATTATTATGTCCAAGAACTTTAACCAGTAATTTCTTTGGGAGGACGCACAAAAGAAATCTATTTGACAAGTGTTATCCCATAGCAACCAAATGTGAGAATTAGTAGGCTCATTATGCATGCTATTGTTAAAACGAAGACGCCGAGCAATATTTACAAGACGAGCACCACTAATCTTAGGCTCTAAAAGAGCTACCAAAAATGGCTTATGTTGATGAATCAACTTTTGCAAATAAGCAATAGTTTTCTTATTACCAACCCCACGCATGCGTGCTCCAAATGAGAATCGTCATAAACAAAAAATTAATTTGTGGGAACCTGGGCCTTCGCCGTAGCCCTAGTTTGTCGTCTAGTAGACTTAGCCGCTTTAGACTTTTTCTTCTTCTTATTCTTGCTTTGGGTTCTACACTGCTGTTGAAAAGCTTTCACGGAAGAAGACGAATGAGGAAAATCTCGAAGATCATCAAGTGATGCGATCTATTGAGCTTGATCGATGGGCCTTTTGTTTAAAATAATCCACGGATTTTGGAGAACTTACACCCCTATTAATGTCTTCAGAATCAGAAATATGGCCTCCTTTATGTAAATTCCTTTCCAGAACGCTGTTTCCTTTATCACTTTCTCTATTAGCCTCCACTTCAGTTTTAGACAATTTTTTTGCACCTGTGTCCAAAACTGGTTCCGAGCCATTTATAGTCGTGTTCTCCTTAGCCATAGGAACATCCTGATCAGTACTTTTCGACGTCTCCTTAACCATAGGAACATCTTGATCATCCTCCGTAAGATCAACAAGGGTAGCAAAAGAATTACCGAGTTCAACACCTTCCTCAACATTATCTGATTTTCCATCCTTCTCCGTAACCTGCCTCTCATCTGTTTTCACATTCTCGTGGATATTTTCTTGATTTGCCACTGTAGTGGTTTCCTTTTTCCCAACGCCTTTGACTGGTTCCCACCTCTTAGCCGGAGGAATTCCACCCATTGTCATTAGGAACTACTTTTTCTTTTCTTTACCTTTGGAACTCAAAGAAGCTTGCTCATTAAGGCTATGAATACCTTCATCTTTTGAAAACCTATTATGATTTGGCGGTATCAATGCCGTGAATCCGTGAATGGATCATTATGAGTATAACGTTTCTCGCAGTTTACGACAACGGTCTTTTGTTTGCCCCAATAGACCACAACCAACACAATACAAGATATTACCTTCGAATTCAAGCGGCTGCCAAAACCCTTGATCTTTGCTAGTACCAATCCAGAATCTCGATGGTAGAGTTTCCGCCACATCAATTTCAATGCAGATACGAGCAAAAGCGGGATGTGAAAGGGCAAGGGTTTTCTCATCAACCCTTAAGAAACGACCCAAAGAATTCCCAATACATTGCAAGAAGGAGGGGTTGAAATACATCAAAGGTAACTGATGTAATCTAACCCAGACCGCAACCTTGGTACTGTCTTTCCTGAAGGCAAAATCCGGGGACCAACGGAAAGAGCGATACATACTAGATTGAATCATGTGAGACTCTTTAGAAAGAGCTAGAACGAGATCTTCAGCCGAGGATAATCTGACCATAACATGTCTGGGATCCAGAAGACCTACCACAAACGGCTCCTTAAGCTTCCATGTACGTGCAATGTCTTCCTGAATAGCATGAATAGATGGCCTACCAGCCGAAAATTTGAGAACTATCGTGTTTGTGAATTGTTTTTCCGCAGCCTCCAGTTCTAAAGGCGTGAATAAACAACCTGGCTCACCATTAAAAACTGTTGTTTGCCTAGGAGCCAACGGTATAGCATGCAAAACAGGTTTGTTATTTCCCACAAAACCTTTCGGTTGTGCTGCCATAGAGGCATACATTTTAGGTATGGGAGGGGAAGAAGAGGTAGAAGGATGGGTTGTAGGAGGGGGTTGATCAGAGGGAGGGGCTGGGGCGACCGGAGGCTGAGCCTCCATGTGATCCGGCGGCATAAACCAAACCCTAAACGGGTTAGAGAGAAACGTAACCTAGAGAGAGAATGTTCCCAAATCTCTTAGTACCCCTTCTCGGCGATACCTTAAGAAACACAAAGTCTCCAACCTGAAATTCCAAATCTCTCCTCCTATTATCCGTACAACTTTTCTATCGACTTTGAGCCTTAAGCAATCCATCCCGATTAATTTCACACTCTCTGATACCGTTGAACAATCTCGAAACCCCATAATTTTGCTTCTCAACCTCATCCCAACAAATAGGAGATCTACAGCCCGCCCATAAAGAGCCTCATACGGTGCCATCCCGATGCTCGATTGGTAACTATTATTGTACGCAACTCCGCCAATGGAAGGTGTGAATCCCAACTTCCTTAAAATCCACCGCATAAGCCCCGCAACATATCCTCAAGTATTTGTATTGCTCTCTCGGGCGTGTCATAAAGTCTGCTCTGTCGAGGTGAAAAGTGTACTAAAATACAACTTGGTCCCCATAGCTTCTGCAAAGCCTCGCCAAAACCTCGATGTGAATCTCGGATCCCTGCCTCGAAACAATACTAATCGAACCCCGTGCAATCTAACAATCTCCTCGCATTACCGCTAATCGACTCAAGGAATAAGTCATCGCAATCGAATAAAATGAGCCGATTTCGTGAGCCGATCAACAACAACCCAAACGACATCAAATCCTCTACGAGTACGTGGAAACCCCGAAACAAAATCCATCGTAACATTCTCCCATTTCCACTCCGGAATATCCAACGGCTGCAACAATCCCACGGGTCTTTGGTGTTCCGCCTTCACCTGTTGACAAGTTAGACACCTCGACACATAGTCCGCTATTCGCCACTTCATGACATTCCACCAAAATTGTTTCTTCAAATCCCTATACATCTTCATACTCCCCGGATGGATAGTATACTTTGCTTTGTGAGCTTCATCCAACACAAGTCGCTTCACATTCTCAACTGAAGGAACACAAACTCTACCCTTCAAAGTCAAAATCCCATCTTGGTTCATCGCGAACTCATGCTCCTTATCCTCACTCAAAACATCAATGATCTTCACCAACCCCAGATCCTTCCTTTGAGTCTCCTTAATCCTCTCCAATAAAACTGGAATAGCCCGCACACTAGCAAATAGTACTCCATGATTAACCTCACAAGGATTCCAATCGCGAACATCCTCCAACATTTTCCATTCTTGCATCATCAAACATGACAAGTGAACTTTTGTACTCAAGGCATCGGCAACAACATTCGCCTTCCCCGGATGATAAAGTATCGTGCAATCATGATCCTTCAACTTCTCCATCCATCTCTGATGTCTCATATTCAACTCTTTTTGCGAAAAGAGATATTTCAAACTCTTGTGATCCGTGAAAATCTCAAACTTCGACCCATACAAATAATGCTTCCATTTGTGCAAAACAAATATGATCGCCGCTAGCTCAAGATCATGCGTGGGATAATTCGTCTCATACGGAGACAACTTCCTTGAAGCATAAGCAATCACCTTCCCATTCTGCATAAGAACACAACCCAATCCTTCTTTCGATGCATCACTATAAACCACAAAATTATCACCTCCGCTAGGCAATGGTAAAACCGGTGCCATAGTCAACCTATTCTTCAACTCTTTGAAACTTTCTTCACACTAATCACTCCAAACAAAGGATGTCTTCTTTTGAGTCAAATTCGTCATCAGCGTAGCAATCTTCGAAAATCCCTCTATGAATCTCTGAAAATAACCGGCTAGCCCCAAGAAACTCCTAACTTCCGTGACTGTGGTCGGTCTCCTCCAATTCATCACCGCCTCAACCTTCGAAGGATCCACCGCTATCCCGGCACTAGAAACAACATGCCCCAAAAATGAGACCTCCTTTAGCCAAAAAGCACACTTACTAAACTTGGCGTAGAGTTGCCTCTCCCGAAGAATCGACAAGACCATCCTCAAATGTTGTGCATGCTCATCCCGAGACTTAGAATACACAAGAATATCATCTATGAAAACTACCACGAAGCAATCAAGAAAATTATGGAACACCCGGCTCATCAAATCCATAAACACCGCTGGCGCATTAGTCAACCCAAATGGCATCACCATAAACTCATAGTGCACATACCTCGTGCGAAAAGCAGTTTTTGGAACATCCTCGGCTTTAACCTTCAATTGATGATACCCGAATCTCAAGTCAAGCTTGGAATAGACCACCGATCCTTGCAATTGATCAAACAAGTCATCTATATGTGGCAGTGGATACTCGTTCTTGATCGTTGCTTTGTTCAACTCCCGGTAATCAATGCACAACCTAAGGCTTCCATCCTTCTTCCTCACAAACAATACTGGCGCACCCCAAGGCGATACACTTGGCTTGATAAAGCCAATGTCAAGAAGCTCCTGCAACTGAACCTTCAACTCCTTCAACTTCATAGGTGTCATCCTATACGGCGCCTTCGAAATCGGTGTAGTCCCCGGCAACAACTCAATGCCAAATTCAATCTCCCTATCCGTAGGCATTCCAAAATCCTTAGAGAAAACAACCAGAAACTCACACACAACCGGCACATCTTCAAGATTGGAAGTAGAAACCCGTTTATCCACTACACAAGCAAGATACCCCGTGCAACCATGCGACAATAATTTCCTAGCCTTAAGAGCAGAAATGACGCACAAACCACTAGGTGCATTATCTCCCAAGAATACAAATTTAGGAACGCCAGGTAAAGCAAAAGTAACCCTTTTACTATGGCAATCCACCAATGCATGATATGTACACAACCAATCCATGCCATGTATCACATCAAAATCAGGAAGTGGCAACACCACCAAATCCGCATGCAAAACATGTTCATCCACAAGTACATCACATGCTCTATAAATATCCGAAGCCAATAAACATTCCCCAAGAGGGGTAGATATTTCAAGCACATAAGGCAAAGACCGAGGCATAACACATAGTTTGTTAACAAATGCGATGCAACATACGAATGCGATGATCCCGGGTCTATAAGTACACGAGCCTCATTACGAGAAGATAGAAGCGATACCTCCAATCACCAGACTCTGCACCCCCCTCCGATCTAAAGCAAACACGCGACCCTGCACCTTAGCTTTACCATCGCTATCTCTCTTCATCCCAACTGCATGCTGGCTCGAACCTCCTGACTGATTATTCTTCAATTTAGGGCAATTCTTCTTCATGTGCCCCGAAGCTCCACAGTAGTAGCACTCCATCGGTGCTCCATTCTTGCTCCAGCATCTATCCTCTGTGTGCCCTATCTTGGAACAATAAGTACAAACCATCACTACACTACGATCTCCCGAGTAGGTGTAGTACTAGCCTTTGCCACTCGCCATTTGATTCTTCGCATGCCCTTCATAATTAGATTTTCTCCACTTCCTTCTTACGATCATTGCTCCCACTCGAAATTTCCTCGGTGACCTCGATCCATGACCCTCCCGTAAGATTGCTTAGGTTGCCGAGAAGAACTCGAAATATGCATAAGCACAATGCTCCTCAATATCCCTCTCAATGATGTAGGCTCTATCAACCGCCTTCCTATACTCCACAAACCGATGAGATAGTAGCTACCTCGAACTCAGCCCTTAAACCCTTCACAAATTTCGAGTCCTCCTAGCCTCATCCTAATCGTTGTGTGCAATAGCGAGCCAACTCCAGAAATCTAGTCAATACCGTGAGACAGTCATGCTTCCCTACACCAAGTCAAGAAATTCCTTCTCTCTCTCTCTCTCAAACAACTTCAGGACATAAGAAGCC
>CM028383.1:91400396-91427461 GCA_013146195.2 Codonopsis lanceolata
TTACTTCCGAGCCCTCTCCTCGGATATCGATTGTAAAGGTCAAAAGAGAGGCAATCGAAAAGACAAAACACAACGACAAAGTCGTCAAGACGGCAAAACTAAGACATAGTAGATGAAAAGCAACCCCATACATACCTCGCTCAAATTCAAGCCAACATGTTCGAAAGAAGACATGCCCCCGAGTCTCCCGCCGTGGGTCACCTCCTCCCGCAAATTCCTCTTCACAATGCCTCGCCACCATGCAAGCTTCCACCGCATATGTCAATATGCCTCGACGCTGGGACCTTCGAAGCCTCTAACCACGGCCGAAAATTGAGTCGCATCTAACGGCACCGCCTGCTTCAAGGACTTGGTGATCGAGGAATACCGTGCCGAGAGGTCGGCTTCTTTCTTTCTCCCCAGCTGCCTGGCAGCCTCAGCGTGCAAAGAAGATTATCGCCAAGGGCTGCACTTCAGCAACTGGCAAAGGAGGAGGTGGAGGGAGTGTTTCGCCTTCGCCGCATGAGTTTTCGCCATAGGGCCAAAAGGACAAGCGGGACATCTTGGGGTGGTTTGCTCGCAGCAGCCCACCCTTCTCGCTTTCTTCTTGCCGCCGGTTGTCGTAGGGTCATCATCGCTGCAAAAAGAGGGCAATGAAAATTAGTACGACATTTATAAGCAAAGCAAATACTTAAAACAGTCAAAGAGGGAAAGGAACCAGGAGCAAGGGTATAAGCTAAGCGGCGTGCAGGTTTATTGCCCCAACTGCAAGGCATTCCCTCGGCAATTTGCCCAAAAATTTCGACCATGGCAATCACCCCAATACATGTGGGCCTCTTCTTCATCAAATGAGCACAAAGGCTCAACCCTGGGAATGGTTGCCCGGAGCACCCCGGCCAAGCATAGATTTTTGGGATTGCAACAAAGCTCCTTCTAGTCAAACAAAAACTCTTGGTTGATCCGCTCTCGCCTTCCATCACACAACCTAAGGCATCCCGAATAACATTCAGGCGACCAATGTCCCCGGTTTGAAAGCTGCCGCGAGGAAGTTTGGGGACGTGGATGCTAGCCTGACTCATCGGCATCATCGGCCAACCTCTCCTCGACTCAACTAAAAGGCCTCTATGATCCCAGGAGTCAACCTTGCCCGGGACATCAGAAAGAATCCTCAGGAAACTCGAGTTAGACCGCGCATTCACTCGACCATAAGCATCAACGGTGAGTATAAACAAACGCCGGAACAACTTGATCGTGGGCTCTATCCGCAGCCTCTAAAGCAAACCACGATGTTTAGCTCCGTGACAAGGTTCAAGATCAAGTCACTCAAAGATCGGGCAAAAGTCTTCAAAAATTGGAGGAAAAAGGGATCCAACTAAGCAAGCGGAGCCCAACTCTAAAAAGTTCGCGTGAGAAAGCGATTTACCATCCAATCGCGGGGGAATTCGCCATCAACCCAAGACATCCTTCTCTACCCGTGTAATTCTAGCCTCTATTCCCATCGAAGTAAGCAAAACCAAGCTTATCTAGCGCGCACACTTAGCCGGGTATCTAGCGCGACCAAGCCCAAGATCTCTCATCGACCGACATCCAAGCCTGACTAAGGTAGGTAGCCTCATTCTCTGGGCGCAGGGCCCGTCTCCTCCTTGCAATGGGGACGTTGTCAGAATCCTCTCCGGCTGAATCGCAAGCCTCGCGCCGCCTCCCGGTCGGTAGCACGTCCTCTCGCCACCGCCCGCCGACGCTCTCTTGCTTTGGCTTGTGCGTGGCCCTGCCCGCCAGTAACTAGGCGGCCTTGCTCTACCTCCCCCTCGGACAAGCTCGAAGCGGACAAAGTAATTACAGGCAGATGGGCCTCTGGATCCACGGGCGCGTGAGGACGCTACGCCTCGCGCACTTCGCCAACGCCCGTGGACGGGATTTCTCACCTCGTCGTTTTTCCCGCCGTAACTGAATTCTTCTCGATCATTTTCTGAAAACTCTCCGTCGGACATCTACAGAGATCGAGGGAAAGCATGGTTAGATCCTACTCGTGGAAAAGAACAGTCACTAAGAAAGAGGAAAAACCCTAAGTCTAGGTAAATTCAAAGGGCCTTGCCCGCCTAGCATACAGGGCACAATCGGGACTCTCCTCGATCTCAACCTAGGGTCACTCCTAATCCTATCAAGGCTACCCAGAAAATGTAGAAGACAGAGAAACGAAGAAAAATTGTGCCCAGAAAATGCAGAAAACTGAAGAAATTAACATACACGAAAACAAAAAAGAAACTTACTGTTAGGTTTCTGGAAGGAGGCTGCCTCGTGAAATCAGGATACTCAAGCTGCAACGACACCGGCGACTGGAACGTCCTGGGGAAACCGGAAACAAGAGCTATCAGAGCTTCTCTCTCTTCTTCCTTCTCTCTCTACAAATCTCCAAACACCGTTAAAGTTTCAAATGAGTGAAGCTTCCAGTTTAAATAGGTAAGGACTCCAGGGATTTTTGGGGTACCGCGCTGGAAACTGAAGGGACAAGCGCGCCGCCGGCAGCCCACGCACGCGCATTTAATGCGCCGTCCTTAGAAAAGCGCTCCCGTCTTTTCGATCACCTCCTGGACAATTCACGCGCGCCCCGTCCTATTCCCTGACAGATCCACTCAGCGAAGTACATCCTTGATACGCCTCATCTGGCAGTTACACAAAGTTCTAGAACCATCCCCAGCAAAGCTCAGCCCGATCATTTGCATTACAGAAATTCACAAGTGTTCCAGCCCGAACTCCGAGCAATCTCATATCATTATGTGCGCTTCCCGCCTCGAGCATGAATACTCACCAGGCAAGAAGCTAGGGGCCACTGATGTGCCCAAACCTCGTCACTGCAAAGCACGTATATCTTCACGTGGCCTGGCCACGAGCACGAACACTATAAGGCCCGTAGGCCCAGCGAACATGAGAAGAGCAGCATCTGGCAGCGAGCATGATATTCCCGATCCAACCCTTGGGGCATGGCCCATCTCGACCGACTGTGGCCTTGCCCTGCAAATGTATCCGCTCCCATACATCATCTATTATGCAGGCGGGCAGGGCCTTGCCCGTCCAGTCCAAATCGAGCAGAAGACACCAGTAGCTTGCCTGCCAAGACACGGCCAAAAGTTACCATATGTAGGCAGGACACTTGCCTTATCCATTCCTGATATCACGCGGCCAGCCGCATATCACCATGAAATCTAGAGTTTCACTCCTTGTTGAACAAGATGACTAAAGAAACCAAGCCCTAACCGGATTCAACCACAAAAGGGCCAATAAATACTCCTCCACCAGACATCATAACGGTACATGATCTCATACCTTCTACCTCTTCCTTGAGTTCTGGTATTCTGTTCTCACACACGATACTTACTCTCACGCCGAGGGGTTTCGCGAGGCCCTGCCTTGCACTTCCACTCAGGTTTTCTTTGCTCTCAGCTAGGTTCAAGGAAGCAGACTCAAGCCCAGATATCCTACCCCCAGAACATACGGCCCAAGCTGAGGATTTTGCTACATCATTAGGTAACTTACCTAATTATTGCCTACATAGATTATGTAAGTTGAGTAGTCTCCTAAGTGGATTTTAGGTAGTTTACTAAGTTAACTCTAAGTAGTTTCCTAAGTTGATTCTACTTAGATTTTTCCTTTTACTTTTAAGTTTAGGATTCACAACCCATATAAATAAGGGTTGTGGCTTATTATTATGTAGACAACTTTCTGATTATTGATTAATATAGTTTTTAAGTGTTTTTCAAAACCTCCTTGTTCTTCATTGAACTTGTGATTATTTGGTGAGAGGCTAAGTAATCAAAACCTGAACTTATCGATAGGATATTCATCCTTATTGTGGTGTTCTTCCTTATACCAAGGTTCGTGTTCGTCTCGTAATTGGATCACGGAGTACCACGTTCAATAACAGATCGTAGCATTGGGTCAAGGTGTCACAATCCATCAATTCATTGACGTTCTTCGCTTGCCGTCCTGCGTGCTCTTTGATTCCTCCATCGCGAGTACGCGTCTAGGAATCATATCATTGAGTGGTTTGAGTTTACCATGAGCCCAAAGTGTTCTAAAGAAGACAGACCTTAGGGCAGGTAGAGGATCAAAATGCCTTCCTTTTTTCTGTTCTTGTTTCCTTTTCAGCTAGGATGGATAAAAGGGTTGGCTGGGATTTGATTGCTGAGCAATACAATTGTGATTATGTCTTTTGTCTTTGACTAGAGCAATATTGTGTAAAGGATACACATGTGTTTCCTTTTGGGGGTTCTGACCCATTTTGGTGAGTCTTATGTAGAGAGGTTGCACTAGTTATCCCAATTGGGGCTTGGGGGAACATTGGCTGGGTGAAAGCTATTGTAGGGCCATAAGCAAAGTAACTATTTGGGTCATTGGTGGGAGGCGTTGTTTGGTGGCATGTGCTATGGTAAGAGAGAGTTAGGTCAGTGTTTGGGGGGTAAGGTACTTTGAAAAGGAGGGCTATAAGTGTTTGGGATAATGTTATCTGGGGTGAGAGGACTGATGTTTGGGTGAGGTGAACAAATACCAAATGTGTTGGTATTTGGAGGGATGACTTTTTTGTGTGGGTATTTTGGCTTTTGGGGGAAAGATGGACTTGTCAGCTGAAGGTTGCCAATTATTGATTTGCTGAGAAAATTGGATAAGGATTTCTGCTAGACTTTCTAGCAAATTCCCGACTGAATGGTCTATTACCCTATTCATATGAGTGTTCAATTCTCAGCCCAACCAATCCTGGAATTCGGGATGTGGGCCATATCCAGGAGAATCTATTTCAGGGTTAACAGTAGTCTGTTTGTCTTCGGTAGCCATTCTAACTAAATCTATTTGCGCTGAACTGATCTCGGTATTCAAATCCAAATATGTACTGTCTAAGCTGTCCTCTGTACTCAAACCCAAATATGTACTGTATGGACTGCTTTTGTATTCGAGCTTAATTCTCTTATCAAACGACCAGAACCGTCTCTTCCCTTCTAGGTGCGGGCCATGTTTTTGGGGGAAAAGGGTTGAAGAAGGTATGAGGCACAATGTGCATTTTTATTAAATGAACATTTTTTGTTTTTTTTTGTTTTGTCTTAGAGTTGGTCGGACAAGCATAGCTTTGTTTTCACTTTCTTTATTAGGTCTTGGAATAGTGGATTCTTTCTCTAGAGTATAAGACCTTCGTATTCCACCTGCCTTTCGATTTCCCAAGATCGGATAAATCATGGCCGAAGGGCCTATGCTCTTTCCGAGATCCACCGTTCGAATTACTCTAATAAGATACCATCAAATTTATTGATAAGCCCCATTGTATTTTAAAAGAAGATATCTTTTTACCACTGAGATTGGTCATTAACTTTGGGATATAAAAACCGACGGTCAATGAAGTGTCCTAGGAGATATATATGCAATCTAGCGTGGTTGATGCTGGCTTTGGTGTAGGGTAGCAGTTCGAAATATTCCTAAGTGAGTGCATGAGTATGAGTCAGCTAGGAAAGTTGAAAATTTTTTACTGTAATATAAAACAGTAAAAATGTCTTGTCTTTCTTGTTTTGTGTGGATTGTCTCGGCTGATTAGTTTGAATCCCATGAGGGATAGAGTGATCGCGCGAGATGGCCATTCCAACAATAAATAGAAAGAAAAGTGGGGAAACTATCTATTCTTATTATTACATTTTGGTCATAATCCCTAAAATAAATTTGACAGAATAAAATAATATTTACATGTAGGGAATTTCGCCAGCATAAATGTAAATTACAAATGTTGGTTGTAAACGCAAACAGTAATATCACATTAATATCAACATAGCATATAAATATGTACTGTATTGACAAAGCAATTAATATTTTTAGAACATATATATACATATACAAAATAAAAATCTAGATTATATGTAAAAGCATGTTAAGCATATGAAATTAATTTATTAACCTAAAAAAAAATTGAGTCTAGCCCTTATTTGTCTTTTTTAAAACAATGCTTCTAGCAGAGTCGCCACTGTGAGAACCCTGTTTCGAAACCCCTGTCGTCCGCATTGAAAAACGACGTGTCTCAAGAAACATCTGAGCATGTGGAATGCACCCAGTCTCGTTGTGGACCTTAAAATATGTATGAATAGAGTCGCCACCTCTATTTTGAGGTTTAAACAAAGAAAAACCAATTATTCTAGAAAATATATAGGTTCGGAGGCTAGGTTACGAGTTGAGAAGAGATTAGACACCCAACTCACCATTTCGGTCTCAGTTTAGGGGTTTAAAATAAATTTAACATGCTTTTAAATCACATGGTCCAAGAGAAATATTATATATATATATATATATATATATATATATATATATATATATATATATATATATATATGTGTGTGTGTGTGTGTGTGTGTGTGTGTGTGTTGAAAGTAACATTACTTTGTTTAATGTATATTTTTGGCATAATAACGGCTATGTATGTTTACGTCTAAATATTAAATATATATGTACATTATCAAATTATATGCATCAATATATATTATTACATTATTTACATTATTATTTATCTAATAATAATACTCTTTACATTGAATGCATGTTATTAATATTCTACATTGTTATTATTTATATAACATGCATATTATAATATTTTATATTAATGGGAAAGACGGTAAATTGATACTTACCTCTTGTAGCGTGAAAGTCTGACCCGGTACATATGCCTAGACTTTAGCCCACTAGGCGCTCGAAGATTCTGATTGTGATTCCCTTGTCCTTCTGAGAAAGGAAGTCTTTTTTATGTATACATTACCTGAAGTCTGATATGTATATTGTTGCGATGCTGCGAAATGCTGCTGTGGGATGCGATGTTGCGGGATATATTGCTGCAGGTTGCATTACTGTGGGATATATTGCTGCAGGATGCGATGCTGCGGGTGTATGTATTGGATGGTGTTTGCTATGTGTAGGTCGTCTTATGGCCTGTGCATCCTGAGAATGAGAGTGCCCAAAGGCCTCTATTTATAGGTGAAAAATGTTGATTAAACGACGACGTAAAGGGATTCAGCTACATGGCGCGACAGGTGTCACCCTAGGCACGCAACAGCAAAAGAAACATGAGGCGGCTCGTGGAAAACTTCAGCGTTTGGATTGCTTTGGAGGAAAGGGAGACTAGAGCGACAACAAGGGGTGGGGAGCAACTCCATGCAAAGGGGAGCGGCTCCACCAGGCTGTTTTGGAGTTTCACCAAGGTCCTCCAGGTCTGTTTACTTTGTTTTGATTATTTTGTATATTTAACAGCCGTTAAGTCTAGTTAACTAAATACTAATGAAAAGTCATTTTTATAAATTTAATAGTTTAATAATATATTATTATTATTATTATTATTATTATTATTATTATTATTATTATTATATTATAGGGGTATTAACGAAAAGTTATATTTGTAATTTTTATATTTATCGTTTAACTCCCGTTAAGTCCAATTACCTGAAATTCTAACGAAAAGCAATGTTTGTTTGTCCGATTGTTTTATAAAATATATATTCATATTGTTTTATGACATTATATCGCAGGGATACGAAATTGAGGTGTCTACAGCCCAGAAAACATACTTTCAATATGTGTTTGTATTAAAAAAATAAACTTGTTCATGAGAGTCATCTTTTTGGGTCGGCTATACATGACAAATAGTCATCTCCAAAAACCGATTCTTCCTAAAATTAACCGATCTGGGTTGTATTTTTTTAAAAAACTTGTTTATGAGAGCTCGGCTATACTTGAAAAACAGTTATCACCAATAACCGATTCTTCCTAAAATCAACCAATCTAGATTGCATTAAAAAAAGAAAAAAAACTTTTAATGGGAGCATCTTTCTAGGTCGACTGTACTAACATGAAAAATAGCCATATCTAGAAGAGAAATGCCAGAGATACTTTAAACAAATTTGCTGGAAATAGTAATGGGTCGAAAAAATAATTGTATTTGCCACTTAAATCCATAAAGATAAAATAATTGCACTGAGTAATCCCCAATCCCCCGATCCATTAATTGATTTCGTTTCTCTGTCTCCCCGCTCAATCATTCGATCTCAGCTCTAATCCGGCAAACTTAAAGGTAGATCCACCCCGGCGAACCTTTCCGACAGCCACAGGACAGTACCTCATTGTCTCTCTCAGATACGAAGATTATTCATCCCCTTTAAATACCTCGGCTTTAAAGATCCTGTCCGCTACCTCAATTTTACCCAGGTTTTTTTTCTTTCAATTTCACTTTCTTACTTCAATTTGTTGTATTTGCTTGGTAAGACATTTGAGATTTCTTTATAATTATTTCACTTAGTTGGTAAAATAACTTGGCTTTAAGAGCTTATTTGATAGTTTAATTTCTTCATGTTTTAAATTGATTTGATTATTTATTTAATCTATAAAAAATCTCTCTCCCTCTCTCTCTACATCCAAAGTTTATTCTGCTCTTGTTTAAGAATCACTTTAAATTTCCCAAATCTGAATTATTCAGTGAAATGGTTAAAATATCCTGCAAAATGAAAAAAAATCTTTCTGATGAAGTAAGCTTGAAATTTCTACTGGCCACGGGCGATGTCGGATATGGCAAATTTCAATCTGACTTATTTGGATGGATCTTTTCTTTTTAGGCAAGCTCAAATTTCAATTTGACCTATTTGGAGAAACTTTTGAATTTTTTTGATTTACCTTCAGTTTGGTGTTTTTGTACTTGGTGTGTTGGGATTTCCAAAGATTATCTACATGTGAACCCTATAACTTTGCGATATGCTACATCAGGCCAACCGTGCTAAGTATTTGGTAATATAGAGTTAGCTTGGTTCAACCATGATTGAGCTTAAGCTGATATCAAGCTAGCCTCAAACTTACCAGGACCATTTACAGGTGTTGTCCATTTTACCCGAATACAAGACTAAGACTGACAGCAGACCAAATGAGCTTGATCTATAAAATTACCTGCTTGCAACAATGTTAACCAATATGCCCTTCATAACTTTTTGATTGTAAGACCAATGGTTGGTGAACGAATATTGTCTGGGAACGCCTATTAGGACAACATTTTATACTTAAAAAGGTGATGCCAGGACAAGGTAGTAACTAGTGATCACTTACTCGAAGATAATATTTCACATGCATTGATACGAGTTTTTTTCCGAAGAGTGTCAATTGAACATATTTTCTGAATGTGTGGTGTCACTCATTTTTTTTGATAAGGATAAGATGTATAAATCAAAGCATCAAACTTGGTGATGCGTCCTTTGTACATTAGAAGTATACACTAAACGAAAGGCTACTTAGGTAATGGAAAAAATATTAACAATTTCTACAAAAGAACTAACAATGGGGACAAAAGGATGCTCTGCCCCTCAACACCACAAAAACAGGAAGTTAAGTGAAGATTTTCTCAAATCAGCCATTGACCCCTCCTCGTCGAATGCCCTTCGATTTCTCTCCGTCCAAATTGTCTAGCACACATCACCCATCTAAAGGGGCTGCCTCCCAGAATGGCTAGTATTCGAGGAGTGGCTAAGCGAATTCAGAAAATCAAGATAGTTGGTGTAGAGCTGGAAGAGAGGGAAGAGATTAAGCGAGGTATAGCGGGTTTCTTCCGACGGCTTTACGAGGATTGTGGGTCTTGGAGACCTAATTTGGACGGGGTCACTTTTGGAAGATTAGAGGAGGCAGATTCAGTTTCTTTGGAGCGTCCTTTCACCGAGGAGGAGGTGGTGGCTGAGTTAAGGCTTATGAGTGGTGATAAAGCTCCTGGCCCGGATGGATTTTCTATGGCCTTTTTCCAAAGATTGTTGGGAGGTGGTCAAGGGGACATTATGGAGGTTTTCTAGTTTTTCTACACCAATTTGCATTTCGAGAAGAGCCTTAATACTACTTTCATTTCGCTGATTCCGAAGAAGAAAGGCGCAACGGATTTGAAGGACTATAGACCCATTAGTCTAGTCGGGGGTTTTTACAAGCTCTTAGCGAGGGTCCTTTCCCATTGGTTGAAGAAGGTGATAGGTAAGATTGTCTCGGAGTCTCAGCATGCTTTTGTTAAGGAGAGGCAAATCCTGGATGCATCACTTCTAGCTAATGAGGTTGTGGACGACAAACTGTAAAAAGGTGTTTCGGGTCTATTGTGTAAGTTGGATATTGAGAAGGCATACGACCATGTCAATTGGGACTTTGTGATCTATATGATGGATAGAATGGGGTTTGGGGATAAATGGAGGAGGTGGATTCGCTTTTGCATCTCTTCGGTTCGCTTTTCTGTTTTGGTCAACGGGGAACCTTCTGGATTTTTTCATAGTTCGAGGGGCTTACGCCAGGGTGATCCATTATCCCCGTTTTTGTTTATTCTTGTGATGGAGGCTTTGAGTAAACTATTGGACAAGGCAGTCCAGGGGGGATTTATTAGCAGTTTTAAGGTGGGAAGGGGAGGTGAGTCGGAGTTGGAGGTATCTCATTTACTCTTTGCGGATGACACTTTGGTTTTTTGTGGGGCAGAGAAGGCTCAACTGGGTTACCTTCGTATGGTGCTACTGTTTTTTCAAGCAGTTTCGGGGCTCAGAGTAAATATTCTCAAGAGTGAGATTATTCCAGTAGGTGTGGTGAATGACATTGGGAGCTTAGCCAACTTTTTTGGGTGCAAGACCGCGACTCTTCCTTCCTCATACCTTGGACTTCCCATTGGTGCTCCGGTCAGAAGCAAAGCTATGTGGGTTCCGGTTATCGAGCGGTTCGAGCACCGTTTGGCGGGTTGGAAGAAACAATTGCTTTACAAGGGGGGCAGGTTGGTTTTAATCAAGAACACTCTTTCAAATTTACCAACCTATTTCCTTTCTCTGTTTGTGATGCCTGTCTCTATCCGGAATAGACTCGAAAAATTGGAAAGAGATTTTTTATGGGAAGGTCGGTCAGAGGAGCGGAAATTCCATTTGGTTAAATGGGATAAGGTTTGTATTAGAATGCAAGAGGGAGGGTTGGGGTTAGGAATCTTAAAGTGTTTAATGAGGCATTCTTTGGGAAAGTGGTGTGGAGGTATCTCACGGAAATGGAGGCATTGTGGAGGAGATTGGTGGTGAGTAAGCATGGTTTGGGGGATCATCCATGGTTTCCTGCGGAGGTTGTTTTGCCTTTTGGGGTGGGGGTGTGGAAGGGCATTAGAAAAGGGTGGAGATCCTTTGAGAGGTTTCTTGCCTTTGAGGTGGGAAGTGGAGAGACTGTTAGGTTTTGGGAAGATAGATGGTGCGGAGAGAGGAAGCTGAAGGTGGTTTTCGGCGTTGTTTGAAGTCACTAGGGATAAGAGCTTTGGTTAGCTCGGTGTTGTCAAGGGAGGATGGTAGACCTACTTGGAGTCAGTTTTCGGTTTCGGGAGAAATTTTCATGATTGGGAGGTGGAGCCGCTGCTGCGATTTCTTGAGTTGTTACAGGCTCGGAAGATTGATAGGGTAGAAGATAGAGTGATCTGAAGGCGTAGGGTCGGCATTCACGGTTAAATCTAATTACTAGAGGTTGAATTGTGAGCGAATTTTTTCCTTGGAAGCGGTGTGGAAATCTGTAGCGCCCAGGAGAGTGGCCTTCTTTGTATGAGAAGCTATGCACGAAGCTATCTAACGGTAGATAATCTTCGAATATTTATTTAGTGAACAGTGTTTCATGTGTAAGGCGAGCTAGGAGGCGTGAACCATTTGCTTCTTCATTGCCGTCGCTTTAGATCTGTGGAGTTTGTTGTTGAATCTTTTTAAAGTGCCTTGGGTGATGCTGAGATCGGTTCTTAGGCTGTTGAGGTGTTGGTCGTCAGTGCGAGAAACAGGTGCATCGGGATTTGGGAGGCTGCCTTTGGCGGTTTGTTGGGTGATCCGGAGGAGAGAAATCAACGGGTTTTCGACAACGAGGAAAAGTCTATTCCGGTCTTGAAGAATACTTTGCTTCGCACTCCATTCTCTTGGTGTGTAGAGGCTGTGAACTATCCACCGGCTTCGAAAATGTCTTTTGTAGAGTTTGTAAATAACATTTCTAGTGGGTAGAAGCTCTTGAGCTTTGTATACTTCTAGTGTACTAAGGATGTGTCACCTTTTTTGACGCTCATTTTAATATACTCTTTACTTTAAAAAAAAAAAAGCCCATGACCAAAAGAGTTCCTTGATTGAACTCGGCATCACCCACGAAATATTGAACAGACTAGCGTATTCCACATTTCCATTGCCACCGGACAATGAAGCAACAAGTGGCTAACACTCTTTACTCCCCCCCTTTTTTTTTTGATAGTTAAGTGTGACCCTTGTTGGTATGGGGATTAGAACCAAGGACCTCAAGGTCTTTGCTTGAGTGTCCTTGCCATCTCTCTCCACTAACCTTACACATAACACATATAACACCAATTAATATAGATTTTGCCTCGTCTCCGCAAGTTATTGCTTGTAAAGCTTTGTTTGATGCTTCCCATGCAAAAAACGCGACTCTATTAGGGGCAACAGTCGCCGTGTCCTTCGCCGCTGCAAGTGGAGAGAGGGGGAGAGAGAGGGGGAGAGAGAGAGAGAGAGCTATGTGCGTTACTTGGTAACTGTCGTGTGAAATGGGAATGTGAAATTAGGGTTTGGTACTTTAGAACTTTGTCTGGAAAATGGAAAGTTAAAAATATCAAATGACTAATATATAATTATATATATATATATTGGAGAGAGAGAGAGAGAGATATGTGCTTTACTTGGTAACTGTCGTGTGAAATGGGAATGTGAAATTAGGGTTTGGTACTTTAGAACTTTGTCTGGAAAATGGAAAGTTAAAAATATCAAATGACTAATATATAATTATATATATATATTAAAATGACGATTGGATTCGATTTGACCTGGCAGCAAAAATCTCAAACTGAATTGAGCCACTCAATTTATAGTTTTTTCAAATCTAAACTGAACCGTCTTAACTCAAAACCGAACTGAACGATTCAGTTCAGTTTTGATTCCGCGATTCGGTGGTTAGAACTTACACCCCTAGCATCAAGACTGAGTTGTTATTGAATTTCGAAGAGTAGGACATTTCATTGTGGGTTAGAAGGAGAGTGAAGGGTTTTGGGAGGTTCTTAGGGGTATTGTGCTCAGGGTATGCAAAGAAAATTGTGAATTTGATGCAGGATAAAGAGAAGAATCGTAAATCGGTGGGGAAAGAGAACAACTCCAGCAAGAAAAGGGCACGGGTCAGTAGCAACATGGAGCCATGGAGCTGATAAATGTGTGTTGCAGCTTAAACTTTGATGCTGCGAACAGTAGGGGAGGAAAGGGAGTATCAAAAAATCCTCAGACTTAACATGCATATTTAGATCATTTCTTGGAATGAGGGGTATTAATGATGTGTCTAAAAGACGTGTGTTAAATGCGGCGTTAAGAAGATGGAAGCCTCATGTGATTTGCTTGCAGGAAACGAAATTGGAAACGGTAGATAGAAGCTTGGTGCTGAGTGTGGGAGGTGGGTGATAGTAGTGAGGAAGACTGAAATATTTTAATAATGATAGTGTTTAAATAGATGTTATCTTTTGTAGTCGCATTGAATTATTAGCTTTTAAATATATGTTTGTGTTATTTAATGATGCTATTATTAGATTGTTTTGTTTTATGATTTATTTTATCCATGTTTTAAATATGTTGCTAGTCTACAACTGTTTTATTCTCTTTGGATATCTATAGTTATGCTGATCAGGGGTAGAGACAGGGGCAAAGGTAGAACCAATCCTTCCAGAGGTGAGCCTGATAGAGCTCCTATTGTTAGAAGCCAATACCTAAGTGATGAGCCCATAGATGAGCCCCTGAGTGATGAGCCCGGAGGAGATGGCTTGAATATCTCTTCCTCACAGGCGCTTGACAAGGATACGATAGATGGAGGCACTCCTTTTACGGATGGTGGTAGAGAGTCCACTGTTGAGCGGAAATTTTGTGGTGAGAGTATAGCTCCACGACCACCTGAGAATTTTGATCAGAGGATACCGGCCATTATTCACCAGAACACGTAAGTTAATATAATTGCCTTACTTTTGGATACCTTACAAAAATGATAGAAACACTGAATTAGCAAGATGCTGCATACCTGCATGTTGCTATTGTTAAATAGCTAATAGAGTCCAACCTAAAAACTTGTATGATTATTACTTCTCTGTTGATATTGAAGATGCCCTGTGTAGCTGTGGAGATTATTGGTATTTGGTAGCCCATTTCTAATTTTACCTGGTATAAATCGGGTTTCGTGTACTCATGTCATGTAGATTAAAGGTTTCTCTTGAAAGAATATTATTTTGCTGTTTTCTGAATCAGCTGTCTTCTAGCTTCTTGTTTGAGGTTTGGGGATTAAACTTAGTTTGATATCGGTGCTGTATGAAGTTAAAGTTAGTCTGCACTTGAAGATACTAAAAATTTGTTTGAAGAAGCCATCTTCTAGCTTCTTATTTGGGGTTTGATGATTGAACTCCATTTTATATCGGTGCTGTGTGAACAGTAAGTCAGCACCTAAAGATACTAAAACCCTGTTTTGAAAAACCCATCTTCTAGCTTCTTGTTGCGGATTTAAGAACTTTCGCTTGAGCTTGTCTAAATATCCTTTCTTTTGTTTCGATAATGTTTATTGCCACAAATGACTATGGAGCGTTCACTTTTATCCAATCCCTTGCATCTAAACCTTGTTTTCAGCTACTTCATTTTAAATCTCAGATGCAGAAAGTGAACCTTTTGCCACAAATTCTATTCTCCATTTTAGGCATTTTGGAACATTGCAGAAGCTATCTCAATGTCTAGATCATAAGAAACCTTCTGATCATCAAATTACGAACAGCCTGCTGTCCAGCCAACATATTCTTAAAAGTAATGATTTGGTGGAGTATATACTTCAAAATTAAGGCACTCTTCTTGTCTTAGTATTTTAGTGGTTTGCCAAATTTGTTTGGACAACTGATGTTAAAAATACCAAGGTGAGCCAAGTATGACCCAAATAATTTCCCGTCAGGATAATATTTTTGAAGCATGTCATAGACTTCCTTTGTTGAGCACTGAGTTCCTGATTCCTTTATAGATATTTAAAATATCTATACAAAGGAAAGGATATAAAATCTCTTGAAAATCTTCTTATCCAATCCACGTAGGATTAGGTGACAGCTTAGTTTGGATCCTCCTTATCAGAACACTTTGTAGATGAGAAGTGAGAACGCATAGCCAGACATTGTTTCAAAGCACAAGTGTGCTGATAAAGACCTACATATGCGCCAACCTGACTAGTTATTCTTATGTCCTGATAGAGTTGCCTGTGATGATGAAGCACGGGCTACTTACAAAATTACTTGTATGCACTCTTCAACACTAAGTAATCGCTACAAGCAAATCATGTGAAGGCTTAGAGTCTGGTCCGTGTAGTGATATTAGAAGGATGAAGTTGTACCAATTGAAAGTTTAAGGTATTTAAAATAAATATTAAATTTTTTTTTTTGATACACCAAATCAGGTGACGTGGCCTTCGTACACAGGGAGTATACATTTAAAAGAATTCAGTCCTTCAAAAATATTATTTACAAAATTTACAAAAGAAGAGGTAGGACTTGAGTGGTAATGTACTTACAAAATTATTACTTTATCAAAACTAAAAAAGTACTTACAAAGTTACTTGTAAGCACTCTTCAACACTAAGTAATTGCTACTAGTAAATCATGTAGAGGCTTAGAGTCTGGTCCGCTTCGATGCGAATTGAGTGAGATGGAAACCTGAAGTGCACCCGGTACCAGAAGGGTAGGAAAGAAGTTCATGAAAGTTTAAGGTATTTAAAATAAATATATTTAGATTTTTTTTGATAAGTAATGAATAATATAGATAAGTGCATCAAATCAGGTGACGCGGCCTTCGTACACAGGGAGTATACATTCACAAGAATTCAATCCTTAAAAAATATTACTTACAAAATCTACAAAAGAAGAGGTAGGACTGCTGGACTGGAGGGGTAATGTACTGCCTCAATACTCCAAGAGTAAAGGGTGAAGCAGCTGTTTCTTCACAACCGGAAGTGACGAACTAGGTTACATGGATACGGATATGTATTCGCAGATATGAGATACGGGGATATGGGATTTTTGAAAAATATAGGATACGGATATGTGGGGGTAATGTGTAAATATTCAAAATATAAGGACTAATTGTAAATATTCAAAATATAAGGATAAAAATGTAAATGTTCAACATAAGTACCATACAGTCATACAAAATATAGACGGTTAATTTTTGCGAGTTCAGAAGTCAGAGAGCAAGAGGTTTTAAGCACTGAGAAGGAGAGTAAACAATTTGGTTCGAAATTATAGGGTTCGAAATTGACGATAGACGAACCAAACTAGGGTTCGCAATTGTTTACTTACCTCTTATAGAAGGCTTTGACTCGTTGAGTGGTCGAAGGCTCGAAGCAGCGGCGGCGGCTAGGGCTCGAGCTAGAGGGTCAGAAGCGACGCGAGACGGCGAGAGCTAGGAGGCAGCTTAGTCGCTTATGAGGTATGTCAGGGTTTTTTCCCCGTCTATCTCTTGAAGTTGATAGGTTAGGTTAAGTGAATTACTGGATTCGATTTATCCTCCCCTTTTTCAAGACAAAACGACTGAGTTTTGAAGAGACGTGTCCAAATTCTGGTATACGTGTCCGGGTCTTGGACACGCGAATCCTGGTTGCGTATCCAAACTTTGAAAAAGTGACAATTTGCTCCCTGTCTGTATCCAGGTGAGTATCCAAAGATATGTGATACGCGAAACGCCGGAGTATCCGTGCATCATAGGTGTCGAACAGACTTATTCTCATTGTCAAAAACCCTATGATTTCTCCCCCTCCAGATTGTCCAACACACACCCAAAGGGACTACCTCCCAAATACGATTACTTCTGTTATTGCAAGCAATACTTCAGCACCTAGTAAGCTCGAGAACAGAACTTGGCATTACCCAAGACACCTTGAACAGGCACAGTCGCATGTTTCACAAATCTGAAGCAACTGGGCAATGAAGAAGAAGATGATTCACGCTCTCCTCGCTGGCCTTACACATAAAGCACCTGTTAACTAAAGTAACATGACACTTCCGCAAATTGTCATCAGTTAGAATAGCTTCATGAATTGCTTCCCACAAGAAAAAAGCCAAACCCATCCAGCAGAATACACAGGTCGTTCCAGCCTCCCTACCAAGCATAGCCACCACATCCAACAACTCTGCCCCACAAGCCTTCTAACCAGAACACCCAGATCCTCGTATAGGTGCTTCCACCATAGCCCCTGATATTTTTCCAATTGAACAGACAAACCTAGTTTCCCAGTTCCTACAAAGCCTTTCCCACCAACAAAACCCTTCTTCGTCCCCCTTTGTCAGACCAGTGGTTGATCCATCCTCTTCACAAATGGAGGAAGAATTCGATCCCACAGAAGCTTTCGAACATCTGTTCATGACAGAACCGGAGCCAACGGTCCATAACTCTCCAGAAGATGATCCAGAGGAATCTACATCTCAGACTACACCACAAGAGAGTAAAAAAACTCCGCAATCTGCTACCCAAGCCGATACCAAGAAAAAATTTACATTCGATGATATTTCGCCTTCTAAATGGCGCGAACGAAGCATCGAAATGTTAACTTGGTGCACAGCAGAGCTGTAGTTTTATTCCATCGAGCTGGTCATTAAAAGGTTCCTTGCCCGGATCCAAGGGTGCCTTCGAGATTGGTATCTCAATCATGGAGAATACCGACAGCTGCAGATTCAGCAGACCTCGTCTCCAGAAGAATTCATGAATATCATCTATTCGGAATTCGTTGGCAGCCCCATAGAACACACTATCCATGCCAGAGAAGAATTTCTAAAAATGAAGTGTTGTTCTTTCCTAAAAAAGGACCTAGCAATGCATTACAATCGAATGTCTTAGCGTTTCTATTGCCTCCATGGTGTTGATGATGTCAACCTCAAGCAGGTGTTCCTTAACTCCTTTCTAGAGTCTCTCAGCAACGAAACATACAGATCCCTGGAATCCAGAAACATGACGTTTGTTCAGACCTCCCTTTGTGGCCTTTACCAGTTAATTCTAAATGCTCTGGAAAAACTTTGCAACCAGAGAAGATTCTTTGCAGAATTTGAAAAAACTAGCAAAAGACTAGGTTCTGCGTGTGATGAAAAGCATCTCCAGATGAAGTGTAAAGACAAGTCGTCCTGCACACACGAAAAAGAAGTCCCATTCTAAATATTTCTCCAAAACCCTTGATTCCTCCAAGCAAAGGAAGAGCTATGCAAGACGCCCCTTTGCGTCCAAGAAATGGAGATTAATAAAGAAGAAGCTCCAATGTGGCCGCAGTTCTGATCGGTGCCTCATCTGCCACAAAAAGGGACACTTCTCAAAAGACTGTCCGGATACAACAAAGTCTCAAGCGCTGATCCAAACGCTCAGTCAAATTGAGCCAGTAGATCTCTCTAACCTCGATTCCCTCTACTCTTAATGATGAACCAGGTGATTCTACAATTTGTTTAATTGCTTACCCAAATAATTCATCAGAAACAGATTCTGACTCAGAAGATGATCTCCTGCCAAGGATTTTCATGTTGAATCCTCTTCTCCACATCCTACCTGTACAAAAAAGTCAACCCATGCCCCTGGCCAAAATCCACCTTCTCACCTCTACATATGCTAAGCCCATCCAGGTTATAGCTTTCTTTGATACAGGGTCTGCAGTATCCATCCAAAATCCCAAAATCCTCCGGGCTAGTTTTTGGAAGCCACATCTGCAGTATTTCCTTGTTGCTAATGGTGACAGCTTCGTTATTGACAAAATCAACATTTCCATCCATATCAGATTATTTCCCAAGTGTGTCATCAAACACAGACTGCTAGGCTCAAGCTCACATGGAAAAGACCTCCTCATCGGTTTCGATATCCTTCATAAGTTACCCAACTTACGATGGACCCAAGACGGTCTCTGTTACAAAAGCTTCTTCAACCCATAGAGCCTAGTCCCACGGCTTTACATGGCATCTGCTTCGTCCATAGAAACCATCAAGCATCAGATCGTCCAAGATTCTTGTGCTTCATCCCATACAGAGTTCTTGGCGAAACACTCCTCACATTTATGGCTAAATTCTGCATTTTATGTCTCGTTACCTTTTAAGTAGAATGAAGATGTCAATCCCACCAAAGCAAGTCATCTAGGGATGAATCCCGACCATTATCAACTTGCTCTCACGGAATGCACCCAGCTTGTTGACCAAAAAATTATAGAACCTACATCCTCTCCATGGGCATGTAAGGCATTCTATGTCAACAGAAGAAATGAACAAGTTCGAGGGAAGCCACGATTGGTCATCAATTACCAGCCACTCAATCATTTCTTGGCAGATGATAAGTTTCCTCTACCACAGAAGAAGTCCTTGTTCCAATCCTTATCCGACGCAAAGGTCCTTTCAAAGTTCGATCTAGAGTCGGGTTTTTGGCAACTAGGAATTACACCTGAAGATAGACCAAAAACAACATTTTGCATCCCTGACCATCATTACCAGTGGAATGTCATGCCATTCGGTTTAAAAAATGCCCCATCCGCCTTTCAAAAGGCAATGTTAACAATTTTTGAACCAATCCTTTCCAATACCCTGGTTTACATCGATGACATTCTGCTCTTCTCCTCTGATGAAGATTCCCATGCTGCCCTACTCTCTTAGTTCCATTCCCTGGTGACTCAGTACGATCATGCAGATCATCCTCGTAAAAAGAAAATGGAAGTTGGAGTTTCATCCATTGATTTTCTAGGGATGAAGATATCTAACGGTACATACCAGCCTCAGCCCCACATTGCTCAAGAACTGCACAGGTTCCCGAATATTTTATCCTCACAGAAGGAAATTCAACAGTTCCTTGGATTAGTCAATTATATGGCAGATTTTTTTTACCAAAACTATCTGCCCATACAGTATGGCTGTTCCCCATGCTGAAAAAGGATCCTCCTCCTCGGACTACCAGACAAACTGAAGCTGTCAAATCAATCAAGCAGCTGGCATGCACGATGCCCCCTTTAAAGATTTCTGCTTCGTCAGAAACAAGAATCCTCCAGACAGACGCAAGTGATGAATATTGGGCAGCGGTTCTTCCTGTCCAAAGCGAAATATTCTTCCCTAGGCACAACTTTTAAGATGGGCAAATTAGTTCTCTCAGTGGAAATTCATTGTCAAGCATATAACAAATGTCTTTGCAGACTTTCTCTCAAGGCCAAATGATTATAAAAAGGTATGTAAGATTTCCAAAGAAACCAACCTTGACAACAACATCATTCCAATGGTGTTCCCCATCAATGAAGCCCCTTCTTCCTCTTCCTTCCAACCCTGAAACATCAGATCTAATCCTTGTCCTTTCTTTCCTTGGTGAAATAACAGAAGCCATTGCACACATAACACTCAAGCAACGGGCCACACCAAATTATCAAAATTTCCTAACCATCCTTCTCCACCGCCATGGTCTCTTCATGAAAGGTCTTAAGTTCCATCCAAACTATCATTTCCTTAGCCTGTTCCATATCCATGACCTATTCCGATTTCCTAAAGAAGCCCTCTGTTTCTTTTGGTATTTGTTTGAAACATTTATCATTGGAATCTCTCACCCTCAAACTCTCTCTTACCTCTTCTAGCTAGCTTGACGATGTCCCACCCCACTCCCGCAACCTTTCCAGGTGGTTCTTTTCTTCCAGCCGCGATGGACCAATGACACAACAATCTTCGCCGAAAACCATACGCGTAACCATCATATTCGAGACCATGCTCATACCTCCCTCCTTCAACCATGAGGAATCAAGGACAGTCATTTGTCTATCATGCTCCCATTCATTTCCATCTTCGGGGTATGATATTAATCCAGCAGGTCCACTTGTGCAATGCATCACTTAGCTCTTCATGAACAGCTCTCAAGCCAACATGATCAATCCCCAAACCATCCCCTCTCATATCATGTTAGGAGTACAGTCCTGGACAGATGACCACCCCGTATCATCTAAATGGATCGGCGCACTCGATTAATGGGGCATGTCTCACATTATACCAACTGATGAAACATCTGAATCAGTGGATAATGAGAGCCTGAGTTCTGATGACAACAACGACGGGTCTTACCCGGATCCATACGAAGATGATCCATTTCATCCGGATTCCCGTTGGTAGACACCATCGCTTATGTCATTTGTATAATTATTGTTCTTTGACGTCATTGCTTACGTCATTGTTTAATTATTATTGGTACTATTGCTCAATGACGTCATCGCTTACGTCATTGTGCAATTATTGTGTGTTGCTCTGACATCGTTTACTACGACATCGTCGCCACGCCATTATTGTTTAATTATTGTTTGTATAGCTTTATGACGCCATAAACGCCACGCCATTGATCGATTATTGCTTGTAACTATTGATTGTAATCAGAGCCCTATATAAAGGGCCTTAATCCCTCATTTGTAATCAGATGAAGTGAAGAAATAAATATATCTCTCTAAAAAAGAAATAAATATATCTCTCTAAGTGTTCTCTCATCTTCTAAGTGTTCTCTCCTGTCTTCTCTTTTAGTCTTCTTGTTTATCTGTCTTACAGGTCTTATATAGATCTGCCTTAACCCCCGCCAATCTTTGGTAGTCTGTGTTTGATGACACACTTGGGAAATAATCTGATATGGATGGGAATGCTGATTTTGTCAATAACGAAGCTGTCACCATTAGCAACAAGGAAATATTGCTGATGTGACTTCCAAAAACTAGCCGGGAGGATTTTTGGACATAGGATGGATATTGCGGACCCTGTATCAAAGAAGGCTATAACCTGGATGGACTTAGCATATGTAGAGGTGAGAAGGTTGATTTTGGCCAGGGGCATGGGTTGACTATTATGTACAGGTAGGATGTGGGGAAGAGGATTCAACATGAAAATCCTTGGCAGGAGATCATCTTCTGAGTCAAAATCTTTGGCTCTGATACCAAAGATTGGGGGGGGGGGTGTTAAGGCAGATCTATATAAGACCTGTAAGACACAGATAAACAAAGAAGATGGGAGAGATAAACACTTAAGAACACAAGAGAAGACGAGAGAAGACTGGAGAGGTAATAGAACACTATTTATTTCTTTCGTCATATCCTTTGATTACAAATGAAAGATTAAGGCCCTTTATATGGGGCTCAGTATACAAGCAATAATTGATCAATGACGTAAGCGATGACGTCATAGACCAATAATACAAGCAATAATTGCACAATGACGTAAGCGATGACGTCATAGAGCAATAATACACAATAATGCACAATGACGTAAGCGATGAAGTCATAGAGCAATAATATCAACAATAATTAAATAATGACGTAAGCAATGACGTCATATAGCAATAATTATACAAATGGCATAAGTGGTGACGTCTGCCAACGGGAATCCGGATGAGATGGATCATCTTCGTATGGATCTGGGTAAGACCCGTCGCTGTTGTCATCAGAACTCGGGCTCTCATTATCCACTGATTCGGATGTTTCAACAGTTGGTATAATGTGAGACATACCCCATTGATCGAGTGCGTCGATCCATTTGGATGATACGAGGTGGTCATCTGTACAGGACTGTACTCCTAACATGATATGAGAGGGGATGGTCTGGGGATTGATCATGTTGGCTCGAGCGAGCGCTCTCTTTGTGTTCATGAAGAACTCAATGTCGTGCATTGCACAAGTGGACCGTGCCGGATTAATATTAGACCAGTCGAAGATGAATGCCATGGGAGCATGATAGACAAATGACTGTCCTTGATTCCTCATGGTTGAGGGAGGGAGGTATGAGCATGGTCTCCGGAATATGATGGTTACGTATGGTTTTCGGCAGGGAGAGAGCTGCTGTGTCCATTGGTGAGCTGGAAGGAACCACTGGAAGAGTTTGGAGAGGTTGCGGGAGTGGGGTGGGACATTGTCAAGCTAGTACTGGAAGAGGTAAGAGAGGAGTTTAACAGAATTGAACGAGACTCCAATGATAAATGTTTCAAACAAATACTAAAAGAAACAGAGGGCTTCTTTAGGAAATCGGAATAGGTCATGTATGTGGAACATGCTAAGGAAAGGATAGTCTGGATGGAACTTAAATCCTTTCATGAGGAGACCATGGTGGTGGAGAAGGATGGTGAGGAAATTTTGATAATTTGGTGTGGCCCGTTGCTTGAGTGTTATGTCCGCAATGGCTTCTGTTATTTTACCAGGGAGAGAAAGGACATGGATTAGATCTGGTGTTTCAGGGTTGGAGGAGGAAGGGGCTTCATTGATGGGGAACACCATTGGAATGATGTTGTTGTCAAGGTTGGTTTCTTTGGAAATCTTACATACCTTTTTATAATCATTCGCCTCGAGAGAAAGTCTGCAAGGACATTTCACGATCCTTTCGATATGCTTGACAAATAATTTCCACTGAGAGAACCAATTTGCCCATCTTAAAAGCTGTGCCTGGGGAAGAATCTTTCGCTTGAATTGGAGCATGCGGGGGAAAGAGGGCATGCCCATCTTGACTTGAAAGTTGTGCCTGATTAGATGGAATTGAAAATTTTCTATTCCCCTTTTGACTACAAGGATTTCTTTGAATGTGGAATGGTAGTGCTGATGGCTTGAAAGTACCACTCTTGTATCCACATATTGGCACCGTTTGGTAGTCAGGATTAAGGCCAGATAGGATTAATAAGCCGAGTTGCCTGATGTTTGGTACGCAATAGGTGGTCGGGATTAATAGCACGAGTTATCCGGATAAAGTCATTATCCCCTCACTATTAATACCAAGAGGGAGGGTGGTATTATTGAGCCCTCACTAAAAAAAAATTTTGATTAACATTTGTAATCTCAAAATTACCCCCAATATACAAGCGAGGATTAATAGGTGGCACTAATAGTACCGGGATTAATAATCTCGCTATCCTTGTCCGACTACCAAACAAGCTCATTTTTCTCTGATTATCTTCACTTTGGACAAGTAGGACCGTTGCCAAATAATCATCACTTGCGTCTGTCTGAAGGATTCTTTTTTCTAATGAAGTGGGAATCTTTAAAGGAGGCATCGTGCTTGCCAGCTATTTGATTGTCTTGACAACTTCGCTTGTCTTTGGTTGCCAAAGGGAGGAACCCTTTTCAAGACATTTAGGAACACCATATTGTATGGGCGCATAGTTTTGATAAGAAATCGCCATATAGTTGACTAATCCAAGGAATTGCTGACTTCCTCTCGAAGATAGAATATCCTGAACCCGTTTCCGCCTTTGAGCAATGCTGGGCCAGCCGGTATTGCACTGCTAGATATCTTTCATCCCTAGAAAATCAATGGATGAAACTCCTCACTTTTCATTTTCTTTTCTCGAGAGCATGATACCATTGAGTTACCGTGGAACGGAACCGAGAGAGTAAGGCCACATGGAATCTTAATCGTGGGAGAAGAGTCAGATGTCGCCATTGCTTCGAAAGGGATGGGCATTTTTTAAACCGAAAGGCATGACATTCCACGGTAATGATGGTCGTGACGCACGTTGCTTTTGTCTATCTTCGTGAGTACTCCTACAGTTAAAAACCCGACTTCGAGATCGAACTCAGTAGTATCTTTGCGTTTGATAAGGATTGAACAAGGACTTCTTCTCAGAGTAGAAACTTGTCATTTGCCAAGAAGTGATTGAGCGGGCCGGTAGTCGATGACCAAACGTAGTTTTCTCGAACTTGTTCACTTCTCTTGTCGACATAGAATGCCTCACACGCCTACGGGAGGATGTAGGTTCTATAATCTGGTCAACAAGCTCGCCAGATTTCGCGAGAGCAAGTTGATAATGACGGATTCATCCTCTGGGATGGCTTGCTTTCAGTGGGATTGGCATCTTCATTTTGCTTGAAAGGTATCTAGACATAAAACGCATTCACCCATGAGGAGGCGTAAGTTTGCCAAGAACTCAAGATGATTTAAGCCAAGCTGCCTGGGACCGCCCTAAGCCATGGTTTTGCTGCTGGCGTATGCCCCAGAAGCGCTGGATCGGGCTCCACGGGTCAAGAAACTTTGTAGCGTAGACCGCCCCGGGTCCATCGTAAGTCGGGTAACTCATGGCGATATCAAAACCGACGAGGAGGTCTTTTCTCTCGGAGCTGAGTTTAGTAGTCAGGTTGGCTTGACACACTTGGGAAATAACTGATATGGACGGGAATACTAATTTTTTAATAACGAAGTCGCCACCATTGCGCTAGCGAAATACGCCGACGCGCTTCCAAAAAACTAGCCGAGGATTTTGGGACATAGGATGGATACCATGACCTTGTATCAAAGAAGGCTATAACCCGACGGGCTTAGCATACGTAGAGGCGAGAAGGTGGATTTTGCCAAGTGGTACGGGTCGATCAAGCATGTGATGCGGGAAGAGATTCAACATGAAAATCCTTTCGCAGAGATCATCTTCCGAGTCGACTGCTTTCATGAGTTATTGGGTGCATCAACAAATTGTAATCACCGTTCATCATCAAGAGAGAGTAGGGACTCGAGGTTAGAGTGATCTATCGCTCAATTGGCCGAGCTTGGATCGTGGCTCGAGACCTCGCAGATCCTGACGCCGAGAAGTGTCCTCAGGGCAGTATGAGCACCGATCGTAACCGCGCCACGCTGGAGCTTCTTCTTTTAAATCTCATTGACGCAGCGGGCCTCTTGCATAGCTCTTTCCTTCGCTGAGGAATCAAGGGTTTGGAGAAATATTTAGAATGGGACTTCTTTTTCGTAAGTGCTAGATCTACTTTGTCTTTACACTTGATCCGAGATGCTTTTCATCACACGCGTAACCTAGCTCTTTTGCTAGTTTTTTCAAATTCTCGCAAAGAATTTTCTAAAGGCAGCAGTTTTTCCAAAGCATTTAGAATTAACTGTAAAGGCCACAAAGGGAGGTCCGAAAGCAACCGCCATGTTTCGGATTCCGTGGATCAGATGTTTCCTCCTCGAGAGACTCGAAAGGAGTTCGAGGAACACGCTAAGTGTTGACATCATCAACACTACGGAGGCAATAGAAACGCTAAGACATCGGGATCAGAATGCCGCTAAGGTCCTTTTTTTAGAAAGAACAACACTTCATTTTTAGAAATTCTTCTCTCTGCATGGATAATGCTGTTCTATTGGGCCGCCAACTAATTCCTAATAGATGATATTCATGAATTCTTTCGAGACGACGCCCGAGACCGCAAATGCCTTGCATTCTCCAAGACCGAGATACCAACCCTCAAGGCACCCTCGATCCGGTAAGGAACTTTACCAATTGCTCGATGGAATAAAACTACAGCCTCGCCGGCACCACTGTTAACAATTCCCTGCTCGCACCATTTAGAAGGCGGAATATCATCGAATGTAAATTTTTTGGTATCGGCTGAGTAGTGACAATGAGTTTTTTGATTCTCTGCTCACATGTTCAAGGCTTCGTGATCGAATTCTTCCTTCATTTGTGAAGAGGATGGATCAACCACCGTCCGACAAAGTGGGACGAAGAAGGGTCAGGCTGGTGGGAAAGGCTTTGAAGGACCGAGAAACCGGTTTGTCTGCTCAATTAGAAAATATCGTGGGCTAGCGGTGGGGTATTTACAAAATGGCTAAGTCAAAGATGACTTGCCCTTTCAGCCTCACTTTAAAAAAAAATACTCTTTTATGGCTCGGTTTATTGATAAACCACGATCGGTTTATCCAGAAATCAAGAAAAAGACACCTCTTTAACATCCGAAATCACCGGTCGACAGATCATCCAGCCACTGGTCGACTCATGGTTTACATAAACCGCTGTAAACCACTGTCGACAATCAAGTTTATCAATTAAATCAGGTAAAACCACTGGGTCTAATTAACCGGTTTATCTACCGAATTAAGTCGACAACCGGTTTATCAATAAATCCAGCGTAAAGCCATTTGGTCGACCAATCGTTTATCTCGTCGACCACCGGTCTACTCAAATGGTTTATGGTCAAAGGCTATATGTTCATCAATCTAGTCAAATGGCCGAGATTGACTAATGCCACGGGCATGGAAGCACCTATATAAGGATCCGGTGTTCTCGTTGGAAGGCTTCAGGCAAGTTGTT
>CM028383.1:91427561-91469982 GCA_013146195.2 Codonopsis lanceolata
CTGAAGAGCTCATATGGAGTGCGTTACCGAAAGTGGGCCGAATCTTGGGATTAATAGACACGATGTCGAAGATGAATGCCATGGGAGCATGATAGACAAATGACTGTCCTTGATCCTCATGGTTGAGGGAGGGAGGTATGAGCATGGTCTCCGGAATATGATGGTTACGTATGGTTTTCGGCAGGGAGAGAGCTGCTGTGTCCATTGGTGAGCTGGAAGGAACCACTGGAAGAGTTTGGAGAGGTTGCGGGAGTGGGGTGGGACATTGTCAAGCTAGCACTGGAAGAGGTAAGAGAGGGAGTTTAACGAGGTAAGTGAGGCGACGACTCCAATGATAAATGTTTCAAACAAATACTAAAAAGAAACAGAGGGCTTCTTTAGGAAATCGGAATAGGTCATGTCATGTATGTGGAGCAGGCTAAGGAAAGGATAGTGCGGATGGAACTTAAATCCTTTCATGAGGAGACCATGGTGTGAGAAGGGGATGGTGAGGAAATTTTGATAATTTGGTGTGGCGTTGCTGAGTGTTATGTCCGCAATGGCTTCTGTTATTTTACCAGGGAGAGAAAGGACATGGATTAGATTTGGTGTTTCAGGGTTGGAGGAGGAAGGGGCTTCATTGATGGGGAACACCATTGGAATGATGTTGTTGTCAAGGTTGGTTTCTTTGGAAATCTTACATACCTTTTTATAATCATTTGGCCTTGAGAGAAAGTCTGCAAGGACATTTGCTGATCCTTTGATATGCTTGACAGTGAATTTCCACTAAGAGAACCAATTTGCCCATCTTAAAAGCTGTGCCTGGGGAAGAATCTTTCGCTTGAATTGGAGCATGCGGGGGAAAGAGGGCATGCCCATCTTGACTTGAAAGTTGTGCCTGATTAGATGGAATTGAAAATTTTCTATTCCTCTTTTGACTACAAGGATTTCTTTGAATGTGGAATGGTAGTGCTGATGGCTTGAAAGTACCACTCTTGTATCCACATATTGGCACCGTTTGGTAGTCAGGATTAAGGCCAGATAGGATTAATAAGCCGAGGTTGCACGATGTTTGAGTGCCTTGATAGGTGGTCGGGATTAATAGCACGAGTTATCCGGATAAAGTCATTATCCCCTCACTATTAATACCAAGAGGGAGGGTGGTATTATTAGAGCCCTTACTAAAAAAAATTTGGATTAACATTTGTAATCTCAAAATTACCCCCAATATACAAGTGAGGATTAATAGCGAGGGCACTAATAGTACTGGGATTAATAATCCTGCTTATCCTTGTCCGACTACCAAACAAGCCCATTGTTCTCTGATTATCTTCACTTTGGACAAGTAGGACCGTTGCCCAATAATCATCTCATGCCTCTGCCTCATTGAAGGCTCTGTCTCAAGGATTCTTTTTCTAATGAAGCGGAATCTTAAAGGGGGCATCGTGTTGCCGCCTATTTCGATTGTCTTGACAACTTCATTGTCTTGAGGGAGGAACCCTTTTCAAAGACGTGGGAACACCAATGTGTATGGGCAGATAGTTTTGATAAGAAATCTGCCATATAGTTGACTAATCCAAGGAATTGCTGAATTTCCTTCTGTGAAGATAGAATATCCGGGAACTCCTTGTTATTTATAAAATCATTGAATTCCTCCATAGTGCCTGGATTCAAAGGAGGGGGAAGGTCCTTTAGAGGAATCGAGCGGCAAGCAAGTCGCAAGAATTAAAGCCGAAATCGAAAGATTGCTCATCTGAAGAAATAAGCCGGAGGCAAAAATCCGTGGTTTTGTGGCTTAAAGAGGGCGATAAAAATTCCAAATTTTTCCATAAGATGGCTAATGCGCACAAGAATTTCAATCAAATCAATAGGCTGAAAATTGATGGAATCGTGACGGAAGACGAGAATCAGATCAGTAGAGGATTTGTAGAGTTCTACCAAAAGTTGTTCTCGGAGGATAGTGAGAGAGTGCTGGATATAGGAGGGATCATGTTCAATAGCCTGAATGAGGAGGATAGGAGTCTCTTAGAGCAAAGATTTAATGAAGAGGAAGTGGTGGAAGCTTTGGGTGGTTTGAAAGGTGACAAGGCTCCAGGCCCTGATGGCTTTACCCTTGAATTTTTTAAACTTTGCTGGGATGTGGTCAGAAATGATGTCATGGAGGTTTTCCGCTCTTTCTTTGAGGAGGAAGGATTTGAGAAAAGTCTTAATACATCGTTTATCGCCCTCATTCCCAAGAAGAAAGGGGCGGAAGAGTTTAAAGATTTCGCACCTATAAGCCTCATTGGCAAAGATTTATAAGCTGATTTCCAAGGTTCTATCCAACAGATTGAGGAAAGTGATTGGTAAAGTAATTTCAGATTCGCAGCATGCTTTTGTGGGAGATCGTCAGATCCTGGAAGCAGCCTTGATTGCTAATGAAGTGGTAGACTCGAGGGTGCGAAGTGGAGAGCCAGGGATTTTGTGCAAGCTGGATGTGGAGAAGGCTTACGACCATGTTAAATGGGAATTTCTGATTTACATTCTGGATAAAATGGGCTTCGGAGAAAAATGGAAGAAGTGGATTTTATTCTGCATCTCTACGGTCAGATTTTCGGTTCTCATCAATGGTCAGCCTGAAGGTTTTTTCCCGAGCTCGAGAGGGTTGCGCCAAGGGGATCCTCTATCTCCTTTCCTTTTCATTATGGTCATGGAGGCTCTTAGTCGCCTCATTGATAAGGCGCTGTGAGGAGGCCTAATCAAGGGTTTCGAGGTGGGAAATGATCATGGTCGGGGCGTCACTATTTCTCACCTTCTTTTTGCCGATGATACTCTAGTTTGCTGTGGGGCAGATAGTGATCAGTTGGGGTGCCTTCGTCTTATATTGCTGATCTTCCAAGATTTATCGGGGTTGAAGACTAATGTGTCGAAAAGTGAGTTAATTCCCATAGGTGGAGTGGATAATGTGGAGGCTTTAGCCTCGCTCTTTCGCTGCAAAGTCTCTAACCTTCCTACTGCACCTAGCCTTCCTCTTGGTTCATCCTTTAAGAACGTAAATGCGTGGAATTCAGTTTTGGACAGATTTGAAAGACGGTCATGTGGTGGAAAAGATGATTCCTATCTAAGGCGGGGAGAAGACTCACTCTTATTAAGAGTACCCTTTCTAATCTTCCCACTTATTTCTTATCGGTATTTATGGCTCCCTGCCTCGCCTTTAAAAGGCTTGAGAAGCTAGAAAGAGATTTCCTTTGGGAAGGAGACAAAGAGAAAGGAAATTACCATTTAGTCGAGTGGGATTCAAGGTGTTCTAAAAAGGAGAATGGGGGTCTTGGAGTTAAAAATCTCGTAATGTTCAACAAGGCTTTGTTGGGTAAGTGGCTTTGGAAATTTCTAGTGGATAAAGAGGCGCATGGAGAAGGTTAGTGGTGAGCAAATATGGAGCGGGTGATCATCTTTGGTTCCCAAAGAAAGTCCTGATTTCTCACCACTAGTGTCCCTGAAAGGAATTATGGGGTCCGGAATGATGTCAACAGTTCATAAAATTCGAGGTAGGGCAAGGGAATCAAATCAGATTTTGGAAGGACTTTCGGTGTGGTACAAGTACCTTGCGGTGATGTTCCCTAACCTTTACAACATGGCAATCAACAAGGAGGAAATGGTGAGTTCTTTGGTGATCAATCAAGGGGTTCAGATCTATGGAATCCTGTTTTTCGTAGAAATATGCATGATTGGGAGATTGAAGAAGCAGGCTTCATGGACCCGGTGGTTATAAGAGACAGGATTCGAGTGAGGACAAAATCATCCGGGAGGCCTCTAAGAACGATTGTTTATCGTTAGATCGCTTTACTTGAAGTTGACCGAGAAGGAAACAAGTTTATTCCCTTGGAAGGTAATATGGAAGCGAGAAAATCCCGATAGGGTAGTGTTTTTGTCCGGGAAGCTGCGCCAGGTATCATTCGACGGGGAAAATTTGAAATCTCTGGGGCTTGACTTATGTTAATCGTTGCTATATGTGCAAAAATGAAGAGGAGGATGTGAATCACTTGCTACTTCACGCCTCTACGGCTAGGGAGCTCGGAACTTCATTTTTCTCTCTGCCGATGTTAAAGTGGGTTATGCTAGGGCTGTCGTTGACTTGCTTCGGATGGCCTTCCTTTACCCTAATAGAAGGAGTAATTTCGAAGTATGCCCTCGCCTATTTGGTGGACCATATGGAAAGAGAGAAACAGAAGGGCTTTTGAGAACATTGAATCTGATTTTGTAGGAATCAAAAAGTCTTTTCACTTGTATTTGAGATTCTGGTGCTTAACTATTGACCCAACTCTAGAGGATCTTTTTTGTAATTAGGTTGGGGCCTTATGGTCAGTAGTTTAGTGGATGTATACTTCCAGTGTACAAGGTAGCGTCTCTTTTTTTGACGCCTGTTAATAATACTCATACTTTACTTATCAAAAAAAAAAATATCCGGGAACCTGTTCAGTTCTTGAGCAATGTGGGGCTGGGGCTGGTATGTACCGTTAGATATCTTCATCCCTAGAAAATCAATGGATGAAACTCCGACTTTCATTTTCTTTTCTGAGAGCATGATACCATATTGAGTTACCAGGGAATGGAACTGAGAGAGTAAGGCCACATGGGAATCTTAATCAGGGGAGAAGAGCTGTATGTCGCCATTGCCTTTTGAAAGGCGGATGGGGCATTTTTTAAACCGAAAGGCATGACATTCCACTGGTAATGATGGTCAGGGATGCAGAATGTTGCTTTTGGTCTATCTTCAGGAGTAATTCCTAGTTGCCAAAAACCCGACTTGAGATCGAACTTTGAGAGTATCTTTGCGTCGGATAAGGATTGGAACAAGGACTTCTTCTGTAGTAGAGGAAACTTGTCATTTGCCAAGAAGTGATTGAGTGGCTGGTAGTTGATGACCAAACGTAGCTTTCCTCGAACTTGTTCACTTCTCTTGTTGACATAGAATGCCTCACATGCCCATGGGGAGGATGTAGGTTCTATAATCTTTTGGTCAACAAGCTCGTTGCATTTCGTGAGAGCAAGTTGATAATGATCGGGATTCATCCCTAGATGGCTTGCTTTGGTGGGATTGACATCTTCATTTTGCTTGAAAGGTAACGAGACATAAAACGCAGAATTCAGCCATAGAGGAGGTGGGTGT
This sequence comes from Codonopsis lanceolata, assembly GCA_013146195.2. Lineage (NCBI taxonomy): Eukaryota > Viridiplantae > Streptophyta > Magnoliopsida > Asterales > Campanulaceae > Codonopsis > Codonopsis lanceolata. The sequence goes on from CM028383.1 coordinate 91,432,690, forward strand.
TTTGCCAAGAACTCAGTATGGGATGAAGCACAAGCGTCTTGGACAGTCTGGTGCTTGATGGTTTCTATGGGCGAAGCAGATGCCCCGTAAAGCCGTGGGATTGGGCTCCATGGGTTGAAGAAACTTTTGTAGCAGAGACCGTCCTGGGTCCATCGTAAGTTGGGTAACTTATGAAGGATATCAAAACCGATGAGGAGGTCTTTTCTCTGGGAGCTTGAGCCTAGTAGTCTGTGTTTGATGACACACTTGGGAAATAATCTGATATGGATGGGAATACTAATTTTGTTAATAACGAAGCTGTCACCATTAGCAGCAAGGAAATACTGCTGATGTGGCTTCCAAAAACTAGCCGGGAGGATTTTGGGACATAGGATGGATACTGCGGACCTTGTATCAAAGAAGGCTATAACCTGGATGGGCTTAGCATATGTAGAGGTGAGAAGGTGGATTTTGGCCAAGGGCATGGGTTGACTGTTTTTTACAGGTAGGATGTGGGGAAGAGGATTCAACATGAAAATCCTTGGCAGGAGATCATCTTCTGAGTCAGAATCTGTTTCTGATGAATTATTTGGGTAGGCAATTGAACAAATTGTAGAATCACCTGGTTCATCATCAAGAGAGTAGAGGGACTCGAGGTTAGATTGATCAACTGGCTCAATTTGACTGAGCGTTTGGATCAGGGCTTGAGACTTCGTTGTATCCGGACAGTCTTTTGAGAAGTGTCCCTTTTTGTGGCAGATGAAGCACTGATCAGAACTGCGGCCACGTTGGAGCTTCTTCTTTATAAATCTCAATTTCTTGGACGCAAAGGGGTGTCTTGCATAGCTCTTCCTTTGCTTGGAGGAATCAAGGGTTTTGGAGAAATATTTAGAATGGGACTTCTTTTTCGTGTGTGCAGGACGACTTGTCTTTACACTTGATCTGGAGATGCTTTTCATCACACGCAGAACCTAGTCTTTTGCTAGTTTTTTCAAATTCTACAAAGAATTTTCTCTAGTTGCAGAGTTTTTCCAAAGCATTTAGAATTAACTGGTAAAGGCCACAAAGGGAGGTCTGAGCAACCGTCATGTTTCTGGATTCCAGGGATCTGTATGTTTCGTTCCTGAGAGACTCTGGAAAGGAGTTGAGGAACACCTGCTTAAGGTTGACATCATCAACACCATGGAGGCAATAGAAACGCTAAGACATTCGATTGTAATGCGTTGCTAGGTCATTTTTTAGGAAAGAACAACACTTCATTTTTAGAAATTCTTCTCTGGCATGGATAATGTGTTCTATGGGGCTGCCAACGAATTCAGAATAGATGATATTCATGAATTCTTCTGGAGACGACGTCTGCTGAATCTGCAGCTGTCGGTATTCTCCAAGACTGAGATACCAATCTCGAAGGCACCCTTGGATCCGGGTAAGGAACCTTTTAATGACCAGCTTGATGGAATAAAACTACAGCTCTGCTGTGCACCAAGTTAACATTTTGATACTTCGTTCGCGCCATTTAGAAGGCGGAATATCATCGAATGTAAATTTTTTCTTGGTATCGGCTTGGGTAGCAGATTGCGGAGTTTTTTGATTCTCTCGGTTCTGTCATGAACAGATGTTCGAAGGCTTCTGTGGGATCGAATTCTTCCTTCATTTGTGAAGAGGATGGATCAACCACTGGTCCGACAAAGGGGGACGAAGAAGGGTTGTGTTGGTGGGAAAGGCTTTGTAGGAACTGGGAAACTGGGTTTGTCTGTTCAATTAGAAAAATATCAGGGGCTATGGTGGGGGTATTTACAAAAATGGCTAAGTCAAAGATGACTTCGTCCTTTGTAGCCTCACTTTAAAAAAATACTCTTTTATGGCCTGGTTTATTGATAAACCACGACTAGTTTATCGGTAAACCAGTAAAAAGGCACCTCTTTAACATCCGAAATCACTGGTCGACAGACCGACCGGCCACTTGGTCGACCAAGTGGTTTACATTAACCAGTGTAAACCACTTGGTCGACAACTGGTTTATCAATTAAACCAGTGTAAAACCACTTGGTCGACCAACTGGTTTATCTAGTCGACTTAGTCGACAACTGGTTTATCAATAAACCAGTGTAAAGCCACTTGGTCGACCAAATGGTTTATCTGGTCGACCAAGTGGTTTATGGTCAAAGGCTATATATGTTCATCAACCGGGTCAAATGGCCGTATTTGACTAATGCCACGGCTATGGTGGAAGCACCTATATAAGGATCTGGGTGTTCTGGTTGGAAGGCTTGTGGGACAGAGTTGTTGGATGTGGTGGCTATGCTTGGTAGGGAGGCTAGAACGACCTGTGTATTCTGCTGGATGGGTTTGCTGGTGGACTGAGGAATTGGTTGAGGGTCAAAAACGGTTTTGACGAAGGGGGTTGTGGTAGTCTCCAAGGATCATCAGCAAGTGTAGCCATTCTCTTCTGTTTATGTTGCCGCTCTAGATTTGTGAGCTGGACTTTGAGAAACCTCATCTCTGCTTCCTTTCTGGTTAGGGAAGAGGAAACTTGGGGAGATGGTGGAGAATGAATAATTTGGAGAAGTTCTTGATGGAGAACTTGGATGTAGAGATGGATCTCATCTGTCATGCTTTCGAGTGACTTTACCCTTGAAGGAGAGATTGTCTTGGGTTTGTGCAAACTTGCTTTGCTGAGACATTATCTGATTAAGCGCTTTGTTCTGGGCAACAACATTTTCGCTTTGCCAATTGAGGGTAGCTTCTGCGGCACTGATAGGGGCTGAGTTAATGCTTGTTGGATTTTTGACTTTCCAAGCATGCTTTGTTCTTTGATCTGGAAGTTCAAATGAACCTAGGGGAGGGAATCCTGCTTGGTGTACTTGCGGATTTGAGGCTGGAGCAAGCATATGACATGTCAAAGGGGGTGGATGGAGCACTGGGCTTTTGTGGATGATGGATAGGGCTTTTTGGTAGTAAGGAGAGAGATTGGAAGGTGGGGAAGGCTTGCATGGTTGAGGGGGTGATGTAGGCTTGGGTGCTTTATCTGAGTAAAGGACATAAGAGTCGAATTTATCAGATGGTTCATCGAGGGTTCTTACAGCAGGGTCACCTTCTTCAACTCTTTTTTGTAAACTCTTTTGAGAAGAGTTTTTCTTCATTGGGAGATCTTTGTCCATCAAGACTGTAGAAGCATCATCTAGACAGTCTGGGCAATCGCAAACGTCATACCAACAGTGTGCAACTGTTTTGATCATATTGATTTCCGTTGGGAAAACATTGCACGAAGCATTTGCTTGCTGTGGAGATGAGAACTTCACTTGGACGAGGCCATTTTCGTGACGCACAAACTTTGGAGCTATGGTGCTTTGTACAGGAGCCAGAGGGGGCTTGATGAGTTTGTGCGTCACTGCCCAGACTGTCTTAGGAACTAGAGATTTCCACACTGCTTTCCAAGGGACGTGAGCTCTATTGGTATTAATCAATTTAAAATAGAACAATTTAACTGAAAATGCATGCCCCTTTGCTCCTTTCCTGATACGGTGCCAAAATCCAACCAACAATACAATCTGTCCAGCTTGTTTTAACCAGCCCTTGGCCGAATTAATCCTCACCAAAACAGTCCCAAACTCACCAATAACTACCACCAGCCTTACCCGAATTCAATAAAAGAAACCCTTATAAGTTCAGCCCCTAACTTAGCCTTAAAACACTAATTTCGAACAGCCTTCAAACTACCCAAAAAAAAAAGGTTTAAAAACACCCTTTCCCAAATTCCTACTTAAGCCGAAATCTTTTAAATAAAAGAAAGGTTTAAGAAACCCTTACAAGTTCAGCCCCTAACTTAGCCTTAAAACACTAATTTCGAACAGCCTTCAAACTACCCAAAAACAATGGTTTAAAAACACCCTTTCCCAAATTCCTACTTAAGCCGAAATCTTTTAAATAAAACACAAAACAGCCCCACACCTCATGTATTGATCAAGGCTGCCACGAACAATAAAAAGAAAATAAAGATAGACGGGTTCACCGGTTAAGCTTCACTCACCTAATGTAAAGAATCCCGACGACTCAATCTCTTTTAGGCTTCACTCACCTTCAAGAAAATGAATCGATTTTTGAAGAACAAGCCGTGTTCTTGAGGTGTTTATTCAACGTCTAAAATCTGTTTAATTCAATGAAAAGGATGCCTTTAAATAAGCTACAAGTTTAACCCTAATTCTACTTACCTAATTTAAAAAACTCCTAAAAATCTAGGAAAACAAAAGTGCTAAATTAATCTATATAACCAAAAGTAATTCCTAATTTACTAGGAAAGTAAATAAACAAAATTAAAAGCCTTTTTAGGGCATAATTACAAAAAACGGATTTAATAATTTAAATCTTAAACTAGGTGAATCCTTGAGCCCCAAGGATTGTTGGTGCCGCCCTAGTTGGAGCCCAAACAAGGCTGCCCTCTTGACCTCTTTCAAGCGTGCCGTTTCTTGAGCCCAAAATGACTTCCATGCAATTTTCCATTCCACCCACGGGCTGTCCCAAGTAGTTGCCTCCCATGCAAGCCCTTCCTTGTGTGTTAATGCCCATGCAACTTTCCAAACCCTTGAATTCATGTTACCCAAACCGTATCCCTTGTAAGTGACCCACTAACTTGCCTTGAACCCATGTCGTCCCAAGCTTAATCTGCCCCGAACTTCCTTGATAAGTCGTGGTTCATACGAGCCCCAAATAGTCCCTAGCCTGATGACCATCCTTGCATGCAAGAGTCCCTTTAACCCAGCCCACATGCCATGCACTCCATGGCCCTTATCAATCCATGAAACAGCCCCTTTTGGGCCATAAGTCCTCAACTTAGTTGTCTCCTTTTGACTTACTTCCCATTTGGAACAATCACTTCCCCAACCCGTATCATTTCCAGACCACTCTTTCTTCTAAAGTTTCAACATTCTGTGCATTTAGCTACTCCATAAGCTACAACACTGAATCAACCTGTCAGTCATGGATATTCCTCCTGAATATTGGGCTCCAAATAGGTTTTCCATCCTCCAAAACAAACACCAAGCTAACCCTGCAATCCTTATCCCTCGTGATCTCGGACAGATTAGGAAACACCACCTTCAGCTTCTAATTTCCACACCATCTATCATCCCAAAAACTGACCGACGCACCACTACCAATCTCAAACGCAACAAATCTCTCAAAGGAATTCCACCCTTTTCTAATACCTTTCCACACTCCCAGCCCACAAGGAGAATCAACCTCATTAGAATACCAACAATGACCCCCTGCCCTGCATTTACACACCAACACATTTCTCCAAAATGCTTCCCTATCCGTATGATACCTCTACAACCATTTCCCCATCAATGCCTCATTAAAAAGTTTCAGTTTTCTGATATGCAATCCTCCTTAACACTCATGGTTTTCCTTAGTTTTCTTTTTAGAAAGTAGTAATAGTAATTTAAGAAATTGGTATCGAAATTGTAAATAAAACTAATAAAATCATATTTAGAAATTAGTTTCTATTAAAAATAATATTTTACGCTCCAAATTGTAAGGACCTTTTGCCTAGAGTAGTTTTGATAAATATATTTAGGTTCAAATTATCCCTAAATGATTAGGTTTGTACGTACAAGAGTTTTCAAACTTTTCATCAAGAAGTGTTAGCTGTTTGCAAGCAGCTAAGAGCAGAAACAACAAACTAAAACAGATAACAGAAACTAAGATCATGAACAACTAACTAAAACGACTAAGTGCAGAAATAGCTAAGATCAGAAACATGTAACAGAACCAACTAAGTACAGAAAGCAACTAAGTATAGAAAACAACTAAGTATAGAAAACAACTAAGTGCAGAAACAGGTAAGTGAAATATGTAAAACGCACTTGTTGAAAGATAATTTCGTTCCGGACAAGAATATGTCATCAAAATATTTTTTTGAAATTCTTCGTGATTAGATGTTTGCATTATGGAAGAAAAGAAGAGTTTATGCCAAGGGTGAAAGTAAAACATAAAATGAAAATTATTGTTTTTTTTACCAACACTAACAACCAAAGTTGCCGTTGTGATGATAAGTTGCGCATGGCTACAAGACAAGTTGCATGTGATGACAAGTTCCACATGATAGTAAAACAAGTTGCCAAGTTGTTGAGAAGCCAATTGCAATATCTGTAGCAGTTTTGATTACACTGTTACACTACAACGGCTATTACAAAGTCTTATAGATTGAAGTCAAAGACTCATTTCCAAATTGCACTGCACTGTCAGAAAAAAATTATCTCCATGTCTTGGTTGTTCAAAGTGCAACCAATTGTGCCAAGAATATCCAAAAGTTGTGCGCTATAAAATGTGATATTCTTCGAGGATCACACCAAACACTCTTTGGATCTCCATCAACAAATTATTATGAGAGAACAAGATGCTACAATTGAAAAAAGTAGCTGCGCGCAGAAATGATTCTTTTATCCGACAAACAAGTGTGAAGTCAAGGATGCACAATCAACCAACCCAGTGCCAGAGAAACCCAGCCTAGTTAGGTAGCCAACTAGAAGAGTTTCCCTAGGGTCTGAGTTTTTGTACAGTAGTCCTTGAAATATAGTGGATTATTGCCTCACTAGAGCTAGAGGGATGTGAGGGGTGGATGTAGGTGAAATTAAGTTGCTCTGAACCACCTTAAAAAATACTATGTCAAATATTCTGACCCTATCTCTTTTAATTCCTTGTCTTGCACTTCAATTTCATTTTATCAAACTGTGCTCCACATGTTAGTTAAATGATTTATTGTTTGATTATATAGACAGGATGGAAAATGACTCTGTGATATAAAAAATATTATGTTAGACAAATGATTAGAAGGTCTGAAAAAATTATATAGAGTGCATAGTTCTCATCTTTTATAGCCTTAAGAGTGTTGGAAAAAAAGACTTCCCAATTGGTATTAGAGCACTACCAATTGACCTTTCACAAACCTTAATGATTAATTTTATTAAAAGAAAAAACTGAAAACAAAAAAACACACACGCTCACACAAAAAAACCCTGGAAATTTGAATAACCCAATGAAGATGTCCATAAAACTCATAAAAACACACTTCAAATTTACTAATTTCGAAGAGAATTATTGAAAATCACTAGTGTTTTTATAAAAATATTTATTTTAAATAAATCTTAAACTATGGCTTTTATTTACAATATACGTGAATTTCTTTTTCTATAATTATTTATTTTAAAAATATTAATAAAAATCTTATAATTATTTTTTTAAAAAAATAATTTATCAGTTTAATTTATAAGCTTTTGAGATGGAAGATAGAGGTTTTATCAGTCAGATTGAAAGGGGTTATAGGGAAATTGGTATCGGACTCTCAGCATGCTTTCGTTGGGGAGCATCATATTATTGATGCGTCATTCATAGCCAATGAAGTGGTGGACTCGAGGTTACATAGTGGGAAGCCGGGGTTATTGTGCAATCTACATATTGAGAAAGTATATGATCATGTGAATTGGGAGTTTTTATTGTATATGATGGAGGATGGGTTCGGCGACAAATGGAGGAAGTGGATTGGTTTTGTATATCATTTACTCGATTTTCGGTAATGGTTAACGAAGAGCCGATTGATTCTTTTGGGAGCTTTAGGGGTTTTCGCCAAGGAAATCTGCTTTCTCCATTTCTTTTCATTCTCATAATGGAAACGTTAAGCAAGCTAGTAGATAGAGCAGTTCAAGGAGGTTTTATTCTGAGGTTTTGTAATTGGAGGTATAGAGTGGAGGAGGTGACTGTCATGCATTTCCTTTTTATGAATGACACTTTAGTTTTCTATGACGCAGAGATTGAGCAACTAGATATCTTCATCTAGTGCCTTTTTCAGATTGGTGTCAGGGAGATGGTGCAGGGCTTTGAGTGAACATTGCCAAGAGTGAGATTATTCTAGTTGGAGAGGTGGGTAATATTCTATCTCTGGCTTCGGCATTTGGGTGTAAGGTTTTTTACCTTCCTTCAACCTATCTTGGGTTGCCGATTGGAGCTTTGTACAAGTCCATAACAATGTGGAATCCAGTGATTGATAGATATATTCAGAGATTGTCGGGATGGAAGAAGCATTTATTGTCCAACGGGGAGTTGGAGAAGATTGAGAAAGATTTTTTTTATCGATCTTTGTATTTATTGTCCAACGGGGATGGAAGAAGCATTTACCCACTTACTTTTTATCGATCTTTGTATTGCCGGTCTCGATTCAGAGGACACTGGAAAAGATTGAGAAAAGATTTTTTTTATTGGAAGGACAAGGGGTGGAGCGCAAGTTTCATTTGGTTAAGTGGGAAAAGGTGTGTTTTGATATTATGGAGGGAGGTTTAGTGATGTGAACCCAAGAACGATTACAAAGAAATTAACCAACTTTTGAATTACGGAAGCGGTGTATAACAACGAATTGAAGAAATTGATAGGGAGCTTCCCTCAACCCTTGGGTGATAAATCGATCCCTAGAACCTTGGGGTGCAACCTTGACCCGCTAGTCGCAATTAACTAGGAACCAATGCTACGGAACGCCACAAACTTGCAGCTGGACAAGCTTGGTAAGTTTGAAGAACAAGAAAATTCCAAACAAGAAATTCTCTCAACTATGTGAAGAAATCTCAATTCAATCAATATCAATATAACGTAACCCTAAAACAATGTTATGGAAGCCCTTTTGTATAGTTCCAAAATAAACTAGGGCAAAAACAATTAAATTAGGAAATAATAAAACCAAAACCTAATTGGAAAAGGAAACAAAATTCACTAACAATACGTTAAGACACTGCTTCCTTTATTCTTCAACTTTCTACCGACATTGGTAGGGATAATGCGTTCACATGCATAAGTTTCCCAAATTGACACTGCTACCCCTGAAGTCTCTAAAGTTCTGTGACTTCTGTCTTTTGTCATTTCAAGTCCTTTAACTTCCCATTTGCATCCAATAGCTTCAAGAATGCATACAAACTTTGGATCTTGGGCCTCAATGTCAAATATAGTCTTTGTTTTGGATTGGACCTCCGCTACAAGCCCCATTAAGCATCTCGAGTCTTCTTCGTTTGTCCACGAGTCATTGGGCCTCCATCAATCTTCAATGGATCTTTGAAATTGGTTCTTGTTCTTTGACTCGATCCAACGGTTGGTCCTCGGTCCGCATCATTCCCCTCCTCTTGAAAAGGATTCGTCCACGAATCATCACCTACATCAAAAGGGGAAAGATAAATTTCGCATGAACGGTATACTCACCTGGAAGATCAAGCTTGTAAGCATTATCGTTTAAGCGAGCGACAACTTGAAAAGGACCATCCCTTCTAGGGCTCAATTTAGAACGTCTTTTCATGGGGAATCTTTCCTTCCGCAAATGCAACCAAACCCAATCACCTGGTTCAAACACAACTTTCTTTCGTCCCTTGTTAGCTTGCTTCACTTATTGTGCAGTCCGCTTCTCGATATTCGATTTCACTTGCGCATGCAATTTGTGAACTACCTCATCCAAACTAGCACGCTCCTCAACGGGTATAGGAATAAGATCAAGAGGGCTCAAAGGATTAAGCCCATATACCACTTCAAAAGGAGAGTAGGTAGTAGTAGTATGGACAGAACGATTATAAGCAAACTCAACAAAGGGCAAACTTTCTTCCCATGTTTTCAGATTTTTATGTAAAATAGCCCTAAGTAATTGAGACAAGACTCTATTAACAACCTAAGTTTGACCATTTGTTTGTGGATGATACACAGTAGAAATTAATAGTTTTGTGCCCAATTTACTCCATAAAACAAGTTAGAAATGACTAACAAACTTGGCGTCTCTATCACTAACAATGGTTCGTAGCACACCACGCTATCACTAACAATGGTTCGTAGCACACCACGCAAATGCACCATCTCTTTAAAGAACAAATCCACTATGTGACTAGCATCATTTTATGACAAGCAATAAAGTGTGCCATTTTTGAAAATCAATCCATGACCACAAACACAGAATCATGCCCATTTTTAGATCTAGGTAAACCATGTACAAAGTCTATAGAGATGTCAGACCATGGCCTATCAGATATAAGCCATGAGGTTCAACACGAGATTTAGCATGCTTACATGTAATGTAATTAGCACAAACACGAACAACATCAGATTTCATATTTGGCCAATAAAAATGCTCTTTCAAAGTGCCAAGAGTCTTAAGCACACCAAAATGACCCATAAGGCCTCCACCATGAGCCTCACGCGCAAGCACTTCACGCATACAAAGTTTGTTTTCTTTAAAAAGATACCCTCACGTCTATAGTACTTGTCAAAAGGACCCGATTCACATGCAACAAATATGGAATCAAATATAGGATCATTAGCATACAATTCCTTAATGAAATCAAATCCAAACAATCTAGAATGCAAAGTAGTAACTAAGGTATGTCTACGAGACAATGCATCGGCTACCACATTTTCTTTGCCCTTTTTATACTTGATCATATAAGGAAATGACTCAATGAATTCGACCCATCTAATATGTCTTTTGTTCAATTTACCTTGACTTTTGAAATACTTTATTGATTCATAATCAGTATGTGTTCAATTTACCTTGACTTTTCAAATACTTTTGTCTAAGGTAATGTTGCCATGTGTGTAAGGATCTCACCAGTGCAAACAATTCTTTATTATAGGTGGAATAATTCAATTGGGCACCATTCAATTTCTCACTAAGATATGCAATAGGTCTACCCTCTTGAATCAAAACACCTCTGATTCCCACTCCGGATGCATCACATTCTAACTCATAAGTCTTATCAAAACTAGGCAATGCAAGTATGGGAGCAGATACTAACCTCTCTTTCAATTGGTCGAAAGCAGCTTGTTGCTTTTCACCCCAATAAAACTTTACCTCTTTCTTAACCAACTCATTCAAGGGTGTGGCTATGGTGCTAAAATCCTTCACCAACCGTCAATACGTCAATAGAAACTAGACAATCCATGAAAACTCCTCACTTTACTAGCATTAGGAATTGGCCACTCCTTGATTGCTTTGATTTTCTTTTCATCCACTTCAACACTTGTAGCACTAACCACAAAACCAAGAAACACAATTCTATCCATGCAAAATGTACACTTTTTGAAGTTGGCATATAATGTATTTTCTCGCAAGGTTTCCAAGACAACACGCACATGCACTAAATGGTCATCAATGTTTCTTACTATAAATAAGGATGTCATCAAAGCATACAACAACAAATTTACCAATGAATTCTCTAAGAACATGATTCATCAACCTCATGAAAGTTCTAGGTGCATTGGTCAAACCAAAAGGCATAACCAACCACTCATACGGGCCAGACTTGGTTTTGAAAGCAGTTTTCCATTCATCAAACCAAAAGGCATAACAACCACTCATACAAGCCAGACTTGGTTTTGAAAGCAGTTTTCCATTCATTGCCCTCTTTTATCCTAATATGATGGTACCACTGTTAAGATCAATTTTTGTAAAAATAATGGAGCCGTTTAATTCATCAAGCATGTCATCTAACCTAGGGATAGGATAACGATACTTTATCGTGATTTGATTTAAGGCTCGGCAGTCGGTACACATCCTCCATTCCCCATTTTTCTTAGGGACCACGATTACAGGAACAACACATGGGGCACAAGGGCTCAAAGACTCCCTTATTTTCCCATGACCAAGAAGCTCTTCCACTTTCTTTTGAATTTCCTTTGTTTCCTCAGGATTAGCCTTATAGGCCGGTCGATTAGGCAAAGTGGCACCGGGTATAAGATCAATTTGATGCTCTATCCCTCGGAACGGTGGTAAACTACTAGGTTCCTCGTTAGGAAAAACATCATCAAATTCTTGTAGAAGAGAAGAGATATATGGAGGCAAAGATTGAGAATTATCTTCAGAAAAATAACTCTCCTTGAACACTAGAATGAACACACTTTGTTTCCTCCTCAACTCCCTCATACACTCACTAGGTTTGGCAAAGAAGTTTGTATCACCCACCATTGCCATTCGACTTTTCAATTATTTCTTTTTCTTCCTCAATCACTCGTGTTTCCTCCCTCTTTTCCTTTCCTTTCTCTCTTTTTCTTTCCTCTCCACTCGGGTTCTCTCTTATCTTTCCCACCACTCATTGTTTTTCATCTCAGCCTCACATTTCTCACGATTTTTGGCCTTTTCGGCCTCATATTCATGCACTTGTTGAGGTGTGAGAGATACAAGTGTAATTGTTTTTCCATTTTGCTTCAATGAGTAATGGTTGTGGAAACCATCATGCATCACGTGCCTATCATATTGCCAAGGTCTACCCAAGAGTACATGTCCCACTTGCATAGGCACTACATCAAACATCACCTCATCCTTATACTTCCCAATAGAAATAGATATCAATGTTTGTTTTGTCACCTTAAGCTCTCCACAATCTTGCAATTTATAGGGATGTGGGTGTCTAGTAACAGGTATGACCAATTTCTCAATCACCTCGGTACTTACCACATTGGTACAACTACCACTATCAATTATAAGATTACATACCTTCCCTTTGATGTGACAACGGGAATGAAATATCTACTGTCTTTGTTGGTCACATTGTACCTTCACTTGCATATTCAACACTTTCCTCACCGCTAGTGCCTCTCCTCCTACGACATCTTGCATCCACTTTCCATCATCACTATCTACTACCTCGCATTCATCCTCGGAGAAGTACTCACCATTATCAGTTACAAACATGACCCTTTTGTTGGGACATTGAGACATAATATGATCCTTCCCTTGGCATTTAAAACATGTGATATCTCGTGATTTAGGAGGGTTAGAAGCAATACCTTTCCCTTTGTTGACCTCTTTACCTTTTGAAGTTTCGCGATAGGGTTTTGATGGTGTGGTACTTGGAGTTTTATTCCACTCCACTTTAGGCTTGCTAGGGGTTGATATGGTAGTAGGTGAAGTTGTAGGAGTGAACTTGCGACCGAAGGTCCCTCACTTTTGAAGTTGCCTTTCAACTTTGATAGCTGCATGGAGTACCTCATTGAGATCAACATATTCTTTCAACTCTATTACATCCGCTATTTCTTTATTTAACCCACCGATAAACCTAGCCATGATGGTTTCGTCATCCTCATAGATATTAGCTCGAATAAGAGCCATCTCCATCTCCCTATGATAATCTTCCACAGATTTACTACCTTGGGTAAACGTTTAAATTTTTCTCAACAAATCTCGGTGATAATAGTTAGGCACAAATCGTTTGTCCATGATTTGCCTCATCTCCTCCCAAGTAGTAATTGCTCTTTCACCAGCCCTCCTCCTCATTACACCCAATTGTTGACACCACACAAGTGCATAATCTTTGAATTCTAAAGCATTAGGTTTTACCTTTTGTGCTTCCGTGTAGTCATTGCAACTAAAAATCATCTCTACCTTATAACCCATTCCATGTATGCCTCAGCATCTACTTTACCGTGGAATGGAGGAATCTTCATCTTGATATTGGTTATCCCTCTATCTTTATACTGATATTGTCTCCAAGCTCCTCCATATCCCAAGTTGGCTGTATCATCATATTCGTTCTCATCCCAATTTTCATCCTCTAGCACAAAGGGTATACCTCGTCGAGCTTGAAATCGTGGAGCCGTGGGTGGTTGTTGATGTTGTTGGAGAGCCTGTTGTTGATGTCGATGTTCTTGCAAAGTGGCTGCAATTTTTCTGACATTGTAGCCATGGAGGCTACCATATCGTCAAATCGAGGATCTCGACTAACTCCTCCACTGACCCATATTTCCTTCCTGTGAATTAGAACCATTTCCTGACATGGCAAAGATAGTGGAACCCGATTCCAAGTATAATAATAAGAAAATCCTCACCAAATTCACTCGTGTATAACTCACTCACAATTTCTTGTAGGGATCTCGTACCTCTGAATTTACCAATAGGAGTGCAAAATTCATGAAGCTCGCGTGCCTTGAAACTTAGTTAATTGCAACTTAGGGTTCTAGATTTTCAGGGATAATAATTTCTGGTGTGAGATACAATTTCATAATGAAAGCAGGAATAGAATGAATTTTAAGGACGAAAGAACGACCGCTGATAATGATTTGTAGCAATTGACAATTGAACAATTTTGCTTTTGATCCAAAACCCTCGAATTTTGAGGTAAATTTTATGGCACCTCTTTCTTTTTATTATTCAGACTGATTCAGCAATTTTGTTTTTTTTTTGTTTCTACTAGGGCTTGGAAATTAAATACAGAAAATTTATACTAGAACAGATTAAAAAAAAATTGGGACAGAAAGAAACTATGAAGAAGCACGAAGAAATTGATTTCAATGAAGATTTATTATTATTTTTTATAGCAAGAAAAGAAGAAATCATTGGTTACCTCTTTGTGGCTTTGATACCAAATTATGTGAACCCAAGAACGGTTATGATATGTGGAAAAGTTTTAGATTAAACCCGAAGAAATTAACCAATCTTTGAATTGCGGAAGCGGTGTATAACTATGAATCGAAGAAATTGATTGGGAGCTTCCCTCAATCTTAGGGTGATAAATCGATCCCTAGAACCTTAGGGTGCAATCTTGACCCGCTGGTCGCAATTAACTTGGAACCAACGCTACGGAACGCCACAAACTTGTAGCTAAACAAGCTTGGTAAGTTCGAAGAATAAGAAGATTCCAAACAAGAAATTCTTTCAATTATGTGAAGAAATCTCAATTCAATCAATATCAATATAACGTAACCCTAAAACAATGTTATGGAAGCCCTTTTATAGTTCCAAAATAAACTAGGGCAAAAATAATTAAATTAGGAAATAATAAAACCAAAACCTAATTGGAAAAGGAAACAAAATTCACTAACAATACGTTAAGACACTGCTTCCTTTATTCAACTTTCTGCCAACGCTTCCTTTATTCTTCAACTTTCTGCCAACGCTTCCTTTATTCTTCAACTTTCTGCCAACATTGGTAAGGGATAATGCGTTCACATGCATAAGTTTCCCAAATTGACACTGCCAACCCCTAAAGTCTCTAAAGTTCTGTCTTTTGCCATTTCAAGTCCTTTAACTTCCCATTTGCATCCAATAGCTTCAAGAATGCATACAAACTTTGGATCTTGGGCCTCAATGTCAAATATAGTCTTTGTTTTGGATTGGACCTCCGCCACAAGCGCCATTAATGCATCTCGAGTCTTCTTCGTTTGTCCACGAGTCATTGGGCCTCCATCAATCTTCAATGGATCTTTGAAATTGGTTCTTGTTCTTTGACTCGATCCAACGGTTGGTCCTCGGTCCGCATCATTTAGGCATCAAGAATCTCAATTACTTCAAAAGAGCTTTGCATGGGAAGTAACTTTGGTGTTACATGGTTGATGTAGATGGTTTTTGGAGGAACGTAGTGATTTGCAAACACGAAGAGGGGGATCACAATTGGTTTCCGTAGTTTGATTTCAACTCCTTTGGGTCAAGAATATGGAAAGGTATTTGTAGTGGGTGGAAGTCTTTTGAGAAGCAAATTTCTTTCGAGATAGGTGGTGAGGAAAAGTCAAATTTTGGAAGGACATTTGGTGTGGGGAGGAAGAGCTAAGGAGATCCTTTCCTGTTTTGTTCAATCTGGTGGTAGATAAAGAATGCAATCTCAGTTCGGTGCTTCAAGTTGAGTAAGGTAGAGTGGTATGGAATCCTGTTTTTTGAAGGAATCTTCAGGATTGGCAGTTGGACATTTGTGCAGATTTTTCTAGTAGACTGTACTCGCTCTAAGTTGATGTAAGCAGGGAGGATAGAGTGAGGTGGGCAGCATCGAACAATAAGACGTTTACTGTTATGTCTTATTTTTGTGTTCTTTTGGGAAGCAATGGTCTCTCGTTTCCTTGGAAAGGCATTTGGAGAAATTGTGCTCCAAGTAGAGCTGTTTTTTTTGCTTGTGAGGCTTGTCATGGTGCTATTTTGAACGGAGATAACGTGAGATGGAGAAGGATGGTTTATGTAAATTGGTGCTATATGTGCAAAGATGATGAAGAGAGCGTCAACCACCTTTTAATGCACTGCCCGGTTGCTCGTGCTCTTTGGCATATGATTTTGGGGTTTTTTGGGATCTCTTGGGTGATGCCCAGCTTAGTTCAGGAGTTGCTTAAATTCCTTTGGAGCTGGTCGTGGTCATAGTTTTCAAAGGCGAGCCATTGGCGCCTCAAATGCTACTTTTTTTTTTTTTTGAGGCGAGAGGCGCCAAAAAGTCGCTCGTAGGGTTTTTGTGTGTACTTTTTAAGTGGGAAACGACTTGGGTTCAGAAGCACGAAATCAGATCAAATGTGGTAAACAAAAGGTGGACTTGTCAAGATAGCACAATTTGGCGAAGCACGAAATCAGATCAACTGTGGTAAACAAAAGGTGGACTTGTCAAGATAGCACAATTTTACCCGACATTCATGTCCGCATGTGCGGGCACACGAGTAAGCCGGCCCAACGCAACCCCCCCCTCATGCGGGCGTGGGAGATATAGTTCTTTCTATACAAGCTTGCCCAACACAAGGGAGCCTTTGTATATAAACCATTCAAACCTTTCATATTTTTCCAATGTGGGATAACACACTTCCAACACTTCAAATGTCATACTTTAAGCCTCTATAACTTATTCATCCAAAATCTGAATTGGACAAATAAATATAGTATTCTTATGTATTCATGGAGAAGAGCATAATTCCACAATTACCCTAGTCATTACATAAATGAATCTCAAATAAATTAGTGCCTCAAAGCCCCAATTTACTTCACTTAAAAACACTAGTTTTCCAACACTTAGTTTCATGTATTATGCTTATTTATAACATGTTTTATTGATATTTGTTAAGTTATATACTTATATGTATTTTTCCTTAGTATTTTTTCCGTGTCTTTTTGGCGCCTTTTTAGTGCCTCGCCTCTCGCCTCAAATTTGGACCTATCATCTTTTTGGCGCCTCTCGACTTTGACAACTATGGTCGTGGTACAATCAAAGGAGGAGTAATTCTATTTGGGAAACAGTTCCGATTGGGGTTTTGTGGATTATTAGGAAAGAAAGAAATAGTAGAATTTTTGATAATGAAGAAAGTTCAGTGGCCCACCTAAAAGACTGTCTTTTGCGCACTTTGTTTCATTGGTTTACCGAGACAGTTTCTTCCCTTTCCCCAACTGGTCTCTCTTTTATGGATTCTGTACATAGCCTTAACTTTGGGTAGATTTTTGTATACCTCTAGTGTACAAAGGATGCGTCACTTGGTTTGACATATTTTAATATACTTCACTTATAAATAAAAATAAAAATAGACACATCAATTTTTTAAATAATAATTTGAGAAAAATTGTTGAAAATTATGAGTGTTTTTCTATATTTTTATATCTTAAATATCTTCAACTTTAAATTAATGTGTTAAACTTTCAATTTTTGCAGTTTCATCCCTCTAATATGACTTAGCGTGTTGAACTTTATCAACATCCAACTCAATAACCATTGGCGTGCAAAACGGCAAACTTTGGTACTAGATGTACATTTCCGTTCGTACAATGACTAAATTAAGATACTTTGATAGTACAGGGACCACTAGTGCACTTAACCCTTGCCTTTTTCTCCAAAATATTGCAACAATCACAATCCCCAACTTTTTTTTTGATAGGTAATTTTTTTTTATAGGCAAGTGCGACCCCTTGTTGGTATGGAGATAAGAACCAAGGACCTCAAGGTTTTTGCTTGAGTGCCCTTGTCATCTCTCCCACCCCTTGGGTTCCCCAACTTCTTTACTAATTCATGTTCAGGAAATCCCTTTTCTAGATCAAGTGCATCATATAAGCTTAAAACATACATTTAATTCATCTCATGTTTACTCTACATTCGAATTTGATGTAGATGTTTTAAAAGTTTTCTCTTACATATAATTTGATTATTCAACCAATAGTTTCCAACAATTAAATTATTGAAGAAGGTTAACTTATTGCAGACATTTATGAACCTGAGAATCCATGATAAATCTTGCCATTTGGAATGCAATCCAATGAATTATTTAAACAACTCATAATATTAATGGATTTATGAATGTTTAATTTCATATAGAAAAGGGTTAATTGTATTTAGTGGCTAAAGCCTACGCCACCTTTGCAATTCAAAGTTTCCAAATAAGTCAACCCTTGTCTAAACTTTTACTTTCATCTCAAAAGGGATCTATGTAATATCTGCTAACTTTTTACTTCTAAGTGATGATGTATCGATACCCTGCATTTTTTTTATCATTAACATGTCCGAACTTAATCTCAAAGAATAACAAAGTATAAGATAAACCACCCCTTCTTAAGATAAAAATGCTACTTTTACCCCGCATGACAGAATTACAATGTTCGATCCTTAATTAGAAAGTGGAGAAAACTTCGTACCTTAGAATGCAATTACCCTTAAGTTCCGTTGATTTCCATGTGAAAAAGGCTTTCAAAGTGTGAAGCTATGAAAATTCCAAAAGTTAATGGTTGGTGGCAATAACTTCTACCACCTTCCTTTTTTTGTCTCTATACTTAGCATTCTATATATATATGTGTGTGTGTGTATGCATATCTTACATACGTTTAGAGTGATTTAGGTTTAGAATTCATAGCAGTGCAGCCTTGTTCATCTGCTATAGCGATGTCGTCCTCGTCTAGTTCCAAATCTTCTGAAACCCTCGAATCAGTAAAGAAACCTTGGATAGATTTAAATGTGATGGTAAGCTATCCTCTTCCATTTTCTGATCTTGTATGTTTTTGTTGTGTCTCACTCATTCTAGATAAATTCTTTGTAAATGATTGACCTAGAAATTCTATCAATTGTTGAATAAACGTGATTTAAAGTTCTCGATATTTTCCTTGCAGCCGGAGCTGTCAGAAGAAGAAGAAATCAGTGAACAGAAGAATGAGCGTAGCCCGAATTCTATATCAGGCGAAATTCATGCCAACGAATCAAGGGCGGAGGTATCCTATCCCTACCATCGCGTAATTAATTAATTGATTGTTTGGCAGATATCTTTAAAAATAGAAAAAGAGAAAAAATAATAATTTTGTGCTTCATGTCTTATTCTGGGTTTCGATCTCATTAATACGTATTGCAGTAAATTTGTCTACAAAGTGGCAAGATTAGTAAAACAAATTAATACTTTTCTTTGCCCCATTTGATTATAGTTAGACTCGGGTGATAACTTATTTGATCATTTATCACAAGTTTCCGATCTGATTTATGACTTTGTCTTGTGAAACAAATTAAATAAATTTGTAT
Source organism: Codonopsis lanceolata (assembly GCA_013146195.2). Classification (NCBI taxonomy): domain Eukaryota; kingdom Viridiplantae; phylum Streptophyta; class Magnoliopsida; order Asterales; family Campanulaceae; genus Codonopsis; species Codonopsis lanceolata. The sequence goes on from CM028383.1 coordinate 91,451,907, forward strand.
ATAGGAGCTGATAACTCATATAAAACTCCTTGTTCTTATCTCTAACTTTATTTAGCTCTTCTGCAGAATTGAAAAAATAAAAGTTTGCGCGCACCATTAACATTAATTCTCTTGGATCTATTTTATAGGTCAAAGTATAATAATTAGAGGATCATGGAGGGTACTCTCTTTGAAGTCAAAGGGACTTAAGTACTGAAATGCTGATACTTTTGTTTCTTTCAATTTTAACTTATTTTACCCCCTTAATTGAGGAAATTGAAATTTCTTGAAAATAGTAAAATAAAATAAAATTGGAGAGGACCTATTGTCTTTTAGAAAAGTTTGAATTAATAAAATATGGTTGGTAGGGAGTGAATATGACATGTTTGTTAAGGTTGGGCCATGTAACATAAATTCTTAAGGTCTTTTATGGGTCTTTTATTTGGACAACTATTTTGTAAAACATTTTATAATTATCTTTTGAGTGGATTTCCATTTGGTGCCTACATGATGTATTAACTTATATTCGTATCTCCTACAAAACCTGTAGTCAATTACAGAAATATTTCTTAATTATTTCCCTCACTTCTACAATTTTATTATATTTTTGCTAATCATTTTATCGTGTCCAGCGCGTCGGAATATACATATGTTGTTTGAGGTTAATCATAGAAGGGTGGGGCTAACGACACCCAATTTCCTATCTCTGCACCCTGTTGCATTGAGATGTTGTACCCTACACTAAACAATGCAGTACATGGGTGTAGAGATAGGAAATTGGGGTGTCGTTAGCCTCACTCATCATAGAAATATTTTAGTGCAAATATGGTCTGAATGTTAAACAACTTGGGAAATCATAATTTTCTTAAATTTTATGTGTTTACAAACGAATCAAGCAATTTGAGTCGACATCTCTTCTAATTATTGTGGTGTAACTATTTTTCTTTCATGCAACAAAAGAAATAATTTACTGTTTTCCATTTCTGTGTGATATCATGAGATGTTGAAATATGAAAAGTACTAGGAAACTAGATTATTTGAATCCAAAAGTACTAGGAAACTAGATTACTGTTTACCTTCCTCCTTTCTTTTGTTTTTGTCTACATTAAATTTGAAAGATTGACTTCTGATTTCGTATTCTCTTTGCCTCTAGTTGTTATTTTATTCATTCGTCAGTCAATCATATACAAAATAGAATTAAAGTAATCTATTCTCGTTAACATGAATACGAATGTCGACTTTCATTGCTATTTTAGTTTTGATTTTGGATCAACTATATTAATATTGTAGTAGATTAATTGAAATTAAAGAATGCAGAAACTGCGTACTCTTGTAAGCAACTAGCGTTGACATTTACCTCTTAATAATGTTTTTTTGAGTCGTATGGGTAAGTTCGAATTAGGCCTCAAGTCCCATTAAATTTAGAGCCGAGTTTGAGCAAAAAAACTCAAATTAGTTTGAGTGTGGGTCGAACTTGAATATGCATAATTTAAGTTTGCCCGAGTTTGTACAGTGGTAGGTCCAGCTCTTCAGCCTAATTGACGGAAAGCAAACGATTATTATTTATTGGATGTCATTTACTAAGCAGGTACGACCCGATGAAAAAACTGCACCAAGAAATTCAAACAAAGGTACCAATGAGGCAGTCTGGCAATCAGTTGAATTGCCAAACCAAACGATTGCTCAGGTCTGTCCTTATGTATACTTTGATCATTATTATGCTTTTCATTATTTTAACTTTCATACAAAATGTTTTAGCCTGAGTTTGGACAATGGTATGTCAAACTCTTCAACCTGATTGGCAGCAAGTATACGATTATTGATTATTGCATGTCATTTACCAAGCAGGTACAACCCGATGAAGAAAGTGTGCCAAAAAACTCAAACGAAGGAACCGATGAGGCACTCCCACAATCAATTGAATTGCCTAATCAAATGATTGCCGAGGTTTGCCCATATATGCACTTTGATCATTATTTTTCTTTCCATTATTTTGATCAAGGTGTGTAATTGATTGGAAAAATTATGGCAAGATATTTTTTGTTTTAAAAACTTTGTTGGATGTAACGAAAATTAAGATGAGATGTTATCAAGTTAACCACTAAACCAAAACTTTACATATTATAGGTGGAACTAAGACGAATAGTCTCACATCCAACCAGGAGGCGGTCGAAAGTACGTCCAGCCGAGAATGTTCCACCAGGTTTGTCACTCTGAAACCAAAATACTAGTACTCCATAGTCAAATCATGCTGATTTGTTAGATCTAACGCCTTGTTTCTCTCAATCATATCCAGGGACAGCTATTGACAACAAAATCTGCCACCATAACTTGTGTGCGCATGCTGGAATGAATGTGAGTTTTATAGGAAATGCTTTCTATATTTTCAGATGGCATGTGTGTATCCTAATAGCTCAATGTTTAAAAGTTACTGCCTTGGGTGCCAATTGGGCAGGTCCAATTCAGTCTGAATTTCTTGACTTGATTATTGGATATCAATTCAGGTTTAGGAGTTTTAGGAATAGGTAGGACTGTTAAAAATGCCATGCAAGTTGTTTGTTCAGCCTGCAAAAATTTAGACCGAGCTTAATCTTGAAATGATATAGGTAATTAGAGGCCCGGATACTAATTGAGCCGAGTATGATTATTATATACTTAAACCCAAAATGGGCCCGGCCTAAACATTATATATATATACACACAACAATTAGTCTTCCAATTTTCTTGGATAAATGTACTATATATAATACTGCTTACGACTTCTCAAATTATCATCCCCGTGACATACAATACAACTGTTTTATACTTCTATCTTCCCCCTCTCTTTTGTTTTTGTGTACATCAAACTAAAGATGGACTTCTTATTTCGTAAGCTCCTTGCCTCTAGTTGTCATTTTATTCATTCGTCAATCATACACAAAGTAGAAATAAAGTACTCTATTCGTGTTAATGTGATTTTGATAGTCAAATAAAGTACCAATTATATTATCATTGTAGTAGATTAAATAAAGATTGTAGAAAAATGCATACTTTTGTAAGAAAGTTGTGTTGAAATTTAACTCTTAATAATGATTTAATTAATTGGTTGGGCTAGTCCGAATTAGGCTTGAAGGCCTATTTAAAGTTAGTGTGGAGTTCAAGTTAAAAAGGGTCAAATTATTTTGAGTCAGGCACGTGCTTAAATATGCATAATTTAGATTAGGATAAGTTTGGATGAAGGCAAGTCTAGCTCTTCTGGCCCAATTGACAACAAGTCTGCAATTATAAATTTTTGCTTTTGTGTTGTCATTTACCATGTAGGTACATCCTGAAGAAAAAACTGCACCAGGAAACATAAATGAAGGAAGCAATGATGCACTCCAGCAGTCAACAGAAATGCTGGATCAAACGATTGCTCAGGTTTGTCCATATGTACATTTTCATTATTAGTAGTATTATTTTTTTCATTATTTTTTGATCAAGTTGTGTAATTAATTGGAAAAATTATGGCAAAGTATTTTTTATTTTCATATTTTTATTCAATGATAGGATGAGATGTCGTTAAGTTAACCATTAAACCATAACTTTACATATTACAGGTGGGAGTAAGACAAATTTTCTTACACCCAACCAAGAGGAGGTCAAAAGTACGTCAGCCGAAAGTATGTCGGTCGAGAGTACGTGTAGCTGAAACCGTAGTCACCAAATTTTATAATGCAGTATCTGTATTTGAGAAAAAGGACCTTGACGAGGTAATTTTCATTTCCATATACCCATGCAAAATATTCTCATGGCTTAGCATAGTTGGAACATTCCATATCTCGTTATTCATAAGTCAACTAAAAATAAATTATATTCCCTCCGTTCCGGGTGAAGAGTTCATTATTTCATTTTGGGATGCTTCACTTAAAGAGTTCAATTTCAAAAATTAAGACATAAAAGTGTTATTTTATTACTAATGAGCTACTAAAAGTGTTATTTTTTAAAAAAGTTTGACTTTCAAACGGGGACTCTTTACCCGGAATGGAGGGAGTATTTGTTTCACACTATGGCATTGTTATTATGATAAGAAACATGGGTTCTATTGCAGGCTCTAGCAGCAGTAGGGGCCATGATGGTGCTCAAATATTTAGATGGTTGGGAAATAGAGACAAGACCGAGAACAAATAACCCTAACCATAAAGATAAGGTACATGCACCAACAAGCTGCTTTTAGCTTATTATTTATGTACTCTTCTCGGTTTTTTTTTCTGTTCGTATTTGACTGGTAAAACTTTTTAGCGTTACATTTTCTGAATGAGTAATGCTATGGGTACACCACATTACCTAACACCTAATTTGGTGCAAAATTTTTGGTACTCTTTATTGTTTAGATACTCATAACATTACTCTTTCTCAATTACCCAATACATATTTGTTCTTTTAGAATTGAGTCTATGTTTTTGAGCAACTAAAGAAGGAAGTGGAACTACTTTTTAAGATATGCATGCCAGGGGTTTTTTACAGAGTATTGGTCTAGGGAATGAACCTTACCAATTGATTTTTTTAGTTAGTCAATACTTCCTCCATTCCTAAAATAGAGTCAACATCTCTTATGTAGTTCTAAAAAATTGTCCACTTCTAATTTTTTTTCCTATTTTAGAAGTTACCTTTGCCATTTTACTCTTTATTTGGTATTCACATTAATTGATCATCTCAACTCTCACATGAGTATTCTTGAAAAATACACACCTTACTAATATTTATAATATAATCAATTTTTTTTTAATAATCTGTGTGCCGAGTGAAGCAAGACAATCTTTTGGGAACAGTGGGAGTATCTACAGTGTGATATAGATTGCACAAATATGCTCAACATTGAAGTTTAAATATTGGGAAATTAGACCCACTAATATCGCTATCTATGCTCATTTTCATATTTTTGAACTGATGCAGTTCTATTGTCACAAAAGATCAACGAAACAATTCCGATCTTTAGTTGAGGTAAACAAATTCATAAAGACGAGCACAGGAGTACAAAACGAAGATTGACGAAATGGAAAATGATCAAGGTGAGTTTATAAAATCTAGCGGGGTGCTGCCCCAGTTTCAAAAAAAGAAAAGAAAAAGAAAGAAGTCTATACATAGTTCTTTATATATACATAAAATTTTCAATATTTTTACAATATTCCGTTTTATGATTTTTTTTTTCTCTATATCTTATTAAGTTTGCTGGCATCAGGCCTATGGAGAATCCGCATAACCAGCTGCAATGTTGAGGAAACAGTTCATTCTTGTTCATCATCAAGAAAGATTGGGAAAAGAAGGGTGAAGTCTGAAAATATGTTGCAATCAAAGCATATGGTCTTTCTAGAGGATGAACGACATTGACCTTCTAGATAATTTCTTAATTAATAGAATATTTATTTAGGATTTATTTGATTATCAAAACAAAGCGTAGGGTTTCCATCAAGACGTGAAAACAAACCTCAAGAAACCATGGGAGTCTTCACATTCGTCTGCAAAAGTTCCGGCGGCGAGTGGACCGCAAAGCAGTACAAGGGCGATCTTGAAGCCTCCGCCGATTCCACATTCGATCTGCAGAGGAAGCTCGTCCAAGTTGCTCTCTCCAGCGACTCTTCCGGTGGGGTTCAGTCTTCCTTCTCCTATGTTTCTCCCGCTTCAGCTGTTTTCCAGGTGATTATTGGTGGAGGTGGTGGTGGTGCTGTCATTGGTGGAGCCTCAGCGGCAGCTCCTTCAGGAGGTGCAGCAGCAGCTGCTGAAGCACCAGCAGCAGAGGAGAAGAAGCCAGAGAAAGAGGAGAGTGAAGACGAAGATATGGGATTTTCGCTCTTTGATTAGTGCATCTTCTTTTAATACAGTGTCTTCTAGGTGCCAAGTATTTTTTATGCCCCTCCCTCTATATTTGAAAGTTTTGATGGTGTTGAATTCCAGATTATGCTTTTAGAAACAGAAGTTTTGTGGTGTTCAATTATGACACATAATTTTCGTAAAAAAAAAAAAAATTGGTATTGTTCTCGAAATTGTCCGCAATGTATAGATGGCTAGCTTATTAGAGCGTAAGATCACAAATAATTTGAAGAGAATTATTTGTGTGAGTATGTCTCCCGTGAGATCATCTTATGGATTTTAATTCGTAAGATGAAACCTTACTTTCTCGAACTCAACCTATCAACACACGGTTGGTTGGGCCAATAGGATTTATCTTTCTTAAGTTTTTGCCTATTTTTATTCATACATTATTTTCCTTATAAGTTAAACTTCTAAGCTGCATTTTCAACATTGAATTGAAATAAAGCCATTAGGCAAATTATAATGGATTTGACTATGCTTTTGTTTTTGTTTTTGTTTTTGCTACAAACAAAGTGAGATATGTATAAAACAAATCCATGGATTATAGAAAACAACCAAAAACTATACTTCTATTGCATTGGGCTTGGGGACATACATTTGATGGTTTGATGGTTTGATGGTTTGATGGTTTTTGATGATTTGTTTTAATTTGTAAGATGAAGTTTTATCCTCTCACAGCTTAACCTATCAACACGCGGTGTGTTGGGTAAGGAAGATCACTCTTACAAAAAATGACCGTAAGACCGTTCTATTTTGATGATTTGGTTTGTTGGCAAGTAGGACCTTGCAGTCATAAGCTGTACAGCTTCCAGGTGTGCATAGTCGCGGAGATCATTTTGCTTAGGCACACTAACTGAAAACCAAGCATGGCCAATGGTCATGAAACAAAACTAGCAAAGCAAAAAATAAAACTAAGAAAACAAAAAAAACACCCTCATAGATCTCCTCCACCCACTGAGCTCTCTCAATCCAAACCATCTAAGTACTCTCCCCTCTCAACCAAAAAAAAAAAAAAAATGGAATTAGACTTGTGACCAAATGTAATGCTTGTTAATAAGTTATATATCCCGTAACATTTTAACATGACTTTTTCACATTTGATATTAAGATATTGATTATGCTATACAGTATTGTAATTATGACCAAGTATATAACAATCCCGTAATAATTAGATTTTTCAAATGTTGAGTACGTATTTTAGTGCAACGGAGAGTGTATTTGCTAGTTAATGTAATTTTCTTTTTGAACATGATTACATGCTAAAATGTGATATATTGCATGTTATGTGTATATATAGTAGATTTATAGATACTTATATTTTGTGCTCATTTTTGTACCCAAAATGTAGTCTTTTAAATGTTTAGTTGTTATCTTTAAAATATCTGCCAAAAAATATTGTTAATGTTTAGTGCATTTGTACGTATTTATTTCTTTTTTGGAGTTGATATGCTTATTCATTTTCACATGCATCGTCAAAATATCAAAATTCATGACTTTTTCTTTTCAAAATAGTTCAAAGTATGTAAATCTTCTTTTTTAATGTTTTTTTATTATGTTTTTTATTAATAATTTTGTAATTTTCAATATTTTTTAATTTATGTTTAACATGTTTCATTCAAGTCACTTATTATTGGTCGAAATGTTTAGTTAATTTTCTTAACATACTAGAATTTTGTTGTATTTATTTTATGTTGTAAACTTTTTTCATGGACTCTAGTTGACCAACTTTGACTTATGGTTTTTGTTGGAATATGCCTTTTGATAATTAACTTATCACCTTGCAAGTTTTAAATATTTTGATTTGCTTGTTCCCATTACCGTGTGTCATAACAAGTGGCTAAAAGGTCTGTGTACCGGTTAGTGTGGTAGCTTGTTTGACAACACATATGTCTTAGGTTAGGTCATCCTAATTTAGTCCTACATTCTTGATGATGATTAACAGACTAAGCAATTCATATGCATCAGCACTAGTAAACTTGCTGTAGCATCAAGGTTTTCGAAGGACTCGTCACCATCAGACTTGTCATATGCACTAAAGGACATTTTGATGACTTGTTATTGGCAGACGTGCTATAGTGTCAATGTTTCTCAAAGGACTAGTCACTAGAAGACTTATTAGGTGAAGAAATACCTTGAAGACTTGTTACCAACAGACTTGCTACGGTTTGAATGTTCAAATCAGCAACCAGCAGTCCTCCCTCATAAGAAGACTCACTATTGAACATCACACCGGTAGACTTGAATCTACAAGTGCTACGAAGAGACAAGACTGCAGTAGATCGAAACAAGACAAAAGGTTCAAGCTTCCAGTCACTCAAATCTCTATGAAGCCTAACACCTCAGATACTGCAAGACTCTCTCTCACTCACGTGGTTTGGATAAGTAAAAAAGAATCAACTTTATTGAACAAACCACCTCACAGTGCATTATGATTCAGACTCACTTTTCAGAGACTTATCAATACAGTCTGACAGGCAACAGTTCCAGGATCTGCATGACAAAGCTTTTACCTAATAGTCAAAGATCCAATGAACAACATATCTATCTGATAGTCTTCAACAATGACATCATTCCAAACGGATAGAAAATCCATCTTCATCTCTCAACGATCATATTGACCCTGGTCTATAAAAGAAATCTTCCCTTTTCTTCAAATATAACAGATGAACAATAAGACCATCTTGCAACAAGAACGTCAAAGAAACTGTAAGATCTACAAGAGATCGTCTTCACCAACTCATCTCAGGTCTTCACAGAAGATTGCAGCGAGCTTACCCAGACCTTAGCAAAACATTCTCTGTGAATTGCTAAGAAGAAACGTATTGAAGAAGAAGAAGAGATCAGAAATATCTATAGACAGAGATCAGTGTCTTGGTCAAGAACCCACTTCTTGATTTGAGTTCTTCACCCTTCTTCGAAGAACTCAGCCTCTGACCAGAGCTTAAGGATTTCATTCCTAAAGTTAGAGGTCAAGCTCTTGGATCGATTTGAAGATTGATTTCAGATGGTGCCCAAGGAAAATGAAGAGATGTTCGTAAAAATTGCATTCATATCTTTAGATTTGTATTCATATACAAATGCTGTTGATTGGGCAATAATCAATCATCATAGAAGGCTGAGTGCTCTGCACTCAATCGTTCAGATAATTTTTATCTGAACGATCTTCAAAATTGTCTTCTCATATCTGTCTCTCGTTCTCGTCTTCTATTGCTCTTTTTTACTTAAGAATTTGTCTATGAATGACTAAGTAAAAAGAAAAGGTAGAAGGGACGAGGACAGAAACTTTACATAGAGAGTATAGGTTGATATAATATGTAATTTATCTTTGAATAAATTCAGATATTCTTTCAAATGATTTATCCTTCAGTCTTTATCTCTCTATGATGTTTTATAAACTGATTTATCTTTTGAAAAGCTATTCTCTAATGATTTCCTAAATCTGCATTTGGAAGAAGGATTAAGTTTGATGTTGTTCTGATCATATATTTGTGTACAACCACTTAATACATCTCTAAATCTAAGCCTAACTATTTCCGCTGCTTAAACATTTCCAAACAGGCTTTTGATTTATTGGCAGTTCACTAGCAGAGTTCTTCACTCTGCTAAGAGCAAATCTATCGTTCAGTACTACCAGCAGACATGCTCAATGTGTTGACTACCTATGCCATTAAAAACTACACTTTAAAGAATAAAATAAGAAAATTTTAAAATGATATCATAGGCTATTCACCCCCCTCTAGCCTATTTGAGCATCATTGTGGACCAACATTTTTTTTTATTTGTAATTTTATGTGATTGTTTATGTTAGGCCCTAGAGATATACTCCGTGCATAGGCTAGAGGGAGGGGGTAAATAACCTATATTGCATTCATTAAAAATTTCATAATTCTTTTGATAAATCAAATAAGAACAAAGATAACATGTTTCTTAAGCATCAGTGATTTCCTGGTCAATGCAATTCTGCTGAACTGAAGGCAACAGATATGTTATGGTAGACTTGAATATCTGCTAGATATCGTTGTTATAATATTTTCTTACAAAGAGATTAGGTAGCGGAAATGTACAATCAAATATATATAACATTAAAGATAAAAGTTACACTAAGTGGAATGATCTAATTACATATCAACTGAAAACTTTTACGTCATAAGATGCATTCTTATAATTCCATGAGCAAAGAGTTTATACAAGATAATAAATGGAAGAGCATGCAAGAGAAGTAAAAGGCTGAATGTAGAAAAACTTATTTTGTATTTAGAATTCAGCAGAAGTTTATCAAATGATGAACATACTTAGTAAAAATAAACCTAGACTCTCTAACATAAACTTCCTTGATGGGTTTCATGGAAAAGAAGCTAGAACGGAAGGGGAAGACATATTGTAATACCTATCCCACATCGGGTCGGTGTGGGAATTATGTTCGATTTATAATGTGGCCACACACTACCTCTAGATACCAACATCATCCACGGACTTTTAAGTCGGTTTGTGGTGGGCCTGATGACCTAAGATGCTGCATGCTCAGTGGGCAAGTATGTGGGCTACACGTAGCGGACCGGGCTTTCGAGCTCGGGGTGTTACAAATGGTATTAGAGCGGGTCCTGGCCGGAAATGTGGGAACAAAGTGCTGTGCGGGCCAAATTGCTACACCACAGAAGGTGGGAGCCACCTCTTGATCCTCGTACGAGCCACCTCTTGAATCTTGCATGGCCCGGGGCACGATTCGACCTTGACGAGGACGTCAAGGATTTAAGTGGGGGAGATTGTAATACCCCATCCCACATCAGATAGGTGTGGGAATTGTGTTCGATTTATAAGGTGGCCACACACTACCTCTGGTCACTAACATCATCCATGGACTTTTGGGTCGGCTTGTGGTGGGCCTGATGACCTAAGGTATTACGTGTTCAGTGGTCCAGTGTGTAGGCTACGCGTAGCGGATCAGGATTTCGGGCTCGGGGCGTTACACATATACCAAAGAATGTTCAACCAAGTCATTCAAAAAACCTTGATGGGAATAAGAATGAAGTTGGTTGAAGTTATGTGGGTAGAGAATATTATAGGTTGATCAATTAACTGTAATTGACCAACTGAGTGAACATCACTCGGCCAACTGTAATGACTCAATATCACACAACCAACAACCCTTGCAACGCAGTACAAGTCTACCGGTATGAATGTAATTAGGATTAGCAGCGTTGGAGCTTCCTTAGGATGTCTTCAAGCAACTTGTTTTGAACATCACTATGGGGGGATTAACATCTTGTAATAGATATGGAGTTTATGATCATAAGAGATTGAGTTCTTTGAAGGAAGAAAGAACTCAAATCAAGAAAGAAGTTCTTGACTAATCACTGTTTCTCCGCCCTTAGAAATTTCTGCTTGCTCTCTCTCTCACAAGTGTTCTAAAGATTTTGTTTGATGGAAAGAACACTTTTCTTCTTTTAGCACAACATAGGTTAAGTAAGCTATGTTGTGTGTCGATGCACACTCTTTATGAAAAGTAATGAGAGATTTCTTTTACAGGCTGAGAAAGGAATAGATCCGTTGAGATTCTAGATAATCTTCTAACTGTTGGTAGTGTTTGATCTTTGAATGCATTCGGATGCATTGCTTGAACTATTGGTTAAAAGATTGCATGAAGATCTTTTCTCTTTATTTCTTTCGAAGGTCATGTTTTTTGATTTGACATGACGAACATACCTAATGTTGTGAAAAGTGCTTTGTGAATGATTTTGTTGGGATAAGTCTTGAAGACTGAGATCAAACACATAAGAGGAGATGTCAATCGTGAAGGCACATACATCGATGAAAATCTCTTAGTTGTCATGGAGATCTACTGAGAATCATTGTTTCTCTGCCCTTATAAATTTCCGCTTCCTCTCTCTCACACAGGTGTTCTAAAGATTTTGTTTAATGGAAAGAACACTTTTCTTCATCTAGCACAACATAGGTTAAGTAAGAAATTCATTAGTTTGTTTCTGATACTTTAATGTGCTTAGCTGTATTTGTCAAGCAATTCAATTCAAATTAATCGCAATTAGTTTTTTATTTTTTTTTCTTATTTGGCTTGGCTACGTTTTGTGTGGTCAGTTACAGTGTGTGTATCACAATGATAGCACCTCTAATAGCTTTAGGAGTTAATACTTCCCTACTAAGATTCTTGATTCCCATGGTTGGCTACAGATTCCTGTCATTGATTTTGCTCCTTCTACTGCTACCTAGCGAGTGCTTCGGCGACCGAGGGAGTATTTAGTATGAGTTGTGATATAAAATTGAATTGTTTGGTGGATCCCTGAATCTCACATAATTCTTACCTTTTTACCTCATTGTTTTTCCTTAGTACTATAAGATTACTAAGAATATTAGGTTGGGAAACACACATGTCCACCCAAAAAACTATATCAATGTCGTCATATGTCAAAATGCACATTCATCATTACATTTGCTGCTCAATTTGAACTAAATAGTATTAGCATGGTCTGTAGCTGTTGCAGAGAGTTGACGTCATCCAGACCTGGCCGGACCCATATACTTCTAGGAGTTTGCTCTATCAGTAGTAACACGAGAAACTTCCATCAACAAAATTGGAGATGGCAGAAATTCCCATGGTACCATTGACCATTATCCAATTAGCTTATAGATAATGTAGGATCATTTTAACTTTAAAGTCTTATTCCTGTTAAGTTAAAGCATTGACCATTTCCTTAGGAGAAATAGACTTAGTCCCATGGTACCATTGATCATTTCCTTGTGACAAATAGACTTAGCCACTTTGGTAGTGATGATACTAGCAAAGAAAATTGCAGCTTAAAAATCAAGATAAAGACATACCTGAGTTGTTTTGTAGATCAGAATAGACCAGACCTGAATTGTTCCATTTTCAAACCCAAAATCAGAATATGTTAACCCTTGTGAAAACTCTAATGCTCGTAATCATAGCCCAATACTCATTATTCCCATTTAGCCCCTTAAAAATTATAATTTATGAGTACACTTTATGTTCCTTTCTTACATGATTGCTTTAAATTGTATATACTTTCATTGGATTCCCATTAGTCTTTCCCAGTTTTAGTTTTAGTGTAATATTATTTTGATTGAGATTTAATATATTTATGTTTTAGGCCGGTGCAATAGTATCTCTCAAGATTATAGTAAATTCAGGTCATGTTGTTGAAAATAGAATCATCTCTAGTATTGATCCAAAAACACAAAGTTGGAGGTGATGATTTAGGCCGTAATTGGTGTGAAGTATCTATTTAAGTTCACGTGGAATGGAATGAAGAGTTAATTAGGTCATATATTTTTTTACAGCAATTGGAGATGCGATTGGAACACATATAGCTTGACATTTATTATTGGTATGTTTGTATTATCTAAGTCCATTAATCGTTATAATATTCGTATTTAAATTTTTTATTTCTACTAATTTAAATTTATATATTTTTTAGGTAACACCAGTGGATTTTGACTCAGGCTAGTTGCATCTCAAAATACTGAACATCGAGAACTTCTTATATTAGTTAGGATTAATGGCAGATGTTTTATTAATGTGGTATATTAATTATTTTTGTTCCTGTGATACAATGACTATACATGGTTAGTTTAAATTGAATATGCTTAGATTATCGAATGACTTGTTCTTGACAATGTAATTAAAGTGTCGATGACTAATCTTATGATAGCTTTTTGTTGATTACGTATGTGTGTTAATTTGTTGTTGTACTTTTTACTATTTTTTCATATTTTGTTTATAGATAGAATTATAGAAGCATTAAAATAAATTGATGAGTAGAGATGTTATTACCCTTTAAGAGCTCTTTTTAATTGTTTGAATATTATTAAATAATGCCTTTTGAAGTGCCATAATAGCTAGTGTCAAAATAACCATTGTAGATTAGCTAATGAGACATTTTGAAGCACCTTAATACCGAATTATAGAATAGCCTCTACAGATTAGCTATTGAGGCACTTGTAGGTGTTGTTTTAATAGTTTTATTGAGGCATTTGATGATAGTTAATACATTTTGAATTTTTTGAAGTGACACTTGTAAGAGTCACAATAATTAACTTTACACATTATGAATTATTTTACGGGACACTTGTAAGTGATACTATTGAAAACATATTTAGGTTTTTACATGAGCCTCCTTATGTTGTAATTTGTTAAAACATTTGAAAAAGCCTCAATAATCTAATGTGGCTTCAAAACAGGCGACACTTAAACCAAGTGCCCCCAGGTTCAAAAAGCCTCAATAGGGTACCTATCGAAGCACTTTTAAGGGCCTCGAAAGGCATAATTTGTTGTAGTGGGTGGAGTTACAAAAGCTAATTTTACAGACAATGTTCTTTTGGTGTCATGAGTTGATCACGCAGGGTGGCTATCCTTTTGTAGAACTAGTAAGGTTCACGTGCGTTGCACGTGGTGTTAATGATTTTTTTAAAAGTGATTTGTTGGTTCCTTCAATTTTTTGTTGACTTTTAATTATTAGATTTTTGTGTGTTTTAATACTTACAGTTTTTGAGACTTATAAATTATGTTGTTGTGTGTTTAGCATTTATGATACTTTGTTTTTCGGTCATTTATAATGTATGCTTTTAGTCATTGTATAACAACTTATCCTACACATTTGTCTTTTTTGTTGGTTATTTTTAAATCTCTTTTTTTAATATCAAACATGAGTTCATTCATTTTTATCAGTTTGTAAATTGAAAACAATTCAAACTTACTATCTTAGATAAGCACATTGTTGTTGGAAACTTTGCTTATGTCGTTTATGGAATTTATGACCCTTTAAAAAAATTGTGTTGGAGAATCAAACTCTCATCCCCAAAGTATATAGTTACACTAAAAAATATAAAATTCCACCAAAGTATCTATGAAGTCCCACCTTGCCACACACAACCTAAGTTTTGCGTCATTTACATATCATTTTATAATTTTTTCTAGTTTACTTGATCGATTCGGCTCAACGAAAGGATAGAGATCGGCAACATTAAAGTTGATGAAACACCATAATTATCCGGTAATTCTACTTCATAAGTATTGCCACCAATCTTTTTCAAGATCCTGAACGGACCATCAGCCCTTGGTTTCAACTTTCCATGACGTCCACGAGGGAATCGCTCCTTCCTCAAAGTAATCCAAACCAAATCTCCCTCCTTGAAAGCTGATTGCTTCTGATGCTTATTTGCACTTCTTTGGTACTTTCCATTTTGCTTGATAATTTCTTGTCGAACCTGCTCATGCATCTTCTTGATGTACTTAGCACATTCTTCACTGTCACCACTAAAATGTTGAGTGGTAGGAAGGGGAGCTAAATCCAATGGAGTAATTGGATTATGACCATACACAACTTCGAATGGGCTCCTACAGTAGTTTGGCTAGAAGATCGATTATACACAAACTCTGTTTGAGCCAATATTGCATCCCATTGGCGTGCATTTTTGCCAATCATACTTCGTAAAAGATTTCCCAAGCTCTGTTCACAGACTACATTTGTCCGGTCGATGCAGTGGATGATGAGGCGAACTAAATTGAAGTTTAGTTTCAAGCTTCCTCCAAAGTGTATGCGCCAAAAATGACTCATAAATTTTGCATCCGATTAGATGTAATTGTCCTTGGAATACCATAAAGCGCACAATTTCCTTGAAGTAAAGATCAACGACATGTGTAGCATCAAAGTCTTTGTGCAAGGGACAAAATGTGCCATTTTGAGCGATCAACCACCACCATGGTGAATCTTTCTTTCTTTGAGTGCGAGGCAACCCAACAACAAAATCCATGCTAACATCCTCCCATGGACTCATTGGTACAGTAATGGAGTGTACAAACCAGTATTTTTCCATGACTTTTGGCAATGTGACAGTCCTACACCGCTTCGATACACTTTTGACATCTCGATCCATCCTTGGCCAATAATAATTTTCTGAACAAGTGCAAGAGTCTTATCTCTACCAAAATGTCCAAGTCCTCCATGGTGAGCTTCATTGATAAAAGCTTGTCGCGAGAGAATATTCGAGGAATACACAAAGTTTATCTATAAAGAGAAACCCATTGTGAATCAAAAAAGTTTAAATGGAGTCTTCAAGCATTCTTCCCAAATCTTTCCAAAATATGGATCATCTTTGTAAAGATATTTAATTACCTCTTGAACCCAACCACATTTAATTACTTGCAAGCTAGACAACAAGGAATGTCGTCTACTAGCGCATCCGCTACACGATTTAAAACTCCAGATTTATGTTTGATAACAAAATTAAATGCTTGCAAAAATTCAACCCATCGGCATGACGAGAATTCAGTTTTTGTTGAGTATTCAAGTACTTAAGCTTCATCAGAAAAGAACAAACTCCTTCGCAAGAGATAATGTTGCCAATGATCAAAGGTGCGGACAATAGCAAAAAATTCTTTGTCATAAGTAGAATAATTGCAGAGAATGATTCAACATCTCACTAAAGAAAGCAATGGGTTTACCTTCTTGGCTAAGAACACCCCCAATTCCTATATTTGAAGCATCACAATCTACTTGAAGACCTTGTCAAAGTCTAGTAGTTACAATATTGGAGCAGGACCTTTTTTAAGAAGTTTGAAACTCTTTTGAGCTTCTGTCCATTTGAGCCACCCTTCAAGCATTCGGTTATAGGAGCAATAATGAATGCTGAAGTTTTGAATAAACACAACGGTAAAATGAAGCTAGGCCATGAAAACTACGAATATCATGAATAGATTTAGGAATTGGCCGCTTAGGATAGCTTCAAGCTTATTGTCATCCATCTTGATGCCATCAGAAATGATATAGCCTAAGAAAATCGGAGCTCTTGTAAAGAAATGACATTTCTTTAAATTGGCATACAACTACGCTCTCTTAACACTTCAAATACCTTTTGAAGGTGCTCCAAATGTTCTTCGGGCTAGGCGTAAACAAGAATATCATCGAAATACACCACAACAAACTTTCAATGAAGGGTTTAAAATTATGATTCATAAGTCGCATAAAAGTAGAGGAGCATTAAGAGACCAAATGGCATAACCAACCATTCATAAAGACCATCTCTTGTTTTGAAGGTTGTCTTCCATTCATCTTCGGGCCTCATGTGAATTTGATGGTAGCCACCGAAGATTAATTTAGAACCAATCTTGAAACCATGAAGTTGATCAAAAGATCATCGAGGTGAGGAATAGAGAGCGATGCTTGATAGTAATTTTGTTTACCGCTCTACTATCAATGCACATGTGCCACGAACCATCTTTCTTTGGAAGAAGAAGGGGGACAGGCTATGAAAGGACTTTCTTTGGACAATACTCTTAGCGAGAAGATCTTCAACTTCTTTGTAACTCTTCATGCTCATTTTTAGTTCATTGATAAATGCCTTGTTTGGAAGTGAGGCAGGGAGTCAAATCAATGCAATCTTGAATACTTCGCATTGGAGGGGGGCAGGGGAAGTTCTTCGAGGTACCACATCATGAAATTCTTGAAGAAGGGGCTAAACTTGAAAAAGGGACAGCATTTCCCTCTTCATTCTCCTCCAAAACTACCAAAACAAATGCTTCCATGGAGTTCACAAATTATTTTTTCAACTTGAGTCTTAGAAGTAAATTGTTTCCCTCCCCTTTGAAGGTTTAGGAACACTCTCCAGGATGGACCCAAAATAATTTTCTCACCATTTTTAATAAAAGTATACGTGTTCTTGAAACCATCATGATGTGTCTTAGATCAAATTGCCAAGGTCTACCAAAGTAAATGACAAGCATCCATAGGAATAACATCACACCAAACTTCATCTTTATACTTACTACCAATCAAAAATTGAACAAGACACCTTTTTATTACATTCACATCATTACCTTTACAAAGCCATGATAGCTGTAAGGTTGAGGATGATCTTCGGTCTTCAATTTCAGCTTCTCCACCATTGTAGTGGAAACAACATTTTCACAACTTCCTCCATCAATAATGACATTGCACACCTTGTCATGAGAAGTGCACTTGGTGTGGAATATATTGTTCTGAAGCCATGAGTCGTCTTCTAAGGAAGTGGCATTGAGGAGACGTCGCACCACCAAAGATTCTCCATGATCTTCATATGTAATTATTTCCTCATCATCTAATCTATCATAGATAGGTGCAGCCTCGCAATACTCCTCGTCCTCTGCCTCTAAGGGAGTGATAATCTTGCGATTAGGACAATCTGCAGCGAAATGTCCAAAACCCTTGCATTTGAAACATGCTTTCGATTGTTTGAACCATGACTACAAAACCAG
>CM028383.1:91470082-91503571 GCA_013146195.2 Codonopsis lanceolata
AAATATAAACAACCCAAGAGATAGTAAATCTCGGCCCAAAAGTCGGCGCGGCGTGGCCAACATTAACACGCCTGACTAACCATCGACAGCAGGCCGACCAGACAAAATCCCACACGATAAACAACACTCAGCGGCTATAACATGGGAGGAACAATCACTATAACCATATAATCAATGATAAACCACCAGCCAAACCTCGACTAAAACTATTGGAGGTAGAACAACAATATACCACTGACTAGAATAAGCGAGCCACACATGCTCGAAGCGACAAGAAGAAATACATTCTAAGGATACAAAGGCTCGGCTGATACAAGCAGGCTCCCAAATACACAAATCATAACATACTACACATTCTACCCAAGTAAAGTCTACATAACTTTACATTCGAGCCTCACAAATAATACAACATTAATAATAATTAACTCCAAGCTTATGACTTGGAAAACCACTACTAGAAATCTTTATCCGAAGCATTTAGCTACTAGCGGGATCACTTTGCACACACTAGGGAAAACAATCACCAGTGAGTCATAATGACCCGATGAAGTTTCTAAATGCAACATATGGCATATTATGACATGGCATGGCATAATGTGCAATCATATAAAATCATGGTATCATGCTAGTATACCATCATGATAACATGTACTTAATTTTTAAAGCACATAACCCACATAACTCAAGTAGCATATTATCTTTCATATAAATGCTCATAAATAAACATGTGTAACGATGAAACATAATCGGCAGATTACAATCAAATCCGGGTTCAAAACCCGACCAACTTACCATGAGATGAAATCTCAAACCATGATCCGGGCTCGATTCCCCGATCAATAATACCACAGAGGTTTCCTCCCCAATAATCACAACTCATCGGATTTCCTTTAATGAGTACTCGTTACATTCATCCGATCTGGGATGAAATGAGGCTTCGATGTCTAGCTAGATGGCATAACTTCGAGATCACATCCCTTATTGGCCAAATAGTGAGGAGAAAAAGGACCCAATGCAGCGATTCATAGCGATTGTTCCCAAAGACTATGAATCGTCCCATTGCCGACACAACAACCAAACCCGCGGTGGACTTTAAACCAAGCGATCAAGTATATATTTACTTGCATAAACCAATGAGACCAAGTTCATAATTATCGGACTCATTAAACCATGTAGGACATAATGCTCTCAACAATCTCATAAACCATGCACATAATTGCATATAAAGTAGGGCATAATGCTCCTAAAATTCATAATCCATGCACATATTTGCATATAACCACGTAGGACATAATGCTCTACAAATCTCATAAACCATGCATATAATTGCATAAAATCAAGTAGGACATAATGCTCTGCCAAACATCATGAACAATGCATATATTTGCATATAACCATTGTGTCAACTAACTTACAAGTTTAGTTTCAAAACTACGTATTGAGGTACTTATTATTCCTCAAGTCATCAACCAGTCAAGTATAGCTTACCGCTTAATAAAATATAATGTGAGGTCTTCCTAATCCTTCAACTCAAACAAAGACTACTACGCTAGTCTCAAAATATCCACAATTCAAGACTTATTATTTTAGTCTTTATTTTACCACGGACTCAATCATAGTCCTAATCGTCATACATGATCGATAACACCAACCCCATACTCAAAAACATCATGACTACTCGTAGTCACTTTCTCACAAATGTTTTCATATACATACAAAAATCCTTGAGAAGAGGATTCTCTCTTAATCTTCTCTTAAATATTCTCGTGACCTTATGTGGGTCTCTATTGTCCCATGCTCTAACAAGCATGCTTAAGATATATTTCTAGTTAATCTCCATAACATAAGTGTCGCCATATGACACAACCAAAACCCGATGTGCTGCACAAACATAACCCAACAAACCCAAACATTGTAGGGTTTCAACTCGAGCTCTTTATCATTTTATTAGCCTTACAACGACTCGTTAAGTCTTACTAACACATTTCATTCTTTATGTGTTTTATAATTTCACACCGTAATAATTCATTAAAGTTTACAAACAATTCCCAATAGTCGTAATTCCCAAGCTAGATCTCCTGACACATCACAATCACCAACCATTTAAAGTTTGGAAGTTATATGTTTCACTTCATAAATCAAAGCGAAATCCGATCATCGTAGGATTTCAACCCAAGTTCATTTAGCACATACTCGAACTTATAATGACTCGTTGAGTCCAATTTACACTTTCCAAAATTTAGGGCATAGAAGCCATGGGTCTCGATTTCCCTTATATCCATAACTATCAACATTAGTCATCAACCCGAAGTTCATTGAACTCACATAAACCCAACAAAACATTTCTCAATGTAACATAGGACAAATTCATCAATTTGTGCATAACTTCATCTATTTCACCTTACCAACCATATTTTCCAAAATATGATTAAATCACACAACCCGATTAATATACTACACTATACATGTATAATATTTTAATCAAGCTTACAACCATGTTTATTAAGCCAATTCATGATTTGGGCAAAATCCCTTCCAAGTATCTTGACCAATCAAGCTCACACACATAAACAATTCACATAACAAGGTTTAATAGACCATTTAGCATATGAATTTCATACTAATCAAGGTCTCACATAGGTTCATCCAACTATATCAACACATTGAAAACCTAGGGTTCATGGCATCTCTAGCAACCCTAGAAATTGCTTCCATTGACCTCACATAGCAAGAATGATTGTTTCCCTAGGGTCAATGGAGCCAAAAGAAGGAGAAAGAGGGGTAGAAACTTACCTTGATTCAGCCCCTACAAGTCACAATCCCGAAATTCCAATTGGTGGGTCTTGTTCTCCTCAACCTCCTCTTCAAATCTATGGTGTAGCTTGAGAAATGAAGGTCCCAAGCTATGGCCTTCAAGATTGGGCACTCAAGAACCCTAAAATCTCCTCTCTAAGCCCCCAAGAGAGTCTCCCACGTTTTTTAGAAGTTGTAGGTAGAAAATGGGAGGTTTAATGAAGTGTTGGTGGTTTATATATGATAGAAAGTAAGTGGGTGTAGGTTAGATTAATGAGAATGTTTCTCTCTAATTAGCCACACTAATCCCCATCTAAAACACCAATAGATGGTTAGGACATGTCATAAGACACTTAGGAAGGTTTAGGATTAGTTTAGGATGGGTTTGGGTGGGTATAAGTTAGACAACATGTCAAATTTCTTCAAAAATCTCGTAACAGGGACTGCTGCCCCCATGCGCTCGCATGGGCTAGATCAAAGCGACCGCATGGTCCTTAAAATCTGGTCTTCAAGTTTTCTTGTTGTCTCGTTCGCGTCCGATCGTTCCCGCATGCAACCGCAAGCCTTAAAGCTTCGAAATGGCCTATAATTCAACCCTTAAAGTCCTCAAACCCTTGGCTAAACCACACAAGTCTCAAACCAATTTTAAAGTAGGTCTAAACTCCCATAAAAACACCACAAACCCGGTGAAATCGGGCGCAAGGCGCGACATCTCGCTAACGAAAGCGCCGAATGAAACCGCAAACCGTCGGGCAATAACCCATGATTGAAAACACCTAAAAGGGCTACAAAATAGGCCTGAATACCTCTCAGATGATGTACAACAGATAGGAGAAATGGACTCCCGACGGGCGAGACGATTACCCGGCTCAATCTCGAACTACGCGATAAGGAGAATTGCTATCCCCGAAGCGTCAAAACTTCACGAGACTTATGGAATACATCCAATTAGAAGTCTAACACATCTAAACATGTTATTTAATCATCATGTAAAGATCTGGGACCAAATCGAGGTCAAGAAAACAAAACCCGAATAAACTCTCAATCGCGTCGCATTTCGACTATCGTCGGGTTACGACTTTTGACTTTAGCAAGTCAACCACTATATGACATCTCTTAAAAGTGTTTTAGTCTTAATGTGGTCTCTCATACACATTTAGACTCTCTCACAACCAAACGAGCAATCAACCAAAGAAGGAATGCGAGCATTGCACGCAATTCAAGCTAACCGGGAATCGGGATCTTACATGGCGTATGTTGCAGAATGCTTTACCCGTGGATGAATGTCTCCAACTTAGACGGATTCAACTGGTCTCCAAATGTGTTTGTTGTCATGAGAGGCCTCAATGTGAATCGATGGTCCACCTTTTTGCTCAATCTGAGGTGGCTACGGAAATTTGGTCTAGGTTTGCTCAACCTTTGCGTAAGGTCAGTGTGTACTTTAATATCATGCATTTGTTTCATGTATGGTCTAGTTCCTCCTCTCGTCATCAAGTCGGGGCTATTCAACTAGGTATTTTTATGTTTACGAGTTGGGAAGTTTGGAAGGCTCAATGTGCTGCAATTTATGATAATGTTCCGATGAAAGTTGACCTCATTTTTCAGCGTGTGTTGGCGTATCTCAGAGATATGTTTTGTATTTCCAGACCTTGGGCTATGATCAATAACACATGTCAAGTTGCTTTACAACATCTTCATCTTCCTATTCAGAATGTGCTTCCTTCGAAAGATATATGGATTCGATGGTTGCCTCCGCTAGAAGGTTGCTTCAAGTTGAACACGGATGGGTCATGTGTGAATGGCGTTTGCACTGGCGGTGGGATCATTCGGGATTCTCATGGGGTTATGCTGTGTGCCTTTTCTCACTTCTATAATCATGGCACTAACATCAAGGCTGAAATTCTTGCATTACGAGATGGGTTAATCTTGTGTCAAGATCTTGGCATTTCTGTTACGGTGGAGTCTAATTCTTTGACTGTTGTGGATGTTTTGAATAGGCATTGTCATGCTCCTTGGCAATATGTTTATGAGCTCAGACTTTGTAGTAGGTTGCTTTAACAAGGTAACCTTCATCATGTGTTTCGGGAACAGAATGGGGTGGCAGACCGCCTCGCGGCTTTTGCTCATGATCATCAAAGTCGTATTAAGTACACTCGTAAGGCTGATCTTCCTTGGATGGTTAGGAAAACGCTTCAGTTCGATGATTATGGTCTTTATAGTTTTCATTCTCGTAGAGATTAATTTATTGTTCCTTCTCTTGTTTCGAGGTAAGGCTCCGTCCTTATTGGACGGGTTGTCCCCCTCAAGTTTGTTTTTCTTCTTTTTTAATTCTATTGCCGCAGGTCCCGACCTGCTTCTTTAAAAAATAAAATAAAATAAAATAATTAAAAAAAAACGTTAAGCAAAGGAAGGTTAATATTCATTTTGGATAACATATTATAAATTTCTGAGAATTGCTTATCCATTCTATTCTTCATAAGTCTTCTAGAGAATGGAATTGGAGGAACATATGGTGGTGGTGCCACATAAGGTTCCTCTTCCTCTTATTCTTTTTCTTGACTTACTTCTTCTTGATTATCTTTTGACACTTCTTTTTCTACTTCTTTATCTTTTACTTGATTATTTTCATTTTCATCCTTTTCAACTTCTTTATCAGAATTAACGACTTTATCAGGCACATCAGATGATTGAATAGGATCACTTACCTCTTTTCCAATTACTCTACCACTTCGCAGAGTTGTGATAGATTTTGCTTGTTCAATCTGACTAAGAAACTTCCCTTCTTCTCTCTTTTCTTCTTTTATTTTTGTGAGTTGATTCCTTAGATTTTCTACCTCTTCTAGCAAATATTTGTTAAGAGAAACTTGTCCTTTATTAGCTCCATCTGACTTTGATACTTCTTCAATTCGCAATTGTCCTTGATTTGGGAATTGTTAGTTTGTAGTGGTTTATTTCCTCCCCATTAAAAATTAGGATGATTTCTCCAACCAGGATTATATGTGTTTGAGTAAGGATCATTCTTTTGTCTTTGAGGGTACATATTCATGGCATTAACCTGTTCAGAATACATAGCACTAGATGGACAAAAATTAGTAGCATGAGAAGTTAATCCACACATAGCACATGCTTCTTGAATTGGCCAGTTTTCATATTGAGCTTGTATCTCTGGTTTCTCTTGCACTTGGAATAAACTTCTACTTTTACCTCTTGTACTTTTCTGTTGAGAATTTGCACTTAACATCTCAAGTAATTCTTCTAATGCAACTAGTGTCATTCTATTAATAGAACCACCGGCTGCACTATCAACCATAGTTTGTAAAGCAGGCGAAAGAGCATGATAGAACTGAAGTACTAACACATCTTGAGATAGATTATGATGAGGACACATGATAAGTAAATTTTTAAATCTATCACATGTTTCATGGAATGTTTCTCCTGGTTCATTTTGAAAAGACATGATTTGTTTTCTGTATTCGGTAAGGGATGCATGTTTATAATATTTGCCCATAAACAAATCATATAATTGAGCCCAAGTATAAACACTACTAGGTGTTAAATTCATGAACCATCTTTTCGCCAATTCTTTTAATGCACTTGGAAAATATTTCATTTTTACTTGGTCTTCCGTCAAACCACCTAACGGAAAAGTGCTCATCATATACTCATATTCTTTCATAAAACTTATTGGATCTTCAGCTGACATTCCATGAAATGAAGTTATCATATTAAAATAATGACCTTTAAGTTCGAAATTCCTAACTGCTTCCGGTAAAATTAGACATGATGTTGTTGTATTCAGCATAGGTCGACCATAATCATTTATAATTCTTTGATTTACTACTACTTCCATGTTTCTTTCAGCAGGTTCTTCTACTCTTCGATTCACATTTGCCGGATGAACCGGATTTTCATGATTTTGATTATTATTATCTATTGGAGGATCTACCAGAGGATCCTTTTGATTTTGATATTCTTGATTACCAGGTTGTGTTCCTAAATTATCAGGGTCTTCCTGATTCCTTTCAAGATTATTTATATTTTGATTTAATTCTACTAACTTAGGATTTAAAGATCTACGACCGTGCATAAAATAAATAAAGTAAATAAAACAAAAACTAAAAATAAATAAAATCTTTTTGTATTTTTATTTTTTTATAAAAACTGAATTTAAAACTACGCTACCAACAAACTAACTATGCGAACTAGCTTGTCCCCAGCAACGGCGCCAAAAACTTGATCGTGTCTTATTTTAAATTATTTTCCTTGCAAGTGGACAAGACTATTGTAGAATAGTTTGGGAAGCAAGGGTCGAACCACAGAGACAAGAAGATCACAAATAGCAAGATTATCGATAGCAATTATTAAACTAAAGGGGGTTTGTATATTGATTTTATCTAAACTAGTTATTATACTATAGTTAACTAAATTAGCAGCAGTTACAGGTTATGAAGATCTTATGGTGGAGGAAAATCTATGATTAGGGTTTCACTTGTATCTCCTTTATAGTTTATTTAAATACAGTATCATTCAATTTTTGGGTTCGTTCAATATTGATAGATATAGCCTGTCGAATTACCGTTCAGTCTCCATCTTCAAATAATTCGTCCATTCTATATCCTAGGCACAAGAACATATGGATCCTAACTGTCACTTAGGTCATATATGGAACCTGACCCTAACTTATCACTCTTGTGCATCGATAGGTTCAATTTATCATGATGGTGAGCCAGTGTACGATATATGCATATTGGTCATGCAGTTATCCGCACCTCTAGGCCTTTATTACTCACGATTACATTCATTTGTTCAAAGTGAGATAATAAAGGGGTTGATAAACACCATGATCAATAAGAATTGAATGAATAAAAATATATTAAAGCATAGATTCGATACAAGTCACCTCCCAACTCCTAGATTAATGGATGTTTAGTTCATCCTTGAAGATGAACTGCACACGGAGATGAATGAATACATGGATCGATCTTCAAAACTGTAATTACAACAACTAAACTACGTTATACAATCTAAATCCTATGCTAGAGCTGTGTAAAACTACTTTCTACTCGTCCTTTGGCCTTGGCTACCGTCCTTTATTTATACCATGGAGTTGTAGGGGATTAAGAGTTTCAATCTGGCTTGAAAACCCCGATAAGTCGGCTCTGGGCACCTTGCGGCCGCAAAGTCATTACCCCTTGCGTCCGCAAGGGTCTTGATTTCGGGGACCGGCTTACTTTCCACCTTGCGAAGGCAAGGTCAAAATACCTTGCGGCCACAAGGTCCTCAGAATGTTCCTTTGTCGTTTTTCTTCAATTTTACACTTTGGCCCCTTCCTCGAAATCTTCACTCAAAACCTCATAATTCATATAATTCCTCGTAAAACCCTGAAACTCATAAAACAACTGAAAAACACATATCAATAGCCAAAAACCTCGTGGAATTGCTCAATTTAAGTCATAAAAGTACCTGATATCGACGTATAAAATACATCGATCAGACCCCTTTCTAAAGTAGATTCAAAATGTCTAGGTACCAGGGCTCATTATCCTTTTCAGGAATGGTATCAATTTGGAAGCAGTAGGCAGGAGTTGTTTTCTTTCCGACCAAAAAAGGTTGGACGTTGATCTCTATGGGAACTTTAACCAACGAAGCTAAAGTTGTTAAGGCATCAGCGAATTGATTTCTATCTCGTGGCAAATAATGAAACGCGATATTATCAAATTCTTTTGCTAAAGCTGTTAGGCGGACGTGATATAGCTGTAACCAGGGATCTTGGGTTTTCCATTTCCCTTCGATCTGATTTATGATCAAAGCGGAGTCACCGGAGACTTCCAAGTCTTTAGCCCCTTTTCAGAGAGCTTCTTCTAGACCAGCAATGCAAGCCTCATATTCGGTAGTGTTATTTGAGAATTCAAATTCCAATCTTATGGCTAAAGGAGTATGCGAGTCTGCTGGATCAATTAGTAGGATTCCTATGTGAAGCCCTGTTTTGTTGGCTAGCCCATCAAAGAACATTTGCCATTTGGTGTCGTGATCAGTGATTTCTAAGACACCTTCGTCTGGGAAACTTGGCTCAAATGCATCTTCTGATTCTAGAGGTAAATCAGATAAATGGTCTACGATCACACTGCCTTTGATTGATTTGAGTGTGACGTATGTGATGTCGAACTCGTTAAGCAGAAATGACCATTTAGTCAATCGTTTGGATAATGATGGCTTTCCGAAGATGTATTTCATGGGGTCCATTCTGGAGATGATTATGATGGACCGAGCTTGCAAGTAAGTTTTGAGCATCTATATTGCCCAGACTAGACCAGTGCAGCTTTTTTCTAAGACTGAGTAGTTTAGCTCACTTCCTTGTAACTTCCTACTTATGAAGTAAATAGCATTTTAGATGTAGGAATTTTCTTTTTC
The DNA here is from genome assembly GCA_013146195.2 of Codonopsis lanceolata. Classification (NCBI taxonomy): domain Eukaryota; kingdom Viridiplantae; phylum Streptophyta; class Magnoliopsida; order Asterales; family Campanulaceae; genus Codonopsis; species Codonopsis lanceolata. The sequence continues at coordinate 91,479,287 of CM028383.1, forward strand.
TTGTGCGAGCATAGCCCTTACTGCAGTATCTGTGACAGTTAGGTACAAAATGAGAGGCTTGTGAGCATGACGAGGAGCTAGCAGTTGTGGGCTGACAAGGTATTCTTTGAATTTTTCAAAGTCTAGCTGGCATTCTTCATCCTAGAATCAGTCAATGTCTTTTTTCAGGATTTTGAATAGCGGCTCACACATAGATGTCATCTTTCTGATAAAGCGGCTGATATACTACAATCGGCCTAAGAAACCCTTGACTTCTATTGGGGTTTTTGGCTGTGGCATGTCTATGATGGCCTTTACTTTAGTAGGCTCTATTTCAATGCCCTGCTCGGTTACCATGAATCCTAGGACTTTTCCTTTGATAACTCTGAATGTGCATTTGGTCGAATTGAGCTTCATTTGGTGTTTTCTTAACCTTTCGAAGAATTTTCGAAGGTCTTTGACATGGGCACCATTTGTATCGTCATAATGCACAATCATATCGTCCACGTATACCTCGACTTCTTTATGTATCATGTCGTGGAAAAGGGTAGTGGTGGCCTTTTGGTATGTAGCCCCAGCATTTTTCAGTCCAAATGGCATGACAGTATAGCAATAGGTTCCCCAGGGGGTGATACATGAATTTTTTCCTGGTCTTCTATTGCCATTTTGATTTGATTGTTGCCCAACATGCCGTCTACAAAGGATTTTATTTTTGGAGAAGCCACAGCGTCTACCACAATATCAATGTTGGGTAGAGGGAAATCATCTTTGGGCGATACCTTATTGAGGTCGCGAAAGTCTACACAGATCCGAACCTTTCCATTGGGTTTCGAAATAGTCACTATATTTGACAGCCAAATTGGGTACTCAACTACCCGGATGAACTTGACTTGCAGTTGTTTCATAAATTCTTCTTTTACTTTTAGTTACCATTCTGGCTTGATCCTGTGGAGCTTCTGCTTAACTGGCCTAGCATCAGGGTATGTCAGAATGCGGTACTCTACTATGGCTGGATCCAACCTAGGCATGTCTTCGTAGGACCAGGCAAAGACATCTGTAAATTCTTTAAGTAGGCCGATCCAATGCTACTTTCGACCCTTGCGATAAGCCAGTCGACCTCTCTCATCTCAAGCTTTGTTTCAAGATTGATAATGCAGACAAGTCTTCTCACGATTAATGCTGATCGGTGCTTTTCTAGGTTTTTGTCTGACTGGGCGAGCTCGATTAGGTAGCCTTTATCGTTCGGGTCCATTTCGTTAAACGACTCATTATTTATTAATTTGTCTTTTAACGTAGGTGCAACCAAGGAATACGCGAAGATTTTGAGTCTCTTATTATTAATAACAGGCTTTACAAGGCTTATTACATTATTGAGGTCCTAAGGTTTGAGGATCTCAATTTCAGGGAGCGGGCCGGTAGATGACCAGTCCGTAAGGATAAAGGAATGAGGGGGAATGGCATATCCGAAATGGTCCACCAAGTCTGTTGTCGTTAAGAGTGGGCCAGCCGTAGTGTACCAATTTTGCAGGAGGTTATCAGCAATGGACTCATACTTAGCTGGGAGCTCTTCAAAGCTTGTCCCTACATCAATCATACCCAGGAAAAAGTCATCACCAAATAGGGCCAGGGCACAGTCATCTTGGTCTATAGTCCAGGCCTTTTTCACAGTTACAGTCTTACATGCAAGGCTACAGGGCTCCAGGGTAACCTGTTCCATTTCATTGGTGACTAGACTGACGTCTTCGAAGATTTCCCAACCAGGGCGTCTTTTACCATTTTGTTATATCCGGGGTTCTGGGAACATGAGATAGGCATTTGTCTCTCCTTTCTTTACAAAGTATCCATTTAGAGTTTTTCTATATGGTTGTAGAGGAGGATCTTTGTATGGACGCTTTTCACGTTCTGCCTCAATTTCTCATGTTTCTATCTCATGACTGCAGTAGCTCAGCTGGCGTAGGTTTGTATCCTAGACCAAATAGAGGGATACATTCTTTAAATTCATCTTGGACTAGATTCATAAGCCCCTGCTGATTTCTGCGAAGACCCAGACCAGGCATATAATTCATTTTTCGGAGCATGTTTAGTGGGACCATATCTCCGAAGACTGTGGTTTTCTTTCCAGTAATGTCAGCCTCCCGCCCATATTCAATGGCGTTGACTCTGGCATGAGGGATGACTTCAAAACCACTGAGGAAGACACCCATGTCATCGTGCTCTATTTCGAGGATTGGGATGTCCACGTTTTCTTTGTTTTCCACGATTTTATCTGCAAGTATGATCACTATGTGGTCATCGTGGATGAACTTGACACGTTGATGCAGTGAGGAGGCTGCCCCTCTTACCCATGGATCCAAGGACGTCCCAGCTATAAGCTGAAAGTGGCAGGAATGTCTAGGACTTGAAATTCAACTAGCATAGTCACCGGCCCAATGGTCATCATTAGAGTTACCACCCCTAAGACACATCGACTAGTTTTGTCGTATGCCCTTACTGTCTGCGATGAAGGAGTCAATTCTGATATTTTTGTCCCCAGTTTGGCTAATGTGCTGGTGGGACATACATTCAAAGATGACTCGTTGTCTATTAGGACTCGAGGAACCCTTTTTTCCATAATTCCCACAGTGATGTGGAGAGCATCGACATGGTTGGTTCCTTCTCTTGACAGATCTAGATCGGTGAACATAATCACATTTCCAAAGTGTATGTTTCTGATCATTTGGGTGAGCTCATTTGGAGAGGTTTCAATAGGGATGACTACCTGACTTAGTGACTTAGCCAGTGTATCACGATGATTTTTGGAAGCACATAGCAAGTCCCAGATGGATATGTTTTCTTGGGTTTTCTTCATCTGAGCTAACAGTGTATCTTCCATACTCTTAGCTCCAGTGTCTATTTCTTTGTCTTTGCCAGAGTGGTCACCTCTTTCCTGGGTTGACATCCCCACCAACCCAAGTGGTTTTTTCAGTGCTACTGATAGTTTGAGGGCCCAGGATAGTGTCCCAAGAGAGCATGTTGCAGCTAAGCTCTTTTTCTGGTAGAGATAGAGGAACAACGATATATGGAAATGGTTTTTCATTCCTTTCAAACTTGGGTACACAACTTTCTTCATCAACCTTAATCATGTTGATTTGAGGTAAGGAGTTATTGACTACATTGGGCATGGGGCGAGGCTTTTCGATGATTTTATCATCTATTAGATCTTGGATTGCGTTTTTTAGTATGTAGCACTTATCGGTAAGGTGACCCCTGAAACGATGCTTTTCACAATACTAGGCATGGTTCCATGTGTTAGGCAGAGGATTTGGTGGCCTGTAGTTTTCCATAGGCTTTAGCACTCCCTGTGCCATCAGTCCTTGCAATATCAAAGACTGAGGAGCTTGTAATTCATCATAGTGCCTATTTCTTCTGTTAGGTCCCCGGATGTTTCTATTTGGACCATTATTTCCACCAACTGTATTAATGGACCTATCTGCTCCATAGGACCATGGCACAATGCCGTAGTTTTGGGTAGGGAAATTAGTTGGTGGCATAGTAGGCATATTTTCTACCACATGGACAACTGACCCTGATGCGGCTTCTTTCCCTTTTGAGTAGCGGGATGAGCTAGGAGGTGTACTAACTTTTAAATGCCCAATGCGTATATTTTCATCAATATGGATCTCTACTTCCACTATTTCATTGAAGTTACCATAATGGAGATATCGCATATGCTCCAGGTAAATGGGCTGGAGATTTTTTATGAACATTCTTGTTGATTCAGCCGGATCAGGCCTGTCCAATGTCTGAGTTATTTTTCTTTTCCACCTGGCTGCAAAATTTGCATAGGTTTCTTTTTCCATTTGGGTGCACGCCTCAAGATCCCTTTTATTTTCAGAGGTGGTATTGTCTTTATACCTCTTTAGGAACTCCTCTGCTATTTGGTCCCAAGTACCCATAGTACAGTGGTTTGCTAGCATTATCCATTGCTTAGCCGGCCCTATCAAGGTGAGAAGGAAATTGGAAGCCATAGCCTCGAAGCTAGCCCCTCTTGACTGCATGACGGTAGAGTAAGATTTTAGATGAGAAATAGGGCATCCAGTCCCGTCGAATTTTTCTATGTCGGGCATTTTGAATTTTGAAGGTAGCATAGCTAAAGGTTGTAATGCTAATGCTCGTGTAGAAAATTCTCCCTTTGTTGATTCTTATTGTTGGTCCCAAAGTAGGCTCAATCTAGGCTAGAAGGGGGGGTTGAATAGCCTAGATAAGGTGTTAAAATCTTTTTGATAGATAAAAACACTTCTTAAGGATTTTAGAAAGGTTTGAGAAGAAGTGTTAAGGCGAATGAATAAAGATGGAATCGAATAATAAAGACTGGCATTACGTATGTATAGCTTCGAGAGCAGTTAAGCAAAGCTATTAGAATGAAAAGAACAGAGATATAAACAGCATGCAGATTTGAAGTGGTTCTGTGAATAGTACTACATCCACTACCAAAGTGGTTAGCTTTGGATTTTAAAAGTGCTCTTTGTTTATCCACTAGGTTTATGATTTAGATCACTAATGGATCGTGTACAAAATCGCTTTTAACCAAGTGTTTGAAGGTGAGAGAAACAATCAATGAATAATTGTTCTCTACACGTGCAGTATTAAAGAACAGTTTAAAGACAAACTAAATGAAGCTGAAAAGAAATAAAGATGATAGATCTGCAGCTTCAGAAAGTTTGGTGAAGTGTTAGTCCTTGTCCTTAGATCTCTTGAATGCTTGAGTGATGAAGATGAAGCTTGAGAGTTTAATGCGCAAGAGTTGTTCTATTTCTTCAGGTCTTCAGGACTTGAATATATACCAGGAAGAGATCTTTGGACCGTTGGATAGAAACATGTTGAATTGTGTCAAACGGTCTTTTGCATTGAATGCAATTCGGCGCTTGGAGACGACCACGCCTTCGAGAGATGCAGAGTGCAGAGAAGACTTTGCCAAACGAGTAATGTTTCCTGCCGCAGCTCTTCACCGTGAAAGTCTTCTTAGCCAAAAACGGTAATGCTAATGCTTTCGAGGTCGGTGCACCGGACGCTTGTCATCATACGAGTTGACTTCTTGAAGATGTAAAATTGGTGAAGACATAATGACAAGATATTTTCGAAAAATATCTCGGATGAATATCCACGTGGCGTTGTATCTTGATTTTGGCTTATTTTGATTTTCAAATTGAGCGACTTCAAAGTCCGCGTTTTTCCAATGCTTGCCGAAGAAGCTTGCTTTGAAACGCCTAAGAACTAAACACTAGAAACTATTCTAAACACAATGATTCTAAGGCTTGCCACACTAATCGTGCACCTTTTAGCCACTGTACAATAGAATCAGAAGATGACTCAACCAAATCTAATCATAGGAATCAACACTTATGTTAGATTTATATCTGCTCATTCGTTATCTAGTTTTATACTTCAGTGGCTAATCGGGTGCGTGTCGATTAGCGTGGCAATGTATAGAACTTTGCCAAGTATAGTTTTTAATAGACTTTAATTCGCGGAAGACCTCTTCACGCCTTCACCTGAAGACACTCCTCAAAGCTTACAAACCAGACCTTGTGTCCACACGGTCTATCATGACATGTCCTATCCAAAGCAATGACTCAATGGATTAATTCAAATTTATCTTCATCGCTGTATGAATTTATCTAAGACATTTCCTGACACATCAAGCCCGCCGAAAGCAGCTTTCTGAAAAGCAAGAAGACTTTTCGCAACCGAACAAAGGAAGCGGCATCGTCACCTACCGCTCGCCTCGTAACAACTCTCGATCGACACCTAGATTGCCCAAGTTTTAGAAGATCTCGTAAATCATTCCCTGCTCTAGATATATGTGAAGACGAAATTCCTGACTAACAGCCTCATGCATTTAATGCATTCAACCTAATAGAGTTGTTAAAGTCTTCGTCTTCTCCAACGGATCTTTTTGAAATGCACCTGCTATAAATGCTGCCATTAAAGACTGGAAATATAACCAAGTACAGAATCGATTGAACACTTGAAGAATTGCTATGAAACTCTACAACTCCAAGTCTTACAACTCAGTGCATTCAAGAGATCCTCAACAGATCTAGATGTGACGACCCGACCCGGATCCCAAGACGAAATCCCAAGGTCGTGCCGCCAGAAAGCAAATAACAACAAACAAGTAGCAAATAATGGGTAGGGCCATAACGGCGATACACCGACAACTCAAAACATACGCGGAAGCAAAATATAACATAACAAGGCGCCCGAGCTAACAAGCTCAAACTAAAACAACCAAAGAGATAGTAAATCTCTCGGTCCAAAAATTCGACTCGCGTGCCGCAACATTGGGCACGTAGAACAAACTCCCTGTTATGCAATTCAATATAGAGCATAAAATAAACCAAGTCATCGGCGGCTACGGTCGAACCCAACATTACACTAAGTCTAAGACTCTAGTCTAACAACTCAACGGCTAAAAACATGCCGGAGTACAAACATAATATTTAACTAGCAATTTAACATGCTAACATAATCACCAATTAACCAAGCGCGACCAAAACCAGTCGGCTACCAACAACATGAGTACTAACATTTATAAGTACTAACAACCAGAAAACATATGGAGATATAACCATAAATAAACATCCAACACGACTTCTACTTGTCGGCTACCAAAAGAATAAGCTAAACAACATAATTACAAATAACACAATTCACATTTAGGTTGCTACCCCAACATGAAGTTTACATAACTTCATCTTTCCCAACGACCTCACCAAAAACAAATAAACTATCTAAGTAGCAACCTTGCCGAAATAATACTTGTCAACGCAATCTTCTTGATTTACTTGGATCCGCACGCTCGGCTCGGATCTAGGGAAAACAACCAACAAATAAAAGTAAGTCACAAAGACTTAGTAAGTTACTAACCGTAACTTCCTATCATGGCATAATGCTCAATCATAAATTACATCATGCTATCGTCATGAAATAACTTTATATATAAAATCATGTTATGGCATCCATGCTCAACATTAATAAAACATGTTATCATTGTAGTATAACATCTCACTAAAATCCATGTCAAGGCATTTATATGCTTAACGATCATAATTCTTGTTATTGATATAACATAGCCTTCAGATGATTTACATGTCAAGGCATATAAACTTAACAACAATAATTCCTGCTTTTAACATAATGCCATATCCGAATAATATTCATGATAAAGCATATTAACATAACAACGGTAATTCATGTTATTGTTATAACATAGCCTTCCCATAATATTCATGTCAAGGCATATAAACTTAACAATAATGATCTATACCTTTGGCATAAAACCACATTCCAATAATACTCATGTGATAGCATACATGCTTAACAACATTAATCAATATGTTATCTATTAAGTATAACATGTAAGAAACCAAAACAAACATCATATCATATCCAATTCACCAAGCACGTTATTCACTTAAGCACTTGTGAAACAATTCATGTATAAGGGATATGATACCATTACCCAAATTCCTCCGCGCGTGTCGCTCCTGCAAAAACACGTGCAAAACCTTTATGTGCCCTCGATATCCCTCTCGTAGATATCGACGTCCCCGAGACAGTCTCCGCTCGAGTTCCATAGTTATCAAAGTCATGTGTATTACTACAACTAAGATAAACTACTTCCCCACCGTGGCCATCGATGGAGGGGTGTGCAAACCCGACGGCGATCCATCGCGATCACGAATCTCACAATTCGTGAAGACGATGTATCGTCCCACCAAAACTCAACCAAACCGACTCAATTTGGACTCAAAACCCAAGCACAAGTAATATATACTCATATGCTCAAAACAAGTAGGTAAACACTCTACTATCAAACTAGTCATGCAATTCATCCACAACTAGCATAAACATCACAACCGAGAATCATATAAGTTCTCATAATCAAGTGTGCTTCACACACTTCAAAACTTCTTGGAGGCTCGACCTCCATGAATTCTACCCAAAATTCCGTAGGACTTAAGATTATAGTTCCTAGGATTCATACTAACCCAAAGGTTAACTCCGTTGAGTTCAATCTAAGTTTTCCGAAAATTCAAGGAATAGAAGCTTAGGCTTCATCATCCCCTATGTTCATAACTATCGCCCAAAACCATAATCCCAATGTTCAATATACTCATATAAACCCAACAAATTATTTAACAAAGCAACTTAGAACAAATTAATCATCTTGTGCATAATTTCATCTAAGTCATCATACCAATCATAACCTTCAAATCATGATTAAAATTTACAACATGGTTTAATATAATATCTTAAACATGTGTAATTCAAAAAACTAGGCTTACAATCATGTTTGACAAGCCAAAACACAATTTGGGGAAAATCCTTCCAAGCATCTTTGTCATTCAAGCTCAATACCCATAATCAAATCATATAGCAAAGTTTAATATACTCTATTAAGCATATAAAACACATTAATCAAGCTCACATCATCAATTTGCAAGCTAAAACAAAATTAGGGCAAAGCACCCTCCAAGTATCTCAACCAAATTCACATCAATCCACATGAACAATCAACATAATCAAGTTCAATAGGCTAGTTAGAACATGAATTTCACATAGACATGGTCTCACATAGGCCAATCAAGTTCTATCATGAATTGGAAATCCTAGGGTTCATGCATCTTCTAGAACCCTAACAATGGCTTCCATTGACCCACATAGCACACATGGTTGATTCCCTAGGGTCAATGGAGCCTAAAAAGAAGGAGAAGAAAGGTAGAAACTTACCAAAAGCTCAGCCCTAAAACCAGAATTTTCGGATTAGAAGAGGGTGTCTTCTCTTCAACTCTTCTTCAAACTTGTAGGTAGAATGGGGAAGAAGAAGACCCTATCAATGGACACCAAGCTTGGCCCCTTCAAACCCTAGAATCACCTTCACTCAAGCTTCTCCCAGTCTCCTTGAGTGCTTGAAGAAATCGCAAGAGGAAGAGGGCTGTAATCTGTTTTGGCCGACAATGGGAGAGTGCGGCAGATTGGGTTTAAATATGAGGGATTAGATCCTCTAATTAAGTCACTAATTACCCCCTAATCTCCTAATAGGTGTTTAGGATTAGTGTTAGGCTAATTAAGTGGGGTTAGGATGGGTTTAGATTAGGTTTAAGTGGTCAAAAATTCGGACAGAATAGAGAAGGGATTAAAAATCCCGTAATCTGGAACAAGACCCTTGCGGTCGCTTGGCTTCTATATGATGCGACCGCATCAAGCCTCCTTCAGCAATTCAGCCTTTGTTCATTCCTTGCTCGGTCCCGGCCTCTCCCGCGTGCGTTCTCGAGTCCTTCCAAGCCAAAAATGGTCTATAAATCAACCTTAATGTCCTCCAAACTATAACCAAAGGAATCAAGTCTCAAACCTCATCAAAACATGGCCAAGAACTCGAGGCGTAACTCGCCGCCCGAACCGAACGACCGCCGAAAAGTCAAACTGAAAAGGGTTTTCGCTAGAATCAAACTAGCAACCAAACCGACGATGCAACCATCATCTAACCAACATCCAAGGCATGTTAATGATGTTTTAAATGCCCTCTAACAATTATCCATGAAGTTACAACATAAATCTTAAACCCGAGATTCAAGGCATCTCGCGAAAGAAAAGTGCATACATGCATCTCAAACGACGTCAACGATCATGCTATTGACTTTAAACATATACGGGAGCTAAATGAACATATTCATGATGATTATAAGTGTACGAGTTCATGCATAACACAAGCAACAACATAAATTAGGGTTTTACACTAGAAGTCCTCGTCAACAACAAGAAGCCGTGCATCAACATTTATTTCTCTACTTCTTGTTGTTATTCATTCATTAACTATACTTCTGCACTAATTAAATATCATGTTTATACAGATATTTAATTCCTTAGACCCCAAACACAAGTCAATATTTTGTACACGATCCATTAGGAATATTCTTTGTAATAGATCTAGTGGAAAACATAGTGCACTATTTAAATCCAAGGTTGACTGCCTTGGTGGTGGACGTAGCACTCTTTATAGTGTGAACCATCCCAAAATACTTGTGTTATTTCCTTACTGTTTGTCTACTACTTGAACTGTTTATTACTTTAGTTATCTTTATCCTTTATACAGCAGAACTTAAGTAACTTGTCAAAGGTCTACCGGTAGTCCTTATCGGCAGACCTGGAACAGCTACTTTGAAAGTCTTCCGCTACTTCAATCTTTTCAATAGATTGTAAGTATCTTTCAAAGAACTTACTCAAAAGTTTTTAAGTGTATAATAAGCTATTCAACCCCCCCCCCCTTCTAGCTTATTATTGTGCCCGTTGGGACCCACACCCTTGTTCAAGACTTTGAGCATCATTTCTTTTAGATTCTCCATATCTGCCGCTATTTTGGTAAGAGGGGGTGCTGGGTATTGGTATATATGGGAAGGATTGGGGAATGGGTTACTTCCTGGCTGCAGCATTTTGTAGGGATTTGGCTGCGATATCGGGTAGGGATTTTGGGGTGGTAAGTTATTGGAATGATTAGAAGTGGTGTAAGACCCCGATTCCCGGTTAGCTTGAATTGCGTGCAACACTCGCATTTCTTCCTTGGTTTATGGCTTATTTGATTTCTGAGAGAGTCTAGATGTGTATTAGAGATGACATTAAGACCAAAACACTTTTAAGAGATGCCATTTAGTTCTTGACTTGTTAAAGTCACAAGTCGTAACTCGACGATAGTCGAAATGCGACGCGATTGAGAGTTTACTCGGGTTTCGTGTTCCTGACCCCGATTGGGTCCTAGATCTTTACATGATGATTAAATATAATGTTTATATGTGTTAGAATCCTAGTTGGAGGTATTCCTTAAGTCTCGTGAAGTTTCGACGCTCCGAGGATAGCAACTCTCCTTATCGCGTAGCTTGAGATCGAGTCGGGTGAATGCCTCGTCTTTCGGGAGCTCATTTCTCCTATCTGTTGTTAATCATCTGAGGGGAATTCAGGCCTATTTAAAAGCCTTTTGAAGTGTTTATAACCTTGGATTGTTGCCCGTCGATTTGCGGTTTCATTCGACGCGTGCAAGTTGTTGCGCCTTTCGCCGGTTTTGCACCGGGTTTCTTCGGGTGTTGTTTATGAGAGTTTAGACCTACTTTAAAAGTGTTTTGAGACTTGTGTGGTTTAGCCAAGTGTTTGAGGACTTTAAGGGTTGAATTATAGGCCGTTTCGAAGCTTTAAGGGTTGCGGTTGCATGCGGGAAGGACCGGATCGGAACAAGGATTGCAGAAACTATCACAGAAGGTAAAAGAGGTTGATGCGGTCGCATGGTCTAAGGCCATGCGAGCGCATTGGTTTCGAGCACAGCCATTCCCTGTTTTGATTTTTGAAGTGTATTTCCTATTCTACCCATTCTAAACCCCCTCTAAACCCTTCCTAACACCCATACTTAGTACTAATGATGTCCTAACACTCTTGGGGAGTTAATTAAGTTTGGATTAGGGGTTAATTACAACTAACAATCACTAATTGTACCTTGGAAGTTCCTATTGTGCCCTTATTTGTTTGGGAAGTATATAAAGCCCAACCCCTTTGTAAATTCAGCCAAACCCTCTCACTTCTTCCTCTCCTTCTTGTACGTATGATAGAGAGAGTTGGGGAGTCCATGGAAGTTCAAGCCCTAGCCTCCTTCTTCCTCAAATCTAAGGAGATACAACCGTCGGATGATCTCCAAACTTCGGATTCGTGAAGCTCTCGTCAAATGGAACAACTTCACCGTTGGGATTGTGATTCTTTTGAGTTTTCATCTAAGTCAAGTAAGCTACTAGACCCTCTCTTCTCTTGATTTTGTGCTCATTGATCCTAAGGAAAACAAAGAGGATTGCTATTTGAGGTCAATGAGTACACAAGCATGATGTGTGTGATTTTATTTTGATTTTTTTGAATTTTGATGGGTGAACTTGCTAGAAGCATGATTAGGTTGATTTCTATGTTTAATGGAGTATGTTGTTAAGTTGCAATTGATAATTTAGACTTGGATATGATGGTTATTTGATTCCCTAAAAATCTAGGGTTGATTATATGTTGATGAATTAAATGGGTTAATGGTTATATGTATGATTTTTGGAGTTTGTTTGGATATTATGAATTGTTAGAATCATACATAGTTATATGTTTGGGAGTTTGGAATTTAACTTGAAGAATCTTGAATTTTGATTGTAAGTATGAAAGGTGAATCTTGACATACATGTTATAATGCTTCGTTTGACTTTTGAAAATAAAGTTGACCTTCATGTATATAAGAGTATGAAGGATGAATTTTTACAATGGGTTATATGTTGAAATGCTTCGTTTGACTTTTGGGAATAAAGTTGACCTTTATGTTTATGAGAGTATAATGCTATCTAATTCATGAACATATGTTGAAATGCTTCGTTTGACTTTTGGGAATAAAGTTGACCTTCATGTTTATGAGAGTATAATGCTATCCAATTCATGAATTTTTGGTTGTGAGCATGTAAAATGAATTATCTTTATGGTTCACATGAATAAAATGTAAGGTTTGACTTCATTGGATTTAGTTGACTTTTATGCAATAAGAGTATGTTGGTCAACTATAATTCATGAATTGAAGGTTATGGACATGTTAGATAAATTTATATGTTGGTTATGAACGTACTAGATGAAATTACATCTTGTTTAGATTAATGGTTATTTTGGATGGAAGCATGCTTGATTAAATGCTATATTGAGATGCATGCTTGAATTCTAATGGTTGACCTTAAATGTTAAGTGTTGACCTATGAACTATGTCTTGGGTTTTTGTTGGGAAAGTATGGAATGTTGGGTTGCACAATGTTGCTAACCTTAAGAACTTAGCCATGAATAATAGGAGGGCTAAGATGCAAATAGCTTCTATGCCTTCAAATTTGAAAATAGTAGAAATGACTCAACGGAGTCGATTATTGGACTAATATGAATATAGTTAATCACATATTAAGATCCTACGGAATTTGGGGTAGTTTTGATGGAGGTCAAGCCTCCGAGCGTTTTCAAGTGTATGAAGAACACTTGGGTATTAGAGACTTGATATTATCGCTCTAAGATGTTATGTGTTAGTTAGCATAGAAATGCATAACTATGTGATTTTTAAGTAAATATCTACTTGCATGGATTAGTACGGTGTGTTGTACTTTTCCTTTATTTGAGCATGTGAGTATATATTACATGTGCTTGAGTTTGAGTCCAGCTGGTGGTTTTGGTTTGAGTCTTTGGTGGGACGATACATCGTCTTCATGAATTGTGAGATTCGTGATCGCGATGGATCGCCGTGCCGGGTTTGCACACACCCCTCCATCGGTGGCCACGGTGGGGAAGTAGTTTATCTCAGTTGTAGTAATACACATGACTTTGATAACTATGGAACTCGAGCGAGATCGTCTCGGGACGTCGATATCTACGAGAGGGATATCGAGGGCACATAAAGGTTTTGCACGTGTTTTTGCAGGAGCAACACGGCGGAAGAATTGGTAATGGTATCATATCCCTTTTATATGAATTGTCTCACAAGTGCTTATGTGAATAATGTGCCTTGCGATTTGGATATGATATGGTGGTTGAATTGATTTCATAAATGTTATACTTTATAGATAACATGTTGTTTAAGGTTGTTAAGCATAAATGCTTAAACATGAACATTACTTGAATGTTGTATTATGCCAAAAGCATGGATCATTATTGTTAAGCCTAATATGCCTTGACATGAATTTTGGTGAAATGTTATACTATGATGATAACATGTTTTATTAATGTTGAGCATGGATGCCAGAACATGATTTTTATATAAGGTTATTATGTGAAGATAGTAAGATGTACATGTTTTATTTGAGCATCATGCCATGCCATGACATTGCATCTTTAGCAGCTTACTAAGTCATTATGACTTACTCGCTTGCTTTGTTTTCCTTAGATTCGAGCCGAGCTAGTACTGAGAAGGAACCGAGCCTACGATAGAAGTGTAATTTTTATAAAGGTTGCTACTTTAATTTATTTTTGTAGCCTTAGTTATTTGGAAAGTACGTTTGGGAAGTGAAGTTATATAGACTTCACTTTGGGTAGTAAGATTGTGTTATTGATTTGCTTCTTGAAATTGTAAATTATTAATAATTGGTTTTTGTGAGCCGACAAATGTTAGTCGAGCCAAGTTGTTTAAATACATATTTATTCTATCTCAAGTTATTTATATTGTTGGTTATGTTGTACTCCGGCATGTTTAGCCGTTGAGTGTGTAGACTAGAGTCTTAGACTTAGTGTAATGTTGGGTTCCGGCTGTAACGTCGCCGATGACTTGGTTATTTGTGCTATATATTTGTATTGCATGACAGGGAGTTTTGTTCTACGTGCCCAATGTTGCGGCACGTGCGTAGAATTTTTGGACCAAGAGATTTATGATCTCTTTGGTTGTATTTGGTTTGAGCTTGTTAGCTCGGGCGCCACTAGGATATTTTGTTTAGCTTCTGCATGTGTTTTAAGTTATTGGCGTATCGCCGTTATGGCCTTACCCATTATTTGTCATTGCTTGTTGTTTTGTGTGTTTTGACGGCACAACCTATGGGATCTCGTATTGGGATCCGAGTCGAGTCGTCACAAGTGGTTGGGTTCATTTGTGGTATTTAGTAGGGATTTTGGGGAGGTAGGTTACTGGTAGCCTCCACTTGACGACCAAGATCATTGAAAGGTAAATAGGTCGTTACTTGCGTTGGTTGGGTATAGCTTCTAGGATCCATATGCGGGCTATTTTGAAGTGGATTGGTTATGGGAAATGGGAGGTCATTTGGATTCTGGGGAATATTGGTGTTTGGAAAAGGATATGGTATACTTGGTGAGAAATGGTTAAAATTTGGGTAACAGGGGTTTGGTGTGAAATTTGGGTTTGAGGTGATAGTGGTTAGGGGAAGGTTAGTGTTTGGCTGAGGGTTTGGGTTTAGAGGAGTATGAGAAGTAGACGCTTCTTAAGTGGTTGCAAGGAAAGTGATTCCGTCAACATTGGGCCTTGGACCTTGCATGAGGTTTATGATTTGGCTCAATAAGTGATCAGCGCGTGCATCCAGATTCTGGTCTAACCATTGCTGCATAGCCGAAGTAGGAGCGTACCCCGGAGCCCGTGTATCAGTACCCACTGTAGACTATTCATTTTCAACGACCATTTTACTCGAATCTGTACCCTCTGAACTGATTTTGATATTTTCTGATCTGACCCCCCTGCCTGTATCACGTATCAACCGACCGATGCTATCTCTGCATTTCCAAACTCGGGCTAGGTTTCTGAGGAAAAGGGTTGAAGGTATCAGAAGGGAAGATTCTGGCTTTGGGCTCTGAGTACAATGTGCCTTTATTTTTATTATTTTATTATTATTTATTTTTCCCTAAGTTTGATCGGACAAGCACCCGCTTTGTTTTGACAGTCTCGGAACTTTTCCTAGAATAATGGATTCCTTCTCCAGAGTATAGGACCTTCGTATTTCACTTGCCTTTCGACTCCCCAAGATTGGACTGATCTCAGGCAAAGGGCATATACTCTTTCCGGGATCCACCATTCAAATGATCTATGTCGAATATCATAAAAATTATTGGTTAGCCCCTGTGCATATATCTTTATTCATTTATGTATATTTTCGCAACATGGATTGGTCAATAATCTAAAGATATAAAAACCGATCGATCCATGAAGTGTCCTGAGAATCTATACGCATTTAATATTGGCTGATGCAAGGGTAGGCTGGCCATGGTGTAGGGTAGTAGTTCGGAATATTTCTATGTGCGTGCGCACGTATGCATCCTCTAAAAAAAAGCAGTAAAGTTTTTTTCAGATATAAAGCAGTAAATGTCCCGTCTATCTGTTCTTTGTGGATTTTCTCGGCTAATTAGTTTGAATCCTCGAAAAGACGACGCGAGCGAGTGTGACGGCCATTCAGATCAATAAATAGAAAGAAAAGTGAGGAATCTATCTAGTCCTATTAATTACATTTGGTCCTAATCCTCAAAATAAAATGATAGAATAAAAGAATATTTAAATATTTTTGAGAGAAATAATAAATAAAGCAGAGTAATTAAATAAAGCGATAATATGCGTCTGATCTCTTCTTCTTCTTTTTTTGTTATCCTGCCCGAAATTCCGTTTTTTTTATTCGCAACGGTACCTGAAATGAAGCTGCTGCAAGTTTGCACGGCTATATGCACAAATATATATACAGATATATAAAAATGCAATATTTAAACTGTTAAATAAATATAATAAGCATATTTAGCCAAAAATAAAAGAAAAACTTTTTTTTTTTTGAAAATGAGTCTAGCCCTCCATTTTTATTTTTTTTTAAATAAGAACAACGTCCCCGATTAAGTCGCCAGCGTGAGTGCCCGTTTTCGACCTTCCCCCGTGTAAGAAGGCGGGTGGTTTCAAAACCTTAAAGCGTGTGAAATACGCTTGGCCTCAATTGTGGACTCAAAATGCGATCAACAGAGTCGTCATCTATATTTTAAGGAAAATAAAGAAAACCCAAAAATACCAGATTTGCAAAGGGTTCGGAGGCTAAGTTACAAGGTGGGAAGGGGTTAGGCACCCAACTCGTCCTTTCGGTCTCAAAATAGTTTTTGGCTTAAATATGCTTTTTTATATTTATTTAGCAATTGAAATAAAGCATTAAATATAGATCTGTATATATAAAAAATTATTACAAACTTACAACAGCCTCCTTCTTGGAGTTACAAATACACTTATAAAATTTTGGTCATAATAATGGCTCTTTTTAGTGTTATTTTCTACAGAATTTCAGGTAGCATAACAGCTTATTTTTATTACATTGGACCGGCCCAAATAGCACTTTTATATAATAAAAACTTTTAAAGACCTACCTCTTGAAGCGTCTTAAAAAAAAAAAAAAAAAACTCTTGAAGCGTGGGGGTTCTATCCCGTACCAAGCTCCTTATGGTAGGTCCTAGGGTGCGCTCGCTCTATACTTCAGGGAGAGGGAGTCTTTTTGTTGTTGCTTTACTGTTGCTGGGATTCGGGCAGAGTGACTGCTCTGATTAGTTGTTTTTGGCCTCGGGATCCGGGTGGCACAACTGGTTGCTTTTGCTGCTGTTGTTGGTTTGATGGCGTCAGAAATCGGGCAGAGCAACTACTTGTTTTTTACTGATCTGACGTCTGAATTCGAGCGGGGTAACTGCTCTTTTTGGGATTTTTGGCCCGGTGGAATAGGGCAGAATACTACCAGGGAAACTAGGTTTCACTTTGGCCGGTAGGTTTTAGTGTTTGGGGGAGATTTGACGGAGCCTTGGGGTTAGAGGAAGAAATTCCTTCGACGATCGCTCAAACTGCGCTGAGAGAATTCACTACGTATAACTTTCACTATGTGAAGAGTGAGTGAACGGTGTGTGTGAATTCTGAAGGCTGGGTACCTCAATTTAATTATAGGCTGAGAGTGAGACTTCCTTCGTGATTAAGTTTTACTTTCCGTGCTTCATCAGCTTTTACCGCGCGCTTGAGAGATTGCACCAAAGGCAAACTGCTACAGTTCTTTGGTTACTATTGGGCGCTGACCATGGTAGAAGTGGGAGCGGCGCCAGAGATGGCCATGGGTGGCGCCCAGCCTCCTTTTTCCTTCTCTTTTTAGCACTTAGGCCCCTTGCATTGCACTGTTTATGCATCCTGCTTTTGTTTTTGCATTTTCAACCTTGTAACTTGACATTTGTTAGTCCTTTTAACAAGTTTTGATATTTCATGTCATGTTACATACCAGGGGTACGAAATTGGGGTGTCTACAGGTATCCGTCACGTTCTCCGCCTGGCTACTTCCTCGGTGGTTATGCTCGGGACCATTGTTGATTGAGACGGCGAAGACTTCACCGGAGAGGCTGCAAGGGAGAAACATGAAATGATCCATTTCGACGAGGGCGAGCTCCAGATGATCAAGAAGAAGGATAGAAATGCTTGTTTTGAAGAATGGGTGCCCCCCACTCCTTGGTCGCAAGATGCTATCTTCCTGATCAATGCATTTCGCAATGGTGAAGAGGTGGACTTCGACGTGGAGCTCAAGCTCAGGAAATTTATGGGCGAGCAATCCAACCGCGATCAGTTTTCCGACGAGTCCTTTGCTGCCGAGCAACGTGGTCTGTCGTCCCCCGCTCGTGATGCTGAGGTTGTCGACTTTCCTCGTGTTTGAATAATTTGTAATCCTCGCTGCGCCGAGTTAGTAGGGCGTGTGTGCTCGTAAAACAATATTTATTTTGTTTTGAAGTGTAATTGACCTTTTGTTCTTTTAGTTTTGCTTTGATATTTCAATGTATATTATGTTTTTTGGTTTTCATACTTGTGTTTTTTTTTGTTTGTTGATCTTCCTCGTGTAGAGAGGATATTACCCTTGATCCCACCTCCGTGCAAGGATGGGAATGAGCACTAGGCTCATTTGTTTATTACGACCTTCCTCGTGTACCGAGGATGAGGCCTTTGATCCCACCTCCATGCGAGGATGGGAAGGAGCACTAGGCTCAATTGTTTATTGCGACCTTCCTCGTGTGCCGAGGATGAGGCCTTTGATCCCACCTCTGTGTGAGGATGGGAATGAGCACTAGGCTTATTTGTTTATTGCGACCTTCTTCGTGTACCGAGGATGAGGCCCTTGATCCCACCTCCATGCGAGGATGGGAATGAGCACTAGGCTCATTTTTTATTGCGACCTTCCTCGTGTACCGAGGATGAGGCCCTTTATCCCACCTCCGTGCGAGGATGGGAATGAGCACTAGGATCTTTTTTTTTTATTGCGACCTTCCTCGTGTACCGAGGATGAGGTCCTTGATCCCACCTCCGTGCGAGGATGGGAATAAGCGGGGAACGAACACTTTCATTTTTGAAAAGATGCAGCATTTGTTCATTGAGTACTTGAGTTTTTACAAAGAGGTTACATCAATGGTAGTATGCTTTGAGGTGGTCGGCATGCCAAGGGTTTCTCAATGGGGTGCCATCGGACTCTGCCAGTCGGTATGTTCCCTTTTTAACGATGTTGGTTATTTTGAACGGGCCTTTCCAACTTGGTGAAAGCTTGTTTCTTCCCAACTTTCTGCCCGTCGCCTCTATCTTCCTTAGGACCTAATCGCCAACTGAGAAAGTTCTCGGTCTAACTTTCTTGTCATGGTAGATCTTGGTAAGTTTCTTGTAGTTGATCATTCTGAGGCTCTCCAAAATTGGAATAAAGACACTTTTGGTAACATTTTTACGGCGGTCAAGTTGGCTGAGGATAGTGTTCTGGAAAAAGAGCTTTTCTTTGAATTGAATCCAAGTGGGGAAAATCGTGCAGATCTTATGCAAGCTCAAGCAGCTCTTCGTAAAGCCATCTCAACTGAGGAAGCTTATTGGCGTCAAAAATCTCGCGTTAAGTGGTTCAAGGAAGGTGACGGAAACACTAAAATTTTCCATGCTTCTGTTCGTCAATCTCAACGACGGCTCCATATTCACTCCATTCACAATAATGATGGCCGATTGCTGGAATCCGAAGAGGACATAGCGAATGGGGCAGTTTTATTTTATCAGAATCAACTCGCTGCATCTACCCATCCAACCCAATATGATTTGGATATGATCCCAGCTCTCATTAATGAAGATTGGAATAACAGCTTAATTCGTCCTCCTTCCATAGAGGAGTTATGGTCCTCGGTTCCTCGTGTCTCACTGCATGTCTCGGTCACGATGGTTTTCGGGTGTTTTTTGTTTCTTGTTGGGACATCATCAAGGAAGATCTTCTTCTTGCTATCAAAGAATTTTTTTCAGGCTTCTCTCTCCCTCGCTCGTGGACCAGCACATTTATTGTTACAATCCCTAAAGTTGATTCTCCGACAACCTTTCAGGATCTGAGACCCATAAGTCTCTGCAATTTCTGTAACAAAATCATATCAAAAACTTTGGCTGATCGGCTTGTTTCTATCCTCCCACACATTATCTGTCCAAATCAGAGTGCCTTCACGAAAGATCGAGTCATCCAAGACAATATCCTCTTGGCTCAAGAAATGATGTCTTTTCTGGGAAAAAAGGTTAACGGCTCTAACATTGTTATAAAGCTAGACATGGCCAAAGCTTTTGATCGGGTCTCCTGGCCTTTTCTAGCTCAAGTCCTTCGGAAGTTCGGCTTTCATGAAATCTTTATCGATCTTATTTGGAGGCCCATTTCAGAAAATTGGTTTTCGGTTCTTGTTAATGGCAGTCCGGCTGGTTTCTTCCAATCTTCCCGGGGTCTTCGCCAGGGCGATCCTTTATCACCTAGCCTCTTTCTTTTGGCTGCTGAAGCCCTTAGTAGAAGTCTTAACAATCTGCATGAATCTCATCATTGTGTCCGCTTCTCAACCTTGAGCGGGTGTCCAATTGTCTCTCACCTATCTTTTGCTGACGATCTTATAATTTTTTGCAATGGCAACCGTAGATCCCTTCAGCTTCATTTGGAGACTCTTCAATCTTATGAACAACTTTCTGGTCAGCTAGTTAATAAAGCAAAAAGCAGGATTTTTTTTACTCCCTCTACAAGTTCTTCGAGAGCCGCCCGTATCTCCTCTTCTTTGGGTATTCAATTGGGTTCTCTTCCTATTTCCTATTTGGGTTGTCCCCTTTACTATGGTCGCAAGAAGAGGTCAATGTTTGATTCCCTTTTCTCAAAGCTCCAAACAAAAATGGAATCTTGGCTGGGGTCTTTTTTAAAATGCAGCGGGTAAGATTACCTTAATTCGCCATGTGCTCCATTCTTCAACGGCTTACCTGTTGGCTTCCCTAGATCCGCCAAAGGCTGTGATTAATTCCTTGGAGCGTCTCTTTGCCAAATTCTTTTGGAGTGGTCAGGATGGCTCGCAAAAAGCTCATTGGGTCGCTTGGAGCACTTGTTGCAAACCTCAATCTGATGGGGGTCTTGGCATCCCGTCTTTGACGTCTTTGGTTCAAGCTTTCTCAATCAAGCTGTGGTGGCGCTTTAGAACATCCAATAGTTTCTGGGCCTCTTTCTTAAAAGCTCGATACTGTCACTCTTTGCATGTGACCCTCTCTTCTTCGCGTGGCTCTCATGTTTGGCGGCGTTTAAAGCAAATTCAGCCTGTTGCAGAATCGTCGATTATATGGAATATCGGTCGGGGTGATTGCTCAATTTGGTATGACAACTGGCTCCCTCATCATCATCTCACTAGCCCTGTGGGCTGTTCTATTCATCATGTTAAAGAGTTGTTTGATCAGTCTGGAAAACACCTTTCCCCAGTGGCTAAAGCGATCCTTCCTCAAGGTGCTACCGAGTATATTATCAACAACAAAATCTCGCTTCTCGACAGCGAAGATATGCCTTGTTGGTCAAAGAATTCTTCAGGCCGATTCTCTCTGTCTTCAGCCTTATCAGTTGTTCGGCCTATTTCCTCTACTTTGCTCTCATCCAAATTTATATGGCACAAGCTCCTTCCCAAGAAAATTGGTATCTTCCTTTGGAGATTATTTCTTGGGCGTCTCCCTGTTGACGAAGCCTTGTTACATAGAGGTTTTCAGCTTGCTTCTAGATGTCTTTGTTGCTCCGTGCCTTCTATGGAAACGTTCTCTCACCTTTTTCTTCATGGATCTCTAGCAGCTTCGATTTGGTTAGCCTTCCATCTATCCCACGACCTCCCTATTGCAGGAGATTATATATCCCAGCGTTGTATGGCTGGTTGGTGCTCCAAATATTCAGTTACCCACTCTTTCCTTCCCTCTCTTATTCTTTGGCACATTTGGAAAACTCGCAATGCTGTGCTTCACGGTTCTAGGATGGTCTTGCATTCCATTATCTTTGCAATAAACCAAGATCTTTCTTTTATTATGAATCAAGGTAATTTCTCCACTGCTCATCATCAATCTGGTCTCGTTTCTTATGTTACAAGGCGCTCAGTTAAAATCCAAGCTGTCTCTTGGTTAAAGCCTCCAGTTGCTTCTCTTAAACTAAACACAGATGGAGCTTGTCGTGGGAATCCGGGCATTAGTGGTGGAGGTGGCCTTATTCGTAATCATCAAGGTGAAGTTCTCTACGCCTTCTCTTCTTTTTATGGTTTGGCAACAAATAATGTAGCTGAGCTGAAGGCCCTTGTTCAAGGGGTTTCTTGGCTTCATGCAAAGGGCTTTATGCATGCTATTGTTGAAATGGACTCCATGGTTGTGTTTAACTGGCTCACTAAAGGTTTCAGTCCAGCCTGGTCGGCAGTTTACTATGTGCGTGCTCTCCTCTCCATGCAAAGAGATTGTCAATTTATCTTTCGTCATTGTTATCGCGAAGCTAACTCTGTTGCAGATGGGCTTGCAAATCTTGCTATTGATCAAGGAGCTGATTCAGAATTCTCTTCTATCTCAGACATTCCTTCATTTATTAGAGGCAGTATTATTTTAGATGGCCAAGGGGTTGCTCATGTTCGTATCACTTAGTTTTATCCTCCCCCTTTGTACTTTCTCTTTTTTGAGGTCAGGCCCCTTTGTCCCCCCGTTCAAAGGGTAAGGCTGGTTGTCCCCCTTAAGTTTGTATTTTTCCATTTATTTTTATAAATTCGCAGGTGCCGCCCTGCTTCCCTAAAAAAAAAAAAAAAAAAAAGAGCTCCTTGGAAGAGTCGTTTTGTTCTTGATCGAAGAAGGTGACCCGTGCTATCGGAAGGGCTAGTTCGACTATTGCCATGGTCTCGGACCCATAATTGAGTGCAAATGGGGTTTCACCAGTGGATCCTGTAACGACCCGACCCGGATTCCAACACGAAATCCCAAGGTCGTGCTGCTGGAACTAACATAAGAAAAGGACAAGCACTTGCTAAATAGTAGTACAAGTCGAACAGTCGAGCTAACACGCTCTAAACGTGAACATAAAGCCACACTAAAATACTGTATTTCAAAAATCGAATCAGCGGAAGCAATAAGGAAAGAAGTCCCAAGCATGAAGCTCGAAACCAACGCCAATGAAACCAAGTGAGACATTATATCTCAAAGGAGAAGAAATAAAACTCGTGTGCCGCAACATTGCGGACGCCGAACAAACCATCGGCACTCCAGGCCGGCGTTTCAACAAAGAACCAACCTGATATAACAAATACCCAACTACTAAAGCATACCAGGATCAACCAACAACTATAAAAATTAGAATAAGGAAATTCCCCAAAGCTACTGCGTGTCCGGGAGACAACTGAGATAAATCCAAAATCAACTGACTAGGCACCACACAATACGTCGGCCCAAGAAAGAACCAATACAAAAACTCAAGTATTCTACCCGACCGTAAAGTCTAAATAACTTTACAAAAAGTCGATCTCACAAGAATAACAAAGTACAGGACATCAATGACAATACTATAAAGGAACAGGACTGCTACTCGGGAAAGTCGACTGCTACAAACACGAACCACACGCTCTAATCTCGATCTATCGACCCATTTGCGCCGCTACTCCACGTTTGATCTACTCGACCTCGCAAACTATCGAGCATCGCAACTAGAAACAAGTACGGGATGAGTCATAATGACCCAATACGATACTACAATATATATGCAACATATAATTATGTAACATAACATAACCATCTTTGTCATTTTATAAATGATGAAACCTGCTAAGAGGCGCCATCGTTTCGATACTCGACAAGATATCCATTTCTTCTTACTTACTAAACCGTCCAAATGAACGAGTGGGTAATTGCTCAAACACAAATCAAATGAATTAGAAGGTAGTTCTCACAAAACATCATATGCAAGTATACATATCATTATATATACCAAATCAAGCTATTCACATTATTACCACGTAGGTGCATATTTATATATATACACCTATATATCCATGTATATCTCTATATATACATATCAAATCTCTCTCA
Organism: Codonopsis lanceolata; assembly: GCA_013146195.2. Classification (NCBI taxonomy): domain Eukaryota; kingdom Viridiplantae; phylum Streptophyta; class Magnoliopsida; order Asterales; family Campanulaceae; genus Codonopsis; species Codonopsis lanceolata. The sequence continues at coordinate 91,503,147 of CM028383.1, forward strand.
TATAATCATATCATGCATAAGTGTGCATATCTATATATATATATAATATCAAGTCCTTTCATATATATATATATATATATATATATATATATATCATATATAAGTGTGTATATCTCTATATATGCATATCAATTCTCTCATATATTAGTCATGTATAAGTGTGCATATGTATATACACATTTCAAGTCTTCCATAACATCAACCAACACAAACATGGTCAATAAGATCTCATGTTCACTAACACGTTGTTATCACATAAGTGCCCATAGAAGCCGATAAAGGATAGAAGATACCAAATCACTTCCGTCGTATTGCTCCGCAATCACAACCTAATCATATCGCGCTGATACTCCGTGAAATTGCATCAAAGTACCGAAGCCTTCTTCGGTCCGAGTTTACTTGGGAAAATAGCACTAGCCAATGTG
>CM028383.1:91503671-91533571 GCA_013146195.2 Codonopsis lanceolata
GTGATTCAAACAGATTCGACTACGAAGATGATCCCATACCTTTGATTTACGTGGATCCTCTCCCTCAGTATTCTACCCGCTCAAACAAGTCAACTTTACGCCTCGGCCAAAATCCACCTTCCGACCTCTACATATGCTAAACCCATCCAGTCATAGCTGTTGATCTACAGTTCAAGAAGATCCATCTTAAACCCAAAGATACTCCCGACTAGTTTTTGGAAGCCTCACCATCAGTGTTTTCTTGCTGCTAATGGTGATAGTTTTGTCATTGACAAAATTAGCAGTCCGATCCACATCAAACTTTTTCCTAAGTGCATCATTAAGGACCGACTGCTAGGCTCTAGCTCACATGGAAAAGACCTCCCCATCGGCTTTGATATCCTTCATAAGTTACCCAACTTACGATGGACAAGCTTCTCTTTACTATAAAAGTTTCTTCATGGAGCCTGTTCCAAGGCGTACATGGCATCATACCGACCATAGAAACCATCAAGCATCGGATTATCCGAGGACTCTTCGCCTCATCCCATTAAGAGTTTTTGGCCAAGCATTCCTCTCCTCATGGTTAAATTACGCTTTCTTTGTTTCTCTACTTTAAGCGAGAATGAAGATGTCAATCCCACAAAGCAAGCCATCCGAGGATGAATCGGACCACTACCAACTTGCTCTAACGAGAAGAATGCACCCAGCTTGTTGAACAAGAAATCATAGAGCCTACATCCTCCCCATGGGCATGTGAGGCATTTTATGTCAACAAAAGAAGCGAGCAAGTCAGAGGCAAGCTACGCCTGGTTATCAATTACCAGCCGCTCAATCACTTCTTGGCAGACGATAAATTTCCTCTACCACAGAAGAAATCCTTGTTCCAATCCCTATCCAACGCAAAGGTACTCTCAAAGTTTGATCTCAAGTCAGGGTTTTGGCAACTAGGAATAGCGCCTGAAGACAGACCGAAGACAGCGTTCTGCATCCCGGATCACCACTACCAGTGGAACGTCATGCCCTTTGGGTTGAAAAATGCTCCATCTGCCTTCCAAAAGGCAATGGTAACAATTTTTGAACCCATCCTTTCTAATGCCCTGGTCTACATTGATGATATACTGCTCTTCTCCCGAGCGAGGATTCCCATGTAACCCTTCTTTCCCAGTTCCATTCAATAGTGACATGGTACGGTATCATGCTCTCAGAAAAGAAAATGGAGGTCGAACGATCATCCATCGATTTCCTAGGAATGAAGATAAACGACGGTTCCTATCAGCCCCAGCCCCATATTGCTCTAGAGTTGCACCGGTTTCCAGATGTCCTGTCTTCCCAAAAGGAAATTCAGCAGTTCCTTGGTCTAGTCAACTATATGGCAGATTTTTTACCAAAAATAACTGCTCATACGGTTTAGTGCTCCCCATCTTTGAAAAGGATCCTCCTCCGGACTATAAGCCAAGCCGACGCCACGATCAATCAACTAGCAAGCACCATGCCCCGTTAAAGATTCCCACTTCATCAGAAAAAAGAATTCTTCAGACAGACGCAAGTGATGATTACTGGGCAGCGGTCCTACTTGTCCAAAGTGAAGACAACAAGAGGAAAATATGTGGATACCAAATGACATTCAACTCCCATTGGAGTGCTTGCTGAATTTGCTTCTTGTAAGTTATATTTCTTGATCAACTCTTTTGTGTATTTTGATTGATGGATAAAAATTCCTTCTTCAGTTTGCTTGATTTGCAAACCTAGAAACTATGTAAGTTCTCCCATCATGCTCATCTCAAATTTTCCCTTCATAAGATTTTTAAATCTTTTACACAAAACATCATTAGTAGAACCAAAAATAATATCATCAACATAAATTTGAACTAGTAAGATATTACCTTTGTGCTTTAAAGAGAAAAGAGTAGCATCAATTTTACCTCTCTGAAAACCTTTTTCCATAAGAAATTTGGATAAAGTTTCATACCATGCTCTTGGGGTTTGTTTGAGACCATAAAGAGCATTTCTTAGCTTGTACACATGGTCCTTTTTTTTTATATCAAGAAAACCAGAAGGTTGTTCAACAAAGACTTGCTTTTGCAGATCACCATTTAGAAATGAACTCTTCACATCTATTTGATAGACTTTGAAATCCTTGAAAGTTGCATAAGCAAAGAATAATCTGATAGGTTCCAGCATGGCAACATGAGTAAATGTTTGATCATAGTCAATGCCCTCCTCATGTCTATAGCCTTGGGCTACCAACCTTGCTTTGTTTCTAGTGACATTTCCATCTTCATCTAACTTGTTCCTAAACACCCATTTAGTTCCAATAACTTGTTGATCTGATGGTCTTGGAACAAGTTGCCAAACTTGACATCTTTCAAACTGATTGAGTTCTTCTTGCATGGCCTCAATCCATTGGGGATCCTCCAGAGCTTCATTAATCTTTTTGGGTTCAATGGAGGAGACAAAAACATGTGATTCAAGAGTTACATTTTTGAACTATTTCTTGTTCTTAGACCAGCAAAGGGATCACCAATGATGTTTGAAACTGGATGATGTTTAGATTCTTTGATTTCCCTAGGAAGATCTGGGAGAGGTTCTGAGTTTGAGGGGAAAGGAGCGAGATTTTCAATTTGCAGAGGTGAGGATGATGGAGTGTCAGCTAACTGAAGAGTTTTAGTATAATATGTGTCAGCTGACTTGTTACTTGTTAGATTTGACAGGATCTGATGAATGATTTAGGTTGTCAGTTGGCTGATGAGTGTTGTCAGCCTGCTGATGTTCATTCTGAATATCTGAGATATTAACGGGAGAAATGGGAGATGAATTATTATTTTGAGTTGAGCTACCATTGTTTCTTATCTCCAAAATCTTAAAATTGTTAGTAATATCAGGAGTCTCAGCAAACTCAAATAAACTAAATTCATCAAATGTAACATGTATAGATTCAACAATTATTTGAGTTTTTATATTATAAACTATATAGGCTTTACTGTGTTTGGCCCAACAAAAATACCTTCATCAGCTTTTTCATAAAATTTACCTCTGTGGTCATTGCCATTGTAGTGAATGTAGCACTTGCACCCAAAAATTTTAAAGTAGGCAGTGTTGGGTGTTCTACCTCTCCAAAATTCATATGAGGCCTTTTAATGGAATTTGTTGATGAGAGATCTGTTTTGAGTGAAACAAGCTGTGTTGACAGCTTCTGTCCAAAAATACTTTGGCAGCTTTCCTTCAGCTAACATTGTTTTACCTGTTTCGATCAATGTCACGTTCTTCCTTTCAGCTACACCATTTTGCTGAAGTGTTCTAACTGCTGAGAAATTATGATCAATACCATGATCATCACAGTATGTATCCATGACAAGGTTTTTGAATTCTGTACTGTTGTCTGATCTTACACTTATAATTTCACATTCTTTTTGAGTTTGAAGATTTCTGAACAAGGTAGTGAGAATACCATAAGTTTCATCCTTAGATTGCATCATTTCAACCCATGTGTACCTTGAGTAATCATCTACAACTACCAGAGTATATCTATTTCCGGCCACCTAAACTTGCAGTTGTAATAGGACCAAATAAATCTATATAAAGAAGTTCAAGAATTCTTTTGGTTGAAAGACATGATTAGGGTTTAAAAGAAGCTTTTTGTTATTTTTCCTAAAATACATGCATCACATTTTTTGTCAGTAAGAAAATTTATTGATGGCAGATCATTTACTAAGTCTCCTTTTGAATGTTTAGAAAGATATTTAAAATTTAAATGTGAAAGTCTTTTGTGCCAAAATCATGAAGTTTTTGAAGAATTATTTGCTACTAAGCATATTTGAGTACTGTTATTTAAAGCAAATAAATTAATAGCAAATACATTTTTCTTTCTAGAACCTGTGAGTAAAACTTCATTTGTGATGCTATTCTTGATAAAACAGTGACTAGTAGAGAAAGTGCAATTCATACATTTGTCACAGAATTGTGAAATACTTAGGAGATTATGTTTCACACCTTGTACCAATGAGACATTTTCAATTTTTATAGATCCTCTGATAATGGATCCATAACCTATTTTTTTTCCTTTTGAGTTGTCTCCAAAAATGACTGAAGGTCCTTTGGCTGAGACAATGTCAGTAAGGAGTTCAACTGACCCAGTCATGTGCCTAGAACATCCACTGTCTAATATCCATATGTCAGTTGATTGATCATCTGCCATTAAGCATACCTGAAATATGAATATTTAAATCATGATTTCATTTATATCTTTGAGTCCAAAGGGTTAGTTTTCTTGGGTAGCCATACTTGCCTAAATTTAGGCATTTTGACTTTGTCAGTAGGTTTAAATCTAAACAAGCATTCATGAGACTGATGACCAAAAGTAGAACAAATTTTGCACTTGTGATAACCAGGTTTATCAGTCATTAGAGGTGAATTCTTTGATTCCTTTTGACTTAGCTTAGAAGTCTTAGCAGTAACAAAATTGATTGGCTTAAACTTGTCAGTTGTCTTCCTTCTAATTCCTCCTCTTTTTTCAATAGGCTGACATTTGTCACTTGGCTGACATTTATCAGCTGTTGTGGCAGCTGACATTTTGTGAAAATTATGAACAGAAGGCTGACAATTGTCATTGTTTAGATAATCCTTCTTAAGCTGATTCACATTTTTGGGATATTTGAAAGGTACATCATTATAAGATAATCCTTTATTCTTTTTTATCAGAATCTTAGGTTCACTATTTGACTGTCTGATTTCACAGTTTCCATCATCTTTTGAATATCCAAGACCATGTTAATCTTCATGATCTTTCTGTTGACTGGTGATGGTCTCAACAACAGCTTTTGACTTTGAGTAGGTATCAACAACATTGGTCAGTCGAAGATTCCTTTCAACAAGATCAGCAATCTGGGCATTTGAGATTTTGGCTTCAATCTCATGTTTTTCATTTATGCTTTTAAGTTGTAGCATTTCATTTTGCTGTACTTTATAAAGCTCATTGATATTTTGGAGCTCACAGTTTTCATCAGAAATTCATTTGAAGTCACCATATAAAGAAACATGAATTATTTTAAGTGTTTCAAACTTTGAATGCATTTCTTGCATTTATTCCAGTAGATCATTTACACTTATGTCAGTAGCCTTCTTCTCCTGCCTTTGTGACATTTTGCTTGTTTTAGTGTTAGTAATCCTTGGAGAGGTTGTCTTGACTTTTCTTTTTGGCTGACTTATGATCCCTTGTCCATAAAAACCATTTCCTATTTTCTTAACCACAAGCTGATCAGGTTTGATGACCTTTGTCAGCTTGTGGTTTTCGATAGGTGAACTTGGGGGCTCATTATCAGACTCATAATAATTTGGACTAGGGGAATTATTTTCTGAATCATACACAATTGATTTTGTAACAAGACAAAGGTTTGCTTCTTACACAAAATCAGCAGATTCATCTTCAGAATCTGTCTCAATCCATGTTGCAAGATTTTGATCTTCAGCAACTAAACCCTTTTGTTTTTCAAAATTTCTTGGAGCTCTTTTGTAATATTCATTTTTGGTAGAAGGACAGTTTGAAGGGAAATGACCAGGTTTTCTACAATTGAAGCACAACAATTTTTCTTTCTCATCCTTGTCTTCATTTCCTTTGAAGTAAGGTTTTTGAAAGTTTGAAGAAGAAGGTCTTTGAAAGCTTGGGGAAGGTTTTTGAAGATTTGAGGAAGATCTTTGAAAATTTGTAGAATGTTTTTGGAAGTTCTTTTTGAAAGATTTAAACTTTCGAAATCGCCTAGCAACGGCTGCAAATTCATCTTCATCAAAGGCATCATCTGACAGGGATGTAGAAGTTTTTGATGTCTCTTCTTGAGCTTGTAGAGAGATACCCTTAAATTTTTTCTCAATTTCTTGAGTTTTGAAAACTTCCTTTTCATAAATCTTTAGACTTGCAACATGACTACGTATATAAGTTTTGTTCAAATCTCTTGCTTCCTTTATGGTAGTGACCTTAACATGCCATCTACTTCCCAAGCTACTAAGAAAATGCATATTTAAATCTTTCATGTTGTAAACTTTACCAAGGGAAGAGCATCTATTACTTACCTCGAGAAATCTATCATAAGAATTCTTCAATGACTCTTTTAGATCCTTTTTGAAAGCATCAAACTCTTCTATGCAATCATAGAGTTTGTTGTCCTTGGTGTTTTGATCTCTTGCAACATATTCAACAAGAGCATCCCAAATTTCTTTGGCAGTAACACATTCGTATGTTTGTTTATAGTTTTTATCTGGAACAACATTTGATAGAATGTGAACAGCTCTAGCATCTAGTCCATCCGTTATTTTGTCTTCCTCGGTCCATTCAGATTGAGGTTTGAGGACATACTTTTCAATAGCAGGAGCAAGAGGATTTATGGTGTCATCATCTGCAGTAGAAGATTTACCAACTTTAGTATTGATTTTCATAGGTTGCATAGGACCACCTCTTACACATTCCATCAATCGTTTATCAATATTGTTCATATATCTTGTAATTATTTCTTTCCAAATATCAAAGTGATCTTCATAAAAAATAAGTACTTGAGTAACATTGTTTGATTGAAAAGCTTTTATAGTTGCCATGATCGAGCTTTCAAACTGTTAAACTTGGAAAATAATAATTTTTCAAAAAAGTCAAGCTCTTAAACCAATTGTAAGTCCCGTTGGCAACTGATAAGGCTAGAGGGGGTGAATAGCCTTTTCTAAAACTTTGAGGGTAGTTTTGTTAAGCTACAAAAGTTGCAGTGGAAATGAATAATTTTGTCAGTCAGCTAATATGTTGTCAGCTGGCTGACACACTTAAATGCTTTTGAAAATAGATCACAAGATACAAAGAAAGAGCTGAAGAACAATTTATAAAAACAAATAAGTAAACAATTTATGTAAGGAATTAGCTAACACTTAAGTAAATTAAGACTTCTTAAGTGTTATATCAGTTTGTAAGAGCTGATCAAATAACTGACAAAGGAATTGAAGTGGTTCATAGTTAAAACTGTTACGTCCATTACCAAGTTGGTCAAACTTGCACTACAACAAAAAAGACCTTTAACAACGTTTTTAAAACGTTGTAATAGAGTTTTTACAACGTTTTCTAAAACGTTGTGTTAGGCAACGTTGTAATAGGCCCCCCTTTTTTTACAACGTTTTTAAAACATTGTAAAAGCTCTATTACAAAGTTTTAAAAACGTTGCAAAAAGTCTATTACAACGTTTAAAAAACGTTGCAAAAAGTCTATTACAACGTTTTAAAAACGTTGCAAAAAATCTATTACAACGTTTTAAAAATGTTGCAAAAAATCTATTACAACGTTTAAAGAACGTTGCAAAAAGTCTATTACAACGTTTAAAGAACGTTGCAAAAAGTCTATTACAACGTTTTACAAACGTTGCAAAAAGTCTATTACAACGTTTTAAAAACGTTGCAAAAAGTCTATTACAACGTTTTAAAAACGTTGTAAAACCTATTTTTCAAAAAATAAATAAAAAAATAAATAGAAAGTTTGTTCCAATTATCAACCCCCCCCCCGGCCCCCCACCTAGCACAAACAGAATGCCAACTATGCACTACAGGGAAGAAGTTCAAGATGGGAGTAAACTGAACAATAATTTCCTCAGATGCTTCATCTATTTTGTGCGCAATACCTTAGATGCAATGTATGCACCTTGGCCCCCCTCTCGAGTTGTTTTCTACTTTTGATGAGTGGATGTTGGGCTGCTTAATCTTGATCCTGACATGCCTTTGTTTTTGCTAGCAGAGTTCCCAGTTCTGTACCTCATGTTTTTAAAAGTTGTCATTCAGTAAAATAAGGTGCAATTACGTCTAAAACAATCATTCTACTTTTATACTTGAATATCAGTACCTTGACCAAATGAAGAACTTATCCCAAAAAAAATGAAGAATAAGGAAAGAATTATATCTCACGCATTGAATGTTTACATTACTTGAGATGATAGAATTTGATGTCACCTAACCAAGATCTCAGCACAAACTTCACTACAAGTCATGGCCTTTAAACGGATTGATGCACATTAAGTTGCCCGTGGATCTATCTAAATTTCTCCTTAAGCCACTGTATCTGCAAAATACCCCACCATTGAACAAATAAGATTTGAATGACCAAGGCCAAGACCATTAGTCACCTTAGAAAATAATGACATATATTTCAAGAATTAATACCCGCTTCATCTCAATTTATGTTTCTAGTTTCCGTTGTCCTAGTGAATGCTACAGATTAGTAATGTCAAACACATTATCCAAGTCATGGCCAATTTCTCAACCCCTTCAAAATCTACAAGGCCACCTTTATCTGTAATTTTTGCGATCTCAGACTTCAAAACTTGTTCAGGTCTAAGTTGACCAGAATCTGCATCATCCCCTCTTTGAAAGCACGTGATTTTGTGATTTTACCTGATTTATATTACCTGATTTATAGGTCATGTTTTATAGTAGTATATCTCAATGTATCTACATAGTTTTTTTGTAAATATTGGCAATTGATTCTCTGTCTAGATAACAATGTAAAGATCCTCTCAAGATTTGGTAGTTTTAGCATTGTATATAATTGATATCACTAATGAAAAAGGTCTCTGTCGAGAGTTTCATCCTTTTTCTGCGTTCTGTCTTCTTTCTTCCTTTTTGAGTCAGTTTGTGTCTTAGGCTAGGAGGAGTCTCTTGTGTGCAATTGATTGCCCAGGTTTTTCATGGTATCAGAGCTGATCTGCAGCCATGGCGGATGAATCTATCTTATCAACCAAAACTTCATCTCTAGCCTCTTTTTCTTCAAACCCCGATCATGATTCTGTTCGAAGTAACCATCCTCTCCCAATTTTCTTCAATATCCAATCCTTCATGGGTAATTGTCATTTAACCAATGATAATTATCAAAATTGGAGTTCACTTTTTATCTTTGTTCTAGACACTCATAGAATTACAGAAACAATCACCCGAAAAATTCCTCCATCAAAACTTCTGGAAGACAATGTCACCCCAAATCCAGCTTACCCTCTTTTCTTTCAAGCCTCCAGTCTTGTTGTGGGGTGGATAAAGGCTACAGTGTCCCCTAAGATCCAAACCAGAGTCAATTCTTGTAAGACAGCACCTGAGGCATGGGATTTGCTCGCGAAGCGATTCGGTGTGTCGTCAAGAATCCACATCCAGAAGTTGCAAGACGACTTGCACGATCTGAGAAAGACTCATGATATGACGATGGATGACTATCTTCTTCGAGCAACCACAATTGCTGATTCTCTGGCCACAGCAGGTGAGGAAGTCACCGACGACACACTACAACGTCGCATCCTTGGTGGTCTTGGCCCTTCATACAAGGAATTCATAACAGTGCAGAACGTTCGTCCTACGACCTCTTTTCATGACTTGCAGGATTTACTAATACAGGAAGAAGCTCTTCAGGAAAAGTTTTCTAACCTTAGCATTGAATCCACCACGGCACTGTCTGCAATTAAAAATTCCCCTAAACCAGAATCTGCACCCATTCCCTCTCTTCCATCTCCTTCTCAATCTTCTGTTTTTATGCCAAATGACCATCATGGGGGTCAAGGTCGTGGACGTGGTGGTCGTAATAATGGTCGAGGAAAAAACTGGTGGCGCAACCGAGGGAATAATAGTAAAGGCCGTGGTGGCCATTTTACGGCTACTAGTCATCCAGCGTCTCACTCTCCTATACAGAACCCTAGCCCTTATCAGCCTTGACCTAACTATGCCTCACCCTATCCTTATCCTAGTCTTGATGCTTCTGTAACGTGTCAGTTATGCCTTAAGCCTGGACACACAGCCCAAACTTGTGTCAACAGAAACAATTATGCCTACCACACCCAACTCTTGCCTTCCGCTACATCCTAATTTCGAACTTACCAACACCCGTATGTGAATCCCCCACAGAATCATAATGTTTCCCAATTTTCATCTGCCATGGCTCCTGGTTCATTCGTGCTAGATTCCGGGGCAACCAATCACATGACGGCTTCTCCAGATTTCTTATCTCAATATTCTCCGTACACAGGTATAGATTCTGTTCAAATCGCTAACGGTACTAAACTGCCTATTTCATACACTGGTCAATCTAGTCTTGTTAGTGGTAATCGCATTTTTCATCTTAAAAATGTCTTATGTGTACCATCAATGCATCGTTCTTTATTATCTATTCGAAAATTTTCGCATGATAATAACTGTTTTTTTGAGCTTAACGAGTTTGGTTTTCGTGTTAAGAACTGCCAAACGAAGCAGATAGTTCTTTATGGCAATAGTTCGGGCGGCCTATACCATTTAGAGTTTCAACCATCTACTAAAATAAATCAGTTGGCCCTCATTGGTGAACGTGCATCTGCAAGTATCTGGCATGCTCGTCTTGGTCATCCATCTTCTCAAGTTTTTGATTCTTTAGTAAAAAAGGTTCGGATTCCGCTTCACGGACCGGATCCACGGAAAATTTAGGCATGTGTCATGTATGTCCACTAGGGAAGTCAGGTAACCTGCCATTTTTTCTTCGTTCATTTAATGCTAAGAAACCTCTTGAAATGTTACATTTAGATGTTTGGGGCCCTGCTCCAGTTACTTCTAGTTCTGGTTTCAAGTATTATTTATCTGTTGTGGATGATTTTTCACGCTTTACTTGGTTATTTCCGTTAGTCCACAAGTCTGATGTGTTCCCTGTTTTCTCCAAGTTTAAGACTCAGGTGGAAAATCAACTCTCAGAAAAAATTAGGGCTATTCACACTGTCAAAACAATACAAACAGATGTGGGGGGGGGGGTGAATTCATAAACCGGCAATTTGATACTTTCCTTACTCATCATGGAATACGTCATCAACTTACGTGTCCTTATACCCCCCAACAAAACGGTGTGGTTGAACGCAAGCATCGATCGCCACATCGTTTCAATGGGGTTGTGTTTGTTAGCTCAATCTCATGTCCCACAATCCTTTTGGGTTGAGGCCTTTTCCACTGATGTGTTCTTGATAAATAGACTGCCTATGCGTCAATTAGGATATATATCTCCTTATCAAAAACTTCTCAAGCGGGTTCCCGATTATCGTCTTCTAAAGACCTTTGGTTGTGTTTGTTTTCCTCACTTAGTTCCTTATAACACACATAAACTCATGCCAAAGTCCACTCCGTGTGTGTTTTTAGGATATGATCTTTTGCGGAAAGGGTATCGATGCTATGACATGCATACTCACAGGATATATATCTCACGGCACGTGTTATTTGATGAATTGGTTTATCCCTTTTCTTCTAGTACACAGGCTGTCACAGGCATTCCTGGCTCGAGCCAGCACACTCCTCTTTCGGACTCTTCCCAACACGCTTCCCGCTTTGGTGTGCCAAACTTCAGTCCTGTTGTTTCAAGTTTGGGAGATGGCATTTTACCTACCCCTACTCGAGTGCTGCCCAGCCGTAGTCCTTATATTCCAGCTCCTGCCCTTGTTTCGAGTAGACGCACAGCTGCTGTTTCTCATCCTGCCAGCACGGGTTCTTCTCTCAGCCCTGATTCGTCTCTTGAAGGCAGTCCACCTCTCTCTACTGAGCCGCCACAACCTGCTATTCCTACTGCTGTTCTGCCAGGTTCCAAACCTCAGTTCTCTCATAGTCCAATTTCGTTTCAGTTGGATAGCACTGTTGCTGAACCTGATTCCACTCCACCACTGAAATTTCGGAGCATAAATAAAATAATGTCTCGATATCCTCTTCCAGAAGCTCTAGCCGCTGTTAATGTTCAGTCCACCCTCTTTGAACCCAAGAACTTTAAACAAGCAGCAGGGTTACCTCAGTTGCAAGATGCCATGACTGAAGAATTAGGGGCACTTCATAAAAATGGAACTTGGTCTTTGGTTCCTCGATTACCCAACATGAACGTTGTGGGTAGCAAGTGGGTCTACAAGGTTAAACGTAGGGCGGATGGTTCTCTTGAATGCTATAAAGCGCAACTTGTAGCACAAGGGTACACGCAACAGGAAGGAATTGATTATGACGAGACGTTCAGTCCCGTTGTCAAACCTCCTACCATCCGTTCTATACTTGCAATTGCTCAGTCATGGCACTGGCCAATTGAGCAGTTAGATGTCAGAAATGCTTTTCTGAATGGTATTCTCAGTGAAGAAGTCTATATGGCTCAGCCACCGGGATTTGGTGATCCATCTTGTCCTCATCATGTTTGCAAGTTACACCGAGCAATCTATGGGTTAAAACAGTCACCCAGGGCATGGTTCCAAAGACTTCACGACTTCCTTATCTCTTTGGGTTTCTTTAACAGCAAAGCAGATAGCTCATTATTTATTCAGCATTCTCCGACTTCCACGGTAGTCCTCCTTGTCTACGTTGACGACATAATTATCACGGGCAGCTCATCTAGTGCAGTGACCAAGGTTATTGATCAAGTGTGCGCCAAGTTTGATAGTCGAAAATTGGGCCCCCTCAGTTTTTTTCTTGGTATTGAAACGTCCCGTGACTCCTCCGTCCTCACCCTCAGTCAATCTCGTTATGCCTCTGATCTTCTGCGCAAGTTTCAAATGGACACATGCAAACCAGTATCCACACCTATGCTTCCCGGTTCTCATCTGTCTTCCACTTCGGGTGATCCGTTGACGGATGTTACTTCTTATCGGAGTATGGTCGGTGGGCTGCAGTATCTTACTCTTACTAGGCCTGACATTGCCTTTGCAGTCAACCAGGTTTGTCAGCACATGCATGCCCCACGATCGTCACATTTACAGGCTGTCAAACGGATTTTCCGCTTTGTCAAGGGTTCTATTCATCTTGGTTTGACATTTCGCTAAATCGATACTTCCTTACATGCTTTCTTGATGGATTGGTGGTGACCCCGATGATCACCGATCTACAACGAGGGCAACTGTATTTTTATTGGTCAGAACCTAGTCGCTGGGCCCAAAGCGGTCCACGGTCTCTCCTCAGTAGTGAAGGCGAGTACCAGCGCTCACGACCGCTGGCGAACTCCGTTGGTTCTCCTTTTTATATCGTGAACTTGGTCTCTTTCTTTCACCACCGATATTGCATTGCAATAACATGTCTGCTCTGCACATGTCTCGCAATCCAGTTTTTCATGCTCGCACCCGACACGTGGAAATCGATTACCACTTTGTCCGAGAACTTCAACAGCGAGGTTTTCTTCGCTTAGCATATGTCTCTACTCGGGATCAAATCGCTGATATCTTTACGAAAGGATTGGCTCAGCCTCGTCTGTCGCTGCTTTCTGACAAACTGCATCTTCACCGAGTTTCGCTTGGTTTGCGGGGGGTGAAAGCACGTGATTTTGTTATTTTACCTGATTTATAGGTCCTGTTTTATAGTAGTATATCTCAATGTATCTACATAGTTTTTTTGTAAATATTGGCAATTGATTCTCTGTCTAGATAACAATGTAAAGATCCTCTCAGGATTTGGTAGTTTTAGCATTGTATATAATTGATATCACTAATGAAAAAGGTCTCTGTCGAGAGTTTCATCCTTTTTCTGCGTTCTGTCTTCTTTCTTCCTTTTTGAGTCAGTTTGTGTCTTAGGTTAGGAGGAGTCTCTTGTGTGCAATTGATTGCCCAGGTTTTTCACTCTTGATAAATGCTTATGTTTCACAAAATCAGGGCCATGAACACCCTGCTCCCTCTTTTTACCCTTAACCTAAGAAGGGAACGAGGAGGAACTGTTCAGTACACTATCTAAACCAGGCTTCAATTGCGCTGTCCCGTTTGGACCATTCAAAGGTTTCAGAGAACAACCTCCTGATTGCAATGCTCCATACATTTCTATTCTAGTCTTGTCTAATAACTGATCTACTTCTTCTTGTCGTTCTTGCGTCAAACAACACTACAAATACAATCAAGAGAATATTTATGGAAAAAACGTGAGACAAATAACTACATATAATTACAACACTCACATTAATATAGTCTTGGTCGGTTAGCCACCATAAACGAGAGTTCTCAACGTCATACACTCGTCTGCACACAAATGAGGATATCCCTGGAGAGAGTGCAACAACTTTACGAAGGAATGCGACTTTACACGGATGGAGTAGCGATGCAGCGGGTATTTCATCCTTGTGAAACGAGTAGAAGACTTCATTTGGTGCTGCTTCTAGCAAAATACCTTTTACAAGCTTTATGTCAACAGGACGGTAAAGCCAATTCACACACAAGCTTAAGTTGTCCTCTTTACCAACTATTAATCTACTAATTATTCCAACAAATGGGGGGCAGTCTTGCGGTGGCTTGAAAAGCACACAGTCACCAACATGAATCTTACGTCCATCCTGTAAAAGAGTAAGCAGCTAGGATTATTAAAAAGTAATGTGAGTTAGCCTGATATAAGTTTCTATATACACCCCTGATGAGTTTTAATTTCAACTTGTTATCAACCAAAGGCAACAGAAACCATTAAACAACATAATCTCTAACCAAATAATTATTCTAAGCTAACTTCAAAGGTTGAAAAGTGGTTGGACCACTGCAGGGGGCTAAGATTGAATGTATCTTTATGCCAGACCATTTACTATGTGATATTAATCAAATCAGATCTCCATAAACATTGCCAGTAGGAATACTCCAGTTTTAATGACCAAAACTTCGTTGAGTTAAAAATCATTGGAACTGCACTTACTTCCTCATACAAGGTGTCGACTACCAAACTGAAAGTATGTACAGCTCTACCTATAATTAAATCAATATACAGATGTTACAACAATGCTTTTCATACCCTATGAAACTTGATCAGTATGTAATGCAAGAACAACAATTGAACTACATATAATGAATAAGATTGCTCAAGGAAACTCAGTCAATCAGGGCTAATCATGAAAGGGAAACTCAATTCAAATTCAATTCAAGCTAATATACTATCGTAAGAAACACATGTTACCCATGTAATCAATCAATGGGGTCCTTTAGCAAAGGTTGAGGAACACGGTGATGCCATTAAATATTCATATTCAGATCAGCTGGAAATTACCAAGGATAACTCTACTTCAAATGTTTCTGGGATGGGATTGATTCTGCCACCAAGGAAAGCATCAAACAAACAAAAATATTCATAAAGACTAATACCGGCAAGAAATGCTCACAAGCAATTCCAAATTTAGGCCAGGAATACTCGCTAGTAATTCAAGAGTGTGACAACCAAATAGTAAAAGCAATTTGCGGATAACATTGTATTCCTATTTCAAATATACAAAACATTGCCGCAACCTAATCTTTTGTTCTCATTATTCATAATGCCAGTGAAAAGACAACCCCATGATAGTCTATACTCACTGGGGACATAATTTCATTTACCTGAAATAAATGAAAAAGAAGAGCATCACAAAAAGAACTCACGTATATCCAATGACAACATAAGGAACACCTGCAAGGTATGACTGGATCTGCAGTGAATGAATCAGGAATGTAATATTCCACAAAAGCAACAAATCCAATGATAACAATTGTTTACTCACTCCATTCCGATTAAGAATATACTTACAAAAGTCTTTAATAACTATTAGTTCAATATATTTTCAGTTAAATTGCAATGACTTCTACATCTTTTTTTGTATAACTCTAAGATTCTTTCCAGTGTAAAACTATAATCACCATTCCAATCCTTGACCGTCAATTCATTCAATGCTAAGGTCTATAGAATGGGGAGGACATTTGCACATCTTCCTTGACCAGCCAACCTTTATTGTGAACTTATTTTAAGGTTATAAGGGGATCTATAAAAAAAATAAAAAAAATGATACCCATGGAATTTCTGGAGCCCATATAGTTCAACGCTTGTTTCCAATGAATAAATGTATCGTATGACTAAAACTCAAACCTCCATCATAACTACTACATCGATTCATTCCAATACGCAGCCACTTCAAACTTTGGTAATACAAGAGTTGCATTTAGCAAACGTGCAACGCCAACACCATCACATAACTGAAATCAAAAGAAAAAACATGAATCCATCTTCCTAAACACACTTAGCTGCATTCACCAAAGAAAAGCAAAATAAGTTGTGAAAAATATATGAAGTGCTTACATCTCTCCTCATTTGATTAAGTCCACCATAACAATCCACTCGGATATAGCCATTACTTTTTGCAGGAAGAGCTGTAGCATTTCAACACAAAAAACCAAATGCATTGTCTGTACTGAAAGCCAGTCAAGATTGACTCAGTAGAATAAAAAACAATCACAGAGCTGATTCTCAGATTTCTTGTAACTATTTGTAACAATTTTTCCCAACATGATTCACATCTTCACCACTTAATACGACAAATGAAACTCAAAATTTAGTAATTGCATATTTTGTCCCGACTCTTAGTCTAGTCCAATTCCAGATTCAGCAAAGAAAACATAAGAACTTTTTCTAAATCTACCCTTACCGAAGTGGATGAAATGAGGTTAATTAACTGACAAAAGAGATCAAATGTTTTTAAGAAATTGAGAATCAAGTCAGCATATAGTTACCTTAAATTGCACTGATCACTGTTGATGGTTATTGAATGCGTCTCAGAAATCCATAAATTAGAATTCATGATTCTGGTATCATATCTAATACAGGTTCTGCAAATAAGAGTTACCTTATTATGAACAACCAAAAGCCATATTATCTGTGAGTAGGAAGTTGATACGAAGTATGCATAGAAGAGAACATGTCATACTGATATGTGCCTGAAAATACAGGATGACATTGAAGCAGAAATGCGAAGGCTAAAGCTGGAGCTTAAGCAAACCATGGACATGTACAATACAGCTTGCAAAGAAGCACTAATAGCAAAACAAAACTTTGATTCTAATCCTTTCCAAAGTTTCTCGTCTTCTAATTTTTGCTTCACTTTGAGCTTTGCATTTTCATTAATTGGTTGTTAGGTTGTTTATTTCTCTTTGGAAGCAGTTGGTGCTGGTCAATTTGGCTCATTTTGCAAGTACTTATCTCTTTTGGTCGCTCTCCTTCAGTCATGCACAACCTCAGTCAACTAAGCTTCTTTTAAACAGGTAGCGATCACAGTAAACTATCGTGACCATTTATCACTGTCAGCTTGGATGTGTTTATTGGCTACAATACAATCGGCAACAATTGCATTCTTCATGGTTCCAAACTTTAAGGCTTGGATATTGAACACATATCTTGAACTTTCTTGTTGTTTATATTCAGTAAGTATTACTTAGTGTTTCTTGTCTTTATTGTTTTATTTATCAGACTATCTTTTATGAATAATAATGTAATTCAGATGCTATGGACACTGGATAGGGTATTGTAGGATCAGGGGTTACCATCTTTGCTCAAGCCTGGTGTATTCAAAAGAGAGGTCCAGTCTTTTATGCAATGTTCACAGAAAGATTTTCACTTCACCAAAGAAGAAGAAGAAGAAGAAGAAGAAGAAGAAGAAGATGAAGAAGAAGAAGAAGAAGAAGAAGAAGAAGAAGAAGAAGAAAGATTTAAGATTTACACGTAAAACAGAGTTGATAAAACAAACCAACCTCAGTTTTGGTGCCAAATGCTCTCAAGCATGGACTCATTGGATGTGATGATTGGCTGATGATAATTACAACTTCCATCATCATTTCAGTACTTCTATTGCTTTCTCGGCTGCAAGCCACGCCACTTCCAACTATCAGATATTCTCTAACAATAGTTCAAGAGCATGCAACAGATCAGAAACATCAACTACATTCTAAAGTGATACTTGTTACTGAAAGCTAACTAATTCCTCATAGCTTAACTATGCAAATGAAAGAACTGAAATTTCTTGTAGTTAATTGGCAAATACAAACTTCAAAGGCTCTAAACAAATGAGTTGAAAACAATCTTAATTCAAAATTATGCTGGTAACATTCCTATGTCTATGTTTTAGTGTTAACAATGCTACGCTATTGTAATTGACTAAAAACTGGTATGCTGGATAACTAGACCCTTATGAGGTTCCATAGTACGATATATAGCTTACAAACAACATATCAATTCCAGAAAATCAGTATGCTTTTAGGGTGGATGCAATGTTGGACAAAAGTTAATCCCTAGAGGGATGTTCAAGTCTTACTTCCAGTACACGCTATAAAGATTTCAAGTCAAGAGTTGACATGTACTCTGCTCTTGCATGCATAACAAAGCGTACGATTCAGATACGAGATAGTATGGCAGATGAACAAGAAAAAAAGTACTTTAGGTACATGGTGAAAAAAGGAAATAGTTATGAAGACGGTGTTGGAATTTAATTGAGACCCATATTATCAAGAAAATTTAATGTGATGGTGTGATTACAGTAATCCGACTCATTCTATCAACAATATCAATGTGAGAGGAACTTGATTTAGTACACTTGACAATGTATGTGGCACATACGACTCACCCACTTGAAAAGCAAGAGTGGCAAATATTTTCTATTTTATTTCCATGCTTGAGAACGTAATCTTCAAGGCCTAACATCGGGCATGCAATATTTGATTCTGCAGGTAAACGACTACATTCATTCGCTAGGATGATTTTATCACATTTAGCTAATTGTTGTTCATAGAGATAGAATGTAACACGAGAACACATACCTAGCAGTTTGATCAGCTCGAATACACAAATTAATCCTAAATATTATTTACACCTGATGTACTAATTAGAAGTTACTAAACATCTTTCCCTCGGGTAGTTTAATCCTACATAAGCGGACGTACCTAGCTCTTGTTAGCTTTTAGAGAACACTTTTTATTTTATCCAATTAATTCTTTATCATATCAAGTGTAAACAATATTCAGGTTTGAATAATTGCAAACCACAGACTGTCATCTAGCATGGAAATTGCAAACTCTTTACATACAGTGCTACATTAATATGCATGAAGACAAATTCAGTAAATAGATTATACGCATGGGGTACTGGGGTAGTCTGATTCTCAATGTTATAGAAAACTGGGTCAAAAGCATAGGATTGCCTATTTCAGATGCCAACCATATAGCTCTCAAGAATGTAGGAATTACACTAATGTTCATAACTGTTCTAAGAATACCAATGATGAACCATAGAATTTAAACATGCTCCAAGATTGAATGAAGCTTTGGAACCCGCCGCCGAAACAATGGTTCTAATAGAAATGAAGGAACCCCAGTCTGCCACCTTTTAACATCGTACATCTCATTCCATGCCTGTACTACCTCATCAATATTGAACCCAAGACCTGCAGTGGTAAAAAGTTGTGAGCAATTTCAAATACTGAAAATTTCGAAAGAGAACAAAAAAGAAAAGAACACAATAGCAATAGCTACCTTCCAGGGTAGTCCCATTGGAACAATGGTTCTTTATCATGACAGCTATATCTGTTGGAGATGCACCAGCCAGTTCAAACTTTTTAACTAAAACCTCCAAACATTCTTCCCAAGTTGGCAAACTTAACTTGAATTCCACCATGGACCGTTCATAGAGCAATGTACCCCACAAAATATATATCTGAGACCTCATGTTTGCCGCCTGCTCTGCAGCTTCATCAGCAAATACATCTATAAAAAGCCTATCCAATCCCATTTTCTGCAAGTCAGCTTTATATTTATCTGTTATGTACAATCCATTTAGGCGATGTTCCTCCATTTCTTCCCACATCTGCATTCCCCTTTTCATGCTATCCTCAGCCTTATTGTAGAGCTCCAGGACTTGTGCAGAAGGTCCTGTCTCTAGATCAATCTTACTCCCAATCGCATAGTACCAAGAAAGCTTTGCTTGTTCAAATTGTTGCTGCCCAAGTGCAAGAAGGCCTTCATGGAAGTCGGGTTTTATTCTAAGAGCTTCTTCGTATCTCATACCTGCCTATATTATAGTAATGTCTGCAAATGAGCAAAGCAGACTGATCGATGTCTTATTCTAAATTTTTCCTTGCAAGTGGACAAGACTATTATAGAATAGTATTGGAAGCAAGGGTCGAACCCACAGAGACAAGAGATCACGAATAGTGCAATTAATTGATAGCAAATTATTAATCTAAGGGGGGTTTTTATAATTATTTTATTCTAATCTACTATTAATATTTAGGTGTTTAACTAATTAGCAGTAATTACAGGTTATGAAGATCTTATGGTAGGTGGCAATCTAGGATTCGGGTTTCACTTGTATCTCCTCTATGTTTAATTCAAAATAATTATCATTCAATTTCTTGGGTTCGTTCACAAAAGATAGATATAGTCTGTTGAACTATTGGTTCAGCCTCCATCCCCGCAACATTCATCCATTCTATATCCTAAGCAAAAGAACATATGATCTATTTGTCACCTAAATCATGTATGAACCTGGTCCTAACTTATCACTCTCGTGCATCGATAGGTCAAATTTATTGTGATGGTGAGCCAGTGTACGACATATGCACATTGGTCATGCAGTTATCCGCACCTCTAGGCTTTTATTATTTGCGATTACATTCATTTGTTCAAAGCGAAATAATAGAGGGATTGATAAACACCACAATCAACAAGAATTGAATGAACATAAATATGAATTAAAACATAAATTCGATACAAGTTACCTCCCACCTCCTAGATTAGTGATGATTTAGTTCATCATAGACAATGAACAGCACATGGAGATGAATGGAAACATGATCTGATCTTCAATCCTTGTAATTACACAATCTAACTATGTTATACAACCTAAAATCTATCCTAAACTATACAAAACTGTTTCCAGCCGTTTTTCTCTATCCTAGGCTTTGGCAACCGATCTCTATTTATGCCAGGGAGTTGTATTCCAATCATATCTCTTGTGAAAATATGACTTTATCGCGTTCTGACCACCTTGCGGTCGCAGGTGTTAGGTACTTGCGTCCAAGGTCTCCGAATTCGGGGCTTTTGTTTTCGACTTTACGTCACCTTGCGGGGCAGGTGCAGAAACACTGCTGCCGCTTAAGGTATCGAATGGAATTCCTTCTTTTCTTCTTCATTTTTCATCTTGGGCCCTTCTTGGAATTTGCATATAAAACCCTCGTGTTTTGCATATTTTCACTAAAAACCCTGAAACTTACAAAACTCACTGAAAACACATATCAGTAGCCAAAAGCCTTGTGAAATAGCATAATTTGAGTCGGAGAAGCATATGAAATCGACGTATAAAATACATCGATCACAGACCCACCAGATCAAGTTTAAAATTAAATAAAATGAACAATCAAAATTACTGAAATAATTACCTAGGCTGCTGCTACTGCTACACCTACAACTACAACTATAACTATTTCCAAAATACTTGGAATCGAAGATGCATAAGATGGTGTTGGCGAAAAGATAATTGAGTTGGCTTTCAAATGCCACCAATCGTGGCGACACTCTTTTAGGAGCAGAAGGAGTAATCGAGAATGGGTAAGTATCATGTCTACTACAAAACATCTTATTAGATTCAAATGGCAAATTTTGGAAATCAACCATCGGCATTAGAGGCGGAAAAACCGACAGTTGACAATCTTATTGTGCGCTTCTAGCAGATAAAGACAATCTAGAAAAGTAGAGATAACTCACCCGGACAAACAAGGCCATTTACGAAACATGTTGCTTTCCATTTTATTGACAGACTTCGCTTATCTTCTTTGAGTGCTTCAAAGCCGTTCGGTTGTGCCAACACGGAGATACAGGGCGATAAATAAATTTAAGCTGCTGTGACTTAATCTTAGATAGAATAAAGCCACACTTGTAATTATGATAACCACTTCATTTACCATTTACGTAGTAATGACTCTATGCGGTTATGTTTGGCGGCGGAAATCAAGCTTGTCTTTGCATCATTCTTTGCTTGCGCAGCAAACTCTTTCCATTTTCTTTTGGCATCACTTGTAATTCCCTCGATGGATGATACATGCCCATCCATGCTTGTCTTGCTTCTAATAGCAGTTTCTTTGATGCTAGCTAGCCGAGCATCAACCACGTATAGCTCAACCATCAATCTATATAGAACAAAAAGCAAGAGAGCAAGAGAAAATGTAATGGAACCGATAAGACAAGCAGACAAACCATTTCTTTTTGACGAGAGATGTGATTAGACACTAACATCGTCATATCAGCAATGTGCCTTTAAGCCTCAGATTTTGACTGCTCCTGCAAAATTATAGGGTGATCAGTAATAAAGCCACACTTGTAATTATGATAACCACTTCCTGGTGAGTGATTGCTCATAAGGTAAAAGCAAGCACTCATGAGATGTCCGAATTTGGTTGTTGCCATGATAGGGTGATCGGCCGGTGAGTCCAATAGCCAACATGAATCCTAAGTCCTCATCAACCACAGCCAGCCGGTTCACGGCTTTGTTCGCAGAAAAAAAGAAAAAAACTCGTAATTCGTAAGCAACAAAAACACGTGAACTTAAAGTATTAAGAAAGTCTTGATCAGAGCGACATTTAGTTAATTAATTGTTAAGAATTAACCACAATATAATTAACTGATATTCTAACCAACTCCAAACGGCTTTATTTTTTAAGTTGTGAAAATATAACAACCAAATGGATATGGAAAAAGGGAAATTAACCACACAAACGAATCATGTCAAAGCACAAGCTAATATAAATGCCCCAAAGCTAATTTAACATTTCTTTTATTTCCACGAACCTGTCTCCTTGCTCACTGTTTGCGACAAAATCAAGGTTCCATTGTGTAACTCTCTGCATGGCAGCATACCCTCCATTTGCAAATGCTCTAAGAAGGTTGAGAGTTGCTGCAGCCTAAGCATAAGCCCTCACCATTTTTTGACGATCTGGAGTCAGTGACTTCTCGTTGAAAGCATCACCATTGATGTTATCTCATTTGTAGCTTGGAAGTTTCACTCCATCCTTCTCCTCATATGTATCTGATCTTGACTTTGCAAACTGACCCGCCATTCTTCCCACCTAAAAAACATATATCCCACCCGAAAAATTATATATCATTCTCATCTAATTCGACCATACAAGAAAATAAATGAAAATGCTACACTTATAAGTTCACTTCATTCATTTCATGAAAGAGACATAAATAGAATGAAAAAATAATAGTAATAAAGATCGTGGCTAACAAATCTTCATATGCTGATAACTACCAAACAAAACTTCATTTTTTTTTTAAGAAAAAGAGAGAAATCAAAATTCCATATTTGACTTTTTTCGTCAAACTTGATTACAATTTCACCAAACATTTATACAATTTTACTTGTGTTTACAAATTTATTTCTAAAACTTGAAATCGATAGTATTTCAAATACAAATTAAGAAAATTAATTGACCCTATAATATATATTGGATTGTCTCCTATTTCCCAATGATGATCGTACAAGGGTTGGACTCATCAGTCAAAATAGCATCAATCAGAAGAAATGAAAAAAAATCAAAAAACAGATCAAAGAGAAGAAATTAAAAAATACACACTTTTTTTCTAAAACCTGGAAACAATAGACTTTCTTTATAGAAGGTGAGAAAATAGTAAATATATATGTTGAATATTAATTTAACTTTATCGGATTTATTTTATTCTTTTCCTTTGGGGCCAGGGGACAAGGAGGGTAGAAAATTCTGTACAACTAGATTTTGTCTTCTTTCCTCTAAATATATCTAGCCATGATAAAGGTACAACCATGTCAACAAACATTCAAACTGCCTAGCATTCAATGAAAGTGACCAAGAAAACTTTTTTTTTTTTAGAGAGATAACCAAAATGAGCTAGATCTTTCATAATTAGACAATGGAATATCATGAATTCGAAAACCCATTAACGAATGATTATGATATCTTCAATTCATAAACTGCATTAGAAAAAAAACGAAATTACCTTAATGATGGGGACTTGACCACCAAACATAAGAACAACACTCATCTGAAGAAGAAGTCGGAATGTATCACGAATGTTAATAGCACTGAACTCCTTGAAACTCTCAGAACAATCTCCTCCCTGCAACAAAAATGCATTCCCCATCGCCGCCTCTGCCAGCGAACACAATCGGAGGGAACGCCGTAAGGGTTTCGAGAACTGAATTGAGATCACACTAAAATACCAAAACTAGTTATATATCAAACCCATGCTAATTCTTGAAAATTTATCCAATTTCTTCTTTGTCATTTCATCAAACACATTGAGTACAATTTTCAGTTTTAGTTTTTAGTAACTAAAAGACTGAAATTAACACACAAATCCCATTGTTTATTCTCAAACCCCAAAAAAAAAAAAAAAACTAAGCAGAGTTATAGAAAGGAAATATGTAATTCATGAAATTAAATCTATTTTGATTGATGTTTTTACCTCCAAAGTAGTCTGGCAGGTCAAAAATAAGTGTGTGTTGTACTCCCAACGATTTCTGATAACCTAAAACAATTGGATTTTTGAAATGCACTGATATTATTAAAAATCTAAGTGATCTCTAATGGATCAGTGTACAACAAAGACCCATATTTATGGA
Source organism: Codonopsis lanceolata (assembly GCA_013146195.2). Classification (NCBI taxonomy): domain Eukaryota; kingdom Viridiplantae; phylum Streptophyta; class Magnoliopsida; order Asterales; family Campanulaceae; genus Codonopsis; species Codonopsis lanceolata. Next base: position 91,528,026 of record CM028383.1, read on the forward strand.
GTATGATTGAAAGATAATCACACTCGTGAGACAATCAAACGGATTCCTTAAAGAATATGAAAGAAATATTCAGTGATTGTCAAAATAATAACTTGAAAAGAAATAACAATGAAGACTATCTAGCTAAAGTTTTAAAGACTAAGGCACTTCAAGTGAGTAATCTGCTTTGAGAGTATGAATGCTTTAGATTGTTACTTCAAGAGGTTCCTGTGGGTATTTATAGATGAACTTGAAGTGCAGCTCGTTAGAAACACTTTTGACTTTGAAACGTGCCACAAATTCAGAAGTATCTTCTTACAAGATCATAGGGATCCTGCTTAAAAGATAAAAAGCAGTAAGATCTATTATAGCACAAAACAGGTAAGTGTCAGTACCAAAAAATATTTGAGCAAAGAAGATAAGCAAGCTGAGACTTTAAAAACGAGGGTCAGCTGCTTTGAAGTGACTGACATAAATATACTGCAAGCTGACCAATATACTTAATCAAATAAATTATAAGTTTTTAGCTGATAAAAAATAGAATGATTATAAGCAAAATTAATTTAGGCAAGATTTAACAGATATTTTTAGTCAATTTTTTGCTTAATTTATGAGTATATATTACATTTGTGGTTGTTTTGTGTTTGTCTCATAATTATAGGTGCATGAGTGACTTCAAAAACAAAAGTGAAGCAAAGAGTTATTTTTTGAAGGCGAAATACTTCAATAATATCACATCGACATGTGCTAATTGAAGAACAAATGTGCTCTAGCCAAATAAATAAATAAATAAATAAAAACATCAAGTTGGCACGTGCTAGTTGATGTGTGAGTGGGACTACAAGTCTGATTTTCAAGACTCAAGGGCTTTAGACGACAGCTACTTTGGAAATTAGGAAATTATTTATGTCCATAAAGTAATATATATATATATATATATATATATATATATATATATTTAAAGGTTGGAGGGGTCATAGTCTGAACTCCAATCCTTAATTTTTTATTATTTAATGTCTTAAAAGGCTACTACTATATATATGATGTTTTTGATGTAGCTCGAATAATTGGTGCCTCTGGTGATGCTTTAAAGATCCAATCTCTCGGCTGAAAGTAATTAAGTACCAGGGTGCTTCAACCTCTCCGTTAAGATAAGTGAGTAGCTAAATGGGGCCTTTAGGTAAGACTTGAACAACAATGGTATATCTGAAGAGGTTTAAACACCCGTTCTCTCTATTAAGAGTTGTAAAATTCAGGGTGTCTCTAGTTAGATTTGAACACTTAATATCTCTGTTAGAAAAAAATGAGCAATACCAGTTAATTTAAAACCGGTTGATCATAAAGTAAAATATTATTTATTTATTATTTTCCCTTTTTTCTCTCTAAAAAATCCCTTGAGTCGTTATTAGGGAGTTGAGAACATTTTTCGTTGGAAAAACGGCCAAGTAGAGGAATGATCGTGTGAAAGAGAGATAAAAAAAAGGGAAATATTTTTGCAGCATGGGAGTTGGTGAATAGGAAGAAGATTAGCTGGAATTGTGTTTTCTTTAAGTAGTATTCTAAATAGTTTACTTCTTGAACAATTAGAAATTTCTTTATTTGACTAGATGGAATTGGTGATTAATTTCGTTTATTTGTAAATATTTATTTGTTCTATATTCTTTACGTTGCATGAATATGGTGATTAGTTAATGCCCGAGTCATGATTAAAACCATCCTAATGTTAGTTGAAACTGTTGATTCGTGATTTTCCTCAAGTTTCAACGTTATAACAAGTAAAATGCACCACAAACATAATCGAACCGTGTTACGTAAGCAATCAAGATCAAATGATATTGTTTTAGTATGTGTAAGACTTTAAACTTCCGTGTGTATTTCCTTGCACAATGGTGCACTTATATATCAGTTACATTGCTACAATTTAGGCTTTGATTTAGGGATAGACTACCTAATATAAGGATGCATATCTCTTATGATAAATATGTATATTCTGCTAATAATTTACATATATTCTAACACACCCCCGCAGTCGAAACGGGAGGTTCGCGAACGCTGAGACTGTCTCGAAAATCATCAAAAAGTACGCGCGGAAGCCCTTTTGTAAAAATATCGGCAATCGATAGCGGGGGAGCGAACGTGAAGAACACGTTTCACCACGTGTCACTTTTTCTCGAACAAAGTGGATATCCATCTCAATATGTTTAGTGCGCCTTGTTGATGTTGAACCTGATTCCCAGAGAGGTATATGGCACTCACATTATCGCAATAAACAAGAGTCGCCTTGTGGATTGGAGAATGTAGTTCTAACAAAGAAGTTACGAATCCAACAAGATTCTGAAACAACATTTGCAACTCCTCGATACTCAGCCTCGGCTTGACTTAGATAACGTAGGTTGTCGTTTAGACGACCATGAGATTAAGTTATCACCGAGGAAAACGCAAGTAGCTTAAGTGGAGCGACGAGTATCGTAAGCATCCTCCCCAATCCGCATCGGTATAGGAAACAAGAGAGTCGAGCGGGATTTATACGTATGTAAGCCAAAATGGAGCGTGCCACCTAACATATCGAAGAATACGTTTGAGAGCATCCATGTGTTCAACTTTCTGATCATGCATGTGTAAGCGCACTTGTTGAACCGCATAAGAGATGTCCAGGTCCAGTAAAAGTAAGGTATTGTAGAGCACCTGCAGGCACGATTCGTGAGGATCTCATAAGATGCACCAACCGAAACACTAAGCTTGCCCTTAGTATCAACGGGAGTAGGGCACGATTTGCAATTAGTCATGCCTCGCTCGGTCAAGAATATCCTCGGCATATTTCTTTCGAGAGAGGAAGAGGCCGTTATCATGTTGTGAAACCGCAATGCCAAGAAAGTAGCTTAATGGTCCCAAGTCCTTCATAGCAAATTCGAACCGAAGAGATAAAATGGATAGTCGAAGAGCATCCAAGAGGCGGTGAATGATGTCATCAACATATAAGAGAAGATAGGCAATGTCCGCCCCTTTTTGAAGATGAACAAAGAGTGATCGATGTGCCGCTGGAAAACCAATAGTAGCCACATAATCGAAAGCTTGATACAGTGCCCGAGGAGCCTCGCTTAAGACCATAAAGAGACTTCTTCAATAAACACACATGATTGGGATGGATCGGATCTCAATCCCATGGGTTGATGCATGTAGATCGCCTCATTCAAATGGCCATGAAGGAAGGCATTTTTGACGCCAAGTTGATGTATGGGCCAAGAATTTGCCAAAGCAATGCTAAGCATCGCGCGAATGGTGGCGGTTTGACAACCGGTCAAGGTTTCATCACGCCGATTCCACTTGTCGAGATCCGCCATCACCTACAAGACGGGCTTTATGCTCTCAAAAGAACCATCGATTGCTTTATGTCGAAAAATCCACATTGAACGAATGACATTAACATTAGGCGACGAGGTACTAAATCCCACGCCTTATTGTTAATTAGAGCATTAAATTCGCCTTGCATGGCCAATTTCCAATTCGGTCATTTAGTGCATTCACCGGTTTTTGGGAAGTGGGGGAAATAGATGGAGCGGTGGTAACACTTAGGTTGTGATATTTACTTGTTGGGTTTGTAAATGCCAAGTTGACCACGGGTTGTCATTTGACGAGTGTGGAGTCCGGAGATTGGGCGCAGCTGGGGATGTAGTGGGAGATTGGCTAGGCCGGCTAGGCAAAGGGAGGAGAGGAAAGGTCATGGGTGGGTTTAATGGAGTAGAGATGGACTTAATGGTAATGGGCAAAATGGACGGATTTAAGGAAAGAGATGAGACAATCGGCCGGAGAGGAAGGCCCCGAGGGTTGTGGTAGGGAGCCGGCCGGGAGAGGGAGGTGAGTTGTGTATCCGTTGATCCGTAAGAGAGGAGGCACGTAATTGGTGAAGAATTAACGGTGCATACCATCGCCCAAAAAATCATAAGAAGAAGAGGGAGTGATTGTATTTTTCGAAAAAGGGAATTGAGTTTCATCAAAGAGAACGTGACGATACAATGATTTTGTTAGTCGATAAATCAAAAACATTTATACCCTCGATTGGACGGATAGCCTAAGAAAACACAAGGAGTAGAGCGGGCTTGCAATTTATGGAGGGTGTGGAGGGAAATAAGGGATAGCATAAACACCCAAATACCCGAAGATGAGAATATTGAGGGGTTTTGTGGTAGAGAATTTGAGTGGGAGAGTAGTAGCATAATAATTTGGAGGGAAGAATGTTGAGGAGGTAGGTCGCCATTTCGAGTGCATGATGCCGTAAGGAGGGTGGCATAGATGAATGAGCAAGCAAAGTAACAATATTATTTATTGTTTTTATTTTTATGCTCGGCTTTGCCATTTTGAGGAGAGGTATGAGGACAAGAGAAACGAAAGTGCATGCCATTTAAATCACAAAATGTCCGAAATGAACCATTATCATATTCACCACCATTGTCGCATTGGAATTGCTTAATGTCTCTTTCAAATTGAGTGCGAATGTAAGCCCGAAATTTCAAAAAAATTGAATAAACCTCGAGATTTATTGGAGATCGAAAAGTCCACAAAAATTACTATAATTATCGAGAAACAAAACATAATAACGGTGACCGTGAGGAACTTAAGATGGGTGAGGTCCATAGATCACCGTGAATGATATCAAATGGCATAGAAGTAAAAGAAGCGAAGGCAGAATGGTAATTTAGCATGTTTCCTAAGGGACAAGAACCGCAAAATTTTGGCAGTTTTATGACGTAAAATTAAATTGCTACTACGAAGAGAGTCTAAAATGGCTTTTCCTGATGTCCTAATCGAGAATGCCATAGATCAAGAAATAGCGTAAAATGCCGATGGAGAGGGTGAAGTGTGTAGCCCGCATTGAGTGAAAGGATATAAATCACCGCATCAAGCTTTCACACCGCATTAGGTGCCTCCCGTCTGTGAAATCCTTCACGTAAAAACCAAACGGATCAAATTCAACGTAAACACGATTATCATGAGTGAATTTTCAACGAGATAAGGTTTTTAATAAGGTGAGGGAATGTAACACATTGGTGGGGTGAGGGAGGTTGTGTTTGATTTAGTGAAGCATTTACAACCAAGAATCTAATAGTATGGCCATTAATGCATTTGAATATTTCGAGTACTTTCGAATTAAAATAAGGCGAGAGTACCTGAATTGGCAGTCATGTGAGAGGTGGCTCCGTGTCCATGTACCAATTGTCATCGGGTGGATTAAGAGTGAGAGTGTTAAAAGCGGCGTCAATGTCCGTAGGAGCATAAGTAGAACTAGGAACAGAACTGGCTGCATAATGGGCCTGTGCAGGTCTTGGCCCAAGAATACCTTGGCTGCTTGCTGCTGGACTGGATGGCATCTGGGCTGTGGGGTAAGGACAAGGAGGGCTGGGCCATTGAGGAAAATTCCAGGCCCAAGGCGGAGGGGCAGACCATTGAGGAGACTGTCTTTGACGCTGAGATGGAGTCGGCTGTTTCGGTTGACCATAGCCTCTGCCACTACCGCCACTTCGATTGTTATTGTGACCGCCCGGTGATTGGTTCGCCGCCTGCACCGCAAA
>CM028383.1:91533671-91576843 GCA_013146195.2 Codonopsis lanceolata
CATATAATTGACTGCCCAAAAGTCGCTTTTGCACTTGGTGTTAAAAAGAACACAGACATTTCCTACTTCAAAGACCAATAAGCCTCCTCTAAAATGGCATCTTCACCTCACTTAATTGCCTTGTGCGCTATTCTTTTCATTTCAGCCACCTTAGCCAAAACCCCAAGGTTCAAGCCCAAAGCCTTCCTTCTCCCAGTCTCCAAAGACCCAAAAACTCTCCAATACCTCACACAAATCAAACAGAGAACTCCCCTTGTTTCTTTAACCTTGACTCTAGACCTTGGAGGCAAATTCCTGTGGATAGATTGCGAATCTGGCTACGTCTCCTCCACCTACCGATATTACAGGTGGGACACCCCTCAATGCAAATATGCCCAGGGTCTTTATTTAGCAGCGGTTGTGATTTCCGGCCTCCTGGTGTCGGTTGCCACAACGACTCATGTTGGCACGCCCCTATAAACACCGTCATGGACAGGTTAGATATAAACAGTGAGCTTACGTCGGATGTTGTTTCGATCCAGTCAACCAATGGAAAGAATGCTACCCGGGATGTTTTGGTGCCCGAGTTTCTCTTCTTTTGCACCAGAAAAGAACTCTTAGATGGTCTTGCTAGTGGTGTCAAAGGTATTGCTGGTCTCGGTACGACTAATATTTCACTCCCTAATCAATTCTCAAAGCTTATGAAATACCATAGAATATTTGCCTTATGTTTGAGCCCTTCTTCCAAAGGTGTTGTTTTTCTTGGCAAGGGACCTTACGTGTTTCTCCCTAACGCTGTTAATGCTGCTTCCTCACTTTCTTACACCCGGCTTATAACCAACAGAGGACTTTTTGTCCTAGGACAATTTCGAGCGAACCTCTCCTGATTATTATATTGGAGTCACATCTATCAAAATCAATGGAAAGGTCGTTCCAATAAACACGACATTGTTTTCAATTGACTATTATGGCGACGGAGGAACCATGATTAGCACCGTTCATCCTTATACAGTTCTTGAAGATTCAATTTATGATGCTGTTGTTAAGGCTTTTGTGGAGGCGACGTCAAACGCCACCAGAGTTGCACCAGTGGCACCATTTGAAGTATGTTACAGCTCAAAGAGCTTTGGTAGTACGCGTGTGGGACCCGCTGTTCCCGTTATCGATCTAGTATTGCAGAGTGAGAAAGTGTACTGGAGGATATATGGTGCAAACTCAATGGTGCAAGTGAGAAAGGATGTCATGTGTCTTGGGTTTGTGAAACAAGGACAAGTACCTAAGCCGCATGCAATTGTGATTGGAGGTTACCAACTTGAGAACAACCTTCTGCAATTTAATATTGCTAAAAAAAGCCTAGGGTTTAGCTCCACCCTTCTCTCCCAGCAAACTACATGTTCCAACTTCAACTTTACATCTATTGCTTAAATGTTTGTTTTCTGCGGGCAGCCTACAAGTTTGATTAATGAAGGGCCATGAATTGTTGCAATTAAAGTTTAGTTAACCGATGGTTCAATATCAATCTCTTGATAAGTTCTGTTATTTCCAGTCAAGAATGGGAGTCTGAGAAATGTAAACCTTGAGCCTTGAGGCTAACTAATAAAAAAGCATATTGATTTAAAGATCACTCTATTATCATTTAACTGCCTTTAGGTTATGTTTTAAAAAGTACAAGTATTTGTGTCCGTGACATAGGTACGACGTTGGTATGGGATCAACTCAATGGATGCCGAGGATAAGTTATAAATAACCATATCACCAACAAAAACAAAACTCATAACTGAAGGGTTGGTTATAATGTAATTGGTTGTGGATGGGGAATTCAAACAACAAAACTCATTACTAAGTGGTTTATATATAATTCACATACTTACGTAACGATCCTATCCTTGAATTCGATTTTTTGTCAAATTCCTCCCACTCGTTATCAAGCATTTTTCGTTCACTTTTTTTACAATATGATGAAATTACCCTTAGGATTAATATATCATTTGGTCCCTCGATCGATTTACCGAAACTTTAAGTTTGGTCCTAGGGTTTTAAAATCTATTCATTTGTTTCCTGAATTAGATTTTTTTTGGTCAGGTTCCCCCTTCTCACCGTTATGGTTACTTTTACCATCCAAATTCTTTCAATGTGACTATATTACCTGAACCTTATCAAAATGTCGGAAGGTAGGATCTCTGTTTCCCAAGCAATGAATCTTCATCAATGGCATAGTCATAATAAGACTAGGAGGAATGAGAAAAATCTGACGAACCTTATCTTCTATTCTTTTTTATGTCTAGCAAGAGAATGATTTTCGCCTTTAGTCTTATCGTATCCAACTATTAGTGATAGGCAAAGAAACCATAGGAGGAGGGCAGGATTTTTTTCCAATTGGTCGGAAAGTATCTCATTTAAGGCGGACGCTCACCCAGCCTTATTGGTGAAAGGCCAAAAAGGAAAAAGTTCTTTCTAAAAGTCGGTGAACGCAGATGGGTTTCTTATGCACTGAGGAGGGATACTTGCTATTGAAATACGATGAAAAATTTAAGAGTGTTAAACAAAAAGAGATAAGAACTATGGGTTTCAAAGGTTGAAGATGAGCTAAATTTTGGATTGACATATAACCCCCTGTATTTTTAACTTTTTTGCAAATTTATCCCATAAGAAACTTCTTAATAAGTGGACTATAGTCATATTGAAAATATTTGGATGGTAAAAGTAACGATAACGGTGGGAGGGAAAATCTGAAGAAAAAAAATCAGGGACCAAATGAATTGATTTTAAAACCCTAGGACCAAACTTAAAGTTTGGGTAAATTGAGGGACCAAATTATATATTAATCATAAGGGTTATTTAGTCATATTGTAAAAAATGGACGGAAAATGTAACGGTATCGGTGGGAGGGGGAATCAGACCAATAAAAATGAATTAAGTGAGCAAATGAATAGGCTTTAAGACCCAAGGCCAAACTTAAATTTTGAGAAAAATCGAGGGACCAAATAATATATTAATTCTAAAAAAATTATTCACATAGAATTTGGCAAAATTTATTTGGGGAATTGTGAAATCCCACTATACTTTGCTACTCAAATTTAAAACCTTGGATGGAACCCCTAAAGTTGTGGGGTTAACTTTTTTTGGGGGGGGGGGGGGAAAGATTTCTATTTAGACTCCTAAATGTTCTAAGTGCACTCCATAATTATTAAGTAGACCCACCACCTACAATTTAAAACCATCAAACGCCCTAAATATACCCCCCCTTGTATTCCTATTTTGCACTTACCAATTTGAAACCTGAAATTATTACACATTCCCCCTCCCCACCCCACCCCTAAATTCTAACCGACCTACCCCTTATAACGTGAACTCCTTTGTGTCGGCAGACAACAATAACAGAGGCAATAATAACACGGCAATAACACACAAAGGAAACCTAAACCCAAATCATAACGAAATCTTCATCTTAATCCTTATCTTCAACAATGAAAAAAGGTGGGAACAGGTATGAAATTTGAATTTGATTTTGTTGTTTTATTATAATGTAATTTGTATGTGAATTAGTGTGTACTGCGTTGAGTTAGGAAGTGTATAACTCGTTTGCAATTTGTTTGTTACAATATATGTCAAATTTAATTAGGAGAAAAATTAGGTTCTCATTGTTTGATGTTGTTCTGTGCCTTGGTTGGTGGAACATCTCTATATATGTTCAGCTAGTACGAGTCGAACATGTATAGAAATGTTCCATCATTGGTAGTCGAACATTTCCCAAAATGTTCCACTATTATTGGTGGAACAGTGTACACAATGTTCAACCACTATTGGCCAACATTTTTAGATTTGTTCTACCAGTTTTGGCCAAACAATATGGTGTATGTTTGTTCTCATGTATGATTCCATTACACAAACGTGCACTTATTTTTGTCTTTATATATTTCAAATCTAACATGTTTCTTTGGGGTTTTGTCATTTTGTTCGAGCTCAGTCAAACCTTATAGTCATATCTTATCACCTGAGCGTCTTAATAGACTTGCTCAACAAGCATCAGAGTGTGTATATGACCACATAGAATTGTAAGTACGACTGTATGAGCGCATATCACATCCAATCGTACTAATCTTAGAGCGTCAATGAAAGATCAATAGTAGCTAGGATTCACAAAATTTGTCAATGCAGTTCACGATGTAGCTTGCTACTGTAGCTACACTGGGAAGTGCATTGGTTAGAAACTCAAACAGTGAAAGACTTAATAATTTAAAGCAAAAATAAACACAAATGTTTACTAAACAATCTACAAGCCTTATGCTTGTAGATCCAGCCTTACGGACAAAAAGATTTCACTAAAAAGATGAAGTGTTTTACAAATCAATAAGTGAAATCACCAAACCAAAGACTCTCACAAGACAACACGTCTTGGAGAGCAAAACACATAGAAACAAAGGTAGAGAAAACGTGGGATTAAAAAATCAGTTTCATAGAAACACTAGGAAGACAAACAGTCACACCAGTTTCAATGTAGTTCCCAATGAAGCTACATTCGGAGCTTCATTCAGATTCAGGCAGCATCACTCTTTTTCTGTTTTTTTTTTTTTTTTTTTTTTTTTTTGTATTCTGCCTTCTTTACTTCTCTCTTGTATTCTGCTTTGTGTGTATTTGCCTCTGTGTCGTGCTCCTTATTTATACAATAGAGGAGACCTACAATACTATAACAAAAGACTCCAAGTATCTAAAGGATTAGGAGTTAGATTCCATAATCAAATAAAATACATCTATTACCTAAATTTTGTTACCAATTATACAGTGACTCTTAGAGAAGTTTTAGGAAGAGATTATTACCAAGATTTTGTTTCCACATATACATCTAAACTTTAGGACCAAGAAAACCAAAATATTTTCAAGATTTTGTTTCCAAAAATACACCTAAACTTTAGGACCAAGAAAGGTGAGAACAAGACCAAAATATGACATGCCTATTTTGCCCTTACAATCTCCTCCTTTGTTGAACCTTTCTGGTCAAATCAAATGACAAATGTTTATTTAACGCCAATCAAACCATCTAACATGCATTGGTTAGTAAATCTCATCTCCCCCTAAATTTGTGCAAGGTATAAAATCAGAAATCATTTACTAAGCATAAATCAGAATATATCAATGATGCAATCACATGCATATAAAATAAACATGAAACAATTTATGGGAGAAACAATCACAATGATGAATCTACAGATTCATCATCATCACCAAAAAATAGGAACAATTGACCTCTCTCCCCCTATTTGACCGGAAAAGGAAGAGGGAGAAACAATCTTTTAGGAATTCTCAAAAATCCAAAATTTTGAAAAACACAATTAAGTGTTCACCATGACTTGATCACACCCCTAGCAATAACTGAGCGCCTCATATCCAGATTCAATACCACTTAGTTCCACACAAAAATTAGACATCCACTAAATTTTTTTCAACATGGAAATTTTTGGAAATTGATTTGCACAGTTTATTTTAGAACAAAATTTCACCAAGCTGATATCCTTACCATTAAAATATTGTATCACTCACTCTTTATTTTTAATCTCATCATGAAATATTTTCTTTGAGTATTGATGTGTGATTCCTTTTTCATTTTGAGCTAAATATTTATTGTTAGGATTGTGATGAATCTATAAATTTGAAGCATGCTCTAATATTTTTCTTTCTCTCTCAATATCACTTTAATTTATTTTAGGGTTATTATTTTGTTGTATTTAATACTTCTAATTATTTGATCAATAGTTAGATGATTTTAGGATTGTTTTGGATCCGCGAGAGCTACCATTACTTTTCGGACTTAACAATTTAATTGTTGGTATTTTGTAGCATAGAGATATAGCACAAGATCCAATAGTCATGTTAGAAAACTTATTCTTATTGCAATTTACACATTTATCTATAAGATGCGAGAGCCCGTAGGTAGATGTGTAACTTAGGGTTGCTATAAGATGCGAGAGCCTGTAACAACTAAATTTGTGTTCTCGACTACCCTAGATGAATTATAGGAAATTGAGAGAGTAGATAAATTGAGCATGTGGATAATTTGAGTGAAATTACAATCCTAACATTTTCATCCTTGAGAAAACTCGTCATCAATCGCACGTAGTTGATAATTTTTATGTCCTGCTTATTTTAATTGCTTTAGTTTTAATTGCATCGCTAAAAATCGATTGTTTAGATAAAGTCATTAAATCCATAATTTTAGTAATTAGGAAAATATACGTCACAATTGTCCCTGTGGGATCGATACTTGTGCTTACGCACTATATTATTTGTGGACGACCGGGTATTCTTGCCCGTTGCGATTTTCGCCCGTTCAATTACCTCTCTATGAGCTTTCATAAATTGATTTATCCTTTGAAAAGCTATTCTCCAATGATTTCCTAAATCTGCATTTGGAATAAGGATTAAGTATACTGTTGTTCTGATCATATATTTGTGTACAGCCACTTAAGACTTCTCTAAATCTAAGCCTTAATATTTTCCGCTGCTTAAACTCATTCAAACAGACTTTTGATTTACTGGCAGTTCACCGGCAGAGTTCATTACTCGTCTAAGAGCAAGTCTGTTGTTTCATGTTACTAGTAGACATGCTCAACGTGTTAACCGTCTATGTCATTAAAACACATACTCTACAAGTAAAAGAAGAAAAGTTTTTAATTAGCATCATAGCTATTCACCCCCCCCCTCTAGCCTATTTGAGCAATTTTATGGACCAACAGGTCGAAACGAGTAACTGGTCGAAATGGGTCGTGACTCGTTATTACCCAAAATTAAACGGGTCAGAACAGTTTGGGTCGAAATGGGTGATGGATCAGAACGAATCGACCCGTTTCGACCCCTAATTTTCCATAAAAACATACATTTATATAGCGAAAAAATAACGGGTCGAAATGGGTAACGAGTCCGACCTGTTTTAACCCGACCCAAATCATCCCGTTAAAAAAATGGATCATGTTTGGTGGGTTAGCGGGTTTTGGGTTGTAATTACCAGGCCTAATCTTGATTCATATTTCCCATACATATCTCGATTTAATGACTTGGTTTTGAATTTTTTTTATATGTAATGAATACAAAATTTAAGAGGGGAAAAAGAAGAAGAATTGTGCTAAATGACTCAAATTGATTATTAGTAATTATTAGTAACTTTTCATAAACTCCTCATGAGTTTTTGCATTAATAGAAAATGGTAATTTATGTCAGATACTTATTCATTATTTTAAATTTTTACAATACTGTTCAATTGAGTCGAATCAAATTGATTGTTAAAATTTATTGTTTAAAATAATTTTGGCTTCGTCGATGACTTGCTAACATCAATGAGAATAAAAATAAAAAAAAATACTAAATAAATGAAGTCTACGTGAATAGCTTCAGCTTTTAATACCACCGTGCGTAATTAATACAGATTTATGATCCATCTCACGCACACTTAGTTTGAACATATGTGTGATCCACATCTTAACATTTTTGCGCCTGTTCAAGGATTGTCATCATTTGATAATACAGTTAAATTTTGAAAAATTTACAGCTCAGATTTCTCTCAGTGTTGTGCACACTGTACACATCGATGTGTATAAATACCTTTTGTAAAGTGGTGATTAAACTGTGAAAAATGATAGTGGAGTGAGTTTAACGAACTTTTCGCAATAGTAGAGTGACCAAATTGATAATTAAGCCTATAAATATTGATATGTTATGTATTTTCCCATAACTTTCATGTGAAAATTGAATCCACCATTATATTATTATTATTTTGTTCTAAGGTGGCATCGGAACTAAGGGTGAATATGGTCCAATTTTTACTAAGAAAATGAAGATTCGGAACCAAACCAATAGAACCGAACAAACAAACCATTCAAAAAATAAAAATAAAAAAATTTGATATGCTAAAGTTGAAGTTGGTTCATAAATTACTCTCTTCGTCCCTAAATTATCGTCCTAATTGATCGGGCGTACGATTTAAAAAAAATAATTGATCGACTTGATTATTTATATTGATTTAATTTGTAATTTAGTTTAAAGTTCATGTGTATGCAACCCATAATTAAAGTAGAGTGAAAAAATAATAGTAAAGTTGTAAAAATGATATTTTAAAAAGACAAATTTCAAATTGAACAATTATTTTAAAATGAATTGAAAAAAAAAAACGATGATTTAAAGACGGAGGGAGTAATTAATATGATATCTACAATATTGGAAAAAATAACAGCTATCGGTAATAAATTAATACTCCCTCCGTCCCTAAATTATCGTCCTCCTTTCCTTTTTTGTCTGTCCCAAAATAATTTTCCACTTTGAAATTACCTTTACAGAACATCACTTTTACCACTTTACCCTTACTTTTTCACTCTACTTTAATTATGGACCACATATACATGGACATTAAAGGAAACTACATCTTAAACCAATATAAATAATCAAATTAATTACTTTTTCTTAAATTGTGCACCGGGTCAATCCAGACGATTATTTAGGGGCGGAGGGAGTAATTTTTTTTGGATTTGGAGAATACGGCAGATATGGTACATAATAATAATAAATTAGAAAAATTAAAAACAGTAAACATCACATGCGATTCATCAAGTTAAGCATCGGTGGACGCAAAGTTTGACCACCAGGCCATGTGCAGAAAGGGATGGGCATCCACTTTGGTTATAAATCTATTTAGGATACAATATCTTGAAAGCTCGGTCACCACAATTTAATTTTCGTACCGACGTATTGTACCTTATAATGTATATTGTATTCCCTCCGTCCCTAAATAATTGTCATGCTTGATTCGGCGCATAATTTAAGAAAAAAGTAATTGATTTGATTATTTATATTGGTTTAATGTGTAGTTTCCATTAATGTCCATGTATATGTGGCCCATAATTAAAGTAGAGTGAAAAAGTAAGGGTAAAGTTGTAAAAGTGATGTTCTAAAAAGGTAAGTTTCAAAGTGGACAATTATTTTGGGACGGACGAAAAAAAAAAAAGACGATAATTTAGGGACGGAGGAAGTAGTATATAGAGTGTAAAATGTGGGTTTTAGGATATGATTAATCCCTGTCATCTACTTATTTTCCATGATTTTTTATTTTTTTTATTTTTTTAAAAAGATGATCAATAGTGATTTCTCATTTATTTTTTTGATAACTCGAACTCACCACCTATTAGACATTCGTGAAGCATGACTTGATTAATGTGGGAAATGCTAAAATAAGTACTTAGTGACCAGCTACGGCATTGGAGGACTCAAACTTTGGTTATAAATCTACTTATTTCCCACTTCAAAGTTCAAAGGCTACCTTTACCTCTTTTCTAATGGCTTCTTCATCATCATTTCACTTCATTGCCTTGTGTTCACTTTTTTTCATTTCAGCCTCCTTAGCCAAAACACCGCTGTTCAGGCCCAAAGCTTTCATTCTCCCAGTTTCCAAAGACCGAGAAACTTTCCAATACCTCATACAAATCAAACAGAGAACTCCCCTTGTTTCCTTATCCCTAACCGTTGACCTTGGTGGCCGATACCTATGGAGCGATTGCGAAACCGGCTACGTCTCCTCCACCTACCGATTTTTCTCATGCAAAACCTCTGAATGCAGACTTTCAGGGGAAGATACATTTTGTAACACGTGTGCTTCCCCTCCTGGGCCGGGCTGCCACAATAACTCATGTTCGCACTTCGCACTAAATCCCATTGCCTACCTCTCTGTACCCGGGGAGCTCACGTCCGATGTCATTTCGATCCGGTCAACGAATGGGAAGAACCCAACCCGGAGTGTTTCTATCCCAAAATTTTTCTTCTTTTGTACTGATAACAAAAGTGATCTCTTACGCTATCTTGCTAAAGGTGTTACTGGTATTGCTGGTTTTGGTAGGACTCACTTGTCACTTTCTTCTCAATTTGCAAGGCTTTTTAATTTCAGTGAAATATTTGCCATATGCTTGAGCCCTTCTTCAAAAGGCGCCATCTTTCTTGGTGATGGACCTTATACGTTTCTTCCTAATGTTAATGTCGCTTCCTCTCTTACTTACACCCCACTACTGGTCAACCGAGGAAGCAATATAGAACAGCCCTCTTCAAACTACTTTATCGGAGTGACATCTATCAAAATCAACGGCCAAGTCGTTCCAATAAATACTACACTACTTTCCATTGACGAATTTGGCAATGGCGGAACCAAGATTAGCACCACGGATACTTACACGGTTCTTGAAACTTCGATATATTTAGCCGTTATTAAGGCTTTTGTGAGTGCAACTTCAAATGTCCCAAGGGTTGCAGCCGTGTCACCATTTGGACTATGTTACAGCTCAAAGAGCTTTGGTTACACGCGTGTGGGACCTGCGGTGCCCCATATCGATTTAGTTTTGCAAAGTGAGCAAGTGTACTGGAGGCTATATGGTGCAAACTCAATGGTGCAAGTGAGCAAAGATGTCATGTGTCTTGCGTTTGTGACGCTAGGGCTGAATCCCGCCATTACAATTGGAGGCCACCAACTTGAGAACAATCTTTTGCAGTTCAATTTGGCAAAATCAAGGTTAGGATTTAGCTCATCCCTTCTCTACCGCCAAACTACATGTGCCAACTTCAACTTTACATCTACCGCTTACTCCCTCCGTCCCTAAATTATCGTCCTCTTTTCCTTTTTCGTCCGTTTCAAAGTAATTGTTCAGTTTGAAACTTACCTTTTTAGAACATCACTTTTATCACTTTACCCTTACTTTCTCACTCTACTTTAATTATGAGCTACATCCACATAGGTTTTAAAAGAAACTACACATTAAACCAATATAAACAATCAAATAAATTGTTTTTTCTTAAACTGTGCGCCGGGTCAATTAAGACGATTATTTAAGGACGGAGGAAGTATTTTTCAAGTTTTAAGCAATAATTAAATGGTAAACCCTACAAACTTTGTCAAGGCAATGGATACACATATATTGTCAAAGTTTTAGTTGTTTTCTTCGCAAGTTCGACATCTTGAGAAATTGGGGTGGTCTCCTGTAAGACGGTGGAGTCTCATTTAGAAATTCGCGGGTCATAATAAATTAATAATACGTTATAAAAAGTCATAAAAACTAATTTGTTGAGATGGTTCATAGTGCATCTCATAAGGTGTAGTAATTAGTACGTGTGGTCTTAGGTTTGAAACCTCCTAGGTCTTTTTTTAAGTTTTATTGTCAGAGATGTGTTATTTTGGCATTTTTTACATTTACGATCAATCAGAGTAGGCTTGGATTGTGTCACTTTTGGATAATTGTTGTCTTATATCTGATTAAGTTTTACTTAGTTACTTTACATCAGAGTGTCATTTTTAAACATAGAATGTGTCGCTTTTAAGTTTTGCGTGTCACTTTTGGCAAAAAAAAATCACTTTTTATCTTTAAATTTTTATTCATAAGTGTCGCATTTAGTATGTCACTTTTAGGTATTAATTGTGTCACTTTTAGGCATTAGGTGTGTCACTTTTGGTAAAACAACTCATTTTTATAATCATACAATTTGTATCAATAAGAGTGTCACTTTTAGACTTTGAGTGTATTACTTTTAGGACTAAAGTATGTCACTTTTGGGCTAGTGATTTTAACAGCAATAACCAATTGAATACTACTGAAATATATCTTCTTATTCATAAAAATGTATATAATCTCAAGTGTCAATCGTTAAAAACACAAAATCATAATTTTTTCAAGGTAAAGTATATGTTTCTTACTCAAACTTACAAAATTTACTGAAAATATGTCTAAAATAACCGAGCATTAGGAGTTTTGGAACCAAATTCCTTGGCTTGATGGGAATCAGAAAAATCAATAGTCTTTTTCTTGCCCTTTTCAATACTTCTCTTAATTCTTTTTCTCCTTCCTTTCGTAACAGAGCAAGCAGGATCTAGGCATATAATAGATGAACTTGAAACACGAGATGATTCATTTTGGTCTGGTAAATTCTTTAAGGAATAGTATCACTTTTTAGTATTAAATGTGTCACTTTTTAGTATTAACAGTGTCACGTTTTCAGGGCCGGTCCTGAATTTTTGGGGGCCCAGAGCGAAAAGAAAAGAAAAGACCCCCTAAAAATATATAAAAATGCA
Source organism: Codonopsis lanceolata (assembly GCA_013146195.2). Taxonomy (NCBI): domain Eukaryota; kingdom Viridiplantae; phylum Streptophyta; class Magnoliopsida; order Asterales; family Campanulaceae; genus Codonopsis; species Codonopsis lanceolata. The sequence continues at coordinate 91,545,739 of CM028383.1, forward strand.
ATTTTTAGACGAATAATTTTTTTTGACTTTTTATTGTTCATAATATTGAAAATGTACAACCAGGGCCGTTCCTGACATTTTATAGGCCCGTGGCGAATGAACAAACAAGGGCCCCAATAAATTGATAATACCTAAATATGAATGTCTATAATATAAATTTCATACTTCAAAAGACACTTTTAATTTCATTTAACAAAAATTAGTGTGTTTTTGTGTTACAGATCTCAAAAATACATCGAATTTCAAATAAAAAATTCCATCAACTTGCAAAGATTCAAAGATTGAAACATTCAAACCGATAAATCGATAATACTCATATAAAATCTCGATTTATCCCAAAATTGAATGGTTAAAACTTAAAAATTACAACAAAATAGGCCATCAAATACAAATAATATTCATAAAAAATTCTCAAGTTGAGACAATCTCAACAGAAATATAGAATCAATAGTCAATAGATTAATATTGGAATTGGAAATTACTAATAAGGAAATTATTACCTTAATCGGAGAATTAGGGAAAGAGAGAGATTGAGTCACTGAGAGAGAGTGCGCTGTCTGCGTGTGACTGTGGTCTGTGTAGTCTATGTGAGCTGTCCTTAACTCCTTGTCTCCTTCATGGCTTCATCCTTCGACCTTCGCCAGTTCGCCCAGCCCTTCGGTCCTTGTGGAGACTATGGAGTAAACTGTAGTCTATAATAACAAAGGTCGAATTTGATATGCGATTTGCGAATTGCGAAGTCCGAACTCTTCGATCTTCATGCCATCAATCAAGGAGTGGAAGGGTTGGCGACTGATGTCTCTGGATTGGCTGATTGCAATGCCGATTGGGTATTTGGAATTGGGTCTCGTGACTGCCCCTGCTTCACGCGAATCACGCCTTGCCTTCACGGTTTCACTGCTCCATTCTCCAATATTAATTTAATGCAAGGGATTTTTTTTAAGTAACCTATATATATAATGTGTATATGTATTAAAATTTGGGCCCCTAAATAATGAAGGCCCAGGGCGGTTGCCCCTCTTGCCTAAGCTCAGGGCCGGCCCTATGTACAACACCTATAAATGTATAAGAAAAATAAGCATTAAAATTTTATTGAAAACTACTATTTTGCATCGATTTAAACAATTTATGACAAAAATGATATACCCCATCAATCTTTTTCTTTTTTGACTTCCGGATATATATTTTCTTGATAACATGTTTGTACTAAAAATTCAAGTTTAAAAAAAAAAAAAGACACGATCATTAATAAAGTTAAGAACTAAAGAAACATATGCAATAAAGATGAGTCAAATAGCAACAACAAAAAAACTTGATTTTTGCTTGAAATGTAATAATTAAGGTATAGGAGATGGATGAGCATGGGCAGGAAATTAGATTGGCAAAGAAGAGAGTGGACCTAAAATGAAATAAAATAAAAGGCTTGGCTGAGACTTGAACTCATGATCTATCTATTCACATTACTCAACAAATTCCATTGAGCCAAGAAAACAATCATGTAATAGAATTACGTCTTATATAATATATTTTTAAAACATGGCTTACATTTCTTTAAAATTAGGCCCTCTAGAATTTTGGGCCCTGTGCGAAGGCCCACGCTGTACCTGCTCAGGGCCGGGCCTGCACGTTTTAGTATTAAGAGTGTCACTTTTTAGTCTTAAGAATGTTACTTTGTATTTTAATAAAAATTATAATAAATTTTCATTTATAGTGTCACCTTTAACATTAAAAATGTGTCACTTTTGTGTTTTTAATGTGTCACGTTTGGTTTTAAATGTGTCATTTAGCATTTCGTCAAAGTCCGTTAGGATCTGTCAAGTATCCCAAAGCAATTGATGCTAATGGATGGCTAACGAAGCTAACAAAGGATTAAGCTGCAAGGCGTGGGAATCCGGCGACAAACATTAAAAGTAGGGGGCACCAGAGCAAATAGAGGAAATAACCATTGACCAACTCGCCTAATCAATTTTTGTAATTATTATTAATATGTTTAATCATTAATCCGCAAATTTCTAAATGGGGCTCCGTCTTACGAATCTAGGATCCGTAATATTGTCCTACACAAAGTTTTTGCCTGAGAAATTTATGTAATCGGGGGTGTATGAGTATTCTCCAAATCGCAATATGGCATAAAGTGAAGTGACAACATTCAGATTTTAATTAGAATTTCCTGGTGTTGTAATTAGTACTAGTCATTGTGTACTTAAAATGAAGGTGCATTTAAGTACTTTACGTAACTATCATGTCATAAAATGAGTGCTCAAGGCATTCAGCTTGGTAATCTAATTCTCAGCTAATTAATTATTTAATTTACACCCCCATTGATGAGCTAAGCTTTTTAATTACTAGTACCAGTTTAGCTCGACGAAGCTACATGTATGTTATAAATAGTAAGTATGATTAAAGCTCATCCACGTTTTTATTTGTTTAGATTATTTCAAACAGAGTTAATTATAGCTCAACTACCATAGTCATCCCATAATTAAATAAACGGTAAGTATGTAAGATCGTTTTACAAATTTTTATTCGTAAGACGGAGTCCCACTTTCTAGTAGTTCAATTTATCAACACACGCTAGATGGGATAAAGAGAATTTATCTTACAAAAAATATCCTTTAGATAGTCCTGCATAGTTTTTGCCTTAAATTAATGGCCTTCCACCTTACCAAAAGTTAGTTATCCATACTTTCAACCGCAGTGTGTTTGGTGGAAAGTAATGGAATATAAAACTAACCTTATAATATTTTACGTAGTGAAAACAATTCAAATTTTCGAAATGCCACTCAGAGAGATGAAACAATCCCCTCAGATCAATCAAAGTTGCTGAAAACACTTATTTGAGATCTCTCAAGAACACAGAAGTAAACAGGATTTATTATGTAAGCTTTGAAATCCAACAAGGCATTCCTAAATTTAACTTGTCCAAGTAGAAGATGATTCTCTTGTTTGGGAGCAGGTTGTATTCAGAAGCAGAAGAGAGGAGGTAAACCCAAGCTTTGACGAAGCTAGATCAAACTCTAGAAGATAGTTCTCCAACTGATGCCCTCCTAACACAATTGATGTTCTTGGCTCCTTTCCACCATCGACAAACGCTAGGCATGATACGCCTTTCGTAACCTCAACCATCGAGTTGGCACCGTAAATCTTCCATTCTGAATTCTTGCCTTCGAGTACTATATTGATAATTGGCACATCTGGTCCTACTAGATTGGTCTTGGCGATCGTGTTCGAGTCAAAACAGGCCTCAAATGGAGCTACGTCAGCTACTTTCTTAATCTTCTTATTTGAAGCAGCCTTTTCAAAAGCTCTAACGAAAGGCTTTAAAATTGAACTGTGCAAAACAGTATACGGGACTGTGGTACTAATCTTAGAGCCTCCAACTCCGTTTTTGTCAAAGGAAAGTAAAGAGGCTTTGAATGATACGGGCTCATCATCGATCTTGATGGATTTGACATCTAGGAAGTACTCTTCGGATGGATCACCTTCTCTATAAACCGGTGCAGTGCTCACCGGGTTGATTAGCAGTGGGGTGGTAAAAAGTGCCTGTGATAAGTCCGTGTTAGCGTTGGGAGGCATGAAATATGGTCCGCCACCGATGAAGATGCTTCCTGAGCCAGACACGGTTGATGATGGAAGGCAAAGGGAAAATTTGTGAGCCAACTTAAATGCAGTTGCAAATTGTGTTTGCAAGCCAGTTCTAGCCCTTGAAAGGCCTATCAGCCCTTTAGCTTGACTAGCTAGGCCTACATAGAGATCTGGATAATCAGCACAAGAAAAAATTGAAGGGTTAGGTGACTTGTATTTCTGCAAGAGACGACGACCATCAGTTGAGGTCCCGTACATGAACTCTTCTCCGAAACCTGTAGCTAAATTTATCCCGGAAAATGGGCTCCAAGAGTAGGAACCACATGTATTGTTGGTGCAGCCTGGCTTGGCAGGTCCGTCACAGCCCATGCAGCCCGAGCCCTTGGCAGCTTCACATTTTGCAGAGTCACACTCAATAGGACGGTAAGTTGCTAAGTGATAGCCTTCACAGTTGAACCATAGGGTTTCGCCCCCAAGATCCAACACTGCGTTGACATAGCTTCCACGAGCCGAAATCTCGATGGTGGTGTAGTACTGGAGGGTTTTAGTGTCTTTTCTGATGGGTAGGATGAGGGCATTTGGTGGGGGTAATTTCACTTGTGCTGCTTGTGAAAGAACAAAGAAAAATATAACAAGGGAAGAGAAAAGAAGCTTATGGGGAAAAGAAGCCATGGCTGTGAAAACAACTGAGAGTGGTGTGAGGTGATGCATACAGGACTAGTCAATTTATACTCCTCCATCTGAAGAACATCCAAAAGGGTACCAAAAAGTATAGTTTTTTAATCTTCCATGTTAGCTAATTCCCCGATGTCTGTAAATCCTTTTAGTATTATCAACTTGTGGCATATAATAATTTAAAGTAGTAGCATAATTGAAGTGTATATTCTTAGTTAATTTTTCTTTCTATTACTCTCTCCGTCCCAAAATATTTAGCTTTATTTAATAAGTCAATTTTTTTTATAGATTTTATTTTTACCTGCCTGTACCTTCAAAATATTTTAGAATGGAACTTCATTTTTGGGACAAATCAAGGAGGGTGAGGAACTATTATTTGGGACCGAGGGATAGAGTATTGCAATTAAATATTTCAAAAATTACTAAAAAGAAGTATAATTACTATAAATTCACTAATACTTAGGTTTTACATACTACTCCCTCCGCTTTCAAATTGTTGTTCACTTTGACTCGGCACATCGTTTAAGAAAAATAGTTAACTGTATTATAAATATTGATAAAATATATGGTTTTTTTTAATGTCTTTCAGCATATGATAATAATTAAAGTATGTAAAAAGTAAAGATAAAATAGTAAAAATAATTACCTAAAATAAAATTTTTTAAAAGAGAATAATTATTTTAAAACGAACGAAAAAAGAATGAAAGACAATAATTTGAAAACGGAGAAAATAGTTTATTATTAGTATAGTTAAAGCATATTCTTGACTATAGTATAGGTTATTTCAAAGATTATTAAATGTACTGTAACTACCAAGCCCATGTCTTTAGTTATGTCTAGTTCTGGCAGTGGGCAATTAATTACGATATTGATTAACAGCATATTTAAAATGCTTAATAGTGCATTTGGTTTAGTGGTGGTAAAATAAATGTTATGGATAATTATGGATTATCCTATTATTCATGGTTATCTATAAAGAATAGGCTAACCCATTATTATCATCTATAACACTTATTTTACCACTCCTAACTAGACTATTAGTTTTTTCTAGTTTACCCCTACTCATTTCTTTCAAAAAATGGCTCTTGAACAAAAAAAGAAAGGGGTAAATTCTCGATGGTCTCTTTCTCAAAGCTTTCAGTCATTTCCATCAACTATGTTTTTTTTTTAAAAGTATTTTTGAGGGTGAAAAGACAACGATACTTCTTAATGAATCAAAGGCACGCTACGGAGATCACTTACTCGGTGTATTGTGTTGCATTAATTTTTATACTATGATACATCAATTTTAATTATCTAATCTAATTTTATATCGTGTTGTATCAATTTTTGTACAGCGATGCATCAATTTTAATTACTTAATCCAATTTTACATTACGCTGTAAAATCATAATGAATCAGACCTTCATGTCCTACGCCTTCTTTCTTTCTCTTATGTCGTAAGTCTTCTTCCTCATCCTCCTTCGCCTTCATCCCTACTGAAACATCATCAAACCGAGCACAATTTCATTATAGTTTCAGTATTTAATTAATCAAAAAAATTGTTTAACGCTCCCGAACCCACTCAACCTGACCGGGCAAATCGATCTCCGTTTCGTAATTTACAAACACCAAAGTGTTAGTCGGAGCTGTAAAAGAAGCCGATTTGAGCATTTTAGGAACAATATTTTGAAAATGAACTTTAGAGGTTAAAAAAAATAACGGATGACTATAGCGAAAAAATATTTGAGAAAAGTTACCGATCAACAATTTCTCAAAAAAAAAAAAGTGGTCGGCTTTCTTGGCTGTTTTTCTAGGGACCATGCCCAGATTTCTGGGTTGTTCACCAAGGCGGTATGGATGGATTTCTGGGCCGACCTGCTTGGCTAGATAGGGCTTGGACTCTCAGATGGGTTGTTTCTAGAATCTAGATCTTCATGGGAAGACCGGTGGAGATGCGGTAGCGCAGTGGTGACAGCTTAAGGTTTTTTTTTTTTTCCCGTAGGTTTGTCTCAAACTTAAGTAGGGGCAAACTTGGAAAAAATTAATATTTTAGTAGTGTATTAAGCATTTTCCTGGTGATGTATTAAGCATCCCTGTATACTTATTAGATACCAGTAGTTAGAAAGATAAATTAGGAGATGATAAAATATTTAATGATGACATGAATAATTGTTACAACTTGAAAAAAAAAAAAGATGGATAAATTAAGAAAATGATCATGCATTGAAAATCTAAAACAACACTGATTTTAAATAGACAAATACACTAATTAAACAACACTCAATTTAGATCAGAAGAAGTATTTCTAAGGGAAGAATTCAGCAAATTGTAGTAGTAGTCAAAAATTTATAAAAGACAGTTTTATGACAATATTTTATATAAAATGAATCACATTGACATAATTTACTGTTTAAATTGTGAAAAACTAGAGTTTCGTCTTACCATTTAAGATCCGTTAGATAGTCTCACAGAAGACCTACTACTTATTGTGGTAAATCATAGACACCTTGTGATTCATAACCACCATATATAGCCATTTCTTCGGTACACGACTTCCTGGTGTTGGGTGGGAAATGATGGCATATGATTACATTGTACCATGGCCGGCCTAGAAGTTTTAGGGGCTCACGGCGAAAAAAAAAAAAAAGAAGAAAAGTATCCTTTAATAAAGTATAAAAATAAAATTTTAATAGAAATAAATGTTTCACAAAAAAAAAATTTGAATGCCTAGGAGAAGAATTAAACCTAGAATATAATCTTATCTAAGAGCATAGATAAGGTTAGATCAAATCCAAATCTTTGGTGAATCAAGGCAATCAAAGAAAAATCATATCCAAATCTTACTTGATTTGATTTAATTTGTATTAATTTATGATACAAATCAAAATCAAATCAATCCACAAACAACCTAGGAAACGATCGTGTTTCAGCTTTGAACTAGATCTTCGTGTCCGTGCATATAACACGGTGCCATTATATCTGATTGAGTGACCCTAAATGTTACACAAAAATCACTAAATGCCACACTCATTTAAAAGTTTAATTACTAATTAATCCTTTTATAAAAAAGGACTAACAATTAACCCTAAACTATAATTACTAATCAATCCTTATCCTTTTATATAAAGGAGTTTCAATTAATTCTCCTATAAATATCAAACCTTCCTTTACAATTAACTATAAACCCTAGACTTGTTTCTTCCAAAAATTTATTTAATGAATTCCGATCCAAATAACAACGTTCATGATAATTCTTCGAATTCTTCTTTTAAGGTACGTTTCTGATCTAAATATTTTGTGGCATTATATGTATAAATTGTTTTAGCATATTTTAGTCATCTAGAAGACTAGGAAACTCAATCCTGAAGCTAACAGTAGAACATCACCAACATGAGTTTTTCAAACTCAATCTTGACGGAGGGTCATACTCAAACAGGCGACTTTTTGTAAATTTAAACTTGGCGTCAACATGCGATTACACTTTTTTCAAACTTCAAAAAAAATTGGCGACTTTTTAAAATAAAAGGTTTTAAACTTGGCGTTTTTTTGTCAAAATTTTTTTTAAAATGGCGACTTTTTTCAAAAAATTTTTTTAAAAATGGCGATTTTTTATCAATTTTTTATAAAAAAACTAGCGACTTTTTAAAATAAAATTTTTTTAACTTGGCGTTTTTTTGTCAAAAATAATTTTTTATGTGGCGACTTTTTGTAACAAAAAATTGTAAACTTGGCGTCTTTTTGTAATTTTTTTTTTAAAATGGCGGCTTTTTTCAAAAAACAAAATTTTAAATGGCGATTTTTTGTCCAATTTTTATAAAAAATTGGCGACTTTTTTCAGTATTTTTTTAATACCTGGCGACTTTTTTGGATTTTTTTTTTAAAAAGTGGCGATTTTTTTCTTTTTTTAAAATTTTTTTTTTAAAAAAAACAAGTGAATTTTTTTTTATTTTTTTAAAGAAACTGGCAATTATTTTTCACATTCCAAATGATTTTTCAAATTTTTTTTTAATTTTTTAAAACCTTTTGTGTTCGGTGTTTCTTTTTCACAAATTGTGATGAACTGCATGTGGCTAAATTTAATTTTAAAATGGCTAAATTAATTTTTCACATCTCTATTAATTTAATTTTTTTTAAGAAAAATGGTTAAAAACTTTTAAAAATCATATAATTTTTTTTTGTTATCCAAATGAAATAAAACAAGTTTTTATTTATAGGTAAAAATATGTACTTTAATTCAAGAATTTTTTTTTTAAAAAAAAAGTTGCTCAAAATTGGTCAAGAAAGACAATGAGGCAGGAGGCCTAAGTCCCTCTGTTGGCCACATTTTTTATTCGATTTTTTCGACTGTTGTGAACCATTCAAAGCTGAAACACAGTCGTTTCCTAGGTTATTTGTGGATTGATTTGATTTTGATTTGTATCATAAATTAATACAAATTAAATCAAATCAAGTAAGATTTGGATATGATTTTTCTTTGATTGCCTTGTCTATATTACAATAGAGTTCACTCTCACACATGTAAATTGATTAAAGCTATTTAGAGGTTAAGATTAAATTATCTTAAAAAATTTAACTGTTGGGATTAACTCTCACATTCACATGTGTGAGAATAGTTATCCACTTTTAACTCTCAATTTTCTCTCACTATTACAAAGTCACCCCTATAATTAATATTATGAGCAGTCACACCCTGAGATTAATCTTCTAAATCATTATCCCTTACAAAACATCAATCTTACATTAATATAATCTCAGAGTTCATTTGATTGACTGAGGCTATCTGGTCATGGGAGTTGATTCTGTCGCAAAATTAAACGTTCATAGGTTAGTTACATATAACTTCAACTATGAGTCGAGTTCGAATAACGCCTCTCAACTACCACTAGAAGTAATGTACCCCTCAATTGTAACATTTTTTAAAAATTACACCTTCTATTTAGACGTTATCGTTTCAACAAATCCGTCGCTATCCCAAGTCGCAAACACAACACCACAAATAACCTTCTTCGTATTATTACCTTTCACCTTCAACCACTCTAAAACATATTCCCTAGCTTTCAACACCATCACACTGCAATTCCCACAAGCCCCATCAAAGGAATCGTTTCCACTCAACCCTCTACATGCGTTGACGGCGGCTTGGTAGTCCCCTTCCTGGTTAAACGCGAGGAGGTCGAGACTAGAGCATGTACTGTTTCCATGAAAGAGATTTTTGAGGCCACATGTAGTAATGGAGAAAGAGTTTTGGTGTTTGAAGACGACGGAGTGATTGTAGTTTTGCCATTCATTAGACGAATAGGTAATTATTGGTGACGGCGACATGGTGGGAGAGGGCTTGGGAGAAGAGATTGGTGGCGTTGCGGCAGCAGAGGGAGGTTGTGAAACTGTCCCAGGCCTTGATTGGTGCTGCCACAGTCGCCAGAGAGTCGAAGTCTCTCGAAGACAGAAACAAGAAGAGACTGAGTGATATTTTGAGACCTGTAACCTAACCTAATTTTAATTTAGATGGAATGACCGAATGAATGGCCTGGGCTGCTCACAAATTTTAAACATTTTAATTATCATCATTGTATTGCTAATAGGTTTTAATTATTTAAAGTAGCTTGAAATGGACCACCATTTCAAAATCAAACCCAGGACTCGATTCTTGTATTGGGGAAGAAGGCTCTATGTATTTTTTTCAAACTTTTGGGGGCGATTGCAAATTATGATATAAATTAGGATTGAAAAAAGTTTCATTTTAGCCCTTACTTAACGCACGTGCGATACACATGATAACTTAACAGTATTTTTTTAACGATATCTATCAAAAGGATGAGTCTGTGAAAATTTCACTCTTAGGACCCATTTTTGACAAAAAAATATATGTTAAAGTGGACTGTTACTGAGAACGACCCATGATCGAGGGACCAATAGTATCATTAACCCTATTATATATCTTTGGGGAGTAAGAGTAAATTCACATACCAAGTTAAAAAAAGATTTAATTAATTTTTTGATCCCTCGACTTTACAAAAATTATTTATTTGGTCTCTATACTAAAAAAATATATTATTTGCTCCTACGTATTTATGTTTACCATCCGATTACCCCCACCCCACCGTTAGAATTTTCGTTTGATTTTGTTTAGAAATGTCCGAACTAACCTTATTTCACGTTCTAATCATTCGTTTCCAAATAATTCTCCGTCCAATCTTCTTTCACACACGCGCATACTCTCTCTCTCTCTCTCTCTCCCTCTCTCTCTCTCTCTCTCTCCCTCTCTCTCTCTCTCTCTCTCTCTCTCACACACACATTCTTTTCTCATTCTTCACCGTTGTGTTTGACCGGGATGGAAGAGAGTGGCCGAAGGTAGACTGCCGCATCTCTCGATGAAAAGGAATCCTGGAAAGAAGAACAAAGAAAAGCCCTTCTTCTTCTATTTTTTGACTCGATCTTGCCCGCTCTCTCTCGTATGCAAACTTTTTAGCCTCCCAATTGTTAGGTTCAGTGAGCAAAGAAAAACGAATGAGCAGAAGAAGGAATAAAGAGAGGTCCGCAAATCAAATAGATGAGATGCGTCTGTTGAGTGCTCGTAAAGCAGGTCTGACCAAGCAAGCCTAAGAAAATGAAACTTTTGAGATGAAAATTGAAGTTGTCGGGTTTGAGAAACGTTTTTGATTGAGAATCAGTTCACTCGGTGGACCAACGAACTTGTTCTGGGTTTGTAAGCTTTGAAAAACCTGGGCAATCAATTGCACACAAGAGACTCCTCCTAACCTAAGACACAAACTAACTCAAAAGGAAGAAAGAAGACAGAACACAGAAAAGAAAGAAACTCTCGACCCAGCCCTTTTCCATTAGTGATATCAATTATATACAATGCTAAAACCACCAAATCCTGAGAGGATCTTTACATTGTTATCTAGACAGAGAATCAATTTCCAATATTTACAAAAAAAACTAGGTAGATACATTGAGATATACTACGATAAAACAGGACCTATAAATCAAGTAAAATCACGTGCTTTCACCCCAGGAAACCAAGCGGAACTCCGGTGAAGATACGCTTTGTCGAAAGCAAATAAAAAAGGCGAGCCAATCCTTTCATAAATATATCAGCGATTTGATCCTGAGTAGAGACATATGCTAAGTGAAGAAAACCTCGCTGTTGAAGTTCTCGGACAAAGTGGTAATCGATTTACACGTGTCGGGTGCGAGCATGAAAAACTGGATTGCGAGACATGTGCAGAAAAGACATGTTATCGCAATGCAGTATCGGTGGTGAAAGAAAGAGACCAATTTCACGATATAAAAAGGAGAACCAATGAAGTTCAGCAGCGGTGGTCGCGAGGGCTCGGTACTCAGCTTCACTACTTGAGCGAGAGACCGTGGACTGCTTCTTTGTGGTCCAGGCGACTAGGTTCGGACCAATAAAAATACAGGCCCATGTTGTAGATCGGCGATCATCGGGGTCGCCAGCCCAATCGGCATCCGAGGAAGCATGTAAGGAAGTATCAGACGAGCTGCGAAACGTCAAACCAAGATGAATAGAACCCCTGACAAAGCGGAAAATCTGTTTGACAGCCTGTAAATGTGACGATCGTGGGGCATGCATGTGCTGACAAACATGGTTGCCTGCAAAGGCAATGTCAGGCCTATTAAGAGTAAGATACTGCAGCCCACCGACCATACTCCGATAAGAAGTAACATCCGTCAACGGATCACCCGAAGTGGAGGACAGATGAGAACCGGGAAGCATAGGTGTGGATACTGGTTTGCATGTGTCCATTTGAAACTTGTGCAGAAGATCAGAGGCATAACGAGATTGATTGAGGGTGAGGACAGAGGAGTCACGGGACGTTTCAATACCAAGAAAAAAACTGAGGGGGCCCAATTTTCTACTATCAAACTTGGCGCACACTTGATCAATAACCTTGGTCAGTCACTGTACTAGATGAAATTGCTGCCTGTGAAATTAATGTCGCCGCGTAGACAAGGAGGACTACTGTGGAAGTCGGAGAATGCTGAATAAATAATGAGCTATCTCCTTTGTTGTTAAAGAAACCCAAAGATATAAGAAAGTCGTGAAGTCTTTGGAACCATGCCCTGGGTGACTGTTTTAATCCATAAATTGCTTGGTGTAACTTGCAAAGATGATGAGGACAAGATGGATCACCAAATCCCGGTGGCTGAGCCATATAGACTTCTTCACTAAAAATACCATTCAGAAAAGCATTTCTGTCATCTAACTGCTCAATTGGCCAGTGCCGTGACTGAGTGATTGCAAGTATAGAATGGATGGTAGGAGGTTTGACAACGGGACTGAACGTCTCGTCATAATCAATTCCCTCCTGCTGCATGTACCCTTGTGCTACAAGCCGCGCTTTATAGCGTTCAAGAGAACCATCCGCCCTACGTTTAACCTTGTAAACCCACTTGCTACCCACAACGTTCATGTTGGGTAGTCGAGGAACCAAAGACCAAGTTCCATTTTTATGAAGTGCCCCTAATTCTTCAGTCATGGCATCTTGCCACTGAGGAAACCCTGCTGCTTGTTTGAAGTTCTTGGGTTCAAAGAGGGTGGACTGAACATTAACAGCGGCTAGAGCTTCTGGAAGAGGATATCGAGACATTATTTCATTTATGCTCCAAAATTTCAGTGGTGGAGTGGAATCGGTTTCAGCAACAGTGCTATCCAACCGAAACGGAATTGGACTATGAGAGAACTGAGGTTTGGAACCTGGCAGAACAGCAGTGGGAATAGCAGGTTGTGGCGTCATAGTAGAGAGAGGTGGACTGCCTTCAAGAGACGAATCGGTGGCCGAGAAGAGAACTTTGTCTTTGGTAGAGAGGCTGGAATATAAGGACTACGGCTGGGCAGCACTCGAGTAGGGTAGGTAAAATGCCATCACCCAAACTTGAAACAACATGACTGAAGTTTGGCACACCAAAGCGGGAAGCGTGTTGGGAAGAGTCCGAAAGAGGAGTGTGCTGGCTCGGGCCAGGAATGCCTGTAACAGCCTGTGTACTAGAAGAAAAAGGATAAACCAATTCATCAAATAACACGTGCCGTGAGATATATATCCAGTGAGTATGCATGTCATAGCATCGATACCCTTTCCGCAAAAGATCATATCCTAAAAACACACACGGAGTGGACTTTGGCATGAGTTTATGTGTGTTATAAGGCACTAAGTGAGGAAAACAAACACAACCAAAGGTCTTTAGAAGACGATAATCGGGAACCCGCTTGAGAAGTTTTTGATAAGGAGATATATATCCTAATTGACGTATAGGCAATCTATTTATCAAGAACACAGCAGTGGAAAAAGCCTCAACCCAAAAGGATTGTAGGACATGAGATTGAGCTAACAAACACAACCCCATTGAAACGATGTGGCGATGCTTGCGTTCAACCACACCGTTTTGTTGGGGGGTATAAGGACACGTAAGTTGATGACGTATCCCATGATGAGTAAGGAAAGTGTCAAATTGTCGGTTTATGAATTCACCCCCCCCATCTGTTTGTATTGTTTTGACAGTGTGAATAGCTCTAATTTTTTTCGAGAGTTGATTTTCCACCTGAGTCTTAAACTTGGAAAAAATAGGGAACACATCAGACTTGTGGACTAACGGAAATAACCAAGTAAAGCGCGAAAAATCATCCACAACAGATAAATAATACTTGAAACCAGAACTAGAAGTAACTGGAGCAGGGCCCCAAACGTCTAAATGTAACATTTCAAGAGGTTTCTTAGCATTAAATGAACGAAGAAAAAATGGCAGGTTACATGACTTCCCTAGCGGACATACATGACGCATGCCTAAATTTTTCGTGGATCCGTGAAGCGGAATTTGAACCTTTTTTACTAAAGAATCAAAAACTTGAGAAGATGGATGACCAAGACGAGCATGCCAGATACTTGCAGATGCACGTTCACCAATGAGGGCCAACGGATTTATTTTAGTAGATGGTTGAAACTCTAAATGGTACAGGCCGCCCGAACTATTGCCAGAAAGGACTATCTGCTTCGTTTGGCGGTCCTTAACATGAAAACCAAACTCGTCAAGCTCAAAAAAACAGTTATTATCATGCGAAAATTTTCGAATAGATAATAAAGAACGATGCATTGATGGTACACATAAGACATTTTTAAGATGAAAAATGCGATTACCACTAACAAGGCTAGATTGACCAATGTATGAAATAGGCAGTTTAGTACCGTTAGCGATTTGAACAGAATCTATACCTGTGTACGGAGAATATTGAGACAAGAAATCTGGAGAAGCCGTCATGTGATTGGTTGCCCCGAATCTAGCACCTAACGAACCAGAGCCATGGCGTATGAAAATTGGGAAACATTATGATTCTGTGGGGGATTCACATACGGGTGTTGGTAAGTTGGAAATTGGAATGTAGCGGAAGGCAAGAGTTGGGTGTGGTAGGCATAATTGTTTCTGTTGACACAAGTTTGGGCTGTGTGTCCTAGCTTAAGGCATAACTGACACGTTACAGAAGCATCAAGATTAGGATAAGGATAGGGTGAGGCATAGTTAGGTCGAGGCTGATAAGGGCTAGGGTTCTGTATAGGAGAGTGAGACGCTGGATGACTAGTAGCTGTAAACTGGCCACTACGGCCTTGACTATTATTCCCTCGGTTGCGCCACCAGTTTTTTCCTCGACCATTATTACGACCACCACGTCCACGACCTTGACCCCCATGATGGTCATTTTGCATAAAAACAGAAGATTGAGAAGGAGATGGAAGAGAGGGAATGGGTGCAGATTCTGGTTTAGGGGAATCTTTAATTGCAGACAGTGCCGTGGTGGATTCAATGCTAAGGTTATAAAACTTTGCTTGAAGAGCTTCTTCCTGTATTAGTAAATCCTGCAAATCATAAAAAGAGGCCGTATGACGAACATTCTGCATTGTTATGAATTCCTTGTATGAAGGGCCAAGACCACCAAGAATGCGACGTTGTAGTATGTCGTCGGTGACTTCCTCACCTGCTGTGGCCAGAGAATCAGCAATTGTGGTTGCTCGAAGAAGATAGTCATCCATCGTCATATCATGAGTCTTTCTCAGATCGTGCAAGTCGTCTTGCAACTTCTGGATGTGGATTCTTGGCGACATACCGAATCGCTTTGCGAGCAAATCCCATGCCTCAGGTGCTGTCTTACAAGAATTGACTCTGGTTTGGATCTTAGGGAATACTGTAGCCTTTATCCACCCCACAACAAGACTGTAGGCTTGAAAGAAAAGAGGGTAAGCTGGATTTGGGGTGACATTGTCTTCCAGAAGTTTTGATGGAGGAATTTTTCTGGTGATTGTTTTTGTAATTCTATGAGTGTCTAGAACAGAGGTAAAAAGTGAACTCCAATTTTGATAATTATCATTGGTTAAATGACAATTACCCAAGAAGGATTGGATATTGAAGAAAATTGGGAGAGGATGGTTACTTCGAACAGAATCATGATCGGGGTTTGAAGAAGAAGCGGCTAGAGATGAAGTTTTGGTCGATAAGATAGATTCATCCACCATGGCTGCAGATCTGCTCTGATACCATGAAAAACCTGGGCAATCAATTGCACACAAGAGACTCCTCCTAACCTAAGACACAAACTGACTCAAAAGGAAGAAAGAAGACAGAACACATAAAAGAATGAAACTCTCGACCCAGCCCTTTTCCATTAGTGATATCAATTATATAGAATGCTAAAACTACCAAATCCTGAGAGGATCTTTACATTTTTATCTAGACAGAGAATCAATTTCCAATATTTACAAAAAAAACTAGGTAGATACATTGAGATATACTACTATAAAACAGGACCTATAAATCAGGTAAATCACGTGCTTTCAAGCTTTTAGTCCTTCTATTTTCATGGACGTGAAGGAAGACGGTAGACTTTACAGAAGGTAGACTTTTTGGGTTTCTATTTTCAGTCCTATTTTCATCGACGTCGAGGAAGCCGGTAAGCTTGTTCTGGGTTTCTATTTTCATCGACTTTACAGAAGGTAGGCTTTTTGCCGGCTATGGATCTGCGCAAACCTACATTGAATCAGAAAAGAACCCATTTTATCGTAACCCTCGGTTGAGAGAATTCACCAATGAGAATTCATACATTCGAACTATAAACATGGAAAAATTGCAAGTTAAAAAATGGAAATTTAGAAAACCACTAATTATTCATACGAAAGAGAGGAGGAGATAAAGGAGACCTTGCTGTAACGCTTATGGGAGTGGAGATTATTGACATAAACCTTGTCTTCGGGATCTCTATTTCGTTTCGCACTAGGAGACGCTACGGTTGTTTGTTGATGGTGGAGCCAGAGCAGACAACATTACGGCGACTCTTATGTTTGCAGTTGATGATGATACATTCGCCTCTGATCCCATTGTTCCTTTTTCAAATATCTCATCCATTTCTCGCTCTAAATTTCCATCCATTCAAAATCATGGCGGTGAATTTCAATTTTGTGCGCGATATACCAGACAAGCATAAATATAATTGGGACCAGCGAATTTGACAATTTACATGGGAACATAAACTGAAATCATTGGGAGCTTCTGAAAGCTTTACAAAAGAATTGCCGGCGTCGACACCAAGGAAGACGATACATGGGGGAGGAGCAACAACGATAAGGGTACTTTCGACAGTTTATTATGAGTAAGGGGTTAAAAAAAAGGGGTTATTTTGGCAATTTTTTTAAAATAGACGAAAATTGTAACCGTAACGGAATGAAAGACCAAATAATTGATGACTTCCCTAGTACCCAAAGCCAAGTATTCCAATATCTCTAATCTCCATGCATCATTCAACCGATATATGAATATTTTTAACACTATATTATATATACTGTTTAATGGAGTTTCCATAAGCCCGTGGATTTGCTATGGCATGCCTCGGTTGTTCGTTCATAATTTAGGTGGAATTATTTTTTTCAGACCACTAAGGCCATGATGTAGATTTTGGAATGTCCCAAAAAGTCACTGCAATACCCATATCCATTTATTAAAATACATTTGAGATTAATTATTAGCTCTCATACTATTCATGCATTCTTATAAAGAAATCTAATAAACTCGCGTCTGCGAACAAGTTGTATTTTGAAGCAGAAGTGATGTGCTGAACTCAAGCTTTGAAGCAATAAGAGTCTAAGATCAAACTCAATGAGATAATTCTCCAATTGATGCCCCCTAGTACGATTGATGTTCTTGGGTTCTTACCACCATCCACAAATGCAAGGCACGATACACCTTTCGTAACCTCAACCATCGGGTTGGCTTCGTAAATTTTCCATTCTAGCATTTTTTCCTTCGAGTACTAGATTGATAATGGGAACGTATGGTCCCAGTTTGGTCTTAGCAATGGTATTTGACTTTTGAGCTAAAACACGACTCAAATGGAGCCATCGGTGTGTGAGTGCTTCGTTTCGCACATGTCCCCGCTACTGAAAGCTATGATGCACGGATACGCTCGCTGGCAAACGTTTCGCGTATTCGACACGCGCCGGATACGTATATGCTGTGGGCACGCCAGATACAGTTGTGGATACGTACGGGGGGCGTTTTGACAAATTCCCAAACTTTGGATACGGGTACTCGGATACGCGTTTCTTAGATCCGGATACGTACACCGGTTTCGGATGTTGCGTGGTCGTTTTGTCTTCTAAAAGGGGATATTTAACGACCTGACTATTCGACCAGAGAGAGACGAGAACTAGACGCGCATCATAAAACATACCTTGCCTAGTCGCAACGACCGGAGCTCTCTCCTCCTCGCATTCGCCAATCGCTGTCGCGTAGCCCTAGCCAGTAGCCACCGCTACCACTGCTTCAGTGCTTCAGTGGTTCGAACGTCGCGTAGCCCTAGCCTTCGCCTTTTAGTCTTCTGATTTCTTTCAGTCTCAGCCTTCATTCTTTCTTCGAGTCTTCGACGTCTTACACAACCAGGTTAGTGGTACTTATATCGTTGAGTGTTGTCATTTGTCAATGTTGTGTGTACTCAGTACTGTGCACTTGTGCAGTAGGCTAGGCTAATTAAGGCTAGTAGGCTGTAAATGTAATTATGTATAAAATATGTAGGCCAAAATACGAAAAACACCCTGATGTTTCCACCAAATCCCAAAACGGTACCCAACCTAAGGCCGGTTTGTGCATACGCATGCCTGACATTACAAATTGTCCCATATTGCACCCTAGCCCTAACGGGCGTTAGAAAACTAACAGAAAGTTAGCATGTGCATCTCACATGCAGTAGCTAGCAACCGCCCATCATTAGTAAGAGTAAAACAGGCAATCCTCGAATCATGAGCCGTTATAAACTTGGTCCTTTTTGTTGCATAATGCTCCACCCTAATCTGCCCCTTCTGCAACCCCGGACACACCAACACCATGGACCCCGAAACATGAGATACCTCACAGAGCCCCTTAGGATTTACAATCGTCTCAATTTGATGCAGCAATTTCAAGTCAGCGAAATTATATACGAATATCTTTTGCAACAGAATGACGACAATTCGGCTCGGCCTGAGGCGACGGATTTGACTTGAGCCCAGGAAGGAGAGCTCACCAATGCATCGATTCTCGTGGCCGTCCCAAATCATAACCTTATTTAACGGTATCGAGGCTCGGACCGCCACCAACTACGGCTATAATGTTGCGATAAAAAGCATTTGGACGACTCCAATACCGCCGCCAGAATCGAAGTCACGACGGAAAATCTCGCGGAAGGGGTCGCAGTTGAAGATACGGAAACCGCGGTCGGTGCTCCCGGCGAAGCAACCGAAATCCTGATTGAAAGAGAGGTGGAGGAGGGTAGGGAGGACGGGAGAGGAATGAGAGTAAGTGGTAGGGTCGGGGGGGCTCAGCGGAATTAAGTATTGAGCAGGTAGAGGAGGTTTCATCGAAGGAGAGATCGAAGGGAGGGGGGTCGTCGAAAGAAGGGTGTAATCGAGAGGGGGAATCGGTAAAATTAGTAGGGGAGTCGAGGGCACCGGAGGGAGAGGAGTGGTCGTCGTCGTCTTGGGCCATGAAAGAGTTGGAATTAGGGTTTGAGGTTGGATTATCGGACCACGACGGAGAAGGAGGAGGAGGTGTAGAGGCAGGGACGGTGGTTGTTGTCATGGATTTCTTTGGAATAAGGTTTTATCAATTTGGGGACGGAAACGGAACGACTGATTCGTTCTAACATGTGCCCCAGATAACAGAATTTTTTGATGAAAATGACGAAATTACCCCTGCATGTGAGATGCACATGCTAACTTTTTGTTAGTTTTCTAACGCCCGTTAGGGCTAGGGTGCAATATGGGACAATTTGTAATGTCAGGCATGCGTATGGCACAAGCCTTAGGTTGGGTACCGTTTTGGGATTTGGTGGTAACATCAGGGTGTTTTTCGTATTTTGGCCAAATATGTAATATATCATATTATATATATTATATTATATCTATAATAAATCTATGTAATTTGTTGTTTTGTGCTTTTCAATATCTAATTGTATCAATTATCAATTGAAAGTTTGAAATATTTATATTTTAGTCTTTATAGTTTGAATATTTATACTTTAGTCCTTATAGTTTGAATATTTACACTTTACCCCCATGTATCCGTATCCGAGATTTTTCAAAAATCACGTATCCTCATATCTCGTATCCACGAATCCGTATCCGTGCAACCTAGACTAAAAGCGGGTGAGGTTTCAAAACTTCGAGTGCGTGTAATATGTCCGAGCTCAATTTGTGGACTAAAATATGTGTTACATAGTCGTCACCACTATTTTATGGATTAAACAAAAAAAAACCCAAAATTACCAGAATATATGGAGTTCGGGGGCTAAGTTACGAGTTAAGAAGAGGTTAGGCATTCAACTCGCCATTTCGGTCTCACAATGAGTTTGTCTATATGCTTGCTTTATTTTATACACTTTGGTTTAGAAAAGATAAATTTATATGCGACAGAAAAGAATAAAGAAAAATTACTTTACATTTACTTTAAAGAAAAGAAAACAAAATTACAATTGAAATAATACAATTTAGAGAACAATAACAATATTTTTATAAGCTATTTTAAGAATAAAATAGTTACTCTAGTACAAACTTTATTTATTTACATGCATAAGCAAGAAAGAAACTTATTAAATAAAAAAAACATAATTATATCTATATTTCAAGTATGTGCAGAAAAGAAACTAATTAAACAACCATAAATTATAACTACTTTACATTAAAGTAAAGATAGAAAAGAAACTAATTAAAATAAAAAGAAAATATAACTATTATTACATTTAAAGTAAGAACATAAAAGAAAATAATTTAAACAAAAAAAATGTAAATATTATTACATTAAAGTAAGAACAAAAGGAAATTAATTTAAACAGGAAATGAAACTATTATTACATTAAAGTAAAGACATGACAAGTTAAGGAAAACTTATAACGGTTACATTTTAAAGATATAATTAAAGTATATATATTTTAGACTATAATAATGACTTATTTTATAGCCCTTTTATAATAGAAATTTTACCATCATAACGAGTTAATTATTTTATGTAATTATTATATTTTATATTTTATATAGCTTAAACGGGGATGAAAAAACAACTTTAGTACCTACCTCTTGAAACATGAGGGTTATAATCTGGACCAGCTTCGCTTAGGTAGACTTTAAGGTGTGCTCGCTCTATCCTTCAGGAAGAGGGAGTCTTTTTTTATATTGTCGGAATTCGGGCAGCGTAACTGTTTGTTTTTGTTGCTTTTCACCTCGGGATCTGGGCGGCACAAATGCTTGTATGGGCTTGATATTGTGTCTGAAATCGAGCAGCGCAACTGCTTGCTTTTGCTTGATATCGCGTTTGAAATCGGACAGCGCAACTTTTTTTTTTTTTTTGACTTGTTGGAACTGGTTAAATGGGGCGGGAACTTAATCAATTAACTAGGTTTATATTTGGATAGTGGGTATAAGTGTATAGGGAGGAATTACTCAGCCTAAGGGGGAAGATTGATTTCAGCAGAGCGTAACTGTGCAGAGCAACCACTGGGAGAAAATTATCTGTCCGAATGAAGGAAGGCAAACCCGCTATTTATAGGCAAAGGAACAGACTTAACCCCGAAGGAAGAAGAGATGTTTTGCATTTGTGTTTAAAGTGGATGTACCCTACGCTGAAGGAATTAAACTAAAGAGGAAAAATGAAGACGCACAAAGCAGAAATGGGCGCTCCCTATTACAAAATGGGGCGCAACACCTATTTCCGTTTTCTCTTTTCTTTTTGACACTTTCCCCCCTTCTGCTCTCTGATTTGTTTCTTGTTTCGTCCTTTGACACTTTGAACCCTCTGAAAGTTAACGAAAACTTAACACTTGTTAGTCCATTTTGTATAATTTTAAATTATATATTTTTTAGTACATATATAAATTAGGGGGTACGAATTTGGGGTGTCTATAAGGTGTTATTTTCTTTGTCTTCTTATTCGAAGCATCCTTCTCGAATGCTCTGGCAAAAGGCTTGTATATTGAACTGTGCAAAGTAGTGTATGGGTATATGGTACAAATCTTAGTACCTCCAACTCCGTTTTTGTCGAAGGAAAGTAAGGAAGAACGAAAAGAGACAGGTTCATTCTCAATTGTGATTGATTTGACACCAATGAAGTATTCATCGGATGGGTCACCAATCGTATAAGTCGGTGCGGTGCTCACCGGGTTAATGAGCTGTGATGTGGTAATAAGTGACTTCGCCAATTCTTCCTTACTCTTAGGAGGAACAAAATACGGTCCGCCACCTATGTAGAGGCTTCCAAGTCTAGCCTCGATCGAAGATAGAACGCAAATGGAAAATTTACGAGGCAACTGAAATGCATTTGCAAATTCTGTTTGCAATGCGATGCTTGTCCTTGAAAGGTCTATCAGTCCTTTAGCTTGACTAGCAAGGCCTTGGTAGAGGGATTAATAATCAGAGCAGGCAAAAGTAAAAGGGATGGTGACTTGTACTTATTCAAGAGACGAAGACCATCAATCGAGATTCTGTCAAAGAATTCTTCTCCAAAACCTTTAGATACAAGTTTGCCCGAAAAAAGGGCTGTAAGCACGGGCGCCGCAAATATTATTGGTGCAGCCAGGCCTTGCAGGTCCATTGCAGCCCACACAGCCTATGCCCTTGGCTATTTGACATTTCACAGAGTCACAAGGAATGGGGTTATAAGATGGTAAGTTGTCGCTACTGCAGTCGAACCATAGGAATTCACTCCCGAGATCCAATACTAAGTTAACAAAACTCCCACAAGTCAAGACGGTAGTATAGTATTTGAGGGTTTTTGTGTCTTTTCTATGGGAAAGAGGAGGGCAGTGACAACTTAGTATTGGGGGCTTAAGGTTGATTATCTAAATGGGGCTTTCCCATGTAGCAAAAAAAAATAATCTATTTGTTGCATAACTAAAGAAACAATTAAACAAATATAAAAGTGCAAAGTTATGTGCATAACACAAAACACATTACAAAGCATGAAAAGGACCCGAAAGAGGTCTCAAGGCCACAGAGGGAGGACCACTCACCCCCAAGCGGGGCATCACACCCTCGGCACTGACAACTTCACCGGGCGACGAATAACAAAAGCTGTGAAAATTGGGGGCTTAAGGTTGATTATCTAAATGGGGCTTTCCTTCATGAGAGCTCATATTAGTAATTTCAATAAAAAATCAATCCCTATATTATCACGGCTCATTTATTACCAACACTTGCATAACTAAAGAAACAATTAAACAAATATAGAAGCAAAATTAGTAATCAAAGTAGAATAATCAATTTTTCAACCATGTTTTTCTTAATAGATATCATAACTAGCCCATTCAAGCATTCTTGAGACATTGTGCTCCGAAGATAGTTATTTATCAGCTTCAACTTTGAAAAACTTCTTTCCCTAGATGCAACTGTAACCGGAATAGTCAACAGGATTCGATAAGCAATTTCCGTGTTCGGAAAACAACCATTATTCTGCTTCAAATAACTCAACACTCGGATATGGCCTCCTATTTCTGATGGCAAAATGTGTTTAACAAGTTGCAACTCCATAAACAAATCATCTTCATCCATATCAACTTGCTCATTATGTGTCAAAATATTTGAAAGATTTTTGCAAGAACTCCTCAAACTTTTATCATCTGTGCACTTTTTCAAATCAAACAAGAAGCCAAATTTTTTTTCGTACTCACGGAATTGCTTGTGAATCTTTTATTAAGTGAGGTGAGAGTTTTATCAATAATAAACAAAAGTACTTTAATCTAAAACTCTCTTGTGGAGAAAAAATGGCTTCTTCACTTGAAGCCTCATCAAAATGTCTTTTTCTATAAACTTGCCTTCTTTCACGAAATACCGGCTCAACATCCATTTCTCGAGCAAGTTCGTGGGCTTTTATTAAAGCATCCTCGAAACCATGCTCTCTGTATTCACGAAAGCGAGTAATAAGGCCCCTCAATTGATCTACTGCAACATCAATATGCATGTCTAAATCACTTTGAAATTAGTTTAATTAAAAACTTCTTACTCACGGTTGAAAAAATTAGAAAAGAGTGAAGTTGTGGGGCTAAAATTGCATCACTAATTAATAATTTCTAAATTAGCCCTTTTGCCCAGTTTTGGGTGAAAAGGTCCGATCATAGACCCCACTGTCGCCTTTTTTTTTTCCGAAGTTTTCCCCTTTTCAAGGACCCTGCTCTATAGGGGCCTCAATTTATAAGTCGACCCTAACCCTCGGATCGCCCTTTTAACATCTCTACCATACAATTAGAGTTGCCTTTTAACATCTCTACAAATTTTGAGCCCGACCCATGATCTAGTCCCCGAGCCTGGCCTCAATTTATAAAAAGTCAGTGGGTCGTGTTTGGCCCGACATTTAAAAGCCCGGCCCAGCCCGATCATAAAGTTAAACACTTAAACTTAATTACAAAATTAAAAACTAAAACATAAATCTAAAAAGAAAAAACTATCAGACATTCATTTAGACTACTTTTTTTCTTTTTTTCTTTTGGTTAGATAAATTTATGACACAGTATGATCTATTTCCAAATCATTGTTATCT
This sequence comes from Codonopsis lanceolata, assembly GCA_013146195.2. NCBI lineage: Eukaryota > Viridiplantae > Streptophyta > Magnoliopsida > Asterales > Campanulaceae > Codonopsis > Codonopsis lanceolata. The sequence continues at coordinate 91,570,039 of CM028383.1, forward strand.
TTTTGGTTGAAACTCATATTCTAAATTGATGGAAATGACACTTACATAGAGAAAATTGAGTTGATCTTCCAAGTTCCAATCTAGTTTAGTATGGTTGTGGTTAGTAATTTTATCGAAGCTGATCTATTTAATTATTTCTCTGATATTAGCTAATAAAAAGCCTCAATATTATAAACTTGATAAAAAAAATAAAATTTAAATGCTAGATTGTGTCAGGCGAAACAAAAAATGAACATTTGCTAGTTAGTATGGTTTTGCAAACTAGAACCCGAAAAACTTTGTTTATCCTCAGAAAACACATATTAAAAAATTACGGATAATATGATGAACTTCAATTTGGTTATAACTTTTTTGAAAAAAATACCCTTCAAGTAGCACATGTATTTTTTATTTGGTCTGTAACATTATAGTTTTTCTAGTTTCTGTTTCGTTTAATTGTTGAAGTTACTACCTTTGTTTATATTTGCTTTGGTTGCACTTTTGCTTTATAATTGTGTAAGTTAGACTAGTAAGTATGTGTGTTTTGAACTTTTGATGTGTTATATAACATTTATTAGCTAATTTGTGAGTTTTTTTAATTAAAAAAATAGTTATTTTTTTGGCCCATAGGCCCGAAGTGCACATGGGACGGGTTTGAGTTCTATGAGACCCGCCACTATTTCGGGCCGACCCGGCCTGGCTCGCCATTAAGCGAGGCTCGGTGGGCTTAGCTCGCCCGGCCAATTTGACAACTCTACTCACAATATTAACAGTATATAGAACTTCGTACCAAATCATTGTGCTAACCAAGAGCTCAAACTCTCAACTTCATGTACGGCTAATGATTTTGCTTCACTAGATGTTTGGGGATCTTCACTAGAGCTTGCTAAATCAAACAAAGCATCCTTGATTTTCGAGGCATTGAATTTTATTGGTTTAACACTTTTAATGTAGCTCTCCCAATGAGTTTGAGACAATGGTTTAAGTGTAAGACCATTCACATGCCTCTTCAATATGTCTCACCGTTTTCTTAAAGATAAAATAAGTGTATAAAGGCATTGAACCACGCCAAAATAACTTCTAGCCTTAAGAGATGAGTTTGCCATATCACATAATGCAAGATTCAAACTATGACAACCACAAGGTGTGCAAAATGCTCTAGGATTGATACTAAACAATCTACTTTGTACACCTTTGCAATGACCTTTCATATTAGCACCATTATCATAACACTACCATCGGATGTCTTCAATGTTCAATCCAAAAAGAGATAAAACATTTTCAAGTTCTGAAAAGAGTTTCATTCCTGTTGTATCATCAACTTTTATAAATCCCAAGAAATACTCTATGACTTTAACGGGGGAATCAGTGTCATTCACACAACGAATGAGTAAATACATTTGTTCTTCATGACTTACATCCAGTGTACAATCAAGTATAACTGAGAAGTATTTTGCCTTCTTTATCTTTTCAATGATAGCACTTTTCACCTCATTAGCCAACATCTGAATTAGTTCGTTTTGAATTTTGTGGCTAAGGTAGTGATATTGAATTTCTTTGCTTTGAAAACGCCGTAAGTGCTCTTGCATTATAAGATCAAACTCTACAACCATTTCAATCATACTTAAGAAATTTCCATTGTTTTCCTCATACACCTTCTTCTTATTTCTCCTAAAGGTCAAATTATTTTTTGCAAGACTTTTAACAATAGTCATCACTTGTACGAAAACTTGCTTATGATGTTCTTTATCTCACATAATTTGTTCTTGCACACTTTTATCAATTGTCTGCTTGCGCTTCAATCTCGTCTCCAAATCAATCCATTTTTGCATGCAAATGTGCTCATTGTTGTTTGAGTCAGCTTGCAACATTGTGCCAATCTCTAAACCTGGTACTAGTCAATTGATTATCTCCTTCTTTATCCTTCAAAAGCTTACAACAAAAGTGAAGGATATATCTAATCATATATCAAACAAGTTCACTAACAAAACAGTAATAACGAATTACCTTATGCGGCCTGAACCTTGCTGCGATGGAAGAATTTCGCTTGAGCTACGATCTTCGTATGCCAAGATCCACAGACCTGCAAGTCTCTCTCGTCGGATTGATATCACGGAGCACGGATATCAATACTGGTTCACACCGCAAATCTAAGCCTTTTGATGGTTAGGCTAGAGGGAGTATTTTGGTGAGATAGATTTTAGGAGAGAGGAAGAGGGCGGCCAAAACAAGGAGACGCATTCTCCAAATTGTAGGATTAGGGTTTTATCCCTTTTGTTGCCCTATTTATATTATTACAAGAAACCTATTTCTTGTAGGTTAAGTCAATCCTAAACCCATTTGGATTAGGATACTAATTAACCAATAAATAATATAAATATTATTTCCATGTGGGCGGGACTAAATAATCGGGCCGCAAGCCCAATTACCAACATCTCCCACTCGTACACATGGACTCACCTCTCTAACCACATCGTATCATCAAAACCCGTTAAACACGCCTCTTCATACCTTGGAAGTGAAGCGTGCGACATGACGAGAAAGATAAAGGGTGGAGCGCTATACCAAATCACCATCGACCAAAGATAGAACGCCCTCGTTAGAAAACAAAACTTCGTCTATACCCCACCGTATATATACATCAATTTAAGCATCCTCAGTCCCTCAAGAGCAGTGCTTAAAACTCAATATGTTTGTGTATCAAGATCAACCTTTTGAACCGTATGTTCAATATGATCGCCATGGCATTGAAACACAAAAATAAAGATGCATATCATACTATCTTCCTTAGACACTCATATTAATCACTCTTGGTATTGCTTTCAAAGAATGCTCGTAGGATCAGTATGTGCATAGCCGTTGGTCGGCATGCCAAAGTAGCATCATTCAACGCCCAAGTTCATGATATAGTTCTAAGTCACATAGGTATAATTGTGATGCGATTTGATCACTAGAACTCACGCGATGATGAAGTAGGGATCATTCAATCACTTTCTTAAGTCGCATTATAGTCACATACAAGTATGAAGTGTATGCTATGGCGGAACTCCCCACCGAGGCATGTCATGCTCAAACGCATCATACGAACCTTAGTCTAGCCGCCCTTCTTCGGCCTAATCTCTTGAGTACTTAAAGCCACTCTTCTAGTGACTCTCTTTAAGATCTCACATTCGACTTTTCCTGGGATATAAAGTCGACCTTATAAAGGTCTCATCTTGGCCGTATGCCAAGGCGATAAATGTAAACGTCATTTGCGCACTCCCCTTGTAGGTACCAAAGACTTTTACTATCTCAACTTGCTCGCCCACTGGCGACAAGGTGAATTACCCGTGTGAGAGGCCAATTCAATATCCACGACATCTTTTAATCAAAATATATATGCCACACAATTTCATATCAAAATATCCAATTAACATATAAAAGGAACAAATGAAACTGCAATTTATTCAAACGATAATGAATAATAATCAAATGTCATCATAAGTGTTCCGAATAAAAAGTCAAATCCTACGAAGCCCTAGACCCAACATGTGATCCCCGAAAGATCTCTAGCTAGAGGTTTAGTCATAGGGTCACTAACATGCTTCTAGTAGAATATATTCTAGAACAACTTTCTTTTCTCGCAACCATGTCTCTAGTGAAATGATATTTGATGTTAATGTGTTTCGCCTTCCCATGGTACTTGGGATCTTTGTAACCTAAAGCGCCATGCTATCACAAGCAATGACTATGTGATCGATCCACATGCGTAACATCAAGATGTTGAAGAAAACTCCTCAACCACACGCCTCGAACCGCAGCTGAAAGCCATGTACTCGACTCCATCAGAGATAGCGGTTAGTCTGTCGCTTGCTACTCCAAGAGATAGCTCCACCACCAAGGAGAAAGCGTGAGCCGAAGTAGATTTATAACCATCTACATCTCCACCTAATCCGCTGCTGAAACCTTTCAAGCTCAAATCACCACCTTGGTAACAGGGTTAAATTTGTGGTTCCCACCAAGTAACGCAGCAGAACCTCTTCACCGCCATCCAAAGGTTGAGGTCCGTGATTACTTTGAATCGACTCAACATCCCAACCGCAAAGCATAGGTCGCCGAGTACACACCAGCATACATCAAGCTTCCTACCGCATTTGCATATGGAGTCGTAGACATTCTCTTCTTCTCTTCTTCATTCTGGGCATTGGTTTGTACTAAGGACACATCCCTTTTCCATTGGAGTGACAACGGGTTTTGAGTTAGTCATGCCAAATCGTTCGATAACTTTCTTAATGTAAGTCTCGAGACAAACCAAGAAATCTTTTCGAACGATCTCTAATGACTTTACTCCAAGCACATAGCTTGCTTCACCCAAGTCTCATATCGAAAATGATACCACTCTTTAGTGGCATTTATCATCTCCATATCATTCCTACTAGTAGATGTCATCAACATATAATGACGAATCAAGATCTTTCTTGGATCGCTTAACATACACACAATGGGTCTTCCTCAATCATCACAAAGCCAATTGAGGTTATCGCTGGTGAAAGCGAATGTACCACCTGCCTAGATGATTGTTTGAGACCATAGATGGAACGCTTGAGTCGACACACTTTGCGCCTTGTCCTTGACTTCAAAACCCTCTCGTTGAGTCATATAGATCTCTTCATCTAGTTCTCCATTGAGAAATGCGCTTTAACATCCATCCGATAAAGTTCTAGATCCATGTGCTACTATCGCTAGGATTAGGCGAATGAGGAAAATCTCACCACAGGGAGAATGTCTCCTCATAGTCTAAACTCTCTGGGTAAAGCCTCGCCACAAGACGTGCCTTATATTTGTCAATTGATCCATCTGCTTTCGCTTGACTTTGAAAACCCATTTGTTTCCAATAGTCTTGCGACTCTCATAAGATCAACTAACTCCCAAACCCGATTCTTTTTCATAGAGGAAATTTCATCTTCCATTGCGCCATCCATTCATCTGCTTGTAGGTAAAGAAAGGCTTTTTGGCGATGTAGGCTCACTAGAATTGAAAGAAGTAGTTAGGAAAGATTCCTCTTCGATCGCGAATCGACGACAGGTATATTTCCATTTACTCTTCGCTCTAGTATCGGACTCCCACTAGAATCTGCACTCCCACCGGATGAAGATCACCTTGACTCTCTGGCGACTTCCATAGGTTCAACCTCATGTTGTACCATAGGATTAGGGTCCACCTTCGCCAAAAGATGTCATGTGTTCTTCTTCCATCTCAAAAGTTCAAAGTCTTTCCTAACTTCACCTATCTCAGGGAAATCATTCTCAATGAAATCAACATTGCGCGACTCGATTCGGCCATTCCTATCACAAGTTTTCCAACCGCATACAACATAAACCTTCGAGGTATCCAATACCTTATGAAAACACACTTGTTTCCTCTGTGGCCTAGTTTTCCAAACTTATGAAGTACTATGGACATAACCTCGCACAACCCCAAGGATGAAGATGCCCCATTTAGGCTTCTCACCTTTCCAAAGTTCATAAGGGGTTGTGGAACCGACTTAGAAGGCACTCGTTAAGTATGTAGGCGGCAAATATTAGCGATCCCCCAAAACGAAATGGGAGGTTGGGCTCTGCCATCATCGATCTAACCATTTCCAACAATGTTCGATTCCTTCGCTCGCGAACACCATTTTGTTGAGGAGTTCTAGGAATTGTCAACTGTTTCAGATTCCCTCTTTTCTCACACAATTTTTTAAATTGATCGATAAATACTTAGCCTCGGCCGGCTTCTAAAAGTTTTAAGCTTTTATCCTTTTGATTCTCAACTCTCTCGCGAAAGCCAAAACACTTGAGAGCTTCATCGCGGTGAGAAATAAGGTAAACATAACCATAGCGTGTGTAGTCATCGATAAAAGTGAGAAAATAGGAAGCTCCATGACGTGCCTTAACATTCATTGGTCCGCAAATGTCCGAATGGACTAACTCTAATGGATGTGTGGCTTTTTGCCTACTAAAGGCTTTTGGCAAGCTTTCCCGCAAAACAAGATTCACAAGTGGTAGGTTGACTTGCTAAGAGACCCCAATAGGCCTTCTCTAGCCAATCTAGTCATCCTATCTTTTCCTATATGTCCAAGTCTAGCATGCCACAACTCGTAATTAGAATCATCATAAACCATGCAAGAAGAAGAATTAAGAGAAGAATTATGGGAATCCAACAAATCTAATTTAAAGAAATTATCCGACAAAGAACCATGTCCCAAAACCTCATCACCAAACAAATATCCAAGTGATCATTACTAAAATTAAAAAGAATATCCATGTCCTAGCATTGTACTACCGATAGTAGATTATGTCGAATTCTGTGCATAAAGAACTTCATGAAGAGTCAATGTGCGTCCACTCTCGCAATTGAAGTTGGTATGAGCCAACCTCTTGACTTCAACAGTATCTAATCAAGCTTCCCATGAAAATTCTTCTTGTACTCGCAGAACTTTTCGAGCACCCACAAATCCTCTCGATCCTCGTCACATGTTTGGTTGAGCCAGTCCCAATCCACACAGGAGAGAGTCAGCCAATAAAACATGAGAGCAAACAAAACTTTGCATGGAGATAGGATTAAGTGATACCTTCTTGGGCTCGTGGACAAGTCCGAGCAAAATGACCCAAGGCACCACAGCTTGTAGCAATCAGTTTTTAGCAATATTCTTTTTGCCTCACTACTTAGCAATCTTGTCATTTTTAGGGCCCAAATTCGGAGTCTTCTTGCTTTTAGCTTGTCTCTTATGCTGTCTGCGGTGGCTTGCGCTGAACCCTCAAGGAAACAAGAGCAAGATCACAGTCGCAAAGACTTATCGCGATTC
>CM028383.1:91576943-91649102 GCA_013146195.2 Codonopsis lanceolata
AATAGATTTGTACTGTAAGAGAGGCCTTTGTGCTTGAGGATGAATAAAGTAGTGTCGATTCTTCCTCTCACGAATCCTTGTTCAATTAAGAACTTGGATAGAGTTTCATACCAAGCTCTGGAGCTTGCTACCGTAGAGAGCTTTCGAGTCGGTAGACGTGGTCTAGTTTGTCGAGATGACAAATCCCGAGGTTGTTCCACGATACGCTTGAAGATCACCATTCTAAAGGCACTCTTAACATCCATCCGATACACTTTGAAGTCCATGAACGAGGCATAAGCTAGAAAGATTCTCGATTGCTTCTAGTCTAGCAACAGAGCAAAAGTTTCATCAAAGTCAATTCTTCTTCCTGCCGGTAGCCCCGAGCAACCAATCTAGCTTTGTTTCTCGTGACATTTCCATCTTCATCTCTTTTTATTTCGAATACCCACTTGGTGCCGATGACTGGATGATCGGCCTCTTGAACTAAACTCCACACCTTACATCTTTCAAACCGTTCATTCTTCTTGCATAGCTTCAATCCGCTTATGATCTTCGATGGCTTCATCAATCTTCTTTGGTTCGAGTTCGATACAAATGCGTAAGCAAACAACGCTTTCTCGAACCTTATTTCGCACGAACTTCGTATTGAGATCACCAATGATTTGAGAAATTGGATGATCTCTTGCTTCGATAACGCTTGAGGAAGATCACTTCGTGGATTCTTCCCTTAAGAATTCTCGGAGTTGGTTGAGAAGGAGATTCACCAAAATCGTTCTAAGAAATAGAGTCTTCAAAACTTTCATTTTCTCGGTGAACAAGAAGGATGAGATATCCTAAAGGTGCTTGGGGTAAACAGTAAGAGATGGGTTCAGGTCACCGAAGAGTTGTTATCGGTATCTAGAGATGTATCGCCTACCGTGAAGGGTTGGTATACATGGGTCCCGTGATTTGCCGCTTTCTCGATAGGAAGTAGATGCTGAATTTGTACTGCCTCATCATTATCGAATCATTAGCAACGCTCGAGCCTTTCTAGGCTCTAACAAGTCATATTCATCAAAAGAAACATGCACGATTCTAAGATTTTTAAATTAGATTTATCGAAAATGCGAATGCTTTTGAATGTTTGGAATATCCCGTAAAAATTCCTTCTCCGATTTTGCATCAAATTTTCCTCTATATTCTTTTTCCATTGTAAAGAATAAAACATTTACAAATTAAGATTTTAAGAAATCCAATGTTTGGGATCTTCCTCTCCATATTTCATATGGAGTTTTATTATGAAACTTGTTTACTGTGGATCTATTTTGGGTAAAGCAGTTGTTGATCGCTTCTCGCCTTAAATACTTCGAAGTTTAGCCGCCAAAGATTGTTCTAGCCGCTTCAATCGTTGTTCTCGCTCTTCCGCTCACTACACCATTTTGTTGAGGAGTACCCGCAGAGAAGTTGTGACCGATCCCATGGTCATCGCAAGCATTTTCTACACCATTGTTTTTGAATTCATTGTCTCGATCTTATGTCACAAATGTCTTCAAGCTTTGAGTTTGAAGTCTTCTAAAAGTGCGTGACTAGATCATACGTTTCATCTTTAGATGTCATAGTTTCAATCCAAGTGAATCTAGAGTAGTCATCCACTACTACAAGTGTGTACTTGTCTCCGAAATATCGATCGTTGTTATAGGTCCAAAGAGATCCATATGCGAAGTTGAAGAGGTCTATTTGTTGATAAAAGACTTTCTTTTGAAGGAAGACTTGGAAAGTTTTCCTAGTTGACAAGCTTTGCAACTTGCATGATCGGCAGACACCGTAGGTAGACCTTTGACAAGCCCATTTTTGGAGAGCTTGAGAGGTGCTGAAGTTGAGGTGATCGAGACGCTTGTTATAGCCACTGTTGTCACGAACATTGTTGGCTACTAGACACGTGTGTTTGAGAATCTCCCTAGAAGATTTAAGTCCACGACATGACGCTTCCCTTGTCTATTGCCTCGCAAGATTGTAGAGCACCCATTCACCTGGCTTCGATGAAGGCACCGGTTGGAATTGAATTGGCATAGAAGTCCTTTGTCGCACTGTGATATGCTTTAAGATTGTGCTTTAAACCGCTTACTAGAGAAACTTTGTTGATGGAGAGACTTCCTCTAGTAATTGAGCCATATCCAATTGTCTTTCCTCTTGCATTGTCTCCGAAGATAACTGGTCCTTTTTCTGCCTTATATCCAGAAGAAGACTTCGCTCCCGCCATATGCCTTGAACACCACCGCCTAGGTACCGTATGTCTTTGTTTCTCGATTCTATAGCCATGAAGCATTCTCGTAAAAGAGTTAAAGCAAAACAAGGTACTTTTTATATGGGTCCTAAGGATTAGCAACCTCAAGCAACCCATACGGCTTGACCTTGAGAGAACTAGGTCTCGCATCTTGGGTGAACCTTAGCAGTGCATTCTGTGCCGATGGCCTAAGCAATGGCAAGAATGACATAAATGAAAAGTCCATAGAGAGTCAGTAGATACTTCATCCGAAGAGTGCTTATGATCATTCCTTTTCTTAGCATCCATTTTTGGTTCAGCTTTGTTTGTTGACATAGACTTAATTTGTTTCTTTCGAATCTTCCTAGGTAGGTTATTAACAGACTTAGCTTTAGCTTTTCTGTTGAGAACTTTTCCAGGAGGATTCGGTAGAATACCTTTAAGTTTACCTTCAACAGTAAAGAAACCTTGTCTGCTTTCATATTGACAAACTTGATAGTTACCTGTAGAGGTTTAGCGTGTCTACCGTCACAGACTTTGCCTTGACATAGTCGCGTTTGTAGACTTCACTTTCTACCGTTACCTTCTCGCATTTCTCATTTGAATCATTCATTTTGGCTTTTCCTTTGTGAACTTTAGTGGTAAACATAAGGAACACTTGAGTAACCAAGGCCTTGCTTCCCCTCAGATTTCCAAATGTCTGCTTAGAGAAAGATATATCATTAGCGCTTCTGAGGATTCACCTTTCTCTTTGACGTAAGAGATTGCTCTGAAGAGACACATCGAATATCCTATGCCGCTTTATCATAGCTAGATTTTTGGCTTGAAAGGATTTCTTCAATGCATCCTCGAGCTATTCCAGAGTCAATTGTCTTTTGCAAGGCAATTTTCTAGGTCTAGTCCTTTGATGTGCTCAATGACAAAACCAATTTTGTCATGAAGAAATTTGTTTTCTTCCTTCGCTTGATATTCTCTTGTTGACAACTATTGAGAGTTTGAATCTCACCGCCATCAAAGATTTCTCTTGTAAGTTTTCACAGCTTGGCCGCTTTAACATAGGCTACTCTAAAGGAATTAAATTCTTCAAGCATATCCCGATTATCCTTGAGAAGTTCTTCCTTATCGAAGCTATCATCGCTGGTTTCATTTTTGTCCAAAGGACTTGGTGAAACTACAACTTCATTTTCGAGTCATAGGTAGGATATGAATCATGAGCTATTAACATATGTTAGCTTGCTCACAATCCTCTTCCTCCTCTTCTCGAATCAAACCATGTAGCAACCTGTTTATCTTCTATGTCTTCACCAACATACCTTTTTGTTTTTGAAATTTTCTAAACGAGGGTTTTCTGTATGCTTCAAATTTTGGCTTTGGACACTTTGAGGCAAAATGACCTGTGTTTTCTACGCTATAACACACAAGCTCTTCCTTGATGAACTTTCACCAATCTTCCCGAAAGGTTGTTGGTGGGTGTTCTTTCTTCCATATTTTGCAAATTTTTGAAATCGCTTAACAAACATAGCAAATTGTTCATCGATAAAAAATCATTTTCACAGAAGAAGTAGAGGGTTTGTTTTCAACAATGATTTTTCTTGGACCATGGTCGGCAAAGACACGCTTCGAACTGCTTGTCTTGCTCTAGAGCTTGATTAACTTCAAGTTCATAAACCTTTAAACTTGCGTAGAGACTACGAAGAGTCATCTCGCTTAAGTTTTAGATTCTTTCATAGCCGTGGTCTTCACATGCCATAAGCTACCTAGAGAGCCTAGAAACCTCATGTTCATTTCCTTTTTGTCATACGCTTTACCAAGAGAAAAGCAACTATTTATTACCTCACCGAATCGATCGTATGCTTGTCTCAAGGTTTCTTAGATCCTTTTTGAAAGAATCAAACCGCTGGATGTATGTATATTTTCTCGTTGTCTCTGTGTCTTGGTCTCCTCCAAGTATTCTACAAGAGCTTCCCACATCTCTTTCGCAGCTTGTACATCGAATCACTTGCCGGGTATGTGCTTGTGTCTAGAGAGTCGGTGATTATGTTGATTGCTTTATCGCCAAGTTCAACCAGCTTTCTATCGCCCTCCGTCCATTCTCGATTCTTCTTAGGAACTTCGCAGGTTCCCAGCCGATGGAGGCGAGAAGATTTGCCTTCATTGGTATATGTTGACCTGCAGTGACACATTTCCATAACTGTTGTCAATAGAGAGTTGAATCTCATTACTTTATCCTTCCATACATCAAAATGACCTTCGTCCAATATTGGGACGTGGTTAGCATTAGATGTAGGCAGATATAGTGTGTTTGTGCCATTATGTCGATCTCTCAAGAGTTTAATCTAGAAAAACTTGTTTTCAAAGAGTATGGCTCGATACCAATTGTGGGTCCCAATGAGCACAATAATAAGCTAGAAGGGGGTTGAATAGCTTATTAACACTTTAAAACTTTTAAGTAAGTTCCTTGAAAGTTACTTGAAGTTTATGAAGAGTTTCAAGTAGCGGAAGACCTTCAAGAAAATTGTTCCAGTGTCCGCCGATAAGGACTACCAGTAGACCTTTACGATTACTTAAGTTCTCAATAAATGGATATAATGAACAAGGAAACTATGCAGCTCAAGTAATAGACAAACGTATGGAAATAACACAAGTATTTTGAGATGGTTCACACTATAAATAGTGCTAGTGCTGCCCACCACCAAGGCAATAACCTTGGATTTAAATTGTGCACTATGTTTTCCACTTAGATCAATTACAAAGAATATCCCTAATGGATCGTGGTACAAAATATTGACTTGTGTTTGTCTATGGAATTAAATATCTCAGAATAAATACAAGATATTTAATTGCAAGTGTATATAGTTAATGGAAGTAAACAACAAGAAGAATAAAACAATAAATGTTGAAGAGCAGCTTCTTGTTGTTGACGAGGACTTCTAGATCTGTTGAGGATCTATTGAATGCACCGAGCTGAAAGACTTGAGTTGTATAGATTCGAGCAATTCTTTAAGTGTTCGATTGATAGCTTGTCTTTTCTTTGTTCCAGTCTTCAATGGCGTGATTTAAAGTGTGTGCACTTCAAAAGAATTTGGAGAGGACGAAGGCTTCAACAAATTTATTCATAAATGCATTAAATGCATGGGGTCGCTGGCCAAGGAATTTCGCCTTTCACAGATATCCGAGCGTATAATCATTTCGAGATCTTCAAAAAGGTGGGCGATTTGGTGTCGATCCGAGAGATGAAGCGTAAAGTAGGGGACACCGCTTATCGCCATCGCTCAGACGAAAAGTCTTCCTCGCTGAAAGTTGCTTTGGCGGCTTGACATGTCAAGAGAATGACTTGGATTAATTCAAATAATATATGGAAATAAGTTTGAATTAATCCAGCCTAGCTTTATGTCAAGAGGACACGTAGAAGCGCATCACCGACACGAGGTCTACCGATCTTAAGCTTGAGCAGGTGTCTTCCCAAGTGAAGCCGAGAAAGGGTCTTCCGCCGAACTCGAAAAGAGTCCTACAAAAACTATACAAGGCAAAGTTCTATACATGTTGCCACGCTAATCGATACGCGTACCGATTAGCCATCAAGTATAAAACTAATGTAATGTACTGATCAGATATAAATTTAACATAAGAATCAACAGGAAGTCTATGCGTAGTGAACAACACACGATATACAAGGCACGACTAATACAATTGTCGGCATCAAAGGAGTATACATACTACAGGAGTTAATACCACAAGTAGCTACAGGATACACGAGTACAAGTCTATACACATTCCCAAGCGTAGTCTAGTTGACTAGCTTTAAACCCATCGTCCTTGCAAAATACAAAAGAATAGAAGAGGACTTCTAAAACCACCTCTTCAACCGCAAAAGCCTGATCAAAAGAGAACTAAGGTGTACGAGCACCGCGAGCCTGAACGAGAAGGTCCTGTCCTGCTAGGATCTAAAAAAAGTACAGGGGAACGGGTAAGTCATAATGACTCGTAAGCTATCAATCATGCATGAAATGGCATTATGCAACACATTAGGCAAGACAATATTACAAGCATGTAGATCAAGTATTTGAGATGCACATTATTGCACATAGTTCACATAATGTGAGGATATAGAGCCGGGCCACTGCGTAGACCTACAAAACAGACACCTTCGATAGCGTGTGATAATCGATGGGTGTGATAATACATCGATCTCCGAGAATATGCTCGGGAAAACAATAGTAAATCTTAATGAGCGCGTATTGGTTGGTCAGAAAGAGCTCTTCCCCACTGTGGCCCGCAGTGGAGGGTGTGTGCGGTAACAACTATGCCAGCTGGACTTATGCAATGCCAAGTAGTATTTACTCAACAATCAATTAGTATGGAACGAGCCCGACAAGAGCGTCCTCGTTCAATATTAGTATATAATCTCATCAATAAGCAAGCAAGATTGAGCTCGACAAGAGCGAACTCAATATATCAAGTATGCATTTATTATGTCATAAAGATACAAGCATGACATTCAATCCATTTCAAGAGTCTAGAATTAGTTTTCTAGTGGAACGTACGTAATAACGTCGCAGGGATTGATCATTGAGCCGGTATTGTTCAATAGCTCACTAATGTCGATTCCGTTGAGTCATTTCTATAATCAAACCAAAAAGAGTTAAAACACTATTTGCATTTCCAACTCTTTTCTAAGTTATCGCATCGATTAATCTAGGTCATTAATCCAATTAATAACCATAGCCAAGAATAATCTCAAGTTCCCATTTCATGGAACTCTAGGATCACGTTTTCTCAAATAATGGTCGAAAATCTATGACCCAAGAATAATAGTTATTTCTAATGTAGAGTAGAACACTTTTACTTCTAGGCTTAGTGTCCAAATCAAAACCTTTGCATTCATGGTTTATAATTCGCAGATTTCCATACTCTCTAAAACATCTCATTATCATGGTAGAAATCAAGGAGAGCATGATTTAGACATGAGAGAAGGGAAGTAAGAGGGGGTAGCATGTTATCTCTAACATGGACCTAAGGGAAATCGATAGCTTACCTCAATCCAAGCAAAAGATGAAGCAAGAAAACTATTCAGTGACAATCGTTCTTCTCGACGGCGGCTTCGTAACGGCGGTCTCGGAATCGCAAGCGGGTCTTGAGATGACTTGGAGTCAAACCCTCACGCACTAATGTCACCGAGACTCTCACGCATGAACTCTCTCTAGACCAGAGAAGAAGAAGTGAAGAAATGAATCGTAAAAGTGAAGTCTCTAGCTGATGTAGTGAGATCAACTCAATTAAGTGCTAATGGAGTACACTTGTCACATGATGAATGGTGGAAATAGGTTTAGCAATCTTAATTAGGCTTAGATTAGGCTAATAAAACTCTAATACAAGTGGTTAAAGTCACTAATGATAGAGGTTTAGTAAGGGTACAATCGTAATCAACCAAATGTTGCAGAAAATCCCGTCATGCTGGAAATCACCTCTGTTCGGTTGTGGAGGCCGAACCTCCTTCATAATGTTCGGTTTTTGGGGCCAAACAATGCCCAAGATGTTCGGTTGGCATGGTGGAACAATTCCTCAGGCCATACGTTCGGTCAAACAGGTCTAGATTTGCACGTATAACGCATACAAGGCATATACAACTCAAAGAAGCATTAGAATGAGTATAAAGGGTCCTTATAACAATGATAAAAGTCTCTCTCTCTCTCTATCTCTCTCTCTTTGTCCCTCTCATATTTCAACATCGGTTATTCTTCTAATATACTACCTTTGTGAACAAATAGTTGACTATTCCCTTTATGGATGTTTCATTTAAACAGTCTTTATTGAGATCTTATCCCTATAATCATCATAACCCTTGAACACCAACCTTCAAATATGATGTACACATCTTGCTTTAGCTCAATATTTTTTTGTAATTTATTACCGATTCAAGGTATATATACTTATATATCAACTAAAATTATTTATACTTTTTAAACATTAGCTTTTTACTCAAAATGGAATGGTATTATTTATTTACTATTTTTCTTTAAATTTAAAGACATGGTGATAAACTCAAATTTTAATTTTAATATGGATTAAGGAGATCTTATATAGTTGATCGTATAGATAGAATGTTTGACACCACTTTATTAACTCTTGTATATAATTCATATGTTAAAATAAAATGTGAAGGGTAATGTTGAAATGTTATGGAATTTATAGATATGATTTTTGAAAGTAGACTCTTAACGTGAAACATTTCAAAATAATAAAGTGGACTCTTTACCCGTAAAAGAGGGAGTAGTTAAAATGACTTGATTATGTTGTTTCCTTTTTTTTTGTTGATACCATATGATATGTCAAAAAAAATGTATAAGCTAAACTAAAACAAAAAAGTGCTTAACTTTATATCTGTTGTAAGCGTTTAGATATTTAGATCTAATAAACTCAACGTAGTTTTTAATTGAATATTATTTTTATAAATTAAACCTGGTTGAACACCCAACACATCTACGTTTGATCAACATATGGAAACTATCCACACGATAATTTGGGCTCATCATAACAAGTATGTGGTCTCTCACACGTCTTTTTTAATTCATCAGTAAGTGCCTTCATAAACGTTTTTTCTCAAATCATGCTCTTATTAAGTAAACGATTAAAAGAAACAAATGATTTGAAATAAAGTATAAACAACTTGTTCTTTAGATTGATAGCCTTGCAATCTAAACATCAATAAATAATCATCCAAACCATCTTCTTATGTGTCTCTGATAGTATCTCCAAAGGTTTACTATCATGATATAGATTTACGCATGGTGATTGGAAAAACAAGATTATTTCCTTTATTTTGTTCAGTGTAGTTGTAAATTTGCTTAATTGAAAATTGAAAATGGATGAATGTAAAAGAAAAGATTAGATTTTATATATATCTAATAAGGGTGACCTTCTTATGGAACTTTGTGTTTTTTTTTTCCATAGTTTTACCATCTTCACTAAACTAAACTTAACAGTCAATTATGATTCATGTTTTGTAATATATGTGTGCCAGCCCGACCCGGAATCTAATGTGGAATCCCAAGGTCGTTCCACCAAGACAAGCTAGAGACGGAAAAGCACCTGCTAATCACAATGGTGCAAGTCGGAAGTTGTGCCATCAAGCTCGAAATAGGAAGGTAAAGCCATAACGGCGATACGGAATAATAAAAATCAACACCTGCGGAAGCGAATCATAAGTGGGACCAAAGCCTATAATTAAAAACCGAGGAATACAAGGCTGAGAGACAACTATCTCTCGACAAATCTACGACGCGCGTGACAAGCCATCGGCAAACCTAAGGCCGACGAATCGACAAAATACCAACCTGATAAACAACCACTCAACGGCTACAACATGCCGGAGTGACAAACAACTAAAAGAATAAGGGATTAAACACTAACAACTACACCAATGTGTCTCGACTAAAGTTGTCGGAGATAGAAATAACAATAACACAATACTAGAACATGCGAGCTAAAACCTTGCTCGGAAAGACAACAGAATAAACTTCTAAATAAATACAACAGCTCGACCAAACAAGTCGGCTCCCAAAATAATACGAAATAAAATTCTAACATAACTACCCAAGTAAAGTTTACATAACTTTACATTCGAGTCTCACAGGATAATAAATACAATAATAATAAAATCTCCAAGCTTAAAGCCCGGAAGACCACCTGCTAGAAATCACTATCCGAAGCCGCCAAGCGCACTAACGGGATCACTGCACACATTAAGGAAAACAAACACATGGAGTGAGTCATAATGACCCAGTAAGTTACTTAATGCAATTGTATGGCATAGCATGACGTGGCATGGCATAATGCACCAGCATGTATAAAATCATGGCATCTTAATAGCATACCGATAATAAACTTGTATTAAGTTATCAAGGAACATAAACTTCATAAACCACATAGCACATTATCTTTCATATAAGTGCTTATAGTAAGCCACATAAGGGATAGAGAAGATACCCAAATAGTGCCGTTGTGCTGCTCCTGCAATACACAATGTTAAACGGGTTCGTGCCATCGATGTTTTGGGAATTCATCGACTCAAACCGAGAACCTACTCGGTATATGTGAGAACCCAAACCCATTTCATGTTTTTCATCATTATAACATGTTTATAATAGGTCTTGACATGTTAGAGACTTCATTTCATTCATACCATGTTTTCATTGAGTTGGTTGAGATCATATTAGTGTGTTGATCTTCCATGCGTTGCATGCCTTGTTGTTGGTGTTTCAAGTGTTTATCTTAACATGATAGCACCTAAATAAGTCTCATTGGAGTCTTAGTACCTTGCATATAAGATTTACAATGTTCATCTTAGTTGTTGTATGCTTGGTTGAGAGTTTAGAAGCATTGTTGCTTCGTTTGAGCCTTAGGGTTTCTCGGGATTGCCTTCGTTGCTTGTATTGTTTGTGTTTTCAACTTGCGAGAAGTTCATTTGAGTTCTAAACCAAGTTTACTAGTAATTCCCATGCTTTCATAATCATTGTTCATAGACTTGTTGCATTTGGAAATAAGATGACCAACATATTACTTCACAGATTCAGTCCGGTTTTGGGGAAACTTCGGGAAAATTTTGGTACCAATATACTAAAGAGAATTTTCTAAACATTTAGTATGTTTTACCTGCATATGTTAGGATACTCCCAATAAAATTTGGTAATTTTACAAGGTGTCTAAGGACCTCATTTAGGTCTTGACTTACGGCTGTGCCACAATCCTATTTTCAGGAAATCGGCTTCGGTACTTGATTTTGTTGTAACTTTATTTTGATGAATATAAGTCCAAATTGAGTAATTTAAAATTCTAAAATATATTTTAATGAGTCTAATTTCATAAAAATCAAAAATAACCTCATTTGGAGTTGTGCACGATTTATGGTAGATTTTACAAGATCGACTGTCCAAAGTGATGCGACCGTATCAAGGCAGATTCAGGATTGGTGAGTTTTCTGGTTGGTTTTGGTTGTTTACCCTTGTGCCCTTGCCATTGGACGACCAAAGTGAGTCAAGCCCCTCTTTGTTTTCTCTCCTACAACCCTTCTAAGCCCTTGGATCATCCCTTATCAAAGGCCATCCTCCCTTAGCCAATTAGAAGGCTTATAACCCTCTTCACTTGGATGGTGGTTTACTTGGAAAGTATATAAACATAAATTCAGCCATTCCAGCCATTTTTTATCAACAAGAACCAGAGAATCAGAGCTTGAGACTCCATTTTCATCCATGGAGGAAACCCTAGCTTGAAGGACCATTTCCCGGATATCCGGTGGTCCGATCGGCGATCCGAGACCGCCAAATCGAAGGCCTTGATCTCCTCTACAACTATCCTTGCTTTGATCATCCTTTCCACCATTAATCTTAGGACTAAGGTGAGTGACAATTCCCTGAGATTTCCATGTTCAATAAAATAACATGACCCCTTCATTATAGTTGCTCTATTGATGATTATGAACATCTTTTGTGAAGACAAAACCTCCAATTCAACCTATAAAATATGTGTAGGATTTTATGAATTCTTATTGAAGTTGTGATTTTGACTTTATGCAAAGCATGAATGTTGTTTATAATGAGGTTTTTTATTTTTATTTTATTTTAGAGAAGCAGGGGCGGCACCCTGCGAGATTTTATTAATAAAAGGAAAAAATTATAAACTTGAGGGGGACAACCAGCCTTGCCCTTATAAATGGGAGGACTAAGGAGCCTGAACCTCGGAAAAAAAGGCTTTGAGCCATACAAAAAAGAACTAACTCTCCAATCCAAAAAATAAAAACCGTTATAACAAAGATAAAGACCTAGGAAAGCTAGAAAGACAATTAGCAGCTTTAAGATGTGAGTGAAGATCCTGACTGATGAGCTTGATAACTTTGGATGTCGGGAGGATGGAGTTCTCAAAAAGAGCACCATTACGATGCTTCCAAAGATGCCAGAGAATAAGAGAATGCAGAAGGAAATGGGAAGCCTTAGCCTTAGCAAACAACCACCAAGAAAAGCAAGCTTGAGGAATAGAGAGTGAATGAGTAGTAATGCCACAAGCAGAACTAAAAAATCTCCAAACTTCTAAAGCAGTAGGGCTGGAAAGAAAAACATGAGAGAAAGTTTCCGCATAGCCCGAAGGACAACAAGCACATTTGGAAGCTAAAAAGAACCCTTTCGCAGACAGAGCTTCGTCGATAGGGAGTTTATTCTAAAAAAGCTTCCAAAGGAACACACTGATCCGTTTCGAAAGATTCTTATACCAAATGTATTTGGCTGATAAGAGGGAAGAGTGATGAGTTCTTATAATATCCCAAGCCGAATTAAGACTAAAACAGCCACTAGAGGTGGCAGACCAAGCAGCTGAATCAGGATGAGGAGACAAACGAATCTGCCGAGAATGGATTATCTGAATAGCTGCAGCAGGCAGAAAATCTGAAACTGAATCCTAAAGCTGAGTGTTGGAAACAAACAGATCTTGAACTCGATTAAAGGGGCAGTCGGGCGGTTTTGTGAGAGAGATCCCGGGGAGCCAAGTATCAAACCAAATGGAACAGTTGCCGTGACCAACCTCCCATGTAATGAACTGTTCAGTAACAGTACGAAGGTTGATCAATCGCTGCCAGACATGTGATCCCTGAGACGGAGCAGTACAAGGATGAAAACGAGAACAATATTTCGCTTGAAGAAAGCGAGACCAAAGATTAGTCTTTGTCCAAAATTTCCACCAAAGATTAATAGAGTAGGCTGTTATGATATCCGATAAAGACCGGATTCCCAAGCCTCCTTCCATAATTGGCGTGCAGCAAGAAGCCCAAGCAATCCAATGAGTTTTCCTTTTGTTCTCAATTTGCCCCCAAAAGAAGTTAGAGAACAATGACTCAATCTGTTTAACAACTCCAGCCGGAGGGTTTAAAGCAACTAGCTGATATGTAACCATAGAGTGAAGAACATGATTGATTAAAATGATGCGAACAGCAGCCGATAGAAGATTACCCAACCAGCTGCTAATTCTGTTTCGAATCTTAAGAAGAATGGGGTTGAAATATTTTTTTAGACATTTTCCATCATAAAGCGGACAGCCTAGATAAGTGAGAGGGAAAGGTTTCCAAGAATACCCCAACCTTCGCGCAATGGCAGAATTTCGGCTAGCTGGGAGATCAGGACTGGAAACAAAGCAATTCTTGGAGGAATTAATTTCTTGTCCAGAACAGTCTTCATAAAGGGACAAAATAGATCGATGCTTATTTAATGAAGGCCCAGCACCGTTGCAAAAAATTAGAATATCATCAGCGAAAGAAAGATGAGAAATAATGGGACACCCGCTAGAAGTGGAATAACTGCAATGTCTAGAAGATTGATGAAGAGCGTTCAAAGCACGACTGAGAACTTCGGCCAAAATAATGAAAAGACTAGGAGAGAGAGGATCACCTTGCCTTAAACCTCTAGTAGAGTGGAAAAAACCATGAGATTCCCCATTAATCAAGACAGAAAACCAATTATCATAAACAAGACGCCAAACTAGATCAATAAATACTTCGTCAAACCCAAATTTGCGAAGAACTTTAATAAGAAAGAACCATGAAACTCTGTCGAAAGCCTTCGACATATCTAGTTTAATGGCTATATTAGATCCAGAAACCTTCTTCTTGATTGAAGTCATCAGCTCTTGGGCTAACACAATATTATCATGAATCTCTCTACCTTTAACAAAACCGCTTTGATTTTCAGAAATGATAGAAGGCAGAATCTTCGCAAGGCGACTAGAAAGAATTTTCGAAATGGCTTTGTTGCAGAAGTTGCAGAAGCTGATGGGTCGAAAATCTTGAAAAGAGGAAGGAGAATCATTCTTAGGAATGGAGATAATTAAAGTGCTCGACCAGGAACGAGGAAGTTGAAACCCCGCAAAAAATTCAAGAACAACCTGGAAAAAATCTCTCCCAATAATATCCCAGCAACTCACATAAAAATGACCCGAAAAACCATCTGGACTAGCTGTACTGTCCCCATTAAGAGCTTTAACTGCCGCATAAACTTCCTCAAAAGAAGGAGGGGATCGGAGATTGACATTCGTATCAGCAGAAACGAGAGCAGGGATGTGATCAATTAAATCATTCTCTGAAATAGACTCCGCACTCAATTGGGCCTGAAAATAATCAACAGCAGCTTCCTTAATGGAGAAGTCATCAGTAAGAACTCTACCATTAGAAGCTACAATTCTGTGAATGTGCAATTTAGAACGAGTTTGTTTGACAGACGCATGAAATAGCTTGGTGTTCCCTTCTCCCTCCTACAGCCATTTAATCCGAGCCTTTTGTTTCCAGTAATATTCCTCCAACTTAAGGAAGCGTAAAAGATTAGCTTGGGCACAATGAAGAGAGGATCTATTTTCTGGGGTGATGTTTTCTTCATATAAAATTTCCAAGGCTTGGACTTCTCCTTCCACATTTTTAATATTCTGAAAAACATTCCCAAAAGTAGTTTTATTCCAGAGATTGATGGCTTTGCGAGTATTCTTTAACTTCATAGAAAAGGCAACCATGGGACGACCTGGCACAGAAATATTCCAAGCATCTCGAACAATGTCTGAAAAGGAAGGGTGTTTAGTCCAAATATTAAGAAAACGAAAAATAGAATTTTTCCTCACTTCCTCCCGAATAATATTGACCAACAACGGAGAATGATCCGAGCAAGTTCTGTTTAGATGAGAAACTGTAGTGCTAGCAAATTCATTGAGCCGGGTTTGATTACATAGCACTCGGTCTATACGCTGATGAATAAGAGAATTACCATCCCACTTATCCCACCAAGTGCAAGGGCTACCTAAATAGCCTTGATCTGTGAGGCCTGCTGCAGTAATACAAGCATGAAAATCTAGAGCTCCCATTCTATCCCAACCATTACCACCGTATTTTTCCTCCGGAGACAACACTATATTGAAATCACCTCCAACCATCCAAGGCGTATCAGAAAAGGATCGGCTATGCTGTACAAAATCAGACCAAAGATCGTGTCTTTCATAAGAAGAACATTTGGCATATACACAAGTAAATAAAGCTGTCGAAGGCCAAGAAAAATGCTGCAACTGAACAGTGAGATGTTACGTGGAATCAAATAGAACCTCGCTGCGGAAGGCTGCCTTAACGAAAATCCAAATGGAGCTACAACTATTAGAAGCACTAAATTTGAAATTAATACGACGGGCAATAAGCTGCACTTTATCTAAAGCTATCATGGGCTCAAAAATAGCAATAAGAGAAATATGATGGAGCTTTATGAGTTTTTTTAAACTAGCAACAGTCGGATCATTACCGATACCCCTCACATTCCAAAATAGAAGATTAACAGCCATGGGAGGAGTTGATGGGAATGTCACCTGAGGGCTTAGTCTGAGCCTTGGAACGGGTCTGCCTATCACTTGGCGGAATGACCTTATGAATTTTGGGAGGAAGTTTAGACGTTGGAGCATTATTATGAAAAAGAGCAGTCTGATCTTCATCTAAATCTTCCAAGATAGCAAAGCGATTTGGAGAGGAAACATGATCTTGTAAAGTTTGGCCTTCATCAACTTGGGAATCTTCTGAAGTAAACTTATTCAACATGGAGTCAATAGCATTAATATCATTAATAACTTCATTTAAATCAGCCCTTACCATCCCCTCTTTGGAAACTGCATTGATGGTGTCTTGTCCATGCACAGGAGGGAGATCGTGGGGGTTGTTGGCATGCATAATAGGACTATTAGAAATAGGGGAAGAGTTGACAGTAGGAAGGTGGCTGGAATCCAAAGCCGACTTGTCTTTATTCTGTGAACCATCCATTACATGAACTTGAGGATTATCGCTATTTGAAGGAGAAGGATCAGATGTGTGCTCAGCAACAATATGCGAATGGGAAATTGGGGCAGCTCCTGAGTCAGAAACTGGATTAGCAGCAGTAGTTTTTTTAGGCGTCCACCTCGAAACGTTATTGGGTTTTGGCTTAGTCACTGCAGTCTCTTTTTCATGCGGTTGTCGATCTTCTTCCGAAGCCATCTTATTAGCATAGGATTTACAAGCATCACCATCATGTCCTTGACGATGGCAGTAAGAACAATAAAAAGGAAGACGCTCAGCCTCGATTTTTTGCCAGAAACCTCCCATAGAGTTACCATTGTCTATCCAAAATCTTTTAGGAATTGGTTTGGTTAAATCTACTTCAATACAGATCCTAGCCACGCTAGGACGAGATAGGTTTGCTGTAGGACTATCAATGGTGAGCGGTCTGCCAATCAAAGCAGCAATGGAAAACAAAGTTTGCTTGTGAAAGAGATGGAGAGGAAGGTTGGGAAGGTTAAACCAAACTGGAACTATTGGGATTTCAACATCAGGTCGGAAATCTGGCGTCCATTTGAACACTCGCATTGGGAAGGCGCCTAAATACCACTGGTCTTTGATCCACAATCTCTGATAATCAGCTTCATGGGTGACTCTTATTAAAATATGTTTTGCATCTAGATGCCCAAGAGAAACGACTGCTTTAAGGCCGATGGAAAGAAATTCCCTTCGAAGAGATTCCATTGATGGTCGCCCATGGGAAAACTTTCCAACCAACGTGAGATGGAAGGGCTTAGCCAAGGTAGAAACAAGAGAGGACGAAGGAGATGCATAAGAGACATAAGGTCGGCTCACCCTTATAAGAAGAGGTTGGGATTGTGGGGATTTCAAGAGAGGACGAAGGAGATGTAAAGAGATCTGAGGATGATTTCTTGGAAGAGGGCGAAGATGGGATGGGGGAGCATCTGGCAGAGCAGCTTCGGCCGGAGCCGAAACCATGGGATTGCTGCTGTCGGCAAAGAGATTAGGGTTTTGCTAGGGTTTCTTAGAGAGAGAAAATTACTGTATTATAGTTACCATTTTCAGTTTGATTGTTCGGTGTGATCTCACGTTTGTTTATAATGAGCTTAGGAACAACTCTTGTGAAAGAATATGTTTCAATTGTAAGTTTCACGAAATCCCGAATCTAGGGTTTGAATCTCGGGAATGTGTTTATGGATAGTCTAAGGTCATGAACGGCTTAGTTATCGAGTTCTAAATGAAAGGAGAACTTAGAAAAGGGCAATGTGATACATATAGTATCAAGGCTCTACTTGGTTGAATTTTAGTAATGACTAATCGGAGTCGAGATTAGGGAGTTATTGAACAATACCGACTCCACATTCAATCCCTACGACGTTTGTAGTGCGTTAGACTAATAAATTAGCTTACGTGACTTTGGGATGGATTGAAGGGCATGTTTGATATGAGTGCTTATAAGACTCGATTGAGTTCTTATGTGGTTTATGTGATTATGTGAAGAAAATGCATAATTGAGAGCATGTTGTAGAATGATGTATCTATTTGACATGTTGAATTTTCTCTTGTCGAATTCTTATTTGATTCCTTAAATGAGTAAACAACTACTTGTTGAATAAGTTCGCTCTTGTCGAACTTGTTCCTTATTTGAGATTATATGACGAGTAAACATCTACTTGGCATTGCATTAGTCCAGCTGGCATATTTGGTTGAGTCGTTGGTGTGACAATGCATCGCCGTCACGAGTTATGGGACTTGTGATAGTGATGGGTTGTTATACCGGGTTTTTATCACACACCCCTCTACTGTTGGCCACAGTGGGGAAGTAGCCCCTTTGCTGTAACCAAGAGAGCACATTAGCAAGTCTAGGTACCAAGGAGAGAGCTTGGTACCCGAGTAGAGAACTCGGTACTTTGATACACTAATCATGGGTATCATTGGCACGAAATGTTAACGCTGTGTATTGCAGGAGCTACGTAGCGGCACCGGTTCCATAACATATCCTCCTTATATGTGATTTATCTTATAGCACTTATGTGAAACAATGTGCTACCATGGATATGTGATTTAAGTGTTTATAAACGAATGCTTGATTGACTTGATATTAAAGATGATATCTTGCTATGTATGTTGCATGATGCCATGGCATGCATAATTGTTAACTTACAAAGTCTTTATGACTTACCAACCTCCCTTTTACTGCTTTAGATCCGAGCCGATTTGGGAAGAAAGGGAAACTTTCTCCGAGATTTATTGGTCCGTTCGAGATCTTAGAGCGGATTGGTTCTTTGGCCTATCGACTTGCGTTAGCACCGTCTATATCGGGTGTCCATGATGTGTTTCATGTTTCCATGCTTCGTAAGTACTTGAAGGACGAGTCACATGTCCTTACTTATGAGGAGATTAGCTTTGAGCCCGATCTTTCCTATGTTGAGAAACTGGTGAGAATTCTTAATACCAAGGAGCAAGTCTTGAGGACTAAGCGGATTCCTTTAGTAAAGGTCTTGTGGAAGAATCATGATATTGAGGAAGCCACATGGGAGACTGAGCTCGAGATGAGGGAGAAATACCCTTACTTGTTCGAGATTTCTGGTATGAATTTAGGGACTAAATTCCTTTAAGTGGGGGAGGATGTGAGAACCCAAACCCATTTCATGTTTGTCATTATTATAACATGTTTATAATAGGTCTTGACATGTTAGAGACTTCATTTCATTCATACCATGTTTGCATTGAGTTGGTCGAGATCATATTAGAGTGTTGATCTTCCATGCGTTGCATGCCTTGTTGTTGGTGTTTCGAGTGTTTATCTTAATATGATAGCACCTAAATAAGTCTCATTGGAGTCTTAGTACCTTGCATATAATATTTACAATGTTCATCTTAGTTGTTGCATGCTTGGTTGAGAGTTTAGAAGCATTGTTGCTTCGTTTGAGCCATAGGGTTTCTCGGGATTGCCTTCGTTGCTTGTATTGTTTATGTTTTCAACTTGCGAGAAGTTCATTTGAGTTCTAAACCAAGTGTACTAGTAATTCCCATGCTTGCATAATCATTGTTCATAGACTTGTTGCATTTGGAAATAAGATGACCAACATATTACTTCACAAATTCAGTCCGGTTTTGGGCAAACTTCGGGAAAATTCTGGTACCAATCTACTAAAGAGAATTTTATCAAAATTTATCATGTTTTACCTGCATATGTTAGGATACTCCCTGTAAAATTTTGTAATTTTCCAAGGTGTCTAAGGACATCATTTAGGTCTTGACTTACGGCTGTGCCAGAATTCTATTTTCAGGAAATCGGCTTCGGTACTTGATTTTGTTGTAAGTTTATTTTGATGTATATAAGTCCAAATTGAGTAATTTAAAATTCTAAAATATATTTTAATGAGTCTAATTTCATAAAAATTAAAAATCACCTCATTTAGAGTTGTGAGAGATTTATGGTAGATTTTACAAGATCGACTGTCCAGTAACAACATTCTGGAAATTGGCCATGAATAGTTGAAGCGCTCGCATGGGTACAAAGTGATGCAACCGCATCAAGGCAGCTTCAGGATTGGTGAGTTTTCTGGTTGGTTTTGGTTGTTGACCCTTGTGCCCTTGCCCTTGGCCGACCAAAGTGAGTCAAGCCCCTCTTTGTTGACTCTCCTACAAACCTTCTAAGCCCTTGGATCATCCCTTATCAAAGGCCATCCTCCCTTAGCCAATTAGAAGGCTTATAACCCACTTCACTTGGATGGTGGTTTACTTGGCAAGTATATAAACATAAATTCAGTCATTCCAGCCATTTTTTTATCAACAAGAACCAGAGAATCAGAGCTTGAGACTCCATTTTCGTCCATGGAGGAAACCCTAGCTTGAAAGACCATTTCCCGGAGTTCCGGTGGTCCGATCGGCGATCCGAGATCGCCAAATCGAAGGCGTTGATCTCCTCTACAACAATCCTTGCTTTGATCATCCTTTCCTCCATTAATCTTAGGACTAAGGTGAGTGACAATTCCCTGACATGACCCCTTCATTATAGTTGCTCTATTGATGATTATGAACATCTTTTGTGAAGACAAAACCTCCAATTCAACCTATAAAATATGTGTAGGATTTTATGAATTCTTATTGAAGTTGTGATTTTGACTTTATGCAAAGCATTAATGTTGTTTATAATGAGCTTAGGAACAACTCTTGTGAAAGAATATGTTTCAATTGTAAGTTTCACGAAATCACCGAATCTAGGGTTTGAATCTCGGGAATGTGTTTATGGCTAGTCTAAGGTCATGAACGGCTTAGTTATCGAGTTCTAAATGAATGGAGAACTTAGAAAAGGGCAATGTGATACATATAGTATCAATGCTCTACTTGGTTGAATTTTAGTAATGACTAACCGGAGTCGAGATTAGGGAGTTATTGAACAATACCGACTCCACATTCAATCCCTACGACGTTTGTAGTGCGTTAGACTAATAAATTAGCTTACGTGACTTTGGGATGGATTGAAGGGCATGTTTGATATGAGTACTTATAAGACTCGATAGAGTTCTTATGTGGTTTATGTGATTATGTGAAGAAAATGCATAATTGAGAGCATGTTGTAGAATGATGTATCTATTTGACATGTTGAATTCGCTCTTGTTGAATTCTTATTTGATTCCTTAAATGAGTAAATAACTACTTGTTGAATAAGTTCGCTCTTGTCGAACTTGTTCCTTATTTGAGATTATATGACGAGTAAACATCTACTTGGCATTGCATTAGTCCAGTTGGCATATTTGGTTGAGTCGTTGGTGTGACAATGCATCGCCGTCACGAGTTATGGGACTCGTGTAGTGATGGGTTGTTATACCGGGTTTTTATCACACACCCCTCCACTGTTGGCCACAGTGGGGAAGTAGCCCCTTTGCTGTAACCAAGAGAGCACATTGGCAAGTCTAAGTACCAAGGAGAGAGCTTGGTACCCGAGTAGAGAACTCGGTACTTTGATACACTAATCACGGGTATCATTGGCACGAAATGTTAACGCTGTGTATTGCAGGAGCTACGTAGCGGCACCGGTTCCATAACATATCCTCCTTATATGTGATTTACGTTATAGCACTTATGTGAAACAATGTGCTACCATGGATATGTGATTTAAGAGTTTATAAATGAATGCTTGATTGACTTGATATTAAAGATGATATCTTGCTATGTATGTTGTATGATGCCATGACATGCATAATTGTTAACTCACAAAGTCTTTATGACTTACCCCCTCCCTTTTACTGCTTTAGATCCGAGCCGTCCAGGTACATCTCGTTGAGGCATAGCATGGTTCGTACTTGTCCGTGATCACTTGCGACAAGGTTGTGGCATATAGATGTACTTCTTTTGTTCTCTTTTGTAAGGACGTTGGGATTAGCAAGTCATTTAGACTTCGCTTGGGAACTTTGTTTATTTGTATTTATGTCTATACTTGTATCCTATTTTGAGCGCCGGCGCATGTACGCCGAGCCTTGTATAGATGTAGTATGGTTCACCTGTTTTAAATCTTCCGCTGGGCATTACTTTAGCTCTTATTTATTTATGTTGTTTCTCCGGCATGTTGTAGCCGTCGAGGTATATTTGCATGAACTGTGTAGTGTTGGGTTCCGGTAGTAAAGTCTCCGATGAATTGATATACTCGTCTTTAATTGCTATATAAGGTTTAAAAAGTTTTAAAAATTTCCGGCCTTTTGGTGCCGAGTCGCGCTTCATCTAAAATGTTGTGTCACGTCGTTTTCTATAATTGAGTCTTTGCATGTATTGTTGTCCTATTTGGACGACTTGACTTGTGATTCCATCTCGGTGTCCGGGTCGGGTCATCACAATACAAATAGCAAACCAATGGCGCACGTATTTTTATGTCCGGGTCGGGTCGTCACACACCCCACTGCGGCCAACAATGGAGGGGTGTGTGAGGTCCCAGGTGCGGCGATCCATAGCAAATACGAATCTTACGATTCGTATAGGCGATGTATCGTCCCACCCTGACAGAAAAATCAATCCAAATAATGCCAGTTGGACTTACATGCAATGCATAAGTAGATATTTACTCGCATGCTCAAACAAGAATCAAGACCGACCATAGCGGACTTATCAAATCAAGTAGGACATAAAGCTCTACACACCAATTTAACAATGCACATATTTGCATATACTTAACAAATCCAACTAACTTATAAGTTTAGTCAAAGAACCACATAATGAGGTACTCATAATCATCAAGTTATCACCCAATCGAAAGTAGCATATAAGCTCAAGAAATCACAATATGAGGTCTACTATAGTCCTCTACTCGGGATTAAACCAAAGACTATTATTTAGTCTATGAACAACCATTAATCAAGACTTGGTATTTAGTCTATTCATAAAAGCATAACATACTCAACCATAGTCCTAGCTATCGTATATAATTGACATCCTCAAAACCAATCTCAAGGGTACCAAAACTAAGCCGTAGTCATATCCTCGCAAGTGCTTTCATGTGCACGCGACCAAATTCCCTAAGAGAGAACTCATTCAAATAATCATTTCTTAAAGATATACGAGATCATAGGTTGGTCTCTAATGCTCTGTGCTCTAACGAGAACGCTCTAAATAAATCCCCAATAAGCCTCTATATCGTGGGTGTCACAATTTGACAAAATTCGAGATGCTCGGGTATTCACAATCAAAACCAACCAAACCCGAACATCGTAGGATTTCAACCTAAGGCTCGTTAACATCTTATTAAACCAATAATGACTACATTGAGTCTTAATACAACATTCCATTAATTACGTATTTCAAACATCCCCAAATTAACACGCCATTCAAATTATGACAAATTTCCCAAAAATCATTCGGGCTTGATTCCCAAGCCTTAAAATCCATATAACTATTCATAGTCATAGTCATAGTCAATCGAAACCCAAATGTCGTAGTACTTCAACCCGAGTTCATTAACACATTATTGAACTTATTTCGACTCCGTTGAGTCTAAATACTAAGTTTCATTCATGACACATTTCATCAATCTCAACATTAACACCCACTTTTATTAACAACAATTTCTCCAATAATTCGGGCTTGATTCTCAAGCCCTAAAATTCACAACAAAACCCAACATAAATCATAACCCATTTCATACATCACTTAATTTCAATTAAATAATCCTACTCATGATATCTAGTGAGTTCACACATCCAAAGCCCCAAACATAGGCATATTTCCACAATAAACCCAAATAACATGTGAACATGATTTCTAGCATGCTCATAATGACATAATCCTAGATACACAAGATGAAGAGTAATCATATACTTCAACAATCATAGAAGCCATTCGACAAATGCTCCTAACAAGTTCATACTTCCAAAAATCCCTAAAATGGGCATACAAAGCATATCAAGTGTTCATTGCCCACAAATAGCACATAGGTTGTTTTCCTTAGGGCCAATGAACCAAAATAAAAAGAAGGTAACTTACCAAGCTCAGATGAAAACTCCAAAGAACGCAAATCCGATCGGTGAACTTGTTCTACTCGTCGAGGGCTTCACGAATCCGAAGTTTGAAGGCAATCCGACGGTTGGATCGTCATGGATCGAAGAGAGGAGGCTAGGGATTGAAATCTCCCATGGACTCTCTCTCTCTCTATAATACGTAAGAAGGAGGAGAAGAAATGAAGAGAATTTTATGAATTCTCAAATGGGTTTGGGTATTTATACCCCCAAATATAAAGAGGGCACAATAGTCATTTCCCTAGTACAATTAATAGAGATTAGGAGTAATCACTCACTAATATAACCTTAATTAACTTCCAACTAATGTTAGGACATGTTTAGGGCTAAGTATGGGAGGTTAGGAAGGGTTTAGAGGGGGTTTGATGAGGGTAGGATAGGCATTTCTCGTCAATAATCAAAACAGGGCAAAGCAGGGTTGGGGCACCTTGCAGTCGCAAGATCCCCTAGAGCTTGTGACTGCAAGCTCTCCAGCCTCTCAAGGTGTCTTCTTCCATTGACCTTGCGGGGGCAAGGTCGTTCCCTCTTGCGACCGCAATCCTCCCAGACCAAAAATAGCTTGGAATACAACCCCAAATGACCTCAAACACATAACCAAATCAAACAAGGTTCAAACCTCAACCAAATTAGGTCTAGAACTCCCATAGAACACCCACAAACAACTCCCGAAACAACTCGAAGCGAAACCGGGAAGAGGTGCAACAACGTGCAACCGAAACGACGAATGAACTAGCAATTGAACGTGCATCGAAAGGAGACTTTTAAGGTAAGTCTAAGGTCTAATGAAGAAGCTTGAATACTTCTAGAAAGTTTAATAACAACTAGGTAAATAAGAACTCCAAAGGAGAGATGATTACGCGACTCAATCCCTGAACTACGCGATAGAGACGAATGCTATCTCCAAAGCTTCCAAATCATCAATAGACTTAAGGAATACCTCCAACTTGAAGTCTAATACATATAAACATGTTATTAAACCATCTTGTAGAGGTCTAGGACCAAACCGAGGTCACGAACGCAAAATGCAAGCAACCTCTCAATCGCATCGCGTTCCGACTATCGTCGAGTCACGACTTGTGACTTTAGCAAGTTAACAACTATATGGCATCTCTGAATAGTGTTTTGTTCTTAATGTGGTCTCTCATACACATCTAAACTCTCTCGCGAATCAATCATGCAGTCAACAAAGGGAGAAGTGCGAGTAAGGTACGCAAACCAGGCTAACGAAGGATCAGGGTGCCACAATATTTTGAAGTCAATATACACAAGAACACAACAGCTCTTTTTTATATCTACTTAAATTTATGTCATAAATAAGGAAAGATTTAAATTTCAAACTCTCAATCTAATAAATGAAAAATAATGAAATATAAAAAATGAGAATCAGAAAAAAAAGCTAATTTAAGGGGAACATAAGTGAAAATTATTTAAAAAATTAAAGAAGAAACTATTCACAGTTTATCTACTTGGTATACTTTTTCTCTTCATACGTTAATAATAGGCGAACAATGATCGTATCATTCCCTAGTTACATGAAATACACCAGAAACATATATATGTTGTTGGGAAAAATTAAAATCGTACCTTTGATACGTCACCCCTAATTTCTTGAATCAACTCGAAATCAAGTTTTTTTTTGCGTCACCGTGAGATTGAAGAAGATCATATATGGATATCTTATGGATTGAGGATCTTCAATCTACTAAGAAGGTTAAAACATTGTACAAACTAATTGTTATTCATGTCATTTCATCAATCAAATCATTGCTTCTTTTTAAATTGAATGACGAAATGACATGGACACGATCAGATTGCAGTGTTTTGTAGCAATTCACGTGATGCTCTTTAACATTAAAATATTGGTAAGAGTGTTGAAAACAATCAACAATGTATTCATTATTCATGGCATTTCACCAAAACAAAAGTAAGATTACTAATATGAAATGGTGAAATGCCATGAATACGAATAGATTATTGAGTTTTACTTTATTAAAGAAGGAGAAATAGATAGAAATATAATTGTGTGTTCTTATATCTTTCCCAATTAGCCTTTTTATATGAATTTTCCATTAGCAAAATGACAAAACGAACGCCTAAAGTTTTCAGGGTAATAAATGAAAGTTGGTGGACTCATTTATTTTTGTCATGTTTAAGAGAGATATTCATACATTTAACATTATTTGGTGATTTAATTTCTAGTCATTAAATGTTACTTACCTCCTCTTGAATATGAGATTTACTCAATAAAACAAAAAAATGTTTGAAATTTAAACTTGCGTATAAGTGAAATCATCTATACGTGCAATGAGGGAATAGACAAATACACAGATGGAAATATTTTTAATGTGGTTGAATTCATTGTATAACGAAGAATTTGTAAAGAAGTTTATAATATTAAAAGTTTCATTTACTACACAAACAACGGATGTCACATAACACTATTCAAACCTAAGTGGTTAACATCTAATTAAGTATTGATATTATTAAATCTTTTTAATCAATATTTCATCATTTAATTATTTAGATAAAATCACCCTTTCACCCCTATAACAAAATTTCAAACTTTGTTTCAATTCAGTCATATTCACTTCAAAATTTTAGTTTTTAGAAATATTCTTTTTTTCCGCATTGCATTCTTAAAATCATTGCTCTATGATGTGTAACTGCCAAAATAAGTTTTCAAAGATCAAAATTTCAAAGTAAAAAAATATTAACTCATGTATCATAACATCTCTCTCTCTCTCTCTCTCTCTCTCTCTCTCTCTCTGTCCCTCTCATATTTCAACATCGGCTATTCTTCTAATATACTACCTTTGTGAACAATTAGTCGACTATTCCCTTTATGGATGTTTCGTTTAAACAGTATTTATTGAGATCTTATCCCTATAATCATTATAACCCTTGAACACCTGTGACGACCCGACCCGGATTCCAGCACG
This sequence comes from Codonopsis lanceolata, assembly GCA_013146195.2. NCBI lineage: Eukaryota > Viridiplantae > Streptophyta > Magnoliopsida > Asterales > Campanulaceae > Codonopsis > Codonopsis lanceolata. The sequence continues at coordinate 91,603,452 of CM028383.1, forward strand.
GAATCCCGAGGTCGTGCCACTTGCTAAAACAAAGTGCAAGTGAACATTCGAGCTAACAAGCTCTAGACAGGAACAAGAAGCCGTACTAAAATACGTATTTCCAAATTTCGAAGATGCGGAAGCGTTAAAGAACAAGCCCTCGAGCTTAAGAGCTCGAGACTGAAACAAATAAAACCAAGAAAGGCCTTGCCTCACGAGGTATGAAAACGAAACTCGCGTGCCGCAACATTGCAGACGCAGAACTAACCATCGGCACTCCAGGCCGGCGTTTCATCAAAAACCAACCTGATATAACAATGACCCACGGCTAAAGCATACCGGGGTAACAACAACAACAACAACCATAACAACAACTAGGATAACTAGAATAATGAAATCCTTGAAGCTACTACTACCTGGGGTACAACTGACAGATTACTATACTCTGGAGTACTCGGGCCCGACTATAAATGTCGACTATAGGAATAATACAACAATACTAGAACAATCTACCCGACTGCAAAGTTTATATAACTTTACAAAAGAAATGTCGTCCTCAACAAAGTAAAAGGACACAAATATAAAATCGAAATAAGCGGACTAGGTTCCGCTAACAAAAGCTCAGAAGAGATAATCGCACATATATCACGACCTCAACTCAACTATCGATCCACGTGGCTCGCTGACGGATCTACTCAGCTTCAACGCGGCTAACGAACAACTGCACACTGGAAAGTAAAGTACGAAATGAGTCATAAAGACTCAGTACGCTACTACAAACAACATATCATAAATGAAACATTTTTATAATAAACATGTCATCGCATTGTTATGACTAAACCCCACGAAGACGTGTCATATACTCGACACTTCTCAAGATAACCTCTCTACTCATGTACTAAACCGTCCAAACGTCTAGGGTGAAATTCCCTGATCATAAACAAACCAAATAACTCAGAAAACATTTCACAAAGAATCAACATCTATAAAGGAATGTATGTATATATATATATATATATATATATACCCTTTATGTCATTCATGGAATTCTCAAGTATAAGTATGTATATCTAGAAATATACATATCAAGTCTCGCATTGTGACGACCCGACCCGGATCTCAATACGAAATCCCAAGGTCGTGCCGCCAGAAAGCAAATAATAACAAACAAGTAGCAAATAATGGGTAGGGCCATAACGGCGATACACCGACAACTCAAAACATACGCGGAAGCAAAATATAACATAGCAGTGGCGCCCGAGCTAACAAGCTCAAACTAAAACAACCAAAGAGATAGTAAATCTCTCGGTCCAAAAATTCGACTCGCGTGCCGCAACATTGGGCACGTAGAACCAACTCCCTGTTATGCAATTCAATATAGAGCATAAAATGAACCAAGTCATCGGCGAAGCTACGGCCGGAACCCAACATTACACTAAGTCTAAGACTCTAGTCTAACAACTCAACGGCTAAAAACATGCCGGAGTACAAACATAATATTTAACTAGCAATTTAACATGCTAACATAATCACCAATTAACCAAGCGCGACCAAAACCAGTCGGCTACCAACAACATGAGTACTAACATTTATAAGTACTAACAACCAGAAAACATATGGAGATATAACCATAAATAAACATCCAAAGACGACTTCTACTTGTCGGCTACCAAAAGAATAAGCTAAACAACATAATTACAAATAACACAATTCACATTTAGGTTGCTACCCCAACATGAAGTTTACATAACTTCATCTTTCCCAACGACCTCACCAAAACAAATAAACTATCTAAGTAGCAACCTTGCCGTAGATAATACTTGTCAACGCAATCTTCTTGATTTACTTGGATCCGCACGCTCGGCTCGGATCTAGGGAAAACAACCAACAAATAAAAGTAAGTCACAAAGACTTAGTAAGTTACTAACCGTAACTTCCTATCATGGCATAATGCTCGATCATAAATTACATCATGCTATCGTCATGAAATAACTTTATATAAATTCATGTTATGGCATCCATGCTCAACATTAATAAAACATGTTATCATTGTAGTATAACATCTCACTAAAATCCATGTCAAGGCATTTATATGCTTAACGATCATAATTCTTGTTATCGGTATAACATAACCTTCCAATGACTTACATGTCAAGGTATATAAACTTAACATTAATGATCTATACCTTTGGCATAAAACCACATTCCAATAATACTCATGTGATAGCATACATGCTTAACAACATTAATCAATATGTTATCTATTAAGTATAACATGTAAGAAACCAAAACAAACATCATATCATATCCAATTCACCAAGCACGTTATTCACTTAAGCACTTGTGAAACAATTCATGTATAAGGGATATGATACCATTACCCAAATTCCTCCGCGCGTGTCGCTCCTGCAAAAACACGTGCAAAACCTTTATGTGCCCTCGATATCCCTCTCGTAGATATCGACGTCCCCGAGACGCCTCCGCCGAGTTCCATAGTTATCAAAGTCATGTGTATTACTACAACTAAGATAAACTACTTCCCCACCGTGGCCATCGATGGAGGGTGTGTGCAAACCCGACGGCGATCCATCGCGATCACGAATCTCACAATTCGTGAAGACGATGTATCGTCCCACCAAAACTCAACCAAACCGACTTCAGCTGGACTCAAAACCCAAGCACAAGTAATATATACTCATATGCTCAAAACAAGTAGGTAAACACTCTACTATCAAACTAGTCATGCAATTCATCCACAACTAGCATAAACATCACAACCGAGAATCATATAAGCTCTCATAATCAAGTGTGCTTCACACACTTCAAAACTTCTTGGAGGCTCGACCTCCATGAATTCTACCCAAAATTCCGTAGGACTTAAAATTATAGTTCCTAGGATTCATACTAACCCAAAGGTTAACTCCGTTGAGTTCAATCTAAGTTTTCCGAAAATTCAAGGATTAGAAGCTTAGGCTTCATCAACCCCCTATGTTCATAACTATCGCCCAAAACCACAATCCCAATGTTCAATATACTCATATAAACCCAACAAACTAATTAACAATGCAACTTAGAATAATTTAGCCATCTTGTGCATAATATCATCCAAGTCATCATACCAATCATAACGTTCAATTCATGATTTAAAATTCACCACATGGTTCAATATGTTCTATTAAGCTTGTAAAACATATTAATCAAGCTAACATCATTAGATTGCAAGCTAAAACCAAATTAGGGCAAATCACCCTCCAAGCATCTCAACCAATCCAATTTCAATACTCATGGCTAATCAACACAACTAAGTTCAATAAACTCCACTAAACATGTATAACATGCTAATTAGGCTTACCATCATCTTTAACAAGCCAAATACAATTTGGGGAAAATCCCCTCCCAAGCATCTTTGTCATCCAAGCTCAATACCCATAATCAATTCATATAGCAAAGTTTAATATACTCTATTAAGCATATAAAACACATTAATCAAGCTTTCATCATCAATTTGCAAGCTAAAACAAAATTAGGGCAAGGCACCCTCCAAGAATCTCAACCAAACTAACATCAATCTTCATGAAAAATCAACATAATCAAGTTCATTAGGCAATTTAGAACATCAATTTCACATAGACATGGTCTCACATAGGCCAATCAAGCTCTAACATAAACTTGAAATCCTAGGGTTCATACATTTCTAGAAACCCTAACAATGGCTTCCATTGACCCAAATAGCATAAATGGTTGTTTCCCTAGGGTCAATGGAGCCTAAAAAGAAGAAGAAGAAAGGTAGGAACTTACCAAACTCAGCCCTACAAACTGAAATTTTCGGATTCTTGGAGATTGTCTTCTCCTCAACTCCTTCTTCAAACTTGTAGGTAGAATGGGGAAGAAGAAGACCCTAGCTATGGCTTCCAAGCTTGGCCCCTTCAATCTCCCTAGAAATCACCTTCTCAAGCTCCCTCTTTGGTTGGGTTGAAGTGCTTGTAGAAGAACAAATGGGGGAGTCGACTTCTGCCTTGGCCGAATACAAGGAAGATTGCGGCAGATTGGGGTTTTATATGGGGGTTTAACTCACTAATTAAGTCACTAATTACCCTCTAATCTCTTAATAGGTGTTTAGGATTAGTGTTAGGCTAATTAAGTTGGTTTAGGATGGGTTTAAAATGGTTTAATGGGTCAAACTTTCGGACAGAATGCAAAAAGGGCAAAAATCCGACATTCTCGGAACAGGACCCTTGCGGTCGCTTGGCATCATGGTGATGCGACCGCATCAAGGCAATTTTCAGCAATTAGGGTTTTGCTCCTTCCTTGCTCGATCCCGGCCTCTCCCGCGTGCGTTCTCGAGTCCTTCCAAGCCAAAATTGGTCTACTATTCAACCTTAATATCCTCTAATCTATAACCCAAGGATTCAAGTCTCAAACCTCATCAAAAACAGGCCAAGAACTCAAAGTAACTCGCCCGAACGACGACCAGTGAAAAGTGGCGAAAAGGGTTTTCGCTAGAATCCAACTAGCAACCAAACCGTCGATGCAACTAGCATCTAACAAACATCAAGGCATGTTAATGATGTTTTAAATGCCCTTTAACAATAATCCATGAAGTTACAACATAAGTCTTAAACCCGAGATTCAAAGCATCTCGCGAAAGAAAAGTGCATACATGCATCTCAAACGACGTCAACGATCATGCTATTGGCTCTAAACATATACGGGAGCTAAATGAACATGTTTATGATGATTATCAATGTATGAATTCATGCATAGAACAATCAAGCAACATTTTAGGGTTTTACAGGCAAAACCGGACGCAAGACGTAACAACTTGCTATCTAAACGTCGAATGAAACCACAAACCGACGGGTAATAACCCATGATTGTAAACACTTATTAGGGCTACAAAATAGGCCTGAATGCCTCTCAGATGATGCTCAACAGATAGGGGAAATAGGCTCGCTCAAAAGACGAGGCGTTCGCCGGCTCCATCTCAAACTACGCGATAAGGAGAATTGCTATTCTCGAGGCGTCAAAACTTCACGAGACTTATGGAATACATCCAATTAGAAGTCTAACACATCTAAACATGTTATTTAATCATCATGTAAAGATCTGGGACCAAATCGAGGTCGAAACACAAAATCCATAAACTCTCAATCGCGTCGCATTTCGACTATCGTCGGGTTACGACTTTTGACTTTAACAAGTCAACCACTAAATGACATCTCCTAAAAGTGTTTTAGTCTTAATGTGGTCTCTCATACACATTTAGACTCTCTCACAACCAAACAAGCGATCAACCGAAGAAGAGATGCGAGCATTGCATAATTCAAGCTAGGGGAATCGGGATCTTACATCCTCTCCCCCTTAAAAGAATTCGTCCCGAATTCTAGACTGTATCTCAAACCAATGCTAGGTCATCACCTCAACATGGAATACCCAGACACCACTACGGTGTCTCACAATCCTGAGTAAACACTCGATGCTCAAAACCATAAACCTAGACTCAGTCTCCGAGTCTACCATCACAATAACCAAACCAGGTATAAGAGGATCAAACTACCGTGATCCCAAACTCGGGTTTCAAAACCTCTCAATAGGCACAACCACATAAAACTCTTTAGATTGGAAATAATATGACTCATATTCGAGTCGCGAAAACACATATGAACAGTACTAACCAATCTTGTACACAAACCCCAAAGTTTAAAAGATAACAAGTTTAAGCATACCATAAACATTCAGTTACCGAAACTATTTGTCCCGGGGCACATCATCAACTGAAGGAACACAAACTCTACTCTCGGAAGTCAAAAACCCATCTTGGTTCATCGCGAACTCATACTCGTAATTCCCACTCGAACCACAAACCTAGACTCAGTCTCCGAGTCTACTATCTTACAACTCATCCAAGGAGGCGAAAACCAAACTACCAAAAAAAAATCCCACATTCACAAGTTCAAAAATTTTCAATAACCATAATACCAAGCACTTTAGGTTGAAAATATCTTGACTCATACTTGAGTCGCATAGCATTCACAAATTCCATGACTAATTAATTAAGCATGTGAATTCCAAATATATCCTCGGAGCGTATTCAAAGACTTCATAAACATAAGTCTCCCGAAACTATTTGCTTCGGAGCTACAACATGAAATATAAATACAAGAATTCTAAATCATGAGAGGTAAAGATAGCTGATAGAGCAATTCACAATTTAAGGAAGAGTGTTCCACAACACACTTCTAAAACAAATAAGTTAACATTCAGGATCATGCAAGTCATGCTCGCAACTTCCAAATCATAGACAATGCATATAAGAGCATCATGTGAAAATTATTCCATTTATTTTTCTTTTCTTCTGGTAAGAGGTTTAGTCAATTTCTAACCTGCTTACTACCAATCCTAGTCCACCAACGAACCTCTTTTGATCACCAATTTAGGGTACCGGCTAAATTGGATTTCAAAAGCTTTCGTTGCAAGGATGCGAAGGGTTATGAGAAAAATCTTAAGCATCCTTTACTACAGTCTCACATAATCATGCAACAGTGTAATCATGGTATATTCACAAGGCATGAGAATCAAGATTTTATCATGCTATACATTAAACAAATTACATTGCTTACTAATGCATATAAGCATGTTCATGCTCAAATACAACTATTTCCGTTAGACATATTTATTACTCTTATAAATCATGTCTTTTCTCTTTAACAAAATGCATCTACCATGCATGTTCGCATATAAAGATCATATATTAATTCTCCTTTAAAAATAACACACGCACCGGTACAAGCTATGTCTATACTTCATAATCACAAATATATCTTACTCAAAATTTTAAATCATCAACGACATGATAAAATTCATACCTTTAACAGTGTCGCATGTACACATGTATATCATGCAAATATGATATAAAATAACCAAGTATCATCATACATCTTCTCATATACTCTATGTAATTTCCGCTATTCATATAATGCATAAAACTCATGTAACTCATAATCATGCATATCGGTTAATCAAACGGCTAATATAGCGCATGAGATTTCGAAACTATTCGTACATGTTTATATCACAAAACCGAGAAGAAGTACGCATAAGAATTCCCTCGTGATAATTTTCTAAACAAGGGCAACTCTAACAAATAGCAAGGTTCGTATATCCACTATACTCGCCTAACAATACTTCCGTAGTAACTCAAGAGTAAAGAGGTATCATTCACTCTAGTACTCACAACCGTCAAAACTCTGTGAAGTCCTTCATTACCTTAGTCCAAAATCTCGTATTCGTTAAAACACACACGAAATACTCTCGCGCGACAACGACACCCTATTAGTCGCGACTTAGCGGTATTCTTGCTCGTAATAACCGCAATCCATCTCAAAACCACTAAGTATCGATCGTGCAATTCAAGCGCGTCCTACTCGCATAAAAATCACACAACAAAGTACCATTATTTTACTGTACACATATCTCTATAGAGCATACAAATTTAACGCACCACTAGTATTTACCACTAGTAGCATTAACACATATTCAATATTCACATATGTATAACATCGCCATCCATATAGGCTTACATAACCGTATTACTTTACTGCAATCGACTGTCTACCGACAAATCAAAATTTCAACCAAACCCGTAAACCAATCCCATACCGGGACATCCTCCTCAATAATAACCATAAATCGAGGAAACAAAAATAATTAATCCTCAACACACAATGCAATGTATGTATCAATGCGTATGAGATACCGATACAACGTGCACTCATAACAGCGATAATAGCAACCATAATATCCGTATACTGAATTACCTCCTATCTAAGGTAGGTCTCAAAACTCCGCAATGGCCAACCGCCACGCACGCATACAACCTCAAACCCTAGCTCGTCTATAACCATTTCACTAAGGGTCACTAGACTGCTTATTAGCGCTCTTAGAGTCATTAATCCTCAATTTAAGGCAATCCATTCTAATGTGATCACCACCATCGACTAAACACTTGTCTATATTGTTCCAACACCTACACTCGGTGTCCTATTTCTCAAACGAAATTTATATAATAATTTATCACCTCTTCATCTATGATTTTAGGTGAAAACATTACTCCGCTTACTAGTCTACGGATTTGCCTACGCAGTTTCAGGAGGTACCAACTGTCCTCTAACCACATCATCCACCTTAATATTCCCTGAGGTCCTCTCTCTCTCAAAGTTTTAATATTTAACTTTTTCTCATAAATACACCCACGCCTCGAAAATCCATGGCAAGTCGTATCGGGATAAACTCACGTAATACCCCATCCTTAATCCTTAACTCTTTCACAATTTATGGAGTCTTCCTAGTCTCATCCGGTACTAAGTGTGCTACTCCAATGCATTAACTCTGTGATCTTCACTTAAATATTAATTCGCAATATCATCATATTTGCCACCAATTCTCCGGTGGAATCTCAATCATGGATATTACTAGTACCACCTTATACATATCAACATTGGCACCTCTACTAGTGCTAACCTCTATTCTAGTTCAAACATCTTAACATGCTATAACTCTCGACGTTAAGATATAATAAATCACACAAAACCAACCCCCAAAGCCAAGGAACCTATCCCGGCTGAAAGCTAAATTTATAATCATAGCTCGATAAAAAGCGACCCGACCGGATCTCAATACGAAATCCCAAGGTCGTGCCGCCAGAAAGCAAATAACAACAAACAAGTAGCAAATAATGGGTAGGGCCATAACGGCGATACACCGACAACTCAAAACATACGCGGAAGCAAAATATAACATAGCAGTGGCGCCCGAGCTAACAAGCTCAAACTCAAACTAAAACAACCAAAGAGATCCAAAGTAAATCTCTCGGTCCAAAAATTCGACTCGCGTCAACGTAGAATTGGGCACGTACTCCCCGAACCAACTCCATTATGCAATTCAATATAGAGCATAAAATAACCAATAAACCAAGTCATACGGCTAGGAACCCAACATTACACTAAGTCTAAGACTCTAGTCTAACAACTCAACGGCTAAAACATGCCGGAGTACAAACATAATATTTAACTAGCAATTTAACATGCTAACATAATCACCAATAATAACCAGCGACCAAAATTAACCAAGCGACCAAAACCGGCTACCAACAACATAGTACTAACATTTATAAGTACTAACATTTATACTAACAACCGAGAAAACATATGGAGATATAACCATAAATAAACATCCAAAGACGACTTCTACTTGTCGGCTACCAAAAGAATAAGCTAAACAACATAATTACAAATAACACAATTCACATTTAGGTTGCTACCCAACATGAAGTTTACATAACTTCATCTTTCCCAACGACCTCACCAAAAACAAATAAACTATCTAAGTAGCAACCTTGCGAGATAATACTTGTCAACGCAATCTTCTTGATTTACTTGGATCCACGCTCGGCTCGGATCTAGGGAAAACAACCAACAAATAAAAGTAAGTCACAAAGACTTAGTAAGTTACTAACCGTAACTTCCTATCATGGCATAATGCTCGATCATAAATTACATCATGCTATCGTCATGAAATAACTTTATATAAATTCATGTTATGGCATCCATGCTCAACATTAATAAAACATGTTATCATTGTAGTATAACATCTCACTAAAATCCATGTCAAGGCATTTATATGCTTAACGATCATAATTCTTGTTATCGGTATAACATAACCTTCAATGACTTACATGTCAAGGTATATAAACTTAACATTAATGATCTATACCTTTGGCATAAAACCACATTCCAATAATACTCATGTGATAGCATACATGCTTAACAACATCAATCAATATGTTATCTATTAAGTATAACATTAAAGAAACCAAAACAAGCATCATATCATATCCAATTCACCAAGCACGTTATTCACTTAAGCACTTGTGAAACAATTCATGTATAAGGGATATGATACCATTACCCAAATTCCTCCGCGTGTCGCTCTGCAAAAACACGTGCAAAACCTTTATGTGCCCTCGATATCCCTCTCGTAGATATCGGCGTCCCGAGCGATCTCCGCTCGAGTTCCATAGTTATCAAAGTCATGTGTATTACTACAACTAAGATAAACTACTTCCCCACCGTGGCCATCGATGGAGGGGTGTGTGCAAACCCGGCACGGCGATCCATCGCGATCACGAATCTCACAATTCGTGAAGGCGATGTATCGTCCCACCAAAACTCAACCAAACCGACTTCAGCTGGACTCAAAACCCAAGCACAAGTAATATATACTCATATGCTCAAAACAAGTAGGTAAACACTCTACTATCAAACTAGTCATGCAATTCATCCACAACTAGCATAAACATCACAACCGAGAATCATATAAGCTCTCATAATCAAGTGTGCTTCACACACTTCAAAACTTCTTGGAGGCTCGACCTCCATGAATTCTACCCAAAATTCCGTAGGACTTAAAATTATAGTTCTAGGATTCATACTAACCCAAAGGTTAACTCCGTTGAGTTCAATCTAAGTTTTCCGAAAATTCAAGGATTAGAAGCTTAGGCTTCATCAACCCCTATGTTCATAACTATCGCCCAAAACCACAATCCCAATGTTCAATATACTCATATAAACCCAACAAACTAATTAACAATGCAACTTAGAATAATTTAGCCATCTTGTGCATAATATCATCCAAGTCATCATACCAATCATAACGTTCAATTCATGATTTAAAATTCACCACATGGTTCAATATGTTCTATTAAGCTTGTAAAACATATTAATCAAGCTAACATCATTAGATTGCAAGCTAAAACCAAATTAGGGCAAATCACCCTCAAGCATCTCAACCAATCCAATTTCAATACTCATGGCTAATCAACACAACTAAGTTCAATAAACTCCACTAAACATGTATAACATGCTAATTAGGCTTACCATCATCTTTAACAAGCCAAATACAATTTGGGGAAAATCCCCTCCCAAGCATCTTTGTCATCCAAGCTCAATACCCATAATCAATTCATATAGCAAAGTTTAATATACTCTATTAAGCATATAAAACACATTAATCAAGCTTTCATCATCAATTTGCAAGCTAAAACAAAATTAGGGCAAGGCACCCTCCAAGAATCTCAACCAAACTAACATCAATCTTCATGAAAAATCAACATAATCAAGTTCATTAGGCAATTTAGAACATCAATTTCACATAGACATGGTCTCACATAGGCCAATCAAGCTCTAACATAAACTTGAAATCCTAGGGTTCATACATTTCTAGAAACCCTAACAATGGCTTCCATTGACCCAAATAGCATAAATGGTTGTTTCCTAGGGTCAATGGAGCCTAAAAAGAAGAAGAAGAAAGGTAGAACTTACCAAACTCAGCCCTACAAACTGAAATTTTCGGATTCTTGGAGATTGTCTTCTCCTCAACTCCTTCTTCAAACTTGTAGGTAGAATGGGGAAGAAGAAGACCCTAGCTATGGCTTCCAAGCTTGGCCCCTTCAATCTCCCTAGAAATCACCTTCTCAAGCTCCCTCTTTGGTTGGGTTGAAGTGCTTGTAGAAGAACAAATGGGGGAGTCGACTTCTGCCTTGGCCGAATACAAGGAAGATTGCGGCAGATTGGGGTTTTATATGGGGGTTTAACTCACTAATTAAGTCACTAATTACCCTCTAATCTCTTAATAGGTGTTTAGGATTAGTGTTAGGCTAATTAAGTTGGTTTAGGATGGGTTTAAAATGGTTTAATGGGTCAAACTTTCGGACGAGAATGCAAAAGGGCAAAAATCCGACATTCTGGAAACAGGACCCCTTGCGGTCGCTTGGCATCATGGTGATGCGACCGCATCAAGGCAATTTTCAGCAATTAGGGTTTTGCTCCTTCCTTGCTCGATCCCGGCCTCTCCCGCGTGCGTTCGAGTCCTTCAAGCCAAAATTGGTCTACTATTCAACCTTAATATCCTCTAATCTATAACCCAAGGATTCAAGTCTCAAACCTCATCAAAACAGGGCCAAGAACTCAGGCAGAACTCGCCCGAACGACGACCGGAAAAGTGAAGCGAAAGGGTTTTCGCTAGAATCCAACTAGCAACCAAACCGTCGATGCAACTAGCATCTAACAAACATCCAAGGCATGTTAATGATGTTTTAAATGCCCTTTAACAATAATCCATGAAGTTACAACATAAGTCTTAAACCCGAGATTCAAAGCATCTCGCGAAAGAAAAGTGCATACATGCATCTCAAACGACGTCAACGATCATGCTATTGGCTCTAAACATATACGGGAGCTAAATGAACATGTTTATGATGATTATCAATGTATGAATTCATGCATAGAACAATCAAGCAACATTTTAGGGTTTTACGGGGGCAAAACCGCGCAAGCGAACAACTTGCTATCTAAGCGTCGAATGAAACCACAAACCGACGGGTAATAACCCATGATTGTAAACACTTATTAGGGCTACAAAATAGGCCTGAATGCCTCTCGAGATGATGCTCAGCAGATAGGGGAAATAGGCTCCGAAATACGAGGCGTTCGCCCGGCTCCATCTCAAACTACGCGATAAGGAGAATTGCTATTCTCGGCGTCAAAACTTCACGAGACTTATGGAATACATCCAATTAGAAGTCTAACACATCTAAACATGTTATTTAATCATCATATAAAGATGCGGGACCAAATCGAGGTCGAAACACAAAATCATAAACTCTCAATCGCGTCGCATTTCGACTATCGTCGGGTTACGACTTTTGACTTTAACAAGTCAACCACTAAATGACATCTCCTAAAGTGTTTTAGTCTTAATGTGGTCTCTCATACACATTTAGACTCTCTCACAACCAAACAAGCGATCAACCGAAGAAGAGATGCGAGCATTGCACGCAATTCAAGCTAAGGGAATCGGGATCTTGATCCACTAGTTGTTGCTTCATCCATAGGAGTTGAGGGCTGCTTGCAGCAATGTATTCAGCCACGTGGTTGAGTTTGCAACTGATCCTTGTTTCTTGCAAGACCATGAGACAAGTCTATTTCAAGGAATTGACAAGTCCCATGGTGCTTTTTACGCTCACTTTGCGGTGCATAATCTGCATCGAGTATCCAACTAGATCGAAATTGTTGTGTTTGGAATACCGATTCCTAGATTGGTTGTTCTTGAAACATATCGATGATACGTTTGGCGGCAAGCAAATGTGATTCCTTTGGAATCTGAAATCTTGCACAAACACAAACAACAAACATAATGTCGGCGGTAATGGGTAAAGAAGTGAACCTATGATTCCTCGGTATTTGGTCATGTTCTCTTGCTTCCCTTTTCATCTTTGTCAAGATGGCGTCGGTAGACATTGGAGTCTCAAATCCTTTGGTGAATCAAGACCAAATTTCTTGATTAGTTCCTTTGCTTATTTGGTTTGGTGATGAAGATTCCGTCGGAAGTCATTGAATCTGCATTCCTAGAAAGTAGGTAAGTTCGCCCATCATGCTCATCTCGAACTTGCTTTGCATCGCTTCTCGAATCTTTTACACGGGCTTTGGTTAGTTGATCCAAAGATGATATATCCCACATAGATTTGTACCGAGAAGAGAATGACCTTTGTGCTTGAGGATGAATAAGGTCTTGTCTATCCTTCCTCTCACGAATCCTTGTTCTATTAAGAACTTCGATAGAGTTTCATACCAAGCTCGGGAGCTTGCTTCGATCCATAGAGATCTTTCTTGAGTCGGTAGGCGTGATCCGATTTATCTCGAAATGACAAATCTTGGAGGTTGTTCCATTATACGTTTCTTGAAGATCACCATTTAGAAAGGCACTCTTTACATCCATCGATACACTTTGAAGTCCATGAGCGAGGCATAAGCTAGAAAGAGTCGATTGCCTCTAATCTGGCAACAAGAGCAAATGTTTCATCGAAGTCAATTCCTTCTTCACATCGGTACCCTTGAGCAACTTGTCTAGGTTTATTTACGGTGACATTTCCATTTTCATCTCTTTTGTTTCGAAAACCCATTTGGTGCCGATGGATGGATGATCGGTCTTTGAACTAAGCTCCACACCTTGCATCTTTCAAAGCGGTTCACTCTTCTTGCATAGCTTCAATCCAGTTATGATCTTCAATAGCTTCATCAATCTTCTTTGGCTCGAGTTCAGATACGAATGCATATGCAAACATAGTCTCTTCTCGAACTTTATTTCTCGTACGAACTCCTATGTTAAGATCACCAATGATTTGAGAAATAGGATGATCTCTTGTTTCAATAATGGTTGGAGGAAGATCACTTCTGGTGGGTTATTCCCTTAAGAATTCCGGAGTAGGTTGAGAAGTAGATTCACCAAAATTTGGTTCAGAAGAGATATGATCTTCACAACCTTCATTTTCTGGTGAACAAGAAGGATGAGTGATCTGTAAAGGTGCTTGGGGTAAAACAGAAGAGATGGGTTTTGGGTCAATAGAAGAGTTGGAACCGGTACCAGCAGAGTTCAGGTCTGCCGGTGAAGGGTTAGCGGTATTGGAGGGGTCTGCAGTTGCCATTTTCTGATGAGGAGTGGAAGTAGATGTTGTATTTGTACCTGTCTCATCATTATCAGAATTATTAGCAACGTTCGGAGCCTTTCTAGGCTCTAACAAGTCATATTCATCAAAAGAAACATGCACAGATTCTAAAATTTTCAAATGAGTTTTATTGAAAATGCGAAATACTTTTGAATGTTTGGAATACCCCAGAAAAATTCCTTCGTCTGATTTTGCATCAAATTTTCCTCTATTTTCTTTTCCATTATGAAGAATAAAACATTTACAGCCGAAGATTTTAAGAAATCCTATGTTGGGGGCTCTTCCTCTCCATATTTCATATGAAGTTTTGTTATGAAACTTGTTTACCAGGGATCTGTTTTGAGTGAAACATGCAGAGTTGACGGCTTCTGCCTAGAAGTACTTTGGAAGTTTAGCTTTTGCCAGCATAGTTCTTGCTGCATCGATTAGTGTTCTGTTCTTCCGTTCAGCTACACCATTTTGTTGAGGAGTATCGGTAGCAGAGAAGTTGTGGCCGATCCCGTGGTCATCGCAGTATTTTTCTACACCATTGTTCTTGAATTCAGTGCCATTTTCTGATCTTATGTCACTAATGTCTTCAAGTTTTTGAGTTTGAAGTCTTCTGAAAAGAGCCGTGACTAGATCATACGTCTCATCTTTTGATGTCATTGTTTCAATCCAGGTGAATCTAGAGTAGTCGTCAACTACTACAAGTGTATACTTGTCTCGAAATCTTGTTATTGGTCCAAAGAGATCCATATGCGAGAAGTTGAAGAGGTGCGTTTGTTGACAAGACAGACTTTCTTTTGAAGGAAGACTTGGAAAGTTTTCCTAGTTGGCAAAGCTTTACAACTTACGTCATGGTCGGCGGACACCAAGGTAGACCTTTGACAAGCCCATCTTTTGAGAGCTTGGAGAGGTGCTTGAAGTTGAGGTGGCGAGAGCTTGTGCCATATCCAAGCTGTTGTTGTCCCGAGCGTTGTTAGCTACTAGGCTAAGGTTTGAGAATCTCCGTAGAAGATTTAAGTCCACGACATAGACGTTTCTTTGTCTATTGCCGATCAGTATTGTAGAGCAGGATTCACTGTCTTTGATGAGGCACTGGTTGGAGTTGAATTGGCATAGTAATCCTTTGTCGCAGAATTGGGATATGCTCAGAAGGCATATCCAATTGTCTTTCCTCTTGCATTGTCTCCGAAAATAACAGTGGGTCCTTTGGCTTCAGCTATATCTGTAAGAACACTTATGTTTCCAGTCATGTGTCTTGAGCATCCACTGTCCAGGTACCAGATGTCTTTGTTTTCTGATTCTATAGCCATGAAGCATTCCTGAAAAAGAATTAAAGCAACAAGGTCCCCTTTATTTTCTTTTGGGTCCTAAGGATTAGCAACCTTTTGGAACCCATACACGACCTTGAGATAACTAGGTCTCTCAGATCTTGGAGTGAACCTTAGCAGGCATTCTTGGGCCAGATGGCCTAGGCAATTGCAAGAATGACATAAGTGGAAATTCCATAGTGAACTGTTAGTGACTTTTGCTAAAGAGTGATTATGATCATCCTTTTTCTTGACGTCCATTCTTGGTTCATCTTGCTTGTTGATGGTAGACTTAATTGGATTCTTTTGAATCTTCCTATGTAGGTTATCACCAGACTTAGCTTTAGCTTGTCTGTTGATTACCCGTTTAGGAGAATTAGGAAGAATACCTTTAAGTTTACTTTCAACAGGTATAGGAGCCTTGCCTGTTTCATAGACAAACTTGATAGTTACCGGTAGAGGTTTAGTAGGTCTACCGCCAGCAGACTTTGCCTTAGCAGAGTTGTTGCCGGTAGACTTTACTTTCTCTACCGTTACCTTTTCAGGTTTCTCATTTGAATCAGTCATCTTGGCTTTTCCTTTCTGAACTTTGGGGTAAACATAAGGAACACTTGAATAGCCAAGGCCTTGTTTCCCTTTATTTCCGAATGTCTGTTTAGAGAAAGATATATCATTAGCAGTCTCGGAGGATTCACCTTTCTCTGTGACTGAAGAGAATGTCGTAAGGGGCACATCTGAATATCCTATGCCAGTTTTATCATTACTAGATTTTTGGCTTGAAAGGATTTCTTCAAAAGCATCTTTGGAGCTGTTCCAGCAGTCAATTGTCTTTTGCAAGGCAATTTTCTCTAGGTCAAGTCCTTTGATGTACTCAGTAAGACATTTAATTTTGTCACAAAGGAATTTGTTTTCTTCCTTGACTTGATACTTTCTTGTTGGACACTATTGAGAGTTTGAATCTCAGCTGCCATCATAGATTTCTCAGTAGTAAGTTTCTCACAGTTCTTTGCAAGTTTAACATAGGCTACTCTAAAGGAATTAAATTCTTCAAGCATATCTTGATTATCCTTGAGAAGTTCTTCCTTACTGAAGCTGTCACTGTTGGTTTCACTTTTATCCAAGGGACTAGGTGAAACTTCGACTTCATTTTCAGAGTCATAGGTAGGACCTGAATCATGAGCTATTAAGCATATGTTAGCTTGCTCACAATCATCTTCCTCCTCTTCTGAATCAGTCTCAAACCATGTAGCAACATGTTTGTCTTCTATGTCTTCAGCCAACATACCCTTTTGTTTTTGAAATTTTCTATAAGTAGGTTTTTGGTATGCTTCAAATTTTGGCTTAGGACATTTGGAGGCAAAATGACCAGGTTTTCTACAATTGTAACACACAAGCTCTTCCTTAGATGAGCTTTCACCATTCTTCCTAAAAGGTTGTTGGTGTGTGTTCTTCCTTCCATATTTTGCAAATTTTTGAAAACGTTTTACAAACATAGCAAATTGTTCATCTGATAGAAAATCATTTTCACAGGAGGAAGTGGAAGGTTTGTTTTCAACAGTGGTTTCTTCTTGGACCATGGCTGGCAAGGACACAGTTCTGAACTGTTTGTCTTGCTCTAGAGCTTGATTTACTTCAAGCTCATAAACCTTCAAACTTGCGTAGAGACTACGGAGAGTCATCTCGTTTAAGTTTTTGGATTCTTTCATAGCAGTGGTCTTAACATGCCATAAGCTACCTAGAGAGCCTAGAAACCTCATGTTCATTTCCTTTTTGTCATAAGTTTTACCAAGAGAAAAACAACTATTTATTACCTCACTGAAGCGATCGTATGCTTGTCTCAAGGTTTCCTTTGGATCCTTTTTGAAGGAATCAAACTGCTGGATGTATGTGTACTTTCTGTTATCCCTTGTGTCTTGGTCTCCTTCCAGTATTCCACGAGCTTCCCACATCTCTTTGCGGTTGTACATCGAATCACTTCTTTGGTATGTGCTTGTGTCTAGAGAGCTGGTGATTATATTAATTGCTTTACTGTCAAGCTCAACCAGTTTTCTGTCGTCCTCTGTCCATTCTGATTCTTCTTTGGGAACTTCTGCAGGATTCCCAGCGATGGAGGCTAGAAGGTTGGCCTTCATTGGTACATGTTGACCTGTAGTAACGCACTTCCATAACCTGTTGTCAATGGAGTTCATAAATCGCATTACTTTATCCTTCCATACATCAAAATGACCTTCGTCCAATATTGGGACGTGGTTAGCATTAGATGTAGGCAGCATGTAGTGTGTTTGTGCCATTTGATCGTATCTCTCAAGAGTTTAATCTCGGAAAAACTTGTTTTCAAAGAGTAAGGCTCTGATACCAATTGTGGGTCCCAACGGGCACAATAATAAGCTAGAAGGGGGGTTGAATAGCTTATTATACACTTAAAAACTTTTGATTAAGTTCTTTGAAAGATACTTACAATCTATGGAAAAGATTGAAGTAGCGGAAGACTTTCAAAGAAGTTGTTTCAAGTCTGCCGATAAGGACTACCGGTAGAGCTTTAATAGTTTACTTAAGTTTTGCTGAATAAAGGGTAAAGATGATTAAAGCAATAAACAGTTCAAATGGAGACAAACAGTAAAGAAATAACACAAGTGATTTGGGATGGTTCACACTATAAAGAGTGCTACGTCCACCACCAAGGCAGTCAACCTTGGATTTAAATAGTGCACTATGTTTTCCACTAGATCTATTACAAAGAATATTCCTAATGGATAATGTACAAAATATTGACTTGTGTTTGGGGTCTAGGGAATTAAATATCTACTAAAACAGGATATTTAATTCGTGCAGAAGTATAGTTAATGAATGAATAACAACAAGAAGTATAGAAATAAATGTTGATGCTCGGCTTCTTGTTGTTGACGAGGACTTCTAGATCTGTTGAGGATCTCTTGAATGCACTGAGTTGTAAGACTTGGAGTTATAGAGTTTCAGAGCAATTCTTTAAGTGTTCGATAAATGTGTGTATCTCCAGTCTTCAATGGCAGCATTTATAGCAGGTGCACTTCGAAAAGATCCGTTGGAGAAGATGAAGACTTTAACAGCTCTAAAATGAATGCATTAAATGCATGGGGCTATCAGTCAAGAAATTCGTCTTCACAGATATCTAGAGCAGGGAATGATTTTTGAGATCTTCGAAAAGTGGGGCAATCTGGATGTCAGATCTGAGAGTTGTTACGCATGAGTAGGTGACGATGCGCTTTTCTGCTTTCATCGCATTCGGAGACGAAAAGTCTTCCTGCTTTTCGGAAAGCTGCTTTCGGCGGGCTTGATGTGTCAGGGAATGTCTCAGTTTAAATTCAAACAGTGATGAGATGAATTTAAACTGATCCATTTAATCATTGCTGGATAGGACACGTCATGAATGACCAGGTGGACACGAGGTCTGCCGTTTGTAAGCTTTGAGCAGGTCTTCCGGTGAAGCTTGTGAAGAGGTCTTCCGCTGAACCTGTAAAGTCCTATTAAAAACTAAACTAGGCAAAGTTCTATACACAGTTGCCACACTAATCGATACGCAGCCCGATTAGCCACTGAAGTATAAAACTAGGGTAATGAACTGAACATATATAAATCTAACATAAGAATCAACACTTCTAACAAGTTCACTCATCAAAAATCCAAAAAACAAAATAAAATCACTCACAACATACATGTGTACTCATTGACCTCAAATAGCAAGCCCCTTTGTTTCCTTAGGATCAATGTGCACAAAATCCATAGAAGAAGGATTGTAGTAGCTTACCTAGCTTGAGTGAAAACTCAAGAGAATCAAAATCCGATCGGTGAAGTTGTTCTACTCGTTGAGGGCTTCAAGAATCTCAAGTTTGGAGGCAATCAGACGGTTGGATCTTCATGGATTTGAGGAAGAAGAATCTAGGGCTCAAAGCTCCCATGAACTCCCAAGCTCTAACTCTCAATACGTATGAAGAAGGGGAAGGAAATGAGAGGATTTGACTGAATTTACTAAGGGATTAATCTATTTATACTTCCCAAACAAATGAGGGCATAAATAGGAATTCCATGGTACAATTAGTGAGTGTTAGATGTAATCAACCACTAATTCAAACTTAATTAACTCCCCAAGAGTGTTAGGACATGATTAGGACTAAGTATGAGAGGTTAGGAAGGGTTTAGTGAGGGTAGAATAGGAAATGAACATCAAAAATCAAAACAACAACATGCTGCTCGCTGGTACAGTGCGCATAGCTACAGTACTCGCGTTGCGTGCGTCCAACTTGCGATGGCTCCAGTTTGAACACCGTTCGACGAAACGACGCGATTTCTTCTCCTACCACTCTATAAATGTCCTAAGTAGAAGCCTTAAAAACCCCAAACCAATTTTTTTTTTCTCGAGGGTTCCTTAATCGAAACAATTTAGACGCGTACCAAAATTGGTCCGTAATTTGCTATACAACGGACAAAACTACGCAGGACAACCCACGATCGAAACAACGAAAGAACAAGCATACATACTTGTTTTAAAACATGTTGGAAGCCTAATGAAATTCCACAAACACATACCCAAGGTCAAACCAAAATTAAGTGCGACCAAAGTACCAAAGGCGATACGTTAACGATATGCGAATCGGGAAATCAAACATATGACGACGACTATACTTTGAACGTCGTAACCAGATGTAAACTTTATAAACATGATTATAAGGATATAAAATTTATTCAAACAAGTACACGAAGACCTAGGATATCTCAAAGACGGTAAACAATAATTAAGGAAGATAACACTCTACTGAGTCGAGTTCCCAACAATGCTAAATCGCGCAATAGAGACTCTAACACGCTAACGAGCATAAATCGAACATCCCAAGGGTATCGGCCTTACCTTAGCCTACCCAGGCATAAGAAGTCTTCCACGTTAAGGATTATCATATTGGCCAGACGATCACGTAAAGTTCCGGGGCGTTACATTCTCTCCCCCTAAAAAGAATTCAACCTCGAATTCTGAGTTTCGTAATTCAACTCCTAGGTCGACATCTCGATCTAATAACAAACCTAGACATCAAACCCGATGTCCTACACCTCGAAAATAACGCTCAAGACTAAACTATCACAACTCGGTAACTAAGTCGCGACCATAAACCAATAACGCATAACTCCCCGGTTAGAATCATATCATCCCCGGTTACATGTATACCACGGGGTTCTACTACTTTTAGCAACCCATCCCAAGAAAGTTATTATCGCTTTGCTAACTATAATCAGATACCATTCTCATCATTTATTGTACCGAAACTATTTGTTTCAAGATATAGCACATAAATACATGTCAATTAACACATTGCCACCAATACAAGAATTGCCTATATAGCAAAACACAATCAAGGAGAGAGGTGCTTTTACTCCACCACTCCCAAACCAGGCATCTATAACATGCAAGCTCATCATACCCGCGATTGGTCTAATCGTGGTTAAACACACAAGAGCACATATTTGAATCAACAAGAAATTCATTTTATTTCTTTTCCTTTCCTTTTGGTAAGAGGTTTAGTCAATTTCTAACCTACTTGCTACCAATCCTAGTCCACCAACGAACCTCTTTTGATCACCAATTTAGGGTACTGGCTAAATTGGATTTCAAAAGCTTTCGTTGCAAGGATGCGAAGGGTTATGAGAAAATCTTAAGCATCCTTTACTACAGTCTCACATAATCATGCAACAGTTTAAACATGACATAATCATTAGGCAATGATAATCAAATTCTATTATAAAATAGACTAAGCAAGTTATTCTTACTACCAATGCACATAAGCATGTTCATGATTAATTGCAACTATATCCGTTAAGCACATCTATTACTCTTGTAAGCCATATTTTTACTTTTAACAACACACATTTACTATGCATACTCATATAAAGGCAATATATCAATACCCATAACAAATACAATACATGTATCGATACTAGTCATGTTTATACTCCATAATCAACAAGTATATTTCTCTCATAATTTAATCATAAGTATTCATAACACAAAATCGAGAAGACATACGCATAAAATTTCATCGTGATAATTCACTAAGTAATGGTAATTCTAACAAATAACAAGGTTCGTATATCCACTATACTCGCCTACGACATTTTCATAATAAATCCAAGGAAAAGAGGTAATATTCACTCTAGTACCCACAACCATTAAAACTTCGTAAAGTCTATCATTACCTTAACCAAAAATCTCATCTTCGTCAAAACACACACGATATACCCTCGCGTGGTAAAGACACTCTATTAGTCGCGATAAAACAGTATACTCATCCGTAATAGTCTTAACTCGTCTCATACCCACCAAGTCATCAATCGTGCGATTCGAGCGTATCCTACTCGCATAAAAATCACGCAATAACTTATAATTATATTACTTACAAAATTACACATATCTCTATAGAGTATACAAATTTAACAAACCACTAGTAATCACCATTAATAACATTATCACATATTCATTCTTCATATATGCATAACATAGCCATATATATAGGCATACAAAAATCACATTTTCATACCATAATTGATTGCCTACCGACAAATCATAATTCAACCAAAAACCATAAACCATTCCCATACCGAGATATCCTCCTCGATCATATCATTAAACCGAGGAAACCAACCATCAATAAATCTCAACACACAATGCAATGTATGTATGAATGCATATGAGCTACCAATACAACGTGCACTCATAATAACAATAACAACAACCATAATATATGTATAAGGAATACCCCCTATCTCGGATAGGTCTCAAAACTCCGCAATGGCCAACCGCCACGCGCGCACACAACCTCAAACTCTAGGTCGTCTATCACCATCTCACTAAGAGTCACTAGGCTGCTTATTAGCACTCCTAGAGTCGTTAATCCGTCAACTTAAGGCAATCCTTTCAAATGTGATCACCGGCACAAGAAAAACACTTGCCTACATTACTCCAACACCTACGCTCGGTGTTTCATTTCCCAAACAAAATTACACATCGAGTCATCACCTCGTCATCTATGACTATAGGTAAAAGCATCACTCCGCCTACTAGACTACGGATTTTTCTACACAACTTTATGAGGTACTAACTGCCCTCTAACTCATCATAATCCTTAACAGTCCCCGAGGTCTTCTCTCGAGTGCATTCCTTGATATCTAACTTTTTCTCATAAGTATAGTCCACAGCCCCTCGATAACCGCAAGCTGTGATAGAATAAATTGCCTATAATATTTTATCCTTAATCCTTAACTCTTTCACAATTCATGAAGTCTTCCCAGTCTCATCCGGTACTAAGTACTCTACTCTAATGAGCTAACTCCGTGAACATCACTAAATATTGAACCATAATCTCATAATATTTGCCACCAATTCTCCGGTGGATTCCCAATCATGGATACTACTAGTACCACCTTATACTCATCAACACCGACACCTCTACTAGTGATAACACCCATTCTAGTTTCAAACATCTTAACATACAACAACTCTCGACGTTAAGATACAACAAATCATACAAAACCAACCCCCAAACTAGGCCAAGGAACCTATCCTGACAGATAGATAACCAATAGCTCTGATACCAACTGTGACGACCCGACCCGGATCCAAATACGAGTCCCCAAGGTCGTGCCGTCAGAACACACAATTAGCAAGCAATGGGTAAGGCTATAACAACGATACACCAATGACTCAACAAATGCGGAAGCGAATAACTTAAATGGACCCGAGCTAACAAGCTCCGAAATACAAAGCATCCAAAGAGATAGTAAATCTCTCGACCCAAAAATTCGACGCACGTGACGCAACATTGGGCACGTACTACAAACCCCTGTTACAATTTTATAAACAATAGTATAACCAAGTCATCGGCGACGTTACAGCCGGAACCCACATTAAACTAAGTCTACAACTCTAGTCTACACACTCTACGGCTAAACATGCCGGAGTACAACAACCAACAATAATATTACTCAAGATTGAATAAATACGTACTTAAACAAACATTGCTCGACTAACATTGGTCGGCTTACAAAAATCAAGTGTTAATAATTTACAAATACCAGAACCAATAAAAACACAAGCTCACTACTCACAGTGAAGTCTATATAACTTCACTTCCCAAACGTCCTTTCCAACAAAACCAACGTTACAAAATATAATAGTAGCAACCTTCATAAAAATTACACTTCTATCGTAGACTCGGCGGTTTCCTTCGAATTACTAGCTCGGCTCGAATCTAAGGAAAACAAAGCAAACGAGTAAGTCATAATGACTTAGTAAGCTACTAAAGATGCAATGTCATGGCATGACATAATGCTCAAATAAAACATATACATTTCATGACATATTTATGATATATCATTTCATGGTATGATTCTCAACACAAACCAAATCCAACCATAATCACATAGAACATAGTTCTTCATAAATTATCATAAAATCATCCATATCATATAGAATATGATTCTCAATACCAATAATGTGTAGTATGTTATTTCCACATTTTAACTTATCATCAAACCACCAACCACATAACCCAATTATACCATGAGTCTCATAAATCTTCATTTAACACGACTCGTATAATAATTCATATATGGGAAACTATTGTTTCCATTCTATTCATGAATAACATGTTATATTTCTAGTATAATATCAATCATAAAAATCATCATTTCATTAGCATGTTATATGTCTATTATAACATTTCATCAAGTAATCATCATCTCATGTAAATCATATCATAACCACGTAGCACAACAATTCATATAAGTGCTCGTATATTAAACCACATAAGAGAGAGAGAGAGAGATGATTCATTTGCCGCCTCCGCCGTGTTGCTCCTACAAAACACGTGTAACCTTATGTGTCCTCGATATCCATTTCGTGGATATCGAAATCCCCAAAAACAGTCCCCGTTTTGGGTTCCATAGCTGTCAGAGGTAGGTGTATTACTCTAGCAATGATCAGCTACATCCCCACCGTGGCCATTGATGGAGGGGTATGTGTGGGTTCCCGGGAAATGCTCCCGCACCCCGCGCGCCCTTGGATAGGGGTGCGCGTACGTGCGGATGCGGGACATCCACTGCTCTCGTTCCACCCTTACTTGTTTAGGGGAAGACGGAATCAAAAGTGCGAGAGGAGTGCTGTCAGAATAGCGCGTTTGAATGCGCCTCAGTTGCCTTTAGTGGATTTTTGATCCAATATGGGAGCTTTGGGTTTTCTATGTCAAGTTATCCCTTTTTTAGGAGATACCAGGATATAGGAATGCATCACCCTTCCATTCCCATTCTCCCTTTTTTAGGGGAAAGCGGGAAAGTGCAAGGAAGGAATATTGCGGCTCCCCCACTATGGATTTTATGAAAATAGCCTTATGGCCTATTTCGGATCACTATGGGTGCTTTGAGTTTTCTACATCAAGTTATCCCTTGTTTAGGGGATACCAGGATATATGAATACATCACCTTTCCATTCCCATTTTCCCTTTTTTAGGGTAAAACGGAAAAGTGCAAAAAAAGATGTTGTGAGGCCCCACTGGATCCAAAATGTTTTAGAGTCGCCATCTTTATTTTAAGGAAGAAATAAAGCAAAACCAAAAAAAGAAAACCAGAGATTGTAAAAAACGGGTTCGGAGGCTAAGTTACGAGTTGGGAAGGTGCTAGGCACCCAACTTGCCCTTTCGGTCTCAAAACAGTTTTTGGCTAAAGTATTCTTTTTGTTATATTTATTTAACAGATAAATAAAGCATTAACTGCCTACAAATATATCCATTGTGTCTACATTATTTACAGACTTACAACTGTCCCTTTACAAATAATTACAGATATACTTGAAAATATTTGGCCATAATAACGACTCTTTTTAGTGCTATTTCCTAACTAAATCCGGGCAGCACAACTGCTTATATATCTACATTGGGCTGGATTGAAAATAACACTTTTACAAAAAAATAAATTTAAAACTTATCTACTAACGGACTAGGGTGTGCTCGCTCTATCCTTCTCGGGAGAGGGAGTCTTTTATTGCTGCTGTTGCTGTGATTTGGGCAGAGTGATGGCTTATTTGTGGTGTTTTTGGCTTACTCACTCGGGCAGAATGATGGCTTATTTATGGTGGTTTTGACTTATTTGGTTGGGCGGAATAATGGCTTATTTCAGGTGATTTCAGCCTATTTACTCGGGCAGAGTAACGGCTTACTTTATGGTTTTTGGGCCGGGAAATAAGGTGGATACCTAGGCTGGGGGCTAAGGCTCACTTCTGGGTTGGTTTTGTGTTTGGAGGAGGTTTGGCAGGATTTCGAGGCTTTGAGGTGATCACTCACTATCTCACTTCGCTCTCTATTTCTTCAGCGTAACGAGGACGCGGAGAGTTTTGCGGATGAATTGGTGTGTTTGAAGGCGAACCCAAACCTCTATTTATAGGCTGGAGAAGGGACATCGAAGGAATTTAATTTTACTCTTCGTGCATTGATCGATTGTACCAACCACAGAGTGAATTGGACTTTACGGCAACTGTAGAAGAATCTGGGAGCCGGGAAGCCCATTTTGGGCGCCACCAAGGCCATTTTGGGCACCATGCCCATTCTTTATGTGGGTGGTGCCATTACTATTCATAGTTTCAATTTTTGACGCTTTGAACCCTACATTTCACTCTTTTGCGCATCCTGCTTTGTCCTTTTGCACTTTTGACCCTGTAACTTGACATTTGTTAATGTTTTAACAGGTCTAGATATTTTATGTCATGTCGGATACCGAGTGCGAAATTGGGGTGTCTACAGAGCCCCTCAACGATGGAGTCTACGGGTAACCCGCAACTTACTGAGTAGACGAACATCGTTGATAAGAAATAGACTCTCCAATTTCGCGCAATTAATACGGGGGGAGAGAGATGCAACAGGTAGCAGTTATAATGCAACCGTTTATAATGTGAATCAAACCTCCATATCCTAGACTTTTTTAGTCAGTTATAGCAGGTTATCACAGTTTTTAAGCAGATATGCAAATTAAGTGCTCTTATGGTGGGACCTACTAATGTAGAGGTCGCCTACGTATTCCTTAATAAAGGAAATCGGACCAAGCGTAGTTCGGCCAAAACCTAAACTATCATTCATGCAGCGGTCCTCACCGAAATAAGTGCCGCCTCGTATCCTTATACAAGGAATCGAGGCCGAAGCGTAGTTCATCCGGCCAGGGGATCAAATCTTTGCGGTGCAAGTGTTGCGGTGGTGCAAGTCAATGTTAAATGAGCAAGTCTTTGCAAAGCTTTGTCAAATGAGTCTTTGCAAAGGTAATGATAACGTCTTGTGGTTGGTCGCGTCTGAGATAGCGCCTACGTATCCTTAGCCAAGGAATCAGACCAATTGTAGTTTGCCTGCGGCTGTGCGGCATGAATTGTCTCCTCAGGAACTCAGCCTTCATCGGAGGACAAGACCTTTCCCTATGAATCCGGGGCTGCGTGCCCCTTTAAGGAAAGTTTTCCAACAAAGCGAAAAATGCATGGAATACATTGCCTCCTCAGGAACTCAGCCTTCAACGGAGAACAAGACCTTTCCCTCTGAATCCAGGGCTGCGTGCCCCTTAAAGGAAAGTTTCCAAACATCATACAAATGCACTGAAAAAATGAAAATACCTTCCTTTTCTTACCTTTGCCGTGCCCATGTGGCAAATTGCTGCTGCTGTTGCTTTGCTGCTTTACGCTGCTCTCTACTGCACTTTGCTGGGGATTCTTCTTTTGTCACAGTTCCAGCCTTTGCTGGAAAATTGTTTTCCCTGTTCCGCTATATTTTCGGCTTTAGATGGAAAATCTTTCTTGATGCTGCTGCATTTTTTTTACTGCTCCTTCTAACCTTGGTTAGAAACTTCCTTTCCTTGCTGCCGCACCTTGGTTAGAAATCATCTTTTCTTTGCTGCTGTTTTCTTTTTGCTTCATTTTCTAGCTTCAGCCGAAAGTTTCTTCTTCTGCCGCCGCATTTTCTTTTGTTGCATGCACTTATAAATTTTTCCTTTTCTTTTCTTGTACATGCATTTTCCTCTCTCCCGATTTTTTCTTTTCTTTTTTTTCTCTTT
The DNA here is from genome assembly GCA_013146195.2 of Codonopsis lanceolata. NCBI lineage: Eukaryota > Viridiplantae > Streptophyta > Magnoliopsida > Asterales > Campanulaceae > Codonopsis > Codonopsis lanceolata. The sequence goes on from CM028383.1 coordinate 91,631,385, forward strand.
TTTTTATTCTGTATGCTCGCCATTTCTCTTTATTTGCATGTTTATTATATGTTTTTTTTCTCTCTTTTTTGTTTTTTTATTCCTCTTTTTTTTTTCAATATTCCTCTTTTTTTTAGATCTGCCTGGATATACTTCAGATCTGCTAGATTTTGACACCGTTTGGCACTTTTGAAGCATTCCTGACTTTATTAATAATGATTATGCATGTCCTATTTATGCCTAAATGATGCAATTAGGTAATGATGCATGAAATTTATGCAACTTATTCTTGCGATGCATGATTGAACTAGTGGTCACTATTTGACCCTACTATGCATGATTTATACTATAAATGCAATTGGAGCTATATGATGCATGTTCTAGGTTAAAACATATTTTTGCATGCTATGTGTTCACGAGACGGACTTTTCGGAATACAATTCAAATTTTTCCGAACACATTTTCGAACACATTTTTCGGATAAATATGGGACAAAACATATATATTTTATTCCCTAAAATTTATTTTTCATGCATGCTTATGCTGCAGGGACATAGTAAATGCCATGAGAATATTTATTTTTATGAATGGTGACATTTTATTTTCTTTTTAGCGCACCCCTAATGCAGCTTATTGGATAATAAATGCGAATGATGGATGCATGTATTACTTTATTTGATGCAAATGTAATGCATAAAAATTATAGGATGCTTACTAACATGATGCATGCGCATTCTTTATTCTATCATACGATAATGCAGCACATATATTTAAAAAAAAAAAAAGCAAAATACACTTTTATGATGCCTAGAATGCAAACACGTTTATTTAGATGCGAAACAATATATATAAATTTTTTTTTTTGTTTTTTTGTTTTTGTTTTTGTTTTTGTTTTTGTTTGTTTGTTTGTTTGGTTAAAACCTGTACAAACATTTACAATGCAATATAATTTTATATGATGCAAAATAAATAAATAAAAAATGCAGACTCAAAACGCACGCATAAAACAAAGCTATACCGATATCTAATGGGTAATGGCACGCTGTATCTTAGAAACAGATTTTAAAGGAATATACCTTCCGACTCGAGCGGGCTTCCCTTTTTTTTTTTCATGATATGTGGGGAAAGGCAGTCACCTCCTCCTGTCCTTGGCCATATAATTTTTGCAGGGCTACACTTGGCATAAGGCGATTCTCATAGCCCCTGCATTTTTCTTCGCATAATCGACAGGCGGCGGTGAATGGTCGAACCCAAGTCGTCTGTTTGGGACAACGGCATTGCGGATAATGAATAGGACGGGGATACTTCTGGTGCTTCCCAGTCTGATGAGACTGAGCCTTTTCTGTGCCTTGCAAAAGAAGTATATGGGCCCGACTGAGCGGACGCCGCAGGTACTGATGGACCACCTTGGGGCTTAAGCTGCAAAGAAGGAATAGTTTCTGGCGGAACAAGGGGGGATATAGGTAATAAATAGATATGTACAGGCAATTAATGTATAACCTAAATTTCTTTAGCAAATATTCATAAGTTGCACCTTAGGACCTGAAAATTTTATATTTTAGTGTTTTATTGCGAGCTTCCTGTCGTGGTTTTTCTTCTTTTTCTTTTGTCAGTCGAGACCCCATCCATGGTGAACACTGAAGGTAGGATGCCGAGGTTTCAAATAGTGCTTTCCCTCCCCTTTTTCTTCTGATATATATTTTTTTATTTTGCTATAACTTTTGCCTAGGCTGTCCTTTCGGGTTTTCAACCTAGCGAGCCCTTATTTCTCTTTTTTTTATTTTATTTATTTTTATTTGCTCTAATTTTTGCCTAAGCCGCCCTTTCGGGTTTTCAGCCTAGCGAGCCCTTATTTCTCCTTTATATATATATATATATATATATATATATATATATATATATATATATATATATATATTTGCTCTAATTTTTGCCTAGGCCGCCCTTTCGGGTTTTCAGCCTAGCGAGCTGGAGAGGGAAGCACTTGCCAGATAGGGTGGCTCGGGCACAATACCTTTTAAGCTCGTTGAGATTGGAGGGCTGAACAAGGTCTTCTTTCCTGGCTTGTGAGGAGTACGACATCTCCTGACCAGACCTCTTTGACAATATACGACACATCGTGGAAGAGAGTGGTGGAAGCCTTTTGATAAGTGGCCCCAGCATTTTTTTTAGCCCCGACGGCATGACATGATAGCAGTAGGTCTCCCAAAGGGGTGGTGGATGAGGTCTTTTTTTTTTGGCCCTCTGCTGCCATTTTGATTTGACTATAGCCCAGCGTGCCGTCAACGAAGGATTTGATTTTGTGAGTAGCAACGGCGTCTACCGCAATATCAGTACTGGATAGAAGGAAGTCATCTTTGGGCGACACCTTCTTTGAGGTCGAAGTCTCTGCAGATCTGGGCCTTCCCATTGGGCTTGGGAGCGTCACTATATTGACGACCGATCGGGTATTTTTCTCTTCTTTTTTTTTTCTTCTTTTTTTTTCTCTTTTTTTTTCTCTTTTTATTTTTTTTTACTACCCGAATGAAGTTGACGTGCAGCTGCTTCATGATTTCCCTTTTTTTTTTACTTGTAGTGACCATTCCGGCTTGATGCGGCGGAGCTTTTGCTTGACTGGGCGAGCATCCGAACATATGGGATCCGGTGTTCGACTATGGCTGGATCTAGCCCCGGCATATCTTCGTAGGACCAGGCAAATACGTCCACGAACTCTTTGAGGAGATCCATGAGTGTTACGTTTCCAGAACCTTGCAGGTAGTTGCCGATTTTGATTCCTTTGATTTCATTGTCCAGCCCCGGATTGATAATGGACAAGTCTTCAGTTGCTATTGATGAATGATGTTGTTCAGGTGCTCAACTGACTTTACAAGCTCAAGCAAATAATTTTATCTTTTGGGTCATTTTCATTAAATGACTCATCGTTATAATTATTTAATGCGTCTTTTAATGTAGGTGCAACTAAGGAATAAGCAAAGACAATTAGATTATCATTAAAAGCAAACCGTACAGGGTTTATTACATTATTGAGGACCTGGGGTTTGAGATCCTCAATTTTATGGAACTGATAGGTAGATGACCAATCCGTAAAGCTAGGGAAAGGAATAGGGATAATATATCCGAAGCAGTTCACCAGATCTGCGGGCGTCAAAAGCGGGCCGGTCGTAGTATACTAGTTCTGCAGAGGCTTATTAGAAATAGACTCAAACTCAGTAGGGAGCTTCCCATAATCAGTGCCTCTGCCTGTCATACCCAGGAAACTGTTGCTTGGTCCTTGCCAGAGTGATCACCTCTTTCCAGGTTTGGTTGGTAGGCTCGGCCAGATCGGGCAAGGTAGCTAACATCTCCACCGACCCAAGTGGCTTTTTCAATATCACAAGTGTTTTGGCTACCCAAGGTAGTGTCCCAAGAGAGTATATTGTAGCTAGGCTCTTTTATGGATGGGGATGGAAAGAAAGGAACAAGGATATATGGTAATGGGTGTTTATTTGTTTCGAACTTGGGTACACAAAAATTTTCACCAACCTCAATCATGTTTATTTGAGGTAGAGGGTTATTGACTATATTTGGTTTGGGAGGAGGCTTTTCAATAACCTTATCATCTATACGATCCTGGATAGCATCTCTGAGTATATAACATTTATCGGTGATGTGACCACTGCATCGATGATATTCACAGTACTGGGCATGATTCCAGGTCCTGGGCAGGGGGTGTAAAACCCTGAATTATGACTTGCATGTGTTATGCATGGATTCATACACTTATAATCATCATAAATATGTTCATTTAGCTCACTCATATGTTTGGAGTCAATAGCATGTTCGTTGACGTCGTTTGGGATGCTTGTATGCATTTTTCTTTCGCGAGATGCTTTGAATCTCGGGTTTGTGATTTATGTTGTCATCACATGGATAATTGTTAGAAGGCATTCTTAATTTCATTTACATGCCTTGGATGTTTGTTAGATGCTTGTTGCATTGTCGGTTTGGTTGCTAGTTTGATTCTAGCGATAACCCTTCTCCGTTTGACTTTTCCGGTTGTCGTTCGGGAGAGTTTTGCCTGAGTTCTTGACCTTGTTTTGTTGAGGTTTGAGACTTGATTGTTTTGGTTATTGTTTGGAGGTTATTAAGGTTGGATTGTAGACCATTTTTGGCTTGGAAGGACTCGAGAATGCATGCGGGAGAGTCCGGGATCGAGCAGGGAAGCAACAAAGGCCGGGAAAGAGAATGCTGGAGGATGCGCTCGCATCCCCCACAAGTGAAGCGACCGCAAGGGTCCTAAATCCAGAATTACGGGATTTTGCAATCCTTTTGTGCGCTGTCCGAATTTTAACCAATTAAACCCATTTTAAACCTAACTTAAACCCATCAACTTAGCCTAAACTAGTCCTAAACACTTATTAGAGATATTAGGGGTTGATTAGTGAGTGATTAAGGAGAATTAATCCCCCATATAAAATCAAAACTCACGCACACTTCACTTTGTTCGGCCAACAGATTTCGACTCCTTCCCTTTCACGTTTTCTGCGAGCAGTCAAGGAGACCTGGGAGGAAGCTTGTGAGAGACGATTCTAGGGCTTTTGAAGGGCTTGAGCTTGGTGGCCATTACTAGGAGTCTTCTTCCCCTCTCTACCCGTGAGCTTGAAGAGAGAAGATTGAGGAGACAACCCAATCTCTAGGGTTCGAACTTGGCAGCTTGTGAGGGCTGATTTGTGTAAGTTTCTACCTCTCTTCCTTTTCTTTTGGGCTCCATTGACCCTAGGGAAACAACCATTTGTGCTATGTGAGGTCAATGGATGCCATTGTTAGGGTTTGTAGAGATGCATGAACCCTAGGTTTTCAAATTGATGGTAGAGTTGGTTGAACCTATGTGAGACCTTGAATTATGTGAAATTCATGTTCTAAATAGTCTATTAAACTTGGTTATGTGAATTTCCCATGGATATTGAACTTGATTTGGTTGAGATGCTTGGAAGGGGATTTTCCCCAAATTTGGTTTTGGCTTGTTAAACATGATTGTAAGCCTAATTATTGTGTTATACATGTTTAATAGAGTATATTAAACCATGTGGTATAATTTAATCATGATTTGAGGATTATGATTGGTATGGTGACTTGAATGAATTTATGCACAAGATGGCCAATTTGTTCTAAGTTGCATTGTTAATTATTTTGTGGGGTTTATGTGAGTTCATTGAACTTGGGATCATGGTTTTGGCGATAGTTATGAACATAGGGTGGATGTTGAAGCCTATGCTTCTATTCCTTGAATTTTCGGAAAGTTTAGATTGGACTCAACGGAGTCAACCTTTGGGTTAGTATGAATCCTAGGAACTATAATCTTAAGTCCTACGGAATTTTGGGTAGAATTCATGGAGGTCGAGCCTCCAAGAAGTTTTGAAGTGTGTGAAGCACACTTGATTATGAGAGCTTATATGATTCTCGGTTGTGATATTTATGCTAGTTGTGGATGAATTGCATGACTAGTTTGATGGTAGAGTGTTTACCTACTTGTTTTGAGCATATGAGTATATATTACTTGTGCTTGGGTTTTGAGTCCAGCTGGAGTCGGTTTGTTGAGTTTTTGGTGGGACGATGCATCGTCTTCACGAATTGTGAGATTCGTGATCGCGATGGATCGCCGTGCCGGGTTTGCACACACCCCTCCATCGATGGCCACGGTGGGGAAATAGTTTATCTTAGTTGTAGTAATACACATGACTTTGATAACTATGGAACTCGAGCGGAGATCGCCTGGGACGTCGATATCTACGAGAGGATATCGAGGGCACATAAAGGTTTTGCACGTGTTTTTGCAGGAGCGACACGCGCGGAAGAATTGGTAATGGTATCATATCCCTTTTATATGAATTGTCTCACAAGTACTTATGTGAATAAAGTGCTTGGTGGTTTGGATATGATATGATGGTTGATTTGGTTTCCTAAATGTTATACTTTATAGATAACATGTTGTTTAAGGTTGTTAAGCATGAATGCTTAAACATGAAAAGTATTTGAATGATGTATTATACCAAAAGCATGAATTATTGTTGTTAAGTTTATATGCCTGGACATGAATATTATGGGAAGGCTGTGTTATAACAATAACATGAATTACTGTTGTTAAGCTAGTAGGCTTTAACATGAATATTATTCGAATGTGGTATTATGCCAGAAGCATGAATTATTGTTGTTAAGCTTATATGCCTTGACATGTAAATTATTGGAAGGCTATGTTATACCAATAACAAGAATTATGATCGTTAAGCATAAAATGCCTTGACATGGATTTTAGTGAGATGTTATACTATAATGATAACATATTTATTTAATGTTGAGCATGGATGCCATAACATGATTTTATATAAGGTTATTTCATGACGATAGCATGATGTAATTGATGATTGAGCATTATGCCATGATAGGAAGTTATGGTTAGTAACTTACTATGTTATCATTATACTATAATGATAACATATTTATTTAATGTTGAGCATGGATTCCATAACATGATTTTATATAAGGTTATTTCATGACGATAGCATGATGTAATTGATGATTGAGCATTATGCCATGATAGGAAGTTATGGTTAGTAACTTACTAAGTCTTTGTGACTTACTTTTATTTGTTGGTTATTTTCCCTAGATCCGAGCCGAGCATGCGGATCCAAGTAAATCAAGAAGATTGCGTTGACGAAGTATTATTTTTGGCAAGGTTGCTACTTAGATAGTTTATTTGCTTTTGGTGAGGTCGTTGGGAAAGATGAAGTTATGTAAACTTCATGTTGGGTAGCAAACCTAAATGTGAATTGTGATATTTATAATTGTTGTTTAGTCTATTCTTTTGGTTGCCGACAAGAAGTAGTCGTGCTTGGTGTATATTTATGGTTATGATTCCATATGATATCTTGTTGTTGGTACATGTATTATTGGTAGCCGACTTGTGTTAGTCGCGCTTGGTAAATTTGGTGATCATGTTTTATATGCCTTCATGATAGAAAAGTATTATGTTTGTACTCCGGTATGTTTTTAGCCGTTGAGTTGTTAGACTAGAGTCTTAGACTTAGTGTAATGTTGGGTTCCGGCCGTAGCTTTGCCGATGACTTAGTTTATATTATGCTATATATTGAATTGCATGACAGGGAGATTAGTCCTACGTGCCCAATGTTGCGGCACGCGAGTCGAATTTTTGGACCGAGAGATTAATCATCTCTTTGGTTGTTTTTAGTTTGAGCTTGTTAGCTCGGGCGCCACTGTTACATTTATTTCGCTTCCGCATATGTTTTGAGTTATTGGCGTATCGCCGTTATGGCCCTACCCATTATTTGCTATTTGTTTGTTGTTATTTGTTTCCCGGCGGCACGACCTTGGGATTTCGTCTTGGGATCCGGGTCGGGTCGTCACAGGGGGTTTGGTGGCTTATAATTTTCCATAGGCTTTAACATTCCTTGTGCCATTAGCCCCTGCAGGATCACAGACTGGGAGGCTTGCAGTTCATCATAATGCCGGTTCGATTTCAAATTTACATTCGGGCCATTATTCCCTCCGTGTTGATAGACACATGCGCTCCATAAGACCATGGAACAGTGCCATAACTTTGGGTAGGAAAAGTGGCTGATGCATTCCCTACCATATTGACGGCTGGTGCTTGTGCGGCTGTAGTTGTCTTTCCTTTAGAGTAACGGAAAGAGGCAGGAGGCGTATTGACTTGTAATTGCCCCGTCCGTATATCTTCATCAATACGGGCTCCTATCTCCACTATTTCTTTAAAATTGGTGTAGGGAAGATACCGTAAATAAATTTGGAGGTTTTTGATGAACAATCTGCATGACTCGTAGGAGGTCTATCAAGGTCGAGCCAACTTTCTTTTCCACCACCGCAAACTCAGCAGTTTCTTTTTCGTTGGGTGCACGACTCAAGGTCCTTCTATTTTCGGTCGGTGTCTTTGTCTTGACTATCTCGGTCCCACGTATTGATGGTGCTGCTATCAGACAACATTAGCCATTGTTTGGCAGCCCCTATTAGGGTGAGGTGAAAGTTGGAAGCCATAGCTTTAAAGCTAGCTCCCCTTGACTGCATGCCAGTGGAATAAGATTTTAAGTGGGATATAGGGCATCCAGTCCCATCAAATTTTTCTATGTCGGACATTTTGAATTTTAAAGGCAATCGCCAGGTTGTAATGTCAGTGCCCGCGTAGAAAATTCTGCTTTGTTGAGAAGTTTGAGCATCATGGCCTTCATATTTTCCATTTCAGCCTCTATTTTGGTGGCTGGGGGAGTTGGCTTTTGGTATATACTGGAAGGATTAGGGAAGGCTGGGTTAATTTCTGGTTGTGGTGTCTGGTAAGGATTTTGGTGGATATAGATTTTGGGCTGGATACAGATTTTGGGTTGGTGGATTTTGGGCTAGTGGATTCTAGGATGGTGGATTATTGATGGTTTCGGTTAGGCGGCCAGAATCATTATAAGGTAAATAAGTGGTAACTTGGCCTAGTGGGTTATAACTTTGTGGGTCCATATGTGGGCTATTTTGGAGTGGGTTGGTTATGGGAAAAGGGAGGTCATTTGGGCTTTGGGGAATATTGGTGCTTGGGAAACGATATGGAGAATAGGACGGGTAAGGGCTGATATTTGGGTAATAGGGACTTGGTGGAGGATTGGGATTCGGGGTATCGGCAGTATTTGGTGGATTAGTGTTTGGTTGGGGGTTTGGGTTTGGAGGCACATGAGATGTTGATGCTTCCTGGGGGACTGCAGAGGAAGCGATTACCTAACCACTGGATTTTAAACTTTGCACCGGACTAGCCATTTGGCTCATCATACGATCGTCCCGCAACTTTTGGTCAAACCATTCTTGCATTGCTAGAGTCTAGCGTACCACAGCCCCCGTGACATCCATAGCGGATCTCACTCTCTGCCATCTTGCTCGGATATGTACTCTCTGCATCGATTACGCCCTTTGTCCGATCTATACCGATACCTTACGTTCGATTCCACTAACTTCCCGTATCAACCGGCCAGTACTATCTCTGCCTTTCCAAATTCGGGCCAGGTTTCTGAGGAGAATGAGTTTGGAGGTATCAGAAGGCTGGCTGAAGGCTTTCTGGGCTTGGAATACAGCGTGCCTTTATTAGTATATTTTATTATTTATTATTATTATCCCTACAAATTGACCGGATAAGCACCTGCTTAATTTTGACAAGCCAGTTCGAGGACTTTTCTCGAACAAGGATTCTTTCTCCGCAGTATAAGACCACGTATTCCGTACCTTTCGACTCCCAGAGATCGGTGACCGATCCCGAGCGAAGGGCTTATACTTTTTTCGGGATCCACCATTCGAAATGGTATAGGTCGAGCATTTAGAAAATAATAAATCAGCCCCAGTGTATTTTTTTTTTACTTGCGCACATTTTTTCTTTTGACTTGCTCAGTTTTTTTTTTTGACTTGCACATTTTTTTTGACTTGCGCACATTTTTATTTTGACTTGCGCATATTTTTTATTGACTTGCACATTTTTTTTGACTTGCGCACATTTTTTTTGACTTGCGCACATTTTTTTTTGACAGGGGCTGACCCACAATTTAAAATGCAAAAACCGGTCGGTCTTCGAAGTGTCCACGAGAATCTATATGCGATCTAACGTTGGCTTATGCAGGGGTCGGCCATGGTGTAGGGTAGCTTGATTCGGAATATATTTATATGCATGCTTGCGTGTGTGCGGTATCTAAAAAGCAATTTTTTTTTGTTTTAAATATAAAAGCAGAAAATAAAACAGATATGGCCCGTCTTGCTGTTATTTGTGGATTTTCTCGGCTGTTTTAGTTTGAGCGCGAGCAAACTAGCAAACCATCAAGAAATAGAAAGAAAAGTGGGGAATCTATTTATTCCTATTAATTACAAATTTGTCCTATGTCCCCAAAATAAAATGACAGAATGAATGCAAATATACATATATTTTGCGAAATAAAAATAAAGCAGAATAAAATAACATATAAGGCCGAAAATGAAGTGATATTAAAATAAAGCCCCGACCCTTTTGTTGTGCTGCCCGAAAATTATTGCACATAAAATATTGCATATATATATATATATATATATATATATATATATATATATATATATATATTTTTTTTTTTTTTTTTTTTTTTTTGCAATTTTTTTTTGAAAAAGACTAATATTTTCAAGTATATCCGTAATAGTGATTGGAAAGAAACTGCTGCAAGATGGAGAATCATATCCACAAATATAGACATTGATGTTAAAGGAACGCAATATTCAAGTGTTTAAATTAATATAACAAGCATACTTTAGCCAGAAACAAAAGAAAAAAAAAGTTTTGGTTACTGAGTCTATCCTCCATTTTTATTTAAAATAAAAACGATCTCCCCAACAGAGTCGCCACCTGGTTCCTTGCGCCGCGCGCCCGATATGGGTGCTGGCGTGCGGATGCGGGACATCCACCGCCTCGCTCCACCCTCCCTTGTTTAGGGGAAGACGAAATCAAAAGTGCGAGAGGAGTGCTGTAAGAATAGCGCGTTTGAATGCGCCTCGGTTGCCTTTAGTGGATTTTTGATCCAATATGGGAGCTTTGGGTTTTCTATGTCAAGTTATCCCTTTTTTAGGGGATACCAGGATAAAGGAATGCATCACCCTTCCATTCCCATTCTCCCATTTTTAGGGGAAAGCGGGAAAGTGCAAGGAAGGAATGTTGCGGCGCCCCCACTATGGATTTTATGAAAATAGCCTTATGACCTATTTCAGATCACTATGGGTTCTTTGGGTTTTCTACATCAAGTTATCCCTTGTTTAGGGGATACCAGGATATAGGAATACATCACCTTTCCATTCCCATTTTCCCTTTTTTAGGGGAAAACGGAAAAGTGCAAAGAAAGATGTTGTGAGGCCCCACTGGATCCAAAATGTTTTAGAGTCGCCATCTTTATTTTAAGGAAGAAATAAAGCAAAACCAAAAAAAGAAAACCAGAGATTGTAAAAAACGGGTTCGAAGGCTAAGTTACGAGTTGGGAAGGTGCTAGGCACCCAACTTGCCCTTTCGGTCTCAAAACAGTTTTTGGCTAAAGTATTATTTTTGTTATATTTATTTAACAGATAAATAAAGCATTAACTGCCTACAAATACATCCATTGTGTCTACATTATTCACAGACTTGCAACTGTCCCTTTACAAATAATTACATATATACTTGAAAATATTTGGCCATAATAACGGCTCTTTTTAGTGCTATTTCCTAACTAAATCCGGGCAGCACAACTGCTTATATATCTACATTGGGTCAGATTGAAAATAACACTTTTACAAAATAATAAATTTAAAACTTACCTACTAACGGACTAGGGTGTGCTCGCTTTGTCCTTCTCGGGAGAGGGAGTCTTTTATTGCTGCTGCTGCTGTGATTTGGGCAGAGTGACTGCTTATTTTGTGGTGTTTTTGGCTTACTCGCTCGGGCAGAATGACGGCTTATTTGTGGTGGTTTTGACTAATTTGGTTGGGCGGAATAACGGCTTATTTCGGGTGATTTCAGCCTATTTACTCGAGTAGAGTAAGGACTTACTTTATGGTTTTTGGGCCTGGGAAATGAGGTCGATACCTAGCTGGGGGGCTAAGGCTCACTTCTACCGGTTGGTTTTGTGTTTGGAGGAGGTTTGGCAGGGTTTCGAGGCTTTGAGGTGATCACTCACTATCTCACTTCGCTCTCTATTTCTTCAGCGTAACGAGGACGCAGAGAGTTTTACGGATGAATTGGTGTATTTGAAGGCGAACCCAAAGCCTCTATTTATAGGCTGGAGAAGGGACATCGAAGGAATTTAATTTTACTCGTTGTGCATTGATCGATTGTACCAGCCACAAAGTGAATTGAACTTTACGACAACTGTAGAAGAATCTGGGAGCCGGGAAGCCCATTCTGGGCGCCACCAAGGCCATTTTGGGCGCCATGCCCATTCTTTATGTGGGTGGTTGTGAGGTTCCCGGGGTGCGACCTGCGCGCCCTTGGATTGGGGTGCGCATACATGCGGACGCGGGACACCACTGCTCTCGTTCCACCCTCCCTTGTTTAGGGGAAGACGAAATCAAAAGTGCGAGAGGAGTGCTGTTTATGTTAGCATGTTGGAATGTGCCCCGGTTGCCTTTAGTGGATTTTGTATCCAATATGGGAGCTTATGGTTTCCCGCTTCAAGTTATCCCTTTTTTAGGGGATATCAGGATATGGGAATGTATTACCCTTTCATTCCCATTTTCCCTTTTTTAAGGGGAAAACGGAAAAGTGCAAAAAAGGATATTGCGACGCCCCCACTATGGATTTTATTAAAAATAGCCTTATGGTCCGTTTCAGATCACTATAGGAGTTTTGTTTCCGCATCCGCTTATCCCTTTTTTGGGATACCAGATATGGGAATACATCACCCTTCCATTCCCATTCTCCCTTTTTGGGTGAACGGAAAGTGTGCAAAGAAGGAGTGTTGCGAGGCCCCACTGGATCTGAAAGTTTTAGAGTCGCCATCTTTATTTTAAGGTAAAATAAAGCAAAACCAAAAAAAAAAAACCAGAGAAAAAGAAACGGGTTCAGAAGCTATGTTACGAGTTGGGAAGGTGCTAGGCACCCAACTCGCCCTTTCGGTCTCAAAAGTGGTTTTTGGCTGAAATATGCTTATTGTTATATTTATTTAGCAAATAAATAAAGCATTAAAAGACATGAAATTAAAACAAATACATCCGTGACTACATTATTTACGGACTCGCAGCCATTTCCTTACAATAATTACAAATGTGTTTAAAAATATTTGGCCATTATAACGGCTCTTTTACATAATATTTCCTATTTTAATCCGGGCAGCACAACAACTTATATTGGCTACATTGTGCTGGATTTAAATAACAAATTAAAATAAATAAATAAGTAAAAATAAATAACGCCCTTAAAGGCTTTACCTTTTAGAGCGGTAGTGTGCTCGCCTGTCTTCGTGTGGAGAGGGAGTCTTTTTGTTGTTTGTTGTGTGGTTGTTTTGATTTGGGCAGAGTGACTGCTTATTTTGGTGACTTTTGGCTTGTCTACTCGGGCAGAGTGACAACTTATTTTGGTAGGTTTTGGCCTTTTTGGTTGGGCGGAATAACGACTTAGTTTTTTAGTTTTTCAGCTTGTTACTCGGGCAAAGTAACGGCTTACTTTGGGATTTTTGGGCCGGGGAAGTGAGGTGGATACCTAACAACTAGGCTGGGGATCACTTATAACCGGTGGATATTTATTTTGACGGAGTTTGGACGGGGTTTGGAGACTTTTAGTGGGCTTCACTCACCTATCTCACACCTCTCACTAATATTTCTCTCGGCAGAGCAACAGAGCTTCGTTGTGATTTTTTATCGCACTCTTGAACCACTGAAATGAGGAGCCGGGGCCTCTTATTTATAGGTGGAGAGTGGGATTCATCCGGCATCAATTGGTGGTACCGCGAGCTTCAACAGTTGTGCTTTGCGTTAACTAAGAGAGCTACAGTTGAAGTCTTGGCGCGGCAATATAGACCCTCTGGCGCGGCACCGACAGCTTCTTTTGGCCACGCCCCAGCCACTATTCATCTTTGTTTTTGACACTTTCACCCCTTGCAATTTACTGTTTTGCGCATCCTGTTTTGCCTTTCGCATTTTTAACTCCAGTAACTTGACATTTGTTAAGTTTTAACAGTTCTTGATATCATATGTCAGAGTCACATACCAGGGGTACGAAATTGGGATGTCTACAGAGCTCCTCAACGATGGAGTCTACGGGTAACCCAAGGCTTACTGAGTAGACGAACATCGTTGATAAACAATAGACTCTCCAATTTCGTTCATTTTAAAACGGGAGAGAAATGCAATTGGTAACAGTTATAATGCATAGTTTATCATGCTATCCAAACTCCATAACCTAGACATTTTTAGTCAGTTATAAAAGGTTATCGTAGTTTTTAAGCAGATATGAATTTAAAGTGTTCTGATGGTCGGACCTACTAATGTAGGTTGCCTACGTATTCCTTATTAAAGGAAATCAGACCAAACATAGTTCAGGCCAAAAACCTAAACTACAACCAAATGAGGATGTCATGTTCTTCGGGTCAAAACCCGATCGAGAACACAACAGGAAAAAGATTTTTGTGTTTTTCGAAAAAGCCGTATTAAACAGTCGAGAACGGCCATCAAATACGGTATGAAGATTTGAATGTTTTTCGGGAACCACATTTCAACCGGTCAATACCTTGTCATTGAAACATGTTCGAGAAGAATTTTCAAAATTGTGTCCGGGCTGGTCAATACCTTGTTTCCAAACATAACCGTAAAACTTTCAAATTTCCGAAAACCGCACTCGACCGATAAAGATCCGTCAGCCGAGCACCCACAAAGAAAACTTTCTTCAAGTATTTTCGAAAATTGGTAAAGAAAACATTCTTTTTCCTTTCTTTTTTCTCGCTTCCTCTGTTTTTTTTCCCCAAATATTCCTCTTTTTTTTTGTATTTTTGCAATATTCCTCTTTTTTTTTTTTTTTGATATTCCTTTTTTTTTGTTTTTTTTAAATCAAAACTCATTTTGAAAAAGAGTTTTCCTTTTATTTGAAAAACAAAGCAAAACTTTTTTCTTTCCTTTTTTTTTTAAAAAAAACTTTCCTTAAAAGGAAATTATTCTGAGGTCAGGGTAAGAATACTGTACCTGACTTACATTTTCGTCGGTGGCCGCCATGATTTATCGATCTTGGCTCGCTCACTTTCGCCGGGGACTTAATTAACATTTTTTTTTCTTTTCTTTTTTTTCTTTTTTTTTTCCTTTTTTTTCTTTTCTTTCTTTTCATTTTTTTATTTTGTAGTAGCCGACTCGCTGGGATATTATTTTTCTTTGTCGCCCCTCCGTGGATGGTCGCAATTTTGGTTAACAAGATTAACTTTGTTAACTCTTCGTTAGGCTCGCATGGACCATTTTGGAAACTTTGAAACTTGAGGACTAAAGTGTCGCAGCCTTCAAACTTTGAGGGGAAAGGGAAAATTCCTTTTTCCTCCCTTTATCATGGACGGAGTGAGGGAGAGAAGCTCACCGCTTCTCCTTCTTCCTCTTTCCCTTCTCGCACGCCATTGTCGCTGCTGTCCATTTTCTTTTCTTATTTCTTCAATTTTGCCCCTTTTCTCAATTTTCTTCCGCCAATTTCAGTGTTTTGTTTAGTAGATGACATCTTCTTCTCGATCCAGGAAGGGGGAGGCACCCATGCACCCAAAATCTGACGAGAGGAGGAGAGAGCCTCCTCGCATGGTCCGGAATAAGCTCAACTACCGGTATTCTGACAATGATTGGGGCAATATCTTGCGAGATCGGAACACTCACGTGTCCAATCTTCCTCCCACCACTGTAAGATTCTTTCTTTTTTTTTTCCTGGCTATATTTCAGATTTGCTAAATTTCTGCACTGTTTGAAACTTTTGGAGCATTTCTGACTTTATTAGTAATTCATGTGCATGTCCTATTTATGCCTAAATGATGTAATTAAGTGATAATGCGTGAAATTTATGTGATTTATTTTTGCGATGCATGATTTGAACTAGTGGTCACTATTTGACCCTACTATGCATGATTTATGTTTTAAATGCAAATGAGACTATATGATGCATGTTTTACACTAAAACATATTTTTGCATGCAATAGAATCACGAGACGGACTTTTCGAAATACAATTTAAATTTTTCCGAAACGCATTTTCGGGCATATTTTCGGATAAAAATGGGACAAAACAGATATTTTTCATGACTTTAGATTCATTCTTCAAGCATGCAACTGCTGCAGGGACATAGTAAATGCCACAAAAATATTTATTTGGATGATTGGTGGCACTTTATCTTCTTTTTAGCGTACCCCTATGGCAGTTTATTGGATAATGAAATGCACATAATGGATGCATGAATTACTCTATTTGATGTAGATGCAATGCAGAACAATTATAAGATGATTCATGAATATTTTCATACTTTGTTATGCACATGGTAAATGCAGTCTAACATGCACTTTTATGATGTTTATGATGCAAAAATGACTATTTAAATGCAAAACAAATTACACATAAAATTTTTTGCTTGTTTTATTATTATTATTTTTTCAAATATATTTTTTTTTGTTTTTTTTTTATTGTAGGAATGTAAAAGAATACAGTATGTATGTATAACATATAGACTTTTTTTTTTTTTTAATTTTTTTTTTATTTTCGCGTAAAAAATGACTTTTAACGAAATTAAATTTTTATTCACAAGTGAATTTATGTACATGTATAAAAATGGTATGTGCTTACTTACATTAAAATTTATTATTATTATTATTTATTACATGAACAAAGTGTTTTTTTAGCATGCTATAATTTCAAAACATATGAAGTACAATGCATGCAACATGTTCATTATTTATTTATACTTATTTATTAAAGACCTGCATGCAGAAGAAAAATAAGGATGTGGACTTACCTTTTCTCCTTTTCTCTTTTTCTTTCTAGACTCGCAGGAATTCACAAGGTGCGGGCAACATGCCAACGTAGTCAGACCTATGCTATGTTGCTCGAGGTGGCGCAGCTTGGTGGAGGGGTCCGGCTTGTCTTCATGCATTCTTTCACCCACTTCACCAGCCTATTCCCCATCTTCGAGTGCTCGTGGACTTCGGTGGGACACCACCCATACTTTCCACTCTCAGGGAGAGCGACCATGACCAGGCGATTTGCCGCTATCACCTGCATTCCTACTAGTATGGGAGACTGCTCCCCGATTTCACTCCGTAGGAGGTAGTGGACTGCCTGCTTTTGGCCGCGATTCAAATCGACGGATGAGATTTTTATCTGCTAGCTGCTCGAATTGCTTCTTTCTCAAGATGCGGGTGCTTCCGGCTATGATGTTTGCCGCCGTGACTTGAGTGGCAAGAGCGTTTCTATGTTTCTTTTCTTGGCACACGCTTTTGCCAACTCCTCTGCTTTCCCTGAGGGTTTCCGCCCCGGGTTTGTCCGGATTTTGATCGGATCCCTTTATATGACTCGGGGACATGCATGATTGGCCGAACTCAGATGCTTTATGGATAAAGGCCAAATGAATGACTTGCCGACTTTGAATGAGTTTTGCTCCTGGGAGGTACATGCCTTTTCTCGCTCTCTTCTCTCCTTTTTTTTATTTTATTATTTAAACTTTCTTTTTTTTTTTTAAATTTTTTTTTCTTTTAGCACATATATTTTTTCTTTTCTCTCTTTTTTTTGATAACATTATATATATATATATTTTTGCAGTGTCCGGCCTTCTTAATTTTCACATTTTCGCCTGGTCGCCTCTATTCGCAGTTGACCAAATTTCTCCGCACTGGCCCCAAGACGCTGATAATAACAAGTGGTGGATCCGGCCGAGACAATGGTTGTAGTAGTGGGAAAGAGGCCGGAGCGGATTATTAGCTCGAGTCCTGCACGGTGCACTTCCTTCCTCGAGGGCCCTGAGGGTCATTATTCTCATTGATGCTCACCGCCATCACCGATGGTTTCCATCATGGTGGACTCTCTTATATGGGCGAAGCGGGTGAACCGCAAGCCCACCATTCTAGTAGTTCCTGGTGCCTCGACCTCCTTTCTTCGGGTGATAGAGCTCCGGCCGATCGCCTAATAGGTATCAAGATTATGAAATACCTCATGCCAAAGAATGCACTATCTAGTTATGGCGTGACAGGATTTCCCCGAGATTAGTGCTTGTATCCCCCT
>CM028383.1:91649202-91707470 GCA_013146195.2 Codonopsis lanceolata
GCAAAAGACCCGTCTCTGATACAAAGAAATCTCAAGCGTTGATCCAAACGCTTAGTCAAATTGAGCTGGTAGATCTCTCTGACCTCAAGTCCCTCTATTCTCTTGATGATGAACCATGTGATTCTATAATCTGTTCAATTGCCTATCCAAGTAATTCATCGCATTCCGACTTATTAGATGATGATCCCATGCCAAAGGTTTTCATGTTGAAACCTCTTCCCCACATCCTACGTGTACAAAAAAGTCAACCCAACCACCTTCTCACCTCTACATGTGCTCCCAAGTTATAGCCTTCTTTGATACATGATCCGCAGTCTCCGTCCTAAATCCAAAAATAATCCCTGCTAGTTTTTGGAAGCCACATCATCAATATTTTCTTGCAGCAAATGCTGAAAGCTTCATCATTGACAAAATCAATATTCCCATTCACATCAGATTATTTCCGAAGTGTGTCATTAAGTATAGACTGCTAGGCTTGAGCCTACATGGAAAAGACCTCCTCATCGGTTTCGATATCCTTCATAAGTTACCCAACTTACGATGGACGCAGGATGGTCTCTGTTACAAAAGCTTCTTCAACCCATGGAGCCTAGTCCCATGACTTTACATGGCGTCTGCTTCATCCATAGAAACCCTCAAGCATCAGATCATCCAAGATTCTTGTGCTTCATCCCATACATAGTTCTTGGCAAAACATCCCTCTCCTCTATGGCTGAATTCCACGTTCTATGTCTCCTTGCCCTTCAAACAGAATGAAGATGTCAATCCCACCAAAGCAAGCCATCCAGGGATGAATCCCGACCATTATCAACTTGCTCTCACAGAATGCACCCAGCTTGTTGACCAAAAAATTATAGAACCTACATCCTCTCCATGGGCATGTGAGGCATTCTATGTCAACAGAAGAAGTGAACAAGTTCGAGGAAAGCTTCGTTTGGTCATCAATTACTAGCCACTCAATCACTTCTTGGCAAATGATAAGTTTCCTCTACCATTGAAAAAGTCATTGTTCCAATCCTTATCCGATGCAAAAGTTCTCTCAATGTTTGATCTCTAGTCAGGTTTTTTGCAACTGGGTATTACACTTGAAGACAGGCCAAAGACTGCGTTCTGCATCCTTGACCATCATTACCAGTGGAATGTCATGCCATTCGGCTTAAAACATGCCTCATCCACCTTTCAAAAAGCAATGGTAACCATTTTTGAGCCAATTCTTTCCAATACACTGGTTTACATCGATGACATACTCCTATTCTCCCCTTATGAAGAATCCCATGTAGCCTTACTCTTCCAGTTCCATTCCCTGGTAACTTAGTACGGTATCATGCTCTCGGAAAAGAAAATGGAAATTGGCGTTTCATCCATTGATTGTCTAGGGATGAAGATATCTAACGATAAATACCAGCCCCAGCCCCACATTGCTCAAGAACTGCACAGATTCCTGGATATTCTATCTTCACAAAAAGAAATCCAGTAGTTCCTTGGACTAGTCAACTATATGCGGTCCTTCTTATCCAAAGTGAAGATAATCAGAGAACAATATGTGAATACAAAAGTGGTACATTTAAGCCATCAGAACAACACTACCATTCCACGTTCAAAGAAATCCTTGTAGTAAAAAAGGGAATAGAAAAATTCCAATTCCATCTAATCGGGCATGACTTTCAAGTCGAGATGGACATGTCCTCTTTCCCCCCACATACTCCAATTCAAGCGAAAGATACTTCCTCAGGCACAGCTTTTAAGATGGTCAAATTTGTTTTCTCAGTAGAAATTCACTGTCAAACATATCAAAGGAACAACAAATGTCCTTGCAGACTTTCTCCCAAGGCCAAAAGAGTATAAAAAGGTATGTAGAATTTCCAAAGAAACCAACCTTGAACACAACTCCAATATCATCCCAATGGTGTTCCCCATCAATGAAGCCCCTTCCTCCTCCTCCAACCTTGAAACACCAGAACTGATCCCTGTCCTTTCTTTCCTTAATGAAATTACAGAAGCCATTACAGACATAACACTCAAGCAGAGGGCCACTCCAAACTACCAAAATTTCCTTACCATCCTTTTCCACCATCATGGTCTCTTCGTGAAAGGACTCAAATTCCATCTAGACTATCCCTTCCTTAGTATTTTCCATATCCATGACATGTTCTGATTCCCTAAAGAAGCACTCTGTTTCTTTTGGTATTTGTTTGAAACATCTACCATAGGAATCTCGTTTAATTCTATTAAACTCCTCTCATACCTCTTCGAGTGCCAGCTTGACAATGCCCCACCCCACTCCCACAACCTGTCCAAACTATTCCAGTGGTTTCTTCCAGCCCACCAATGGACATAACAGCTGTCTCCCTGTCGCAAACCAAATGTGACCATAATGTTATGGAGACCATGCTCATACCTCCCTCCCCCAATCATCAGAAATCAAGGACATTCTTTTGTCTATCATGCTCCCATGGCATTCATCTTTAATTGGTCTGATATTAATCCACCATGGTCCACTTGCGGAATGCACAACTTTGAGCTTTTCATGAACACAAAAAATGCTCTCGACCGAGCCAACATGATCAATCCCCAGATCATCCCCTCTCATATCATGTTAGGAGTGCAAGCCTGCACAGATGACCACCCTGTGTCATCCAAGTGGATTGACGCGCTCGACCAATGGGGCATGTCTCACATTATCCCAACTTTTGAAACATCTGAATCCGTGGATAATGAGAACCCGAGTTTGAATGATAACAGTGAAGGATCTTACCCAGATCCATACGAAGATGACCCATCTCATCCGGATTCCCGTTGGTAGACGTCATTGCTTACATCATTGTATAATTATTGCTTTCTAGACATCATTGCTTACGTCATTGTATAATTATTGCTTTCTAGACGTCATTGTTTAATTATTGCTTTTTAGACGTCATTGTATAATTATTGCTTTATCCCAGAGCCCTATATAAAGAGCCTTCAACCTTCATTTGTAATCAAAGGAAGAAAAGAAAGAAATATATCTTCTAAGTTTCTAAGTATTCAATTATCTCTCCCGTCTTCTCTTTTGTTCTTAAGTTTTGTTTGAATGTTTATCTGTCTTACAGGTCTTATATAGATCTGCCTTAACCCCCTATCTTTTGTTCTTAAGTTTTTTTTTTAATCCTTATCTGTCTTTTAGGTCTTGCATAGATGCCTTAACTCTATAACATGATATAGACTTATAGAGTATATGTCGAGGCACGTGCTACAAGTTGGCAAAAAACTGGCATTTATCGCAATGACGTACCCACCGAATGCAATCGGTTTCAAGCGTACTCCAATAGTATCCTTGTCTGATTGCTTTCTTCGAAAGCATATGTCCTTTCATGTATGGTCCATAAGTTCCACCATGCAACTGATCCATGACTTTTTCTTCTTTTGTTTGATCTATACATAAAAGGTTTAGACCCTGGTAATGTCTATTGTAAAGGCTGTCTCCACTGATAACAAATTGTGTAGCCCATCGTCGAAGAGTCATTCTTCTTCTTTTTTTTTTAATCTAATTTGTTTAGATATTTTCCATTTTTGAGCA
Source organism: Codonopsis lanceolata (assembly GCA_013146195.2). Classification (NCBI taxonomy): domain Eukaryota; kingdom Viridiplantae; phylum Streptophyta; class Magnoliopsida; order Asterales; family Campanulaceae; genus Codonopsis; species Codonopsis lanceolata. Next base: position 91,652,759 of record CM028383.1, read on the forward strand.
AATTCCAAATGTCTAAATACCACGGCTCAGTATCTGTTTCTGAAGCTTTGCTGATTGTAAAGCAGTAGTCAGGTGTGACCTTTTTCCCTACTACGAAAGGTTATACTGTTATGTCTAATGGAACTTCGACCAATGAAGCTAAAGTTGCTAATGCATCTACAAATCTGTTTTTGTCTTATGGTAGATAGTTGAATGATATGTCATCAAACGAGCATGATATAGCTGTAGGCGGGGGTCTTGGATTTTATATTTCCATTCGACTTGATTTATGATTAGAGCTGAGTCACCAAAAACTTCTAACTCTTTTGTCCCTCAACGAAGGGCTTCTTCTAGACCAGCGATGCAGGCCTCGTACTTTGTGGTATTGTTAGAGCATTCAAACTCTAATGTGATGGCTAAAGGTGTATGAGAGTCGGCTGGATCAATGAGCAGTTTCCCTATACCAAACCCTCGTTTATTGGCAGCTCCATCAAAGAATAGTTGCCATTTGATGTTATGATCTGTAATTTCAAAAATGCCTTCATCTGGGAAGTCTGGTTCCTCGACACTTTCTGTTTCTAATGGTGATTCTGCCAGGTGATCTGCAATTATGCTCCCTTTTATAGACTTAAGGGTAGCATATGTGATATCAAATTCGTTAAGCAGGAATGACCATTTGGCTAGCCTACTGGATAGTGACGGTTTCCCAAAGATGTATTTTATTGGGTCCATCCTAGAGATAACTTTTATTGGCCGAGCTTGTAAGTAGGCCTTGAGCCTTTGTGTTATCCAAACTAGACCTGTGCAGCTTTTGTCCTAGACTGAGTATCTAAGTTCATTGCCTTGCTATTTTTTGCTTACAAAGTATATGGCGTTTTCTGCATAGGTATTCTTTGACCTTTTCAAAGGCGAGCTAGCATTCTTTATCCTAGACTCTATTAGTATCCTTTTGTAGTAATTTGAATAGTGGTTCACACATGGTTGTCAGCTGTCTAATGAAATAGCTGATGTACTGTAATCTTCCAAGGAAGCCTTTGACTTCGCTCGGAGTACTTGGTTGCGGCATATCTATAATGGCTTTTACTTTTGTAGGTTTTGTCGCAATTCCTTGCCCAGTTACCATGAAACCTAGCTGTTTTCCTTTAGTGACTCCAAAGGTGCATTTGGCCGGGTTAAGTTTCATCTGATGCTTGCGTAACCTTCCGAATAACATATGATGGTCTCTGATGTGGGAACCATATGTTTCATCGAAGTGAATGATCATATCATCCACATACAATTCTATTTCCTTGTGGATCATGTCATGGAATAGGGCAGTAGCAGCTCTTTGATACGTAGCCCCAACATTTTTTAGCTCGAATGGCATAACTGTGTAGCAGTATGTTTCCCAAGGGGTGATAAAGGATGTTTTTTCCTGATCTGCTGTTGCCATTTTGATTTGGTTGTCACTAAGCATGCAATCAACAAAGGACCATACTTTTTGGGATGCTACAACGTCTATTATCAGGTCAATGTTTTGCAGTGGAAAGTCATCTTTTGGAGATGTTTTGTTGAGGTCACGAAAGTCGATGCAGATCTGAACCTTTCCATTGGGTTTTGGTACTGTTACAATGTTGGATAGCCAGATTGGGTATTCGACCACCCGAATAAACTTCACATGTAGTTGTTTCATGATTTCTTCTTTCACTTAGAGCGACCACTCAGGCTTGATTCTGCATAGTTTCTGTTTCACTGGCTTCACGTCAGGGTATGTCAGGATTCTGTGCTCAACTACGACTGGATCCAACCCAGGCATATCTTCATATGACCAAGAAAATACAACTGAAAACTCTATTAGCAAACTGATCTAACTTGTTCTGTCATCCCCTTGTAGATAATTTACTATTTGTACTTCTTTGACCTCATGGTTTAGCCCCAGATTTATGACAGACAAGCCTTCTTCTATTGCTGCTGATATGTGCTTTTCCTTTCGCTTGACCAACTGGGCGAGCTCGATTAAATATTTTTTATCTTTTGGGTCCACTTTGTTAAATAATTCATTATTAACTAGTTTAATTATGTTAGTTTATTCATTTTTTAACAAATTGGCAACCAAGAAGTACATGCAAACACCTAGACTTTCATTAAATGGGGAGGTTACATAGTTGGATATTTCATTGAGGTCTTCAGAGGTAAGATCTTTGATATTGGTATCAGGAAGCGGGTTGGTAGGTGACTAGTACGTGGCATAAGGGATATAAAGGGGTATGGTGTATCCAAAACGATCAACCAGGTCCGCAGTAGTCAAGAGAGGCCTTATGGTGGTGTACCAATTTTGCAATGGACTATCTGTGATAGCCACAAATTCTGCTAGTGGTTCGACATAGTCAGTACTTCTGTATATCATTTGCAAGAAGCTATCTCCTCTGAAGTCACCGCCAAGTAATGCTAAAGCATAATCATCTTCGATTGCAATCTTAGGCAAGGGGTTGTTCACTATGTTTGGTAACGGGTGAGGTTTTTCAATGACCTTATCATCAATGAGGTTCTGTATGGCATCCCTGAGTAGGTAGCAATTGTCGGTGAGATGGCTTGTGCAAATGTCTTTGCAATCCCTGATGATGCTGCTTTTCCTTTAGAATAACGGAACGAGATTTGGGGCGTATCGTTTTTTAGATGCCCTGTGCGAATGTCTTCGTCGGCCTATTCCTACTTCCGCGATGGCATTGAAGTCATTATATGGGAGGTATCTCGTGTGTTCAAGGTAGATGGGTTGGAGGTTCTTTATAAATATTCTTGGTGACTCGATTGGGTCAGGCCTGTCTAAGGTTTGGGCAATTTTCCTTTTCCACCTGGCTGTAAAATCAACACATGTTTCTTTCTCTTTCTGGATGCACGACTCAAGTTTTCTTTTGTTCTTAGTGCTACTATTGTCTTTGTATCTCTTTTAAAATTCCTCAGCAATCTGATCCCAAGTACCTATGGAACTATTATCTACCAGTATTAACCATTGTTTTTCTGCTCCTACTAGGGTCAAATAAAATTTAGAGGCCATGGCTACAAAGCTAGCTCCTCTTGATTGCTTTACAGTGGTGTAGGACTTAAGGTGAGAAATAGGGCAACCGATCCCATCAAACTTTTCTATGCCTTGTATCTTGAATTTTAATGGTAGGATTGGCCGATGGTTGCAGAGTTAATTCTCGCATGGAGAAATCTCCTTTGCTTAGGACTTTGAGCATCATTGCTTTGAGATTCTCAATATATGTCTAAACCTTTATGGGAGGAGGTGCATTTGAGAGATTCACAGTGGCATTGTTCATTTCAGTGGCTAACTGGGATGTGGGGTAAACATTAGGAGGAAGCGCTATGTTTGAAGCCCCAGTTTGATGACCAAAGTTATTGGCTGGGAGGTAAGTGGTAACTTGTCCCTGCGGGTTGTAGCTTCTGGGATCAATATGTGGGTTGTTTTGTAGTGGGTTGGTTGTGGGAAAATGGAGGTTTCCTGGATACTGCTGTGGGGTTTTGGTATTTTGAGGAGGCTAGCTGATGTTTGGGATGTTGGTATTTGGAAGAGGGTTGGTATACTGATATGGAGGGTAAATATTTGGGAAGGAGAGGCCAGTATTTGGGTACGGAGGTAGCGAGTTAGCGTTTTGAGTTTGAGGGTTAAACATGTTGGTATTTGGAAGAGGGTTGGTGTATGGGGGAATAACTGAGGTTGATGGTTCATGGGGGCCCACAGGGGCAGGAGTATTTTCTGGGTTTGGTTTCAAGCCTTGTATGAGGGTTGCCATCAGGTCCATTAGGAAAAAAAGTGCATTTAATTTTTTTTCCATCCATTGCTGCATGGCAGGGGTAGGAGCATAACCGGGAGCCCCTGTGTCTATATTTATGGCAATCTGTTCATTTTCAGCAGCCATTCTAACTGAATCTGTCTGTGTTGAACTGATCTCGGTATTCAAATCCAAATCTGAACTGTCTGAACTGTCATCTATACTCAAACCCAAATATGTACTATCTGAATTGACTTTAGTATTTGAGCCAAACTCTCTTATCAAACGACCAGAGCTGTCTCTTTCCTTCCAGGTACGGGCCAGGTTTCTGGGAAAAATGGTTGAAGGAGGTATGGCTCAAAGGCTTGGGTTTGAAAGGCATAGTATGCATTTTTATTAAATGGACATTTTGTTGTTTATCTTAGAGTTGGTCGGACAAGCATAGATTTGTTTTGCCTCTCTTTATTAGGTCCTAGGACAGTTGATTCTTTCTCTAGAGTATAAGACCTTCTATTCCACTTGCCTTTTGACTTCCTAAGATCGGATAAATCATGGGCAAATGGCCTATACTCTTTCCGGGATCCACCATCCGAATTGTTCTAATGAGATACCGTCAAATTTATTGATCAGCCCCAGTGTATTTAAAAGAAGATATCTTCTTACCACTGAGATTGGCCATTAACTTTGGGGTATAAAACCAGACCGGTCAATGGAATGTCCTAGAAGATATATATGCAATCTAGTGTGACTGATGCAGGGTAGTGTGGCGACTTTTTGGTGTGTAGGGTAGCGCCGTATCGTAATATTCCTAAGTGAGTGCACGTGTGAGTCGAATGCCGAAACTTTTTACAAAGAATATAAAGCGTAAAATGTCTTGTCTTTCTTGTTTTGTGTGGATTGTCTCGGCTGATTAGTTTGAATCCCATGAGGGACAGAGCGATCGCGCGAGATAGCCATTCCTACAATAAATAGAAAGAAAAACGAGGAAACTTGTGACGACCCGACCCGGACCCCGAGGTGGAATCACAAGTCAAGTCGTCCAAATAGGACAACAATACATGCAAAGACTCAATTATAGAAAACGACGTGACGCAACATTTCGTATGAAGCGACTCTACACCAAAAGGCCGGAAATTTTTAAAGCTTTTTAAACCCGATATAGCAATTAAAGACAAGTATATCAATTCATCGGCGACTTTACTACCGAACCCAACACTACACGCTCATGCAAATATACCTCAACGGCTACAACATGCCGAGAAACAACATAAATAAATAAGAGCTAAAGTAATGCCCAGCGGAAGATTTAAAACAGGTGAACCATACTACAGCTATACAAGGCTCGGCGTACATGCGTCGGCACTCAAAAATAGGATACAAGTATAGACATAAATCCAAATAAACAAAGTTCCCAAGCAAAGTCTAAATGACTTGCTAAACCCAACGTCCTTACAAAAGAGAACAAAATAAGGACATCTATAAACCACAACCTTGTCGCGTGCGATCACGACAAGCGAGAATCCCTCGCTACACCTCAACGAGCAGTACCGAACGGCTCGGATCTAAAGCAAGAAAAGGGAGGGGGTAAGTCATAAAGACTTTGTGAGTTAACAATTATGCATGTCATGGCATCATGCAGCATACATAGCAAGATATCATCTTTAATATCAAGTCACTCAAATCATTCATTTAATAAACACTTAAATCACATATCCATGGTAGGACGTTGTTTCACATAAGTGCTATAAAGTAAACCACATATAAGGAGGATATGTTATGGAACCGGTGCCGCTACGTAGCTCCTGCAATACATAGCGTTAATATTCGTGCCAATGATACCCGTGATGAGTGTATCAAAGTGTCCGAAGTTCTCTACTCGGGTACCAAGCTCTCTCCATGGTACTTAGACATGCCAATGTGCTCTTTGGTTACAGAAAGGCTACTTCCCCACCGTGGCCAACAAAGGAGGCGTGTGTGATAAAAAACCCAGATAACAACCCATCACTATCACGAGTCCCATAACTCGTGACGGCGATGCATTGTCACACCAACGACTCAACCAAATATGCCAGCTGGACTCATGCAATGCCATGTAGATGTTTACTCGTCATATAATCTCAAATAAGGAACAAGTTCGACAAGAGCGAACTTATCTAACAAGTAGTTGTTTACTCATTTAAGGAATCACACAAGAATTCGACAAGAGCAAATTCAACATGTCAAATAGATACATTATTCTACAACATGCTCCCAATCATGCATTTACTTCACACGATCACATAAACCGCATAAGAACTCAATCGAGTCTTAAAAGCACACAAACATCAAGGCATAAGCATCAATCCATCTCAAAGTATCGTAAGCTAATTCATTAGTCTAACGAACTACATTCGTCGTAGGGATTGATTGTGGAGTCGTTATTGTTCATAACTCCCTAATTTCAACTCCGGTGAGTTTTTCTACATTTCAACCAAGAAGAGCATTGATACTATATGTATCACATTGCCCTTTTCTAAGTTCTCCGTTCATTTAGAACTTGATAACTAAGCCGTTCATGTTCTTAAACTAGCCTTAAACACAATCCCGAGTTTCAAACCCTAGTTTCGGTGATTTTGTTAAACCTTGAATTGAACCGAATTCTTTCACAAGAGTTATTCCCAAGCTCATTATAAACAACATTCATGTTTTATAAAATGTCAAAATCATAACTTCATAGAGATTTCATAAAATCATACTCACATTTTATATGTTGAATTGAAGGTTTTGTCTTCACAAAAGATGTTCACAATCACTAATAGAACAACTATAATGAAGGGGTCATGCTATTTTATTTAACATGGAAATATCAGGGAATTGTCACTCACCTTAGTCCTAAGATTAATGGAGGAAAGGTTGATTAGAGCAAGGATTGTTGTAGAGAAGACCGAGGGCTTCGATTTGGCGGTCTCTTGTCCGATCGGACCACCTGATCTCCTGAAATGGTCTCAAGTTGGTGTGACTTCCATGGACGAAATTTGAGCTAAGTCTCCAAGTTCAGCTTGTTGTTGATCAACAATGGGTGTAGAGGCTGAATTTTGTGTTTATATACTTCCCAAGAAGTCCCTAATCCAAGTGAAGGGCTTTAAGAGACTTCTAATTGGCCAAGGCATGCTAGCCTTTGATAAGCAATGATCCAAGGGTCTAAAAAGGTCTTAGACAAGTCAACAAAGATGGCTTTGAGTCACAAAGGTCGGCCAAGGGGCAAGGGGTTAAGGGTCAATAGCCAAATCCACTCAAAAAAGTCACAAATCTGAATTCAGGGTGATGCGGTCGCATCACATTTTACCCATGCGACCGCAAGGGGTGTCTTCCAGCACTCTGCACATTTTTGCATGCTCTCAGCATCTCAACGCGAGCCAACCTCCAAAAACCAATGTGACTGCGAGGTACCGACCTTAAACTTCATCTAAACATGCCCTAAATGATCCCAAACTTATTGGAAACAATGCTAAGGTGTAACCCAACTCAAAACAAGTCAGAAACACACCCGAAACACCTCTGAATCAAGCTAAAACATGGCTGGAACCACTCGACAATTGGCCAATGAATCAAACACGAATCAATCCCAAATTAATCTAGGATAGAATGAACATGTATTAGGATTGTTTAATCATGGTTATAGCTTGTATTCAAGGCCTAGAACTCAACCGAACTTCTCTCGAGACGAAATAAAGGCGATACAAGCAATAATGTACAACATCAAAACACAAACGAAGCAACGAAGCTTCTAAACTTCTAACCAAGCACACAACAACTAAGATGAACATAATTAACCTTAGATGCAAAGTACTAAGATTCTCATGAGACTTATTAAGGTGCTAACGCGTTAATACGAACACCCGAAACAACAACAACAAGGCATGCAACGCATGGAAGACCATTACTCTATTATGATCTCAACGAACTCAATGCCAACATGATATGAATGAAATGAAGTCTCAAATATGTCAAGACATATAATAAACATGTTATAATGATGACAAACATGCAATGGGTTCGGGTTCTCACAAAACTATTTATTCCTATTATTACATTTTGGTCCTAATCTCCAAAATAAATTTGACAGAAGAAAATGATATTTACATGTGGGGCATTTCGCCAGGATAAATGTAAATTACAAATATTGGTTGCAAACGCAAACAGTAATATCACATTAATATCAGTAGAGCATGTATATTATATTGTATTGACAAAACAATTAATATTTTCAACACATATATATACATGTATAAAATAAAAAATCTAGACGATGTGTAAAAACATGTTAATTGTGTAAACATAATTTATCAACCCCTAAAAAAATTGAGTCTATCCCTCATTTGTTTTTTTTATTTAAAAAAAAAAGTATCCCCAGCATAGTCGTCACTATGAGAACCTCGTTTCGAAACCCCCGTCGTCCGCTGTGAAAATGACGTGTCTCAAGAAACATCTGAGCGCATGAAAAACTAAAATATGTATGTACAGATTTGCCATCTCTATTGTAAGGTTTAAACAAAGAAAAACCAATTACCCATAAAATATATATAGGTTCAGAGGCTAGGTTACGAGTTGGAAAGAGGTTAGACACCCAACCCGCCCTTTCGGTCTCATTTTAGGGTTTTAGAATAAATTAACATGCTTTTAAATCACATAGTCTAGAAGGAAAATTTATTATTATTATTATTATTATTATATTGAAAATAACATTACTTTGTTTGATGTTGTTTGGGCATAATAACGGTTGTTTATCCTTAAATATTAAATATACATATACATTTATGTGCATATTTATACTAGTATATAACATACATAATTATATATTTACAACATGCATAATTACCTTGTTCACATTTTATTTATTAATTATATTATATTATAATATTATTACTATTTACATAACATGCATGATATTAATATTATATATTAATATTGTTATTATTTACATGGCATTGATATTACAATATTCTACATCAATTATATTAATAGGAAAGACGGTAAATTGGTACTTACCTCTTGTAGCGTAAATATCTGACCCGATATATATGCCTAGGCTTTAGCCTACTAGGCGCTCGAAGATTCTGATTGTGTTTTCCCTGTCCTTCCGAGAAAGGAAGTCTTTTTTATATATGCATTGCCTGAAGTCTGATGTATATATGCTTGAAGACTGATTATGATATGCCTGAACATGATTATGATATGATATGGATATAGATATGGGTATGGATATGGATATGGATATGATACAGATATGGATATGGATATCAATCGGCTTACCAGGGCTAAAGACTAGATCTTTTTCTTCTTCTATGGCTTCTTTGGGAGAGGAGGCTTCTTGTAAGACCTCGAACCTTCATGTGTTTGAATTACTTGCTTTGCGGACCGAATACTCATTGCAACTCGTGTCCAACTTGATATGAGAATATTTAGACGTGTAGGTAGGCTATTTAGATACCTATACTTTAGTTCTTTATGTTCCTCAAGACTTTAACTTGTTTAAGTTAGAAGTCGCTTCGACGATAGGGAAGCGACTTCAGGTTGAGTGTTCTCGCGTAGTTCTTTCTTGTGATATCGGTTATAGCCTAGGTCATTTCTTGAGTATCTTGAGTAGACTTTGAGTATTAAACTTCCTAAGGAATAGATTCTCGAAATCTAATCTTGCTTTGATGCTTAACGCATCACATTCGTCTTTATCGCGTTGCGTGAACCCGAACCTTGCGTGTATCGTGTCTTTGGAGTTTCTATACTCGTGTATCATTGTTGGACCTTATAGGAGTACTCTAGTTCATATCCTAACCCTTCTTGTATGTTTTATAACATGGATCTTGATCATAGTATGCTTGGTGGAGAGTTTGGAAGCATTGTTACTCCGTTTGACCTTTTGACTCTTAGGGTCTCTCGGTTTGTGTTTCCTTTTTCCTTGTTTCGTGTCTTTGAGAGTCGTGAGATGTTAACTTGTATCCTAGACCTTGTTTACTAGTCCTTAACATGTTTAAGAATGTTCATTCATGCTTGTAGTATCCTTGTTTAACTCGTTGTTGAATCGTTTGATGTTTGTTACGAGTTTCGCCCTTTATTCCTTCTTGTTTCGGGTGATGTTCGGACCTGTTTCGGACGTCTTTTGAGTTTGTTAAATATCCCTTATGGTTTGGGGTTACATTGGACACATTTGGGACTTGTTTTCAAGTCATTTTGGCCTTACAAACTACTAAGCACTTGTTCAGTCATGTGGCGGCAGGTGCAAAATCCAAGACACCAGACTTGAGCAAGTGATCGGCTCGCTCGGCCATCCTAGCAACCAGCCACCATGTCTTCAGCATTACGGGATTTTCCAATTTTTGAATTTTGGTATGAACCCTTGAACCCTATTCGACCCAAGTCAAGCCCCAACCTTAATTGTGACCTTTTTAAGTCTATTTTCAACCCTTTGATGAGTTTTAATCAAGGGCACTCATGAATCCACCAATTAGAAGCCTTATAACTCATGCCTAGGATTGAAGCTTTTGTGCCTTCATCCTCTCCAAACTCAAACTTGACAGCCATTGTTTGTTCTTCACCATTGTGGATGGGTTCCTAGAGAGAGAGAGGAAAGAGAGTCTTGAAGTGCCTCACCTTGGTTGCTTGATTGCTGGAGATCCAACCATCTGATTTTCGACTCGAGACCACCAAATCGAAGCCCTTGGCAAGTAGAACACCTTCCATCGATTAAATCTTTGATCCGAATAGATTTGTTGGCCGATATAGGTACGTGACTACACCCCCTACTTTCTCTCTCTAGCTTAAAATGATGCTAGGTTGTTGAAGGCTTGTCTCCCTTGGTTCCTCGTGTTATTGCATGTCTAAATGGAAGGATTTAATTGGGGCTTTGATTAGTGAACATGTGGGTTTGAATCTCTATGGGTTTATTGTATTTATGGGAGTAATTTAGTATGGAATCACTTGTTATTTGGGTTTAGAAACCCGGAAGATTATTAAATCCTGAATTTGGATTTGACCTAGAATTTGTAAAGTTTGTAAATTAACTCAACGGAAATCTTTTGCGTCTCTAAAATGTTATTTTGAGCCTAGGGATAAATCCCCAAGACTAATCTTGTTAGTTAGATCTCAATGGTGAGATCTCTGGAATGTATTGGTTGCGACCGATTTGGTGTTTGGTGTTAAATTATGATTTAGGACTTCAACTGAAGTCTTTGGATAATGTTAAGTGTGAATTTATTGCTAGCCATTGGATTGAGGACGCTTGGGGTCATGAAGGTGCGATTCAAATAAAGGACGTTTGAAATGGTCAAATTATGAACTAAGATTATTGATACTTTGTGGACTTCAAACGAAGTCTTAAGTCTTGTAAGAATGCGACCTAGACTGTATTGGACCAACCCTTGGGAAGTGGAATTTAATATGATAGGAACCTATGGGTTCTAGGAATGTGCTCAGCGCCCAGCGCCGCAGATAGGGGTGCGCGTCCCCGATGCGATGCGGTGACATCCACGCTCCCGTTCCAAAGCCTCCCTTGTTTGGGAGGGCGAAATCAAAAGTGCGGGAGGAGTGTCAGTTTAATAGCGTTGGAATGCGCCTCGGTTGCCTTTAGTGAATTTTTGATCCAATATGGGAGCTATGGGTTTCCCGCATCAAGTTATCCCTTTTTTAGGGGATATCAGGATATGGGAAGGCATCACCCTTCTATTCCCATTTTCCCTTTTTTAGGGGAAAACATGAAAGTGCAAGGAAGGAATGTTGCAGTGCCCCCACTATGGATTTTATGAAAATAGCCTTATGGCCTATTTCGGATCACTATGAGTGCTTTGGGTTTTCTCGTCCAAGTTATCCCTTGTTTAGGGATACGAGGACATAGGAATACATCACCTTTTCCATTCCCATTCTCCTTTTTTAGGGAGAACGCATGAAAGTGCAAAGAAAGATGTTGCGAGGCCCCACTTGGATCCAAAATGTTTTAGAGTCGCCATCTTTATTTTAAGGCAAAAATAAAGCAAAACGAGGAAAAAGAAAACCGAGAGATGAAGAAAACGGGTTCGGAGGCTAAGTTACGAGTTGGGAGGTGCTAGGCACCCAACTCGCCTTTCGATCTCAAGGCAGGTTTTTTGGCTAAAGTATGCTTTTTGTTATATTTATTAAACAGATAAATAAAGCATTAACTTCCTACAAATACATCAATTACATCTATATTATTTACGGACTTGCAACAGACTCTTTTACAAACAATTACAAATATACTTGAAAATATTTGGCCATAATGCTTGTCGACCGACCGGATTCGATTGCGAATCAGGGTCGTGCCGTTGGAACTACACAAGAGAGGACAAACACTTGCTAAAACAAAGTGTAGTGGAACATTTGAGCTAACAAGCTCTAGACACGAACAAGAAGACGGACTAAAATACGGCTTTCAAAATTTCAAAGATGCTTGAAGCATTAAAGAACAAGCCCTCGAGCTTAAGAGCTCGAGGCCGAAACAAATGAAACCAAGAGGCGTTGCCTCACAAGGTATGAAAATGAAACTTCGCGTGCGCAACATTGCGCAGCCGCAGAACTAACCATCGGCACTCCAGCCGTTCCATCAAAATCAACCCTGATATAACAATGACCCACGGCTAAAGCATACCGGGGTAACCACAACAACAATTAAGATAACTAGAATAATGAAATCCCCAAAGCTACCACTGCCCGGGGTATAACTGACATATTACTCTACTATGGAGTACTTAGGCCCGACTACAAATGTCGGCTATTGGAATAATACAACAATACTAGAACAATCTACCCGATTGCAAAGTTTATATAACTTGACAAAGAAATATCGTCCTCAAAATACAAGGACACAAATATAAATACTGAAATAAGCGGACTTAGGTTCCGCTAGCAAAAGCTCGAGGAGGAGATAGCGCACATATATCCGACCTCAACTCAACTATCGATCCACATGGCTCTGCTAGGACGGGATCTACTCGGCCTAAACGGCTGCTTGAACAACCGCACGCGCGAAAGTAAAGTATGGGTGAGTCATAAAGACTCGATGCGCTACTACAAACAACATATCATAAATGAAACATTGTTATAATAAAACATGTCATCGTCTTTATTACGACTAAAACCCATAAGGCGTGTCGTATACGACACTTCTCAAGATAATCTCTTTTTTGTACTAAACCGTCCAAACGACTAGGTGAAATTCACGATCATAAACAAACCAAATAAGTCGAGAAAACATTTCACAAAGAATCAACATATATAAAGGAATGTATATCTATATATATATACATTTATGTCATTCTGGAATTCTCAAGTATACGTACATGTATCTACATAAATACATAACAAGTCTCTCATTAATTCACAATCAATACAAATATGGTCATTTATATTTCATGTCTCAGGTAACACTTTGTTATTACATAAGTGCTCATAGTAAGCCACATAAAGGTTTAAGAGATAAATCTGTGGCGGCCGAATCTCGGACTCCAATCGAGAATCCCAAGGTCGTGCGGACAAGCTAAAAACAGACAAGCAGGCGCTAAGCATAATGGTGCGAGTCAAAGTTGAGCTAACAAACTCTCAAAAAGAATATAAGGCCATAACGGCGATACGGAATAATAAAAATCAACACTGCGGACCAATCATAAGTGGGACAAAACATATGATTAAAAACCAAGTACAAGGCGAGAGGTAACTATCTCTCGACCAAATCTGGCATGGCGTGGCCTTAACATTGCGGGCAACAAACCATCGGCAACCAAAGGCCGAACCAACAAGAACCCAACCTGATAAACAACCACTCAACGGCTAAAACATGCCGGAGGGACAAATCAACTAAAAGAATAAGAGATTTAAATACTAGCAACTAAACCAATGTCTCTCGACTAAAGTTGTCGGTGATAGAAATAACACTAGTACAATACTAGAATATGCGAGCTAGAACCTTGCTCGGAAGGACAACGGAATAAACTTCTAAATAAATACAATAGCTCGACCGAACAAGTCGGCTCCCAAAATAAACGATAATAAAATACTAACATAACTACCCAAGTAAAGTTTACATAACTTTACATTCGTGTCTCACAAGATAATAAATACAATAATAGTAATAACTCCAAGCTATTGCCGGAGAAGACCACCTGTTATCAAACACGCACTATAGTATGCAGCTAACTTGCCGCAAACTTGACTCACTGCACAAAACTAAGGAAAACAAACACACGAAATGAGTCATAATGACCCAAGAAGTTACTAAATGCAATTGTATGGCATAGCATGGCGTGGCATGGTATAATGCATAAGCATATACAAAATCATGGCATCTTAATAGTATACCAACAATAATCATGTACAACCAGAATATGGGTCTAGCCCTCAATAATAAAACCATGGGTCTAACCCTCAAATGATCACAAATTTACACTTAGCACGTTATTCACATAAGTGCGAGTATTAAACATCACAATAGGATATGTTATGGGCCCGGCCGCCACGTAGCTCCTCGCAAGAAAAACACCATGTTACTCCAATATCGTGACTACGATGCTCGTGTTCGCATCGATATACCGAACTCCGTCGGCTAATAGCAACCCGTGACGCATTGTTACGGCAAAGGGGCTACTTCCCATCAAGGCCTACAATGGAGGGGTGTGTGAGGGTCCCGAATGCGGCGATCCATAGCGAATCACGATCCCATAGCGAATGTATAAATGTATCGTCCCACCTCGACATAAAAATCAAACCAAATAGTGCCAGCTAGACTTAATGCAATGCATAAGTAGATATTTACTCGTAAAGACCAAATAAGGATCGGATTCGACAAGAGCGAACCCGTCCGACCAAATGCTCAAGTATGTATTTACTCAATATGAACAAGTAAGGAATGAATTCGACAAGAGCGAACTCATCCGACCAAGTAGGCTATTATTCTCTACCATAAATCAAGTCAAGGCAAATACATTGCTCACAGCCAAATAATCCTAAAAGATCTCAAGTCACCAATTAAATCAAGAATAGTATAAACCCACCAAGAATCATATTATGAGGTCTATAATGGACCTCTATTTGAAATCAAACCAAAGACTACACCGTAGTCATAACCCACAAGTACGTTCATGTGCAACCGATCAATTTTCCCCAAAAGTGAGAACTCACTCAATAATTATTCTTCAACCATACCCGAGACCATAGGTTGGTCTTTAATGTACCGTGCTCTCCCGAGCACGCTCTAAATAAATCCCCTAATAAATCTCTATATCGTAGGTGTCTCAATTGGGCACAAATCGAGATGCTCGGGTGCTCACAATCATAACCAACAAAAACCCGAACATCGTAGGTATTAACCCAACGTTCATTAATATATTATTGAACTTGTAACGACTCCGTTGAGTCTTAATACTAGATTTCATTATTTATACATATCATAAATCCCCAAATTATCACTCCACTCAAATATATATCAAAATCCTAAAATTTATTCGGGCTTGATTCCCAAGCCTAAAAATCCAAGAACTCATCGTAATCATAATCCCACTTGAAGTTTAGAAACTAAGTGCACCACAATCATAATCAAACGAAACCCAAACATCGTAGGATTTCAACCCAAGTTCACTAACACATTATTGAACTTATAATGACTCCGTTGAGTCTTACTATTAAGTTTCATTATTTACACATTCCCTAAATCCCAACATTATCGTCGAGTCACGACTTGTGACTTTAGCAAGTCAACAACTATATGGCATCTCTTAATAGTGTTTTGGTCTTAATGTGGTATCTCATACATATCTAGACCCTTTTGCAAACCGAACATACAATCGACAAAGGAAGAAGTGCAAGTATGGCACGCAAACCGAGCTAACGAAGGAGCGGGGTGTTACAGAATCAATGTCGTTGTGTTGCTCCTGCAATCACAAATATTAATCATATCATGCCAGTGATACTCGTGATTGGGTATCAAAGTACCGAGATCTCTTCTCGGTCCGAGGTCCGAGCTCTACTGGGAAAATAGCACTAACCAATGCGCTCTTTTGGTTACGACAAAGTGGGCTACTTCCTCACCGTAGCTAGCAAAGGGAGGGGTGTGTGAATCGAATCGCACGGCGATACATTGCAACCACGAATCCCATAATTGTGAAGACAATGCATCGTCCCACACCATCAACACAAAACTCAAGTAATGCCAATGGACTTATATGCAATGCACAAGTAGATGTTTATTTGCAAATTCTCAAGTAGATATAAAGATCTACTAAACTCGTACGATTATGCACATTGTTACAATAATCACAAAACCACAATAGGAGCTCGTTGAGTCTCTAAAATCCCAAGTGTCAAGTTGTCCACTCTATTCAAGTCAAGGTCCAAAAGCTAGTAATCTAGTCCATGGATTCTAGGAGTTGTAGGGTCTCGTTCTATGTTTTCATTTTAAGGCATTTCTAGGTTCTCATTCCATTTAGGAACCCTAGTTCACAAGTCACTAACTCAAGTACGAGTTGGTAGCCTAAATTGATTTCAAGTTCGCAGTTCCACTTGTTAATGGAATACAATTTAAATACAAGTTAGGAAATCAACACCAATAAAACCATCAAGTAATCAAAGGAAATATATGCTTCATGAGTCATATTCTCAAATGCATACAAGATACAAATCTCAACAAATGTAGGAATTATGCATTTTGTCATAATCTAAATCAATCATAGAATTTCATATTCTAGTATACAACCAAGCTAAGTTATTTACTTAACCATTAACCCATCATATATTCACCAAGACTACTTTGTTAGTCTAGGTTACTTAATCAACAATGGTATACGCCTTACAATATTTCTAGAATGATAAATCATTTTATAGTCTCAACTCATTAAAGTTCATGTTAGTTCATAAACTCATCCCATCATATTCACGTGAATAGAATCGTTTATTAGATACAAATTCACTATGCTCTAAGAGCATCTAAAGGGTCTCTAAGCCGAAATTGAGGATACACTCTAGAATATCCCTAAATGGTAATCCATTCTTCAAACCAAATCAATCCTTCTCTACTCGATGTTCATGCACCGAAAGATACCCATTCTAACAGTTGGAATTCCAACTTAGTAATAACTCATTCTGCGCAGCCATTTTGTAAAATTGACCAATAACTCATCATAACTCTAAATTTCCTGAATCTTACATATTCTGAAACTAGGCTCTTCAAACTATAACTTAGCCTTTTAAATCACTTCATTCGGATTTATATTCATCCAAATATAGTCACTTCAATTTCATGATAATAATCAGATTTGCTGCTATTACACATTCTGCCCAGCCAACTTGTAAATTCAACCATTAATTCCTCACAACTCCAAATTTCATGAATTTTATATATTCAGAAACTAGACTCTTGAAACTATAATTTGGAACTTTAAAATACTCCATTTGGACTTGTATTCTTTAGAATACAGTCACCCCAATCCCATAGAAAAATCTGTTTTCACTGTGACAGTCCCACTGTCGCAGCCATGTTTCGTGACTAATGAAAAATACTTCCTTAACTCGAAAATTAATGAAACTTTACAGGGAGTTACCTAACATGTATAGGTATAACATATCCAAGAATCAGAAAATTATCACGGACGGAATTGCTACAGTATTTTTCGGAAAAAATGCCCAAAACAGGGACTGTACCCATTTCAAAATCTGTTTCCTTTTTCCTTGTATCCTAAATTCTCAAACAACTTAATTTTGTTAACTAACAATATTCTCAAGCTAGTATCACCCAAGGATTTCAATTTGAGTCCTAAACCCAATCAATACACAAATTCACCAATTCCGGTCTCACCCGACCAATTCTCGAAATCTCTCAATTGAGACCCGACGAACCCAAAAAGTCGTAGGAATTTATCCTAGGGCTCAAAACAACACTTTAAAATTTTAATTAACTCAATTGAGTCAAATTAGCAATTACCAAATTCTAGGGCAAAGTATAATTTCGAGATTATATTCATTTGGGTTCCTAAACCCATTTAACAAGTAATTTTTATTACTAATTACTTCAATAATCACCACAAACCCAACAAATCCAACCTCATGTTCAACAGCCCCAAACCCCATATTTTTATAAATCAAAACCCCTCATCAAGACATGTAATAGCTCAACAATTCATGGAGAACAAGCCTCTAACACCCTAGCCTCAATTTGAGCTAGAAAGAGAAAGTAGTGGGTTTAGTCACGTACCTATTTCGGCCAATAAACTCGAGATTCAACGGGGACAAACCGAGGGGAAACGTTCTCCTCGTCGAGAGCTTCACGATGGCGGTCTCGGTTCGACGATCGGATGCACGTAGCTCCGGGAATCGCCATAGTTCCTCCATGGGAGCTCTCTCGTTCTCTCTCTCTCTCTCTCTCTGTATCTCACGTAGCAGCCCCAAGTAATGAAGGGAAGGAAGAGTTTTAGGCCTTAAAGAAAGGCTAAGGGACCATGTTACCCCCAAGGGAGTGCACAAGAGGAAGGGAGGGGGTTTAATTGGGGGATAGGATGGAGTTTTCACTCCAAAAATCAGAAAAACAATGGCTGCCCGGTTGCTACAGTAACCCGGCTGCTACAGTAACCGCAAGTGTTACATTGATTTTCAAACGGCTCCAGTTTGAACACTGTTCGACGAAACGACGTGATTTCTTCTCCTGACACTCTGTAAATGTCTAAAGTAAAAGCCTTAAAAATCTCAAACCAAACAAAAATATTTCGAGGGTTCCTCAACCAAAACAACTCAGCTGCGTACCAAAATCAGTCTGTACTACCCAGTTGACTTAATTTTAAATCAACTCAAATTTGACTCCTTAAAATGAAATACAATACCACATAAATATTTCTAACACGTAGGGACTAATATATTATTCCCTCAATTAATATTTTTAATTGTCATACGAATTAACCATGTAAGGTCAATTAAAATACTAAAACACCTTTTGGTCACAACCGCTAAATATTTATTTGCCCATAGATGTCAAATAATAATTTCTTATTATTATATCTAAATTTAAATAAGGGTATAATCATCCCCTAAATAAATTACCAACCTCATAGGAGTTAGTTAAACTAATCCATATAATTTATTTCACTAAATCTGACTTCGTAGAGTCAATTACAAAACAATTAGATCTCAGAAATATAATAATAAAATTACATAATTTTTGGGGTCTTACAGTAACGACTACATTTAGTATTATTTCCTAACAAAATCCGGGCAGCATAACTGCTTATATATTGATATTGAACCGGACTGGAAATAATACTATTACAAATAAAGACTTTAATGAATAAATGAAGTAAATAATTATAAATTTATCTAAACACATTTTGCCGTAATAACGGCTACATTTAGTACTATTTCCTAATTAAATCCGGGCAGCACAACTGCTTATAGGGCTACATTGGGCCGGACTGGAAATAATACTTTTACATAGGAATGAAAGACTTTAAAAATAAAAACTTACAGACAACGAAAGGGTGTGCTCGCTCTGTCCCTCGGGGAGAGAGAGTTTTTTTGTTGTTGTTGAAGTTGTGTGTTGTGTGAATTTGGGCAGCGTGACTGCTCTGAAAGTTACTTTTCGGCCTCGGGATCGGGCAGGGTAACTGTTTGTTTTTGGTTGTTTGTTGGCTTGAAGTAGGCTGAAATCGGGCAGAGTAACAGCTTACTACTGGCTGATTTGGCCTTTTAAATCGGGTAGAGCAACTGCTCTTTCCATGATTTTTGGACCGGGGAAAAAGGGTGGATACCTAGCTGGGGGGCTAAGGTACACTTATATCGGTTGGTTTTGTGTTTGGAGGAAGTTTGGCAGAGTTTCGAGGCTTTTGAAGTGATCTCTCACCATCTCACACCGCTCTCTAATTCTCCAGCGTAACATTAACGCGGAGAAGCTTTACGTAGGAAGGAGTCTATTTGTGAGAAGTCGGGAGCCTCTATTTATAGGCTGAATCAGGGACACAGCAGGAATTAAAATTTCTTCATCGCGCATCAGATGGTGGTACACTGCGCTGTCGAAATTGTGAATTATGGCAAATGTTTGATGAATAGTGTACGAAGAAAGCATTTTGGGCGCCACCCTCATCACATTTGGGCGCCATGCCCAATTCTTTTAGTAGCCACGCCCATTTCCTTCTTCTCGCATCAAACGGGTGTACGCTGTGCTGTGAGAGTTGTGCTTTGCGGCAACTGTAACAAGAAGATTTGCCGTAAAAAAGATTTGGGCGCCAAGCCCATGAAATTTGGGAGCAATGCCCAAAAAATTGGGAGTCATGCCCAATTTCCATGGTGGCCACACCCATTTCCCAAACTATGCCATTTTTGAACACTTTGGTCCCTGCAATTCGTCCTTTTGCGCATCCTGCTTTGTCCTTTTGTACTTTTGACCCTGTAACTTGACATTTGTTAATGTTTTAATAGGTCTTGATATTTTATGTCATGTCACATACCAGGGGTACGAAATTGGGGTGTCTACAGAACCTTAACTCACGAGAGCCGCCTTGTGAGTATGAACCTACTTTGACTCGTTAGAAACCTTGTTCGAGAATCTTGTGAACATCTTTAGGAATCCACAAGGGTGAATTAGAGAATTCTTCCACGGGATGATTGGGAATTAGGATGTTAGATAACAGAGCACTCTACATTTAGAGTCTACTTGAAATGTCGCGAAGATAACTAAGCTATTTTCTAAGATACACTTGTATTGCCTCGGTCTTGCGAATTAGTATCACCCGGACACCTTAAAGATTCTTGACTATATCCTATGAGTTTATCCTTTGAGTGTATTTCATGGCCCTTATTGTTTAGAGAACTTCAATGGAGTCTCGTAGTGTTATAACATGGTTTATCTTGAACCCTCAAGGACTTGAATGTGGAAAGAGTAGCGCGTGACCTTGTTGATTGGTAAACCTAGACAATCTAGGTAGCCTCGAGAATCATGTGAATTGTGAGTATTAAGTTATAAACTTAACTTGTATTATTCTAGAAATAACATTCCATGTCTATTTCAATACTATGACTTATGAGACGTAATTATGTCTAGTCTTGACAATATGGATTCCTATTTCTAATTTACATTGTGATATGAGAGAGCATAACCTACTGGTTTTACGAATATGATTTAATAAGCATATTGCATATCTTGGCTCAAAACACGATTTACTCTTGAATACCCTATTGAAAGTTGCTTCATGTACATGTATTGAACTTGGATTCCTCAAATAAGTGGAATGGTAAACTTGTTGAACTAGGGCTTCTTAATGAAGTACGGACCTAGATACACGTGAACTGTATACATATAGAAGGGATATAAATTGTAAGTCCAGATGGCAACAGTTAAGGCTAGAGGGGGGGGGGGTGAATAGCCTTTAAAAACTTTTGGGGGTTGATTTGTAAAGCTTAAAAGATTGGCAGCGGAAAACTTGATTTTATCAGTCAGCTGAGATGTTGGTCAGCTGGCTGACACTCTGAAAATCCTTACGCTGATGAGTGTTGGTCAGCTGGCTGACACAACTATTTTTCAAAAGAAATTTTCTTCAAAAGAAACTGATCACTGAATATGAAAAGAAGTTGAAGTGCAAGCTAACTGCACAATTAAGCAAATGATTGTTGTTAACTGACTGACACTTAATTAGTTGAAAAACTTCTTAAGTGTTGAGTCAGTTTGCAAGAATATAAGAGACGGCTGACAATTCAGTTGAAGTGGTTCACAGATAAACTGCTACGTCCACTACCAAGTTGGTCAGACTTGGATTTTTGAAGTGCACTAATTTTATTAAAAATCTACTTGATCTCTAATGGATCAGTGTACAACAAAAGACCGGTGTTTGGGGAGAATGATTGAGAAACAATCAGACTCGTGAGACAAACTGACTGAGTTTTAAATAATTTGAAATGAAATACTCAGTATTTGCCTAAACAATAACTAGAGAGAAATATTCAATGAGAAATATCTAGCTAAAGTTTTCTTGAAGACAACGTCTGAGAGATTGAAAGTAGATGGTTTCTAGACTTCAAAAAATTGTTATCTTCACAAATGCTTCCAGTGGGTATTTATAGATAGTCTTCAAAAGCAACCCGTTAGGAACACATTTGAATTTGAAAATGTGTTTTGGCAGAGGCAAGATCTCAAAGAATCTTGTGAGATATTATATAGCAGGATATCTACCAAAAACACAAAGTAGGAAAAAGTTAGTATAAGTGTATGATCAATCAAATAAGGAAAGATAAACTATCACTAAAGTACGTAGGGATCAGCTAAGATAATTGGCTGACAAAAATGATATGCAGCTGACCAATTATAATCAAATTTTCTTGGCTGACAGTCAAGTGGAATGATTTTAAGCAAATCTATTTATGCAAGATTCAACAATCTCCTCCTATTTGCTTAAAACCATTCACTTTGAAAGCAGAAAGCCAAGAATTTAAAGTTCCTGCAAAAGTGATGTTAGAACAACAAGCAGATGATATATGGGCAGTAACTGAAAACTTAAAAAAAATCCCAATTGTAAGCTACAAGTAAAACGAGAGTTAAAAAGTTTGTTCAGAGTTTAGAGAGATGAAATATCCGATTGGCTGATGTGGATCCTTCAGTTGTTTTGGTCTGCTTCAACTGATGGACCAACTTCAGCTTCATTCTTTGTAGCTTTAGCTTCCTGCACTTGTTCATGTTCTGCTTGAGTTTCTCCTTCAGTTACTGGTTGGAGTTCTGCTTGGGTCTCTTCTGCCTGTCCTTCAGGTTCTGGTTCTTTTTCAGCATTTTCTTCGCGGTGTCGCCTTCATGTGTCAGGGCCGATCGTGCATCGCTTCCGCTGCTGTTCGAGAATCGTTTTCACCATGTAAGCATCACTCGAGCCGCTTCTTCTCCTCCCGAATGGTTTGAAGCAGGCTGCAAAGATTGAAGGCACGCTGAACCACTCTTGTTGGTAGAGTAAGATAGTCCTCCGCCATCCATATGGGCCTCATGAGGAGCACCAGCAAAGAATGGCGCACCCTGGGGTGATGATCTGGGTGAGGTTTGGGAGCAGAGAGGCAACTTGCTGTTGAAGTGTAGCAATATGATGTGTCTGATGTGTAAATGCTGACTTCATATGCAAATGATGAGTATATAAAAGGTCGAGCTTACGACAGACAGAGAACCGAGGCGCGTAATCTTGGAGCGTGGTTGAGAGGGTTCAGGCTCATTTGAGAATAGTTGATGGGTGTGAATGTCAGCATCCTCAGGGTCAGGTGGGAAAAAGACATCCATGGGATAGGCATGGGCTTGGACTTCTGGTTCAGGTGAGGGGGTAGGCATGTCTTTAGGAAATATTATTTTGGTGCCTGTAGGATGAAGTAGAGCCTTGGAGACAATCTCCCTTTGTTTTCTGGCCCTCCTACAGGCTAATTGAGATGGACTAAGAAGTGATTCATCCTCAGACGTGGATTTAGAGGAATCAGATGAAGAGTCCACAGAATAATGATCAGAAGAATGTTCAGAAGCATCCTCAGCTGAAAGTTCAGGTTGAGTGGGCTTGATGGTGGATAATGGACTGACTGACAGGGTGAGAGATGTGTTAATGGAGAGATCAGGCAGAACAAACAAAGGGGAGGCTTGGTTAGGGTGAGAAGGTATGTCAGTTGTGGGAAGAGGAAGAGAAGCAGCTGCAGTGTCAGCTGAAGAGATAATAATAGCAGCTGGGACATCAGCTGGAGGAGCAGGAGCAACTGATACAGTGGGAATTGGAGAAGGAATGGTATCAGTCAAGGGAGCAATGGGAAGGGTTGTGGTGACTGACACAAGTGGCATTGGTTGGGGAATGGCTGACACAGCTGGAGCAGGAGTGGAAGTGACTGACACTGGTGTGGTGGAAGCTAGAGTGATTGACAAGGCTGGAACTGATGGAAGAGTAGCTAGAAGAGGAATTGAAGGTTGAGGAGCTGGGACAGATGTAGGTAAAGTGGGGAGAGCAACAGTTGTAGGTGGAATGGAAGATGAGGCATCAATGGTTGGAGTGAAGGATGGAAGAGAGATAGGTTGCAGAGTTGAGGTGGAGATGGCTATGGGTGCAGCTGAGGTAACAACTGGAATGGTTGTGGCTGACACAACAAATGGAACAGCTGAAGGAGTGATATGAGGAACAGTGGGTATGGATTCAGTAATAAGAGGGGCTGGATGACTTGCTAAGGCATCTGGAAAGGCAGTGCTCATGGAAGCTCCTCCTGGCATGGAGGCCATCCGTCTGTGTAGTTCGATATAGGCCTGGTTTGCAGTGTTAACTGCATCCTGGACATATTTATTGGCTGCTCTTTGGATACGGGCTAACTTGGCTGGGTCTACAGTAGGTTGTTCCCAGTCCTGGTTGAGGTCATCATCTTCAGGCAGTGCAAGTCTGCCAACCAGGAAGGGATCATTTGAGGGAAGAGAGGGTAATTCATGGACCTTGTTATACATTGTCCAGACCAAGTAAACTAACTCATCTTGCACAAATCTATCATTAGAAAGATAGAAGTTGTTCCAAAGTAATGGAAGGGGATCAAAGTATTTGCCATAGTTGACTACTAAGTCTTCTTGGCTGAGGTTAGGAGTGACAGGGTATAAGACATAGGGTCTCCTTTTGAGGTTATGGTCAATGTATTTGATTGGGTTGACAGGGGGCTTGTCAGTTTTCTTCTCCTCATGGAAAGAGAGGAGAAACTGAACGAAATATGGCAAATGGTCTATAGGGAAGACCCAGTTTGGAGGAATTGGTACCGGATTGGCTTGATAGTAGGAATGCCTAGGATGGAAAGTAGGATTCCTAATAGGGGGAAAGAACTTAATAGGAGCAGTATTGGGTGACCTAGGATTAGAAGGGGGAGAAATGGGAGCAGGATCAGTTGCAGTAGTGGGAGAGAAAGGGACAAATGTACCTGGATTAAGCTCAGGATTCCTTCTCTGTCTCTTTGCAGCCAGATCACCGCCTGTTAGTCTCCTCCTCCTTGGTTGTCTTCTTTCGCTGACTTTCTTGCATATCACCGGCCGACCAATCATTATTGTGTACATCTTCAGCCTAGTCGACCACGTGCCGACCAATTCTTGTCACCCGACCGACCCCTCGTGGTTGAACTCTTGTTGGCTGAACACTTGGTTGAGCTACTTCAGCTTGTTGACCATCATCAGCTGGCTGACTGGATGACACAGCCGTGAGAGCTTGGGTCCTTGTCCTTCTTGGTCTCCTGCTTGACTGAGCTGGTGGGGCCTCCTGACCAAATCTGCTTGAAATACTAGCTCGCCTAATGTCAGCAGCAACATATTTCTTGACCTTGACAGGTTCAAGGTCACCAACGTTGATGAGCAGATGCTGAAAAGCAGGAATGGACCGAAGGAAATGATTGATTATCAGGTGATGGGTGAGCCTAGATTTCCGTATTCCATGTTCTCCTTGTACTTTGCAATGTTTACTTTGACACATTCTACCAGAATAGCTCCCCAGTTCATCTCACAGTTCTCCACAATTCCTTCCATAAGAAACATCTCGAGCCTCAAGAATCTTATCATGACCCCTGATTTGATTATCGCATTTGTCTATCATCGTGGCTAGGCATAATGAAGAGGAGCAAATCGATGTTGTGCCTCGCCGAAAGCAAGCTCAACTCGAACCTCACCCTCATGGTAATCCACCCACTCGCTGGGTGCCTGCAGGAATGGTGTAGGTTGTAGAGCCGCCGCCATAGAGGCCGGGAAAAGCAGCAGTGATGGTTTCCGAGTCAAAAACTATGGGGACTCCTCTGATATTACCTATGAGTGAAAATGGGTCGGCTGGGTTTTCCTCCATACCCATGAAAAATTCTTCAGTTAACTGGCAACTGAAGGTTCGTATGTTGAAGGCGAGCAGAGGTAATAGTCCATTTGCAGTGAGTAAATGGATCAGTTCAAGCCCTAGTGGTTCTTCATTCAGAGATACCACATCGAGAAGGCATCCAACTGCTGGGTTCAAAGCCATTTCGAAATAATCAATGATATGTTAAGAATTCAAAACAAAAGAAAGAAAGAAGAATTTGAGAGAAATGGAGAGTACCGAAAGATTCTAGGGTTAGGGTTTGAGTGAAGAAGGATTTTTGAAGAAGATGAAGTTTGTAGAGAGAAGGATTTTAGAGAGAGAGAGAGTAAGTGAAAAGTGAGAGAGTGAGTGTGTTTTTAAAAGGGATCGATACGCATTTTACTCTTATAGTGGGTTTTAAAAGTGAAGATATGGAGTGTAGTGATAAAGTACACGTAATTTTGGTTTTTGTGATAAAATAGCAATTTATGACGTATAGTCATTATCACAATGATGAGCCGTTTTTGTGAAAACACGCCATTTCAACCGCCAGAGTTGGTGGGATAGTGGAAAGGTCGCTTTTGGCTTTTCAAGAAAGTTTCATGAAGTTCCAAGGAAAATAAATGGCGGGAAATAAATGAGGAATTTTAAATAAATTATAGATTAAGTCTTAGCTGAGATACGATCAGCTTTGACTTAAGGCTTAGAGACTACCCGACAAGGATCGTTAATCACCGTGTTATCACTGTGGATATAGATATGTCAGCTGGACAATTTGTCAGCTAATAAGTGTCAGCTGTGAATGTTTGTCACCATCGGCCGACATTTTTTATAATAATTCAATCAAGGAATGAAGAGAAGTTTTGTCAGCTGAAGGTTGTCAGCTGAGAAGCTTTGTTGTACATGAGCTTCATGTGTCGCCTATCGGCCGACAAATATTTCCTTGTGCTACCGTCGACAATATACTTACTTGCCGATATAGATTGTCGCTTGATACATAAACCTAAGTATACCCCGCATAGGTTAGACAATCCAAAATACATCTTTCTATGACATTATAAGCATTCCTAATTCTCCTCTTAAGAATTCAAATCGCCTTTTAAGGCTTTTGTAAAGATGTCGCCTAATTGAAATTCAAGAGGGAACATATTCTAACCGAACATTTCCTTTTCAACATGATCTTTCAAAAAATGATATCTCGATGTCTATGTGCTTGGTTTTAGAATGCATGACAGGTTTTTAGAAACCGATATAGCGTATGTATTATCACAATAAATAGGATGTTCCCATAGGCATTTCATAATCCAATAGTTGTTGTTTCATCCAAAGAATTGAGAACAACAAATTTCCAAAGAAGAATATATTCACCTTCAGAGTTGAAGTGGAAACCGAAGCTTGCTTTTGCATGCCCAAGATATCGCCTGCTTCCAAGGAACCGACATGTTCCATCGTACTTTTTCTATTTACTCGCAAGCCGCAAGGTCAAGATCCGAATATCCTCGTTAGATTAAAAGAAGAGTCTCGGGATACCAAATGCCAAACTTTTCAGTATCAATTAAATATCTGATGATTCTTTTTGCTGCAATCATATGAGATTCCTTAGATTAGCTTGAAAACGAGCACATATACATACCGCAAACATGATATCTGTCTACTCGCTAGCAAATAAAGAAGGATCCAACTATACCTCGCACTCGCTTGTATTAACCGGCTTACCCTTTTCATCGCTGACTAGATGACATTCAACTCCCATTGAGTGTTTGCCGAATTGGCTTCTTGAAGATTGTATTTCTTGATCGCTCTCTAGTGTATTTAGATTGATGGATAAAATTCCTTCCTCGCTTGCTTTGATTTGCAAACCTAAGAAGTAAGTTAGTTCTCCCATCATACTCATCTCAAACTTTCCTTTCATAAGATGCTCAAATCTCTTGCACAAAATTTCATTAGTAGATCCAAAAATAATATCATCAACATAAATTTGAACTAGTAAAATATTACCTTTGTGCTTTAAAGAGAAAAGAGTAGTATCGATTTTACCTCTTTGAAATCCTTTTTCCATAAGGAATTTGGATAGGGTTTCATACCATGCTCTTGGTGCTTGCTTAAGACCATAAAGAGCCTTTCTTAGCTTGTATACATGGTCCTTCTTTTTAAGATCAATGAAACCAGGAGGTTGCTCAACAAATACTTGTTCTTGAAGGTCTCCATTTAAGAATGCACTTTTTACATCCATTTGGTATACCTTGAAGTCCTTGAAGGTTGCATAAGCAAGAAATAATCTGATGGCTTCAAGTCTTGCCACAGGAGCAAAAGTTTGATCATAGTCAATGCCCTCCTCCTGTCTATATCCTTGGGCTACTAACCTTGCTTTATTTCTTGTAACATTTCCATCTTCATCCAACTTGTTTCTGAATACCCAATTTATTCCCAATGATTTTTTATTCGTGGGTCTAGGCACAAGTTCCCAAACTTTACATCTTTCAAACTGATTCAGCTCTTCTTGCATGGCCTCAATCCATTGAGGGTCTTCCAAGGCTTCATCAATCTTTTTGGGTTCAATGGAAGAGACAAAGGCATGAGAATCAAGAGTTTCATTTCTGGAGCTACTTCTGGTTCTTAGGCCAGCAAAGGGGTCTCCAATGATATTTGAAACTGGATGATGTCTAGCTTCCCTAATTTCCTTAGGAAGATCTGCAAGAGGTTCAGTTTGAATGGTTGGGGATGGATGAATGTCGGGGTGAATGGCTTTCTAAGTGTGTCACCGACCGATCTATTGTATACAGATTAGGATTGTCACCGTCAAGGTTGTCACTGTTTAGGCTCATTCTGAAGGTTTAGAGTTTCTGCAGGAGGAGTTGGAGGATTATTTTGAATTGTGCCTGTACTATTTCCTGTCTCAAATATTTCAAAATTGTTAGTAACATCAGGAGTATTACAAGACTCAAATAAACTTGATTCATCAAAAGTAACATGCATAGATTCAACAATTACTTGAGTTTTTCTATTATAAACTCTATAAGCTTTGCTATGCTTGGCATAACCAACAAAAATACCTTCATCAGCTTTTTCATCAAATTTACCTCTGTAATCTCCACCATTGTAATGAATGAAGCATTTGCACCCAAAGATTTTAAAGAAAGCAATGTTAGGGGTTCTACCTCTCCATATTTCATAGGGAGTCTTACCATGAAACTTGTTTATGAGAGATCTATTTTGAGTAAAACATGTCGTGTTGATGCCTTCTCGCCCAAAAATATTTTGGCAATTTTGCTTCGCCTATCATTGTTTTACCCGCTTCAATCGAGTCCTCGTTTTCCTTTCAAAGAACACCATTTTGCCGAGGGTTCTAATCGGCCGAAAAGTTATGATCAATTCCATGATCATCACAAGATGTGTCCATCCCAAGATTTTTGAATTCGTATCATTGTCGATCTAACACTTATGAATCTCACATTCCTTTGAGTTTGAAGATTTCTCGAATAGTGAAGTGAGAATGTCGTAAGTTTCATCTTTGGATTGCATCATTTCAACCCAAGTATATCCGAGTAGTCATCCACAACAACTAAAGTATACTGTTCCTCCTAAGCTTGCAGAGTTACAGGCCAAATAAATCCATGTGCAAAAGCTCAAGAGTTCTTTTGGTAGAAAGACATGGTTTTGGTTTAAACGAGGTTTTTGTTATTTTTCCCAAAATACAAGCATCACATTTTTGTCTAGGGAAAATTTATGGATGGCAAACCTTTTACCAAATCTCCTTTTGAAAGTTTTGAAAGATACTTAAAGTTTAAATGTGAAAGTCTTTGTGCCAAAGCCATGAATTTTTGAAATATTATTTGCTACCAAACAAATTTGAGTATCGTTATCTAAAGAAAGTAAATCTATAGCAAAAACATTTCTTTTCCTTGAACCATGAGCAAAACTTCATTTGTGATGCTATTTTTGATAAAACAATGTGTGGAGGAGAAAGAGCAAATCATACCTTTATCACGCATTGTGAGATACTTAGAAGATTGTGTTTCGCACCTTGTACCAAAGAGACATTTTCAATTATTATAGATCCTCCGATAATGGATCCATAGCCAATAGTTTTTCCTTTTGAATTGTCTCCCAAAAATTACTGTAAGGTCCTTTTGCCGCAATAATGTTAGTAAGGAGTTCACCGATCCACCATGTGTCCTGAGCATCCATCGCCTAATATCCATATGTCGCTTGAATGATCATCACCATTAAGCATACCCGAAATATGAATATTTAAATCATGGTACCCTTTATACTTTTGGGTCCAAAGGGTTAGTTTTCTTAGGTATCCAAACTTGCCCGAAATTAGGCTTTTTAATTCTCAAGAGGTTTAAATCTATATAAGCATTCATGTGTCGATGACCAAAAGTAGAGCAAATATTACACTTGTGATAACCGTGTTTATCATCATTTGAGGTGAATTCTTTGATTCCTTATGACTTCAGCCTTAGAGGTCTTAGCAAAGAACAAAATTTATTGGCTTGAACTTGTCGCTTGCCTTTCTTCGAATCCTCTCTTTTTGTCGCCTAGTCGACATTTGTCGGCGGATGACGCTTTGTCGCTTGTTGAGTTAGACCGATTTAGAGGTTTAGGACGTAAGACCGACAACATTCATTGTTCGCCTATCCCTTTGTTTAATGTACCTCTTGCCGATTCTTATGTCGGGATAAGTGAATGGTACAACATTATAGACTAATCCCTTGTCCTTTTCGTAATCTTAGGTTCACCTTTGACTGCGATCTCACGCCTTTCATCATTCTTTGAGTATCCAAGACCATGTTGGTCTTCATGATTTTTCTCGTTGATCGATGATAGTTTCTACAAATGCTTTTTGACTTTGAGTAAGTGTCAACAACATTGGTCGGCCGAAGATTTCTTTCTACAAGGTCGCAATTTGGGCATCCGAGATTTTTGCTTGAATCTCATATTTTTCATTGAGACTTTTCGCCAAAGAACTCTTTTGCCGAACTTTGTAAAGCTCATTGATCTTTGAAGCTCACGCTTTCTTCGTAAATTCTTTTAAAATCATCGATAAAGAAACATGGATTCTTTTAAGTGTTTCAAATTTGGAATACACTTCTTGCATTTGTTCCAATAAATCATCAACACTTGAGTCAGTAATCTTCTCCTCCTGCCTTTTTGAATCATGACTTACTTTAGCCATCCTTGGAGAAGTTGACTTGACTTTCTTTTCTGGCTGACTTATGATTCCTTGTCCATAAAATCCATTTCCTATTTTCTTAACCACAAACTGATCAGGTTTGATGACTTTGGTCAGTTTGGGGTTTGTAATAGGTGAGCTTGACAGCTCATTTTCAGACATCTTTGAATATTTTGGACTTGGAAACTCATTTTCTGAATCATATGTTGCCGATTCTGCAACAAGACAAAGATTTGCTTCTTGCTCAAAATCAGCAGATTCATCTTCAGAATCTGTTTCAATCCAAGTTGCAAGATTTTGATCTTCAGCAACCAAACTCTTTTGTTTTTCAAAATTTTTGGAAGCTCTCTTGTAATACTCATTTTTTGTAAAAGGACAATTTGAAGCAAAGTGACCAGGATTTCTACAGTTAAAGCACAAAAGTTTTTCTTTCTCAAGCTTGTCTTCATTTGTTTTGAAGTAAGGTTTTTGAAAGTTTGAAGTAGATGGTTTTTGGAAGCTAGAAAAAGGTTTTTGCAGTTTTGATGAAGACTTTTGAAAGTTTGCTGAAGGTTTTTGAAAGTTCTTTTTAAAGGATTTAAACTTTCTAAATTGTCTAGCGAAAGCAGCAAATTCATCTTCATCAAAGTCATCATCTGACAAGGATGTAGAAGTTTTTGAGGTTTCTTCTTCAGCTTGAAGAGATATACCTTTAAAATTTTTCTCAATTTCTTGAGTTTTGAGAACTTCTTTTTCATAAATTTTTAGACTTGCAACAAGACTACGTATATGATTTTTGTTCAAGTCTCTGGCTTCCTTTGTGGCAGTGACTTTTACATGCCATCTACTTCCTAAACTATTAAGAAAACGCATATTCAAATCTTTCATACTATAAACTTTACCAAGAGAAGAACATCTATTACTTACCTCGAGAAATCTGTCGTAGGCATTTTTTAAAGATTCTTTTGGATCCTTCTTGAATGCATCAAATTCTTGTATGCAATCATACAGTTTGTTGTCCTTGGTATTCTGATCTCCTTCTACATACTCTACAAGAGCATCCCAAATTTCCTTGGCAGTTACACAGTCATATATCTGCTTGTAGTTTTCATCAGGTACAACACTAGACAGGATATGTACGCTCCGCATCCAAATTCCATCAATTTTGTCTTCCTCACCCATTCTGCTTGAGGTTTGAGGACATATTCTTCTTCTACAGGGCAAGAGGGTTTACAAGATCATCATCCGCAGCGTAAGATTTACCAACTTTAGTATTAATTTTCATAGGTTGCATAGGACCACCTCTTACACATTCCATCAACCGTTTATCTATATTGTTCATATATCTTGTAATTCTTTCTTTCCAGATATCAAAGTGATCTTCATCAAAAATGGGAACTTGAGTGACATTGTTTGATTGAAAAGCTTTTAGATTTGCCATGATCGAGCTTTCAAGCTGTTAGGCTTGGAAAATAATTTTTCAAATAGCTGGGCTCTGATACCAATTGTAAGTCCAGATGGCAACAGTTAAGGCTAGAGGGGGGGGGTGAATAGCCTTTAAAAACTTTTGGGGGTTGATTTGTAAAGCTTAAAAGATTGGCAGCGGAAAACTTGATTTCATCAGTCAGCTGAGATGTTGGTCAGCTGGCTGACACTCTAAAAATCCTTACGCTGATGAGTGTTGGTCAGCTGGCTGACACAACTATTTTTCAAAAGAAATTTTCTTCAAAAGAAACTGATCACTGAATATGAAAAGAAGTTGAAGTGCAAGCTAACTGAACAATTAAGCAAATGATTGTTGTTAACTGACTGACACTTAATTAATTGAAAAACTTCTTAAGTGTTGAGTCAGTTTGCAAGAATATAAGAGACGGCTGACAATTCAGTTGAAGTGGTTCACAGATAAACTGCTACGTCCACTACCAAGTTGGTCAGACTTCGATTTTTGAAGTGCACTAATTTTATTAAAAATCTACTTGATCTCTAATGGATCAGTGTATAATAAAAGACCGGTGTTTGGGGAGAATGATTGAGAAACAATCAGACTCGTGAGACAAACTGACTGAGTTTTAAATAATTTGAAATGAAATACTCAGTATTTGCCTAAGCAATAACTAGAGAGAAATTTTCAATGAGAAATATCTAGCTAAAGTTTTCTTGAAGACAACGTCTAAGAGATTGAAAGTAGATGGTTTCCAGACTTCAGAAAAATTGTTATCTTCACAAATGCTTCCAGTGGGTATTTATAGATAGTCTTCAAAAGCAACCCGTTAGGAACACATTTGAATTTGAAAATGTGTTTTGGCAGAGGCAAGATCTCAAAGAATCTTGTGAGATATTATATAGCAGGATATCTACCAAAAACACAAAGTAGGAAAAAGTTAGTACAAGTGTATGATCAATCAAATAAGGAAAGATAAACTATCACTAAAGTACGTAGGGATCAGCTAAGATAATTGGCTGACAAAAATGATATGCAGCTGACCAATTATAATCAAATTTTCTTGGCTGACAGTCAAGTGGAATGATTTTAAGCAAATCTATTTATGCAAGATTCAACATAAATGCATATAGCATTTGTATTCTACTTGGAAATAATTGTAGCAAAGACTCAACGGAGTTGAGTTAAGGAACTTAGAAATCCATTTGACCAGATTACTAGCCTTTAGAACTTGAATAGAATTGGGTAGACAACTTGACACTTATACTTTCGAGACTCAATCGAGCTCCTGTTATAATCTATATGATTAATCGTGAACATGTCGTGAATAACATGCCTGCTTGTCTTGAACGAGCTCGCTCTTGTCGAGCTCGCTTCATACTTGATTTAATATGAGTAAACATCTACTTGACATGGACGATTTCGCTCTTGTGGAGCTCGTTCCCTACTTGATTTTTAATACCAAGTAAACATCTACTTTTGTCATTCCATTAGTCCAGTTGGCATACTTGTCTTGTCTTGATAGTAAACGACGCATCGCCGTCACGAATTGTGAGATTTGTGGTAGTGATGCGTCGCCACACCATAATCATGCACACACCCTTCACTATTTGATTATAGTGGAGAATAGTACCTTATCGTAATCATTAGGGCGCTTGGAATAATACTATCTTGTCCAAGGTTGATGTATCAATCATGTGCATCCGACAACCCACATTCAAGATAATCGTTTTCATTTCAGGATCTATGATGGCGCAACGGCTCTATAATGTATCCTCCTGTTATGTGATTTATTTCAAGCACTTATGTGACAACAAAGTGTTAATTGAGACATGGGATCGAAAGTGACCATGTTCATCTTGATTGTGTATCTTTGAATTACGTGGTGTGTATATATGTAGGTATACATACTAATACTTGTTAAATCTACGAAAGATTTGATATGTATATATAAATATACATGCTTATACATGATAATTCTATGAACGACTTGATGTGTATATATATAGTTATACATACTTACACATAATGTTTTCATGAGAATTTCTTTCTAATTCATTTGGTTTGTGTTGAACAGAGAATTTCACCCTGGTTCATTTGGACAGTTTAGTAAGTGAGAAGGAAAGGGTATCTTTTGGAGTATCTTAAGTATCCGACACGTATCTATGGGTTTTCATCGTAGTAACGCGATTACAGGATCCTTTATAACAATGTTTCATCTTATGTTATATTGTAGTTTGTAGTAGCGTACCGAGTCTTTATGATTCACTCCGTGGCTTGATTCTAGTTTGCAGTTATCCATTAGCTGTGCTAAGGTCGTGTAGATCATGTAGCTATGCACAATGGATCGATAGCTGAGTTGAGATCTTGTGCTCGTGATTGTCGCAGTTGATGTTCCCTCCGAGTCATAGCTCGCGGAGTCACCTTTAGCATTGTGTTGTTTTTACTATTTTGTCCTTCTTTTCTGTTAAGGATGTCTTGAGTAAAGTTATTTAAACTTTACTATTGGGTAGCAATTATAGTCTCGTTGTACGTTCCTGTCACCGATTTTATTAGTCGGGCGTGTATACTTCACTTTATGGTATTTATTTCAGTTGTCTCCCAGGCACGCAGTAGCCTTGGGGCTTTTCTTAATTCTAGTCGTTTTGTTGTTGGTTAACCCCGGTATGCTTTAGCCGTGGGTAATTGTTATATCAGATTGGTTCTTTGTGGAAACGCCGACCTGGAGTGCTGATGGTTTGTTTAGCATCTGGAATGTTGTGGCACGCGAGTTTTATTTTTCCCTTCGTGAGATTAATGTCTCTCTTGGTCTCTTTGGCTTTGGTTTTGAGCTTCATAGCTCGGGACTTCCTTTCCTTATCTCGTCCGTAGATTCGAATTTTGTAAACCCGTATTTTAGTACGGCTTTATATTTTGTTTATAAGCTTTTTCTAGTTGTATTGTTCGACTCACACTACTATTTTACAAGTGCTTGTCCCCTTCTTATCTTGTCCTAGCATCACGACCTTGGGATTCCGTGCCAAAGTCCGGGTCTGGTCGTCACACTTCTGAAGGTGATATCGTATGAAGGACGAATGAGCGTATTATGTTGTGTTCGATGGGTGTGAAGAAGGTGAGAAATGAGAGAAGCTGAATGCCTCTATTTATAGGCAGAAGATGGTTGATTTAAACGACGACGTACCTTCAGTTCAGTGCATGGCGAGCCAGGCGGAGGCTTCCGACGAAGACAACCGAAAATGCATGAGGTGGCCGGAGGAGACGGCAGCGTTTAAGCTGCCTGGAGGAGAAAAGGGCCATGGAGCGGCTACATTGGGCATATTACGGTCATTTCAAAGTTTCATTCAGGGCCCTCAAGTTATATTATGTTATTCTTATCATATATTATCATTTAATTGCCGTTAAGTCTAGTTAGCTGAAACACTAACGGAAAGTCATTTTTATAAGTCCAATAATTTTATAAAATATATTATTATTATTATAGGACATTATATCGTAGGGGTACGAACGTAAAGTCATATTTATAAGTTTTATGTTTATCATTTAACTCCTGTTAAGTCCAGTTAACTGAAACACTAACGGAAAGTCATATTTATAAGTCCAATAGTTTTCTAAAATATATATTATCATAATCATATGACGTTATATCGTAGGAGTACAAAATTATGGTGTCTACACAAACAGCAACACATAAACCGTTTGACTAGAAACTCTAAGGCACCAGAAAACAGTTTTTACTCAATACAACTTCGTCCATTGTTCTTTGGTTCAACTATAAGTCAGCAATTCGAGATTAATGGATACTATTTCGAAAATCTCAAAATACTGTTTAACTTCGTCTTAGAAGCATTTCCTCGAACATATGCTGGGCACTTAACTTTGCGACGATAATACACAAATCTTACGATGAAAAGAATTGAACGCACAAAACAAAATCACAAGAGTAAAATTATATTATGCTAAGGTTAATCATCTTTCATTTAGTGTTCCATTCATATGTATCTGTAAGGAATAAAAATATACAAATGGAGAAATAGAATGAAAGAGAGCAAGAGAAGTGAACTTACAACCACTTAGACGTAGCAGAAGAGCTCGTGGCGTGTGAAAATGGCAAAACAACCAATTGTATGAGAAGCCGAAGCTATGGAAAACTCGACTTTGCCTTTTCTTTTCTCCTTTTTTTTTTATAAATTACAGGCCCATCCACTTTACCAAAATTTCAAAATGTTTAGTGAAGGATTGAGAATAGCTCAATCAATCATGAAAGCAAAATGTGAGAGAAATGAAATGAACTGGAAAACAGAAAATTGGGAAAAGAAGAGATGTTTTCTCTCTTGATTATTCGTTCATTGTTAGTTGTTTACAGAGATGATGATCAATACATTTATATGAGAATCAACAAGGAAAATATCTCCTAACAACTAACTAACTCAATCCAGCTGTGTAACATCTTTAATCTAACAGAATCAATTACTTCCAGAAATACACTCGACACCCTTGAACTTCTGCATAGTAACACCCGATTCCCTTTGAACAGTGATAACTGATAATAACTGCCATGTATACCATTCACTTGACACCCTTAAGGTTCTGAACTTATTCACTCGACACCCCGAATTAGAGTGACCGCTTGCTTGCTTTTTTCATTTGTGTCACTCGACACCCCTGAAGTCTGAGTAACTGCAGTTGGATGTATTTCCTTTGTGTCTCCTTCATTTGTTGCTGCTTCTTCATCATTTATAGCCCCCCTCAAGCCCAAAGGCTGAAACAAGTTGAAGACATTGAGCTTGCCAAGAAAGAACTTCAATGCAGGAGATGCCAAGGCCTTTGTAAAGACATCAGCTAGCTGGAACCTAGTAGGTACATACCTAGGAGAAATCACACCAGCCATAATTTTATCTCTCACCAAGTGACAATCAATTTCAATGTGTTTTGTTCTCTCATGAAATACTGGATTAGAAGCCAAACTAAGAGCTCCTTGATTATCACAATGTACAGGAACAGGAGTTAGATGATGAATACCAAATTCTCTAAGTAATGATAGTAACCAAGTGACTTCACAGGCCGCATTGGCTAA
This sequence comes from Codonopsis lanceolata, assembly GCA_013146195.2. Lineage (NCBI taxonomy): Eukaryota > Viridiplantae > Streptophyta > Magnoliopsida > Asterales > Campanulaceae > Codonopsis > Codonopsis lanceolata. The sequence continues at coordinate 91,689,957 of CM028383.1, forward strand.
GCTCCCCGTATTCACCTCACAAGAGGATCGGAAACAATTCCACTTCTTGGCCTTCCATGAGATCAAAGATGAACCTAGCATAACACAATAGCCTGATAAGGATCTTCTAGTCATTGGACATGAAGCCCAATCAGCATCACAATAGACCTGAAGAGATAAGGGACTTGAAGAAGAATAAAGAAGTCCTTGGCCTAGAGATCCTTTAAGGTATCTGACCAATTTCAATGCAGCTTCCCAATGAGGAATCCTAGGACAAGAGAGGAACTGACTTAGGATGTGGACAACATAGGTTATATCAGGTCTTGTGATGGACAGATAGATAAGTCTCCCAATGAGTCTTCTATATCTGGAAAAATCAGGCAATATAGCACCCTTGTCAGCAGCTAGACCATGGCTTTGTTTCATAGGTATTTTGGAGGCTTTAGCAGATAGGAAGCCTACATCGACACAATCTCCGAGTATACTTCCTCGATGAAGGCAAATGCTTGCAGATCCGGCAATTTCTATGCCTAAGAAATATTTCAAAGGTCCTAGATCCTTAATACTAAATTGAGTGTGCGAGATGAGCTTTAAGCTGCAGTAATAATGGAAGGATCGGATCACGTTATTAGGATATCATCTACATAGACCAAGATAGCTATGAAGGATGTTGATTTAGATAAAGTGAATAATGTGTGATCATTTTTGGAGGCACGAAACCATAGGCAAGCAGGCAGCAAGAAGTTTGGTATACCATTGTCTTGGTGCTGCTTAAGGCCATAGAGGACTTAAGCGACCTACGGACAAGAGGAGTAGAAGAATTGGGAAGAGGTAGACCAGGGGGGCTTCATATACACCTCTTCAGCTAAATCTCCATGCAGAAAAGCATTAGACACATCCATTTGAGATAAGGTCCAGCCCTTAATGGCAGTGAGAGCCAAGAACACCCTAACTGTTGTCATCTTTGCCACAAGTGCAAATGTCTCAAAGTAGTCTTCTCCTTCAGTTTGAGTGAACCCCTTTGCTACCAGCCTGGCCTTATATTTGTCAAGACTACCATCAGCCTTATATTTCACCCTAAAAATCCATTTGCGACCCTTGCCTTCTTGTGAGGAGGAAGTGCTGCAATGCCAAGTTTTATTTAGCTCTAAGGCATTCGCTTCGCAATCATGGCCTGGCACCAGTTAGGATCTTTCAAGGCTTGAGAATAAGTGGTTGGTTCAGTGATAGAAGAGATATTACATATATAAGAAAAATAAGAGGGAGAAATATAAGAGTAAGATATAGGAGAGGACAAACCTGAGGAGCAAGTAGAGTTGATAAATGTGGATGGAAGACCTGTATAATCATTGTATTTACATGGAATATGCCTTACTCTAATAGGCCTAGATGTATTGTTTTCAGGGACATGAAAGGACTGGGAGTTTTGAGAAGATTGAGAAGAAGGTTCAGGAATGGCAGAGGACTCAAGAGTAGATCCAGGAGTATATATAGGTTCAACTGGAGACTTAGGTTTAGGTTCAAGTATGGAGGAAGGATCAGGAGTAGGAGGTAATTCAGGAAGAGTAGTAGACTGAGGTATGTTTGGAGATTCAGGTTCAGATATAGGGGCAGCCTGAGTTGGGATGGAAGGTATAGAAGAAAAATGATTAGTTGGAGAGGGATTATTAGAGATAGATGGATTGCAGGTTGGAATTTCAACAGAAGGAAGTGAGGATTCTAATGGAGTAGGGAAGATTGGTGCAAACATAGGGATAATAGATTCTGAGGTAAGGTAGGGAGCATACTTATAAGGGAAGTTGTCTTCATAAAAATAAACATCCCTTGAAAAAATGATTTTGTGGGCATGAGATCATACAACTTATATGCCTTTTTGCCATAGGGGTATCCTAAGAAAATGCATTTAGTTGCTCTTGGTGAAAATTTATCTCTATGAGATTTTAGAGTAGATGCAAAACAAAGGCAACCAAATGTTTTTATATTAGAGTAGGTAGGAGGTTGATTAAGAAGCTTTTCATAGGGACTTTTGTATGAGAGAATAGGAGTAGGTGTTCTATTAATGAGGTAAGTGGCAGTAAGAATACATTCTCCCCAACATTTTATTGGTAAGTGAGCTTGAAATCTTAATGCCCTAGCAACATTGAGCAAGTGTCTATGTTTTCTTTCAACCCTACCATTTTGCTGTGGGGTTTCTACACATGAACTTTGATGTTCAATGCCAAGTGATGTAAGAAAAGAGGAAAGAGTATTGTTGAAAAATTCTGAACCATTGTCGATCGATGGATTTAATGTAAGTATTAAACCGTGTTTGAACCATTTTTAGAAATGTTTGAATGTATGTAAGGATTTGAGTCTTAGAAGACAAGAATAAGTCCAAGTAGTCCTTGAAAAATCATCAACTATGGTGAGAAAGGAATTAAATCCATTATAGGTTTTATGATGGTATGGTCCCCACACATCACAATGAATAAGAGAAAAAGGAATAGAAGCTTGACTGTGACTTATTGGAAAGGGAATACGACATTGTTTTGCCAAATGACATACATCACAGATAATGTCCATATTAGTAGCATTACAATCAATAGGAAAGTGTTTGAGGATTGAAAAGGAGTATGACCTAGTCTAGTATGCCAAAGTCTAGCGAATTGGAATGAGATACGAAATTTGAAACATTAGGCTAAAGTAGAAGATATTCCATGTAAACTCAATTTGTATAGACCTTTATCCACTTTACCAATCCCTTCAAGCTCTGTGGGCTGAGTCCTGGAATAGACAATAAGAAGGTAGGAAAGTTAAGAAACAATTACTTTGGGAAGTAAGTTTACTTACTGATAACAGGTTAAATGTAAATGTAGGCACACATAGGACATTATATAGTATGATACCAAGGGGAAGATTAACCTGACCAATATGTGTAACTGGAGCTTTAAGACCATTAGGAAGAAAGATGAGAGATGGAAAAGGTTTAGGATCAACAAGTAAATGAAAAGAAGAAACAATATGGTCAGTAGCTCCTGAATCAATGATCCATTCCAGGATCATTACATGCGACCTTGAATTGAGTAGAGCTTATAAAACTTGGAGTTGCAAAACACTTACCAGCCACTTGTTCAACATTGGGAGTACATGATGAAGAACAGGTTTGATTGATCATATTCAGTAATTTGTTGTAGTGGTCTTGGGACATTGAAACATTTCCATCTCCAGTGTCATTCACATCAGACTGAGTTGTAGTGGCAGCATTTGCATCAGTACTTTGAGCAGAAGAGTTAACAGCAGATTTGGTCTTCAAGTTCTTTGGCATCTTAGCTGGATCTGGTTTGATGCCATGTAACTTGTGCCATTCAGGAAAGCCTAGTAAAAAGAAACAACTGGTTCTTGTGTGTCCTGTACCTCCACAGTGATCACAAATCAAGTTTCCTTTAAGATTTCCTCTTTTACCATTTCCAGTAGATCCTTTAATTCCACTGGTTGTATATCCTTTGTTATTTCCAGGTAAATTTTTAGCAAACAATGCAGTAGACACATTGGAGTCTATAATCACTGAGTTTGGTGTTTGCAATATAGAACATTCTTTGATTCTCTCATCTTGCATTAACAAAGAGAGACATGCACTTATGTTAGGAAGAGGAGTCATAGCAAGTATTGTACTTCTAATTCCAGAATGTGATTCATTCAGTCCAATCAAAAATTGAGTGACCCTTTTCCATTGATGGTAATTGGTGTTATTGAGTACATGAGTGACCAAACTCATTCCAGGATGGTCATTTGGATGCAAATATAATGGATGTGAAGCAGGAATAGAAAGGTGTACCTCAGCCGATTCATATTCATCTTCTTCTTCAAATGTTTGTTCCTGTGAAGAGTCTGATTTCTGTGAAGATTCCGACTTCTGCTATGATTCTTCAATGTTTTGATTATCTCCAGGCATTCTGAATTACTTTCCCTAACTGTTTATGACTTACAACTTGCAATTGAGGTTTGATCTGCAATGCGGAAGCATGAAAAGAGCTCTGATACCATGAAGGATTGAGAATAGCTCAATCAATCATGAAAGCAAAATGTGAGAGAAATGAAATGAGCTGGAAAACAGAAAATTGGGAAAAGAAGAGATGTTTTCTCTCTTGATTATTCGTTCATTGTTAGTTGTTTACAGAGATGATGATCAATACATTTATATGAGAATCAACAAGGAAAATATCTCCTAACAACTAACTAACTCAATCCAGCTGTGTAACAGCTTTAATCTAACAGAATCAATTACTTCCAGAAATATACACTCGACACCCTTGAACTTCTGCATAGTAACACCCGATTCCCTTTGAACAGTGATAACTGATAATAACTGCCATGTATACCATTCACTTGACACCCTTAAGGTTCTGAACTTATTCACTCGACACCCCTGAATTCTGAGTGACTGCAGTTGACTGTTTTTCATTTGTGTCACTCGACACCCCTGAAGTCTGAGTAACTGCAGTTGGATGTATTTCCTTTGTGTCTCCTTCATTTGTTGCTGCTTCTTCATCATTTATATTTAGTACTTTTTCTAACCATAAGCCTACTTTCGTTAAATTCTTCCATAAATGTCTCTCTGCCCGTACGGATAAACATATCACGAGAACAACAAGGCATCCGGTTGTTGAATCATCTTTATCTTCCCCCATTTTCATCAGTCCAACTTAAATTAGAACCTCACACCATTCCATAGCTTCTCAAACTCAGCAAGAACACCACTAAAATTTTATCCAAAAACAATGAAAATTAAGAGGATCGAGGAAATCCAATTGAGTCTCCACTCAAACCCGACATATTGAAGCGGAAAGTGGCATTGTTGACACAGGTGGGTCTGGAATTGGGTATTAAATATAAGACCAAGTAGGCAGACCTGGAGTCCCAATTTCCATCATGGGTCATCGCAAACAAGTGGTTAAGTATTCTATTTCCTCTCTACAATATCCCGATGCACAATTTGGAATTACGATGTAACTATTGGAATTGGAATTCAAATCCAAATTGTGTATTGATTTGGATTCGTGATGCAACTATCTGACCTACAATGCAGCAATTGGAATTAGAATACAAAAGTAAATCGCTAAGCACAATTTGGATTTGGGATGCACAAACTAGATTCTGGATGCAGAAAATTCTGATGCACAAATTTGAATTCACGATACACAAATTGGGTTCCTTTATAGTTGTTATATTACAACAGAGGAAATGGGAAAGAAGCGAGAAACAGAGCATGAACAAAGAAGAAGAAGGAAAGAAAGACTCTTCAGTAATATGAGAGAGAAAAAAGATCATCCGAGAGAGGGACAAGAAAAAGAGATTATTTCATACCTAACCTAGGTTTTGATTGTTAAAGAAAGAAGAAAGAGAATTGGGAACCGATGTTAAATATTAAACTCAAATCTCCTCACTGTTAGAGATCCTCTCACCCTCATATTCAACGTAGATTCAAAGCATGTGTTTGTATCAATCGAGGTATAATTTCTACTATGTAATAGTACTTCACCCATAGGAATTGGCAAATAATCTACATACAACAAATAAGCATATGTTGCACTTGTACTTAACCAACGTAGAACTCATCACTTAAGGTAAACGTAATAATAGAACTTGAAAAATGGTCCCATGAAAGATGAAGATAATACCCAGAGGAAAGATGATGATAATAATAGAAGATAGCTACAATCAAAAGAAATGTGTTCCAAGAAAGTACTATTCCAAAATGGGTTGTAACAATTTGTAACAACAAAATGATTTATGCCCATTCAAAAAAATGTTTTCAATAAGACAAACTTTCCATCACTCAAAATCACAAGCCATTAAAGGCTAAACTTGTCAAACCCCTCTTTCATGCATTGCTCGTACTCGATCCATCTGACTCGTGCCAACTAGTATTCCTCTAAATATTATCCATGGCTTTTTTTTTAATGTTTCTCACTATTTTACTGGCTTTTGCATGATGATACTGATGATAATGATGATGGGAAGTCGGTAGATTTCGAAGGAAAAGCGGTGAACAATCCAGGGATTGGGGGATGGCTTGCCGCTGGGCATATTCCAAGTATAATCATATGCTTGAGCCATCATTTGCGCAAGCATTTGGACATCGGGAACCAAGATGTTAGAGAAATAAAAATAGAGAGACAGGTAAAAGATTCTGACTGGAATGCATTCTTTGAACCATATTTTTAAGGCTATTAACAAGGACAATAATGTGCACAAATAATTGAAATTGGCCACATCATGAACAAAAACCTATCCCCATGCTTTATAAGCGGTACTTTTTAATGCTCCCTTCATCCAAAATGAGTGTCCAATTTGTTATAATCCAAACTACATAATACTCCCTACGAGTCAAAATAAGGGTCCATTATTGATCATGAATAAAAATGGACACTTGTTTTGGAACAAAGCGAGTAATATAATTTCACTTCCATATGTTTCTCTTTAAATGGAACTCATATTTTCTCAATGACACAAAGAGAAACACCATGTTTTAAAAGAACAATGGACATTTTACATCTTAATTTTGAAAAGGAATTATTTTGGCGGCAAACGAAAATACCTGCATTGCCTCCTCTATAATTAACAACCAGCAGCACATAAAGCGTTTGACTAGAAACTCTAATGCACCAGAAAATAGTTTTTACTCAATACAGCTTCGTCCATTGTTCTTTGGATCAACTATAAGTCAGAAATTCAAAATTAATGGATACTATTTGCAAAAAATCAAAAGATTGATTAACTTCGTCTTAGAAGCATTTCTTTGAACATATGCTAGGCACTAAACTTTGCGACGCTTACAGAGAAATCATACAATGAACTGAATTGAACAGAAATATACAAAATGGCAATGGTAAAATTTTATTATGCTAAGGTTAATCAACTTTCATTTGGTGTTCCATTCATATGTATATGTACTGAATATAAATATACAAATGGAGAAATATAAATAAAGATAGAAAGAGAAGTGAACTTGCGACCACTTAGACGCGGCAGAAGAGTTCATGGCCGATGAAAATGGCAATACAGAAGCTTGTATGAGAAGCCGGAGCGATGGAAAACTCACCTTTGCCCTTTTCTTTTATTTTTTTATTTTTTTTAACATAAATTGCAGTCTGCTTTACTAAATTTTTAGCCTATTTAGCACGTCTTCTTTTTTTGTAACCGCACAAGTCCACTCTCGTTAAATTGTTCTGTAAATGCCCATCCGCCTGAAGACTGATAAACATACCCCGTGAAGAAGAAGGCAGCCGTTTGTTGACACGTCTTTATTATTCCCCCTCCCTCATTTTCATCGGTCCAACTTAAATTCGAACCTTACACCATTCAATGGCTTCTCAAACTCAGTAAGAACATTATTGAACTTTTATGCAGAAATAAATAAATTATGAGGATCGAGGAAATCAAATTGAGTCTCCATTCAAACACGACATATTGAAGGGGAAAGTAATGTTGTTGACACAGGTGGGTCGGAATTGGGTATGAAATATCAGAACAATTGGGCAATCTGCAGTCCCAATTGCCATCATGAGTCGTCGTAAACAACTGGTTGAGTCTGCTATTTCCTTTCTACAATATCTCAACATTCATGTAATTGATTCCTCTCCACACTTTTTGTGTGTTGTGTTTTAGTGATCAATTGGCAGTAAATCCCGATGCATAATTTGGAATTGCGATGCAACTATTGCAATTGGAATTAAAATCCAAATTGTTTATCGATTTGGATTCGTGATGTAACTATTGGAACTACAATACATCAAATTGGAATTAGAATACAAAAGTAAATCCATATGCTCAATGTGGATTTGTAATGCACAAATTGGATTCATGATGCACAAACTGGATTCCTGATGCAGAAAAGTCTGATGCACAAATTTGGATTCACGATACACAAATTGGGTTCCTTTACAGTTGTTATATTACAAAGAGTAACTGGAAAGAAGCGATAAATAGAGCTTGAACAAAGAAGAAGAAGGATTGAAAGACTCTTCAGTAAGAAGAAAGAAAAATGGTGAATTGCAAACTCAAATCGGGCCTGCCAGATGTCAAACAAATTGAGTTCTATAACTCAATCTTAGGACAGAACTGACACATACACAATCACTTTCATCTTCATCACCAGTTTTCTTTTTCTTTTACAATCATAGATCCACATACAAATGGTTGGTCAATTATTTAAAGATTGTTACGAAAACAGAGAAAATTATTTGTGTCTATGTTGGATCATTGACTCATAATACCATATAGTTGTTATTCTGTTTTGAGGTTATAGGGTATTCGATCTCAATTTAATAAAATTATCAATTTTCTCCATATGAAATATTATTAACATGAATTATGATGCATGATTTGGAACTGATGCACCATTTTGGATTTGTGATGCAAAAATTGGACTTGTCATGCAAGGACTTAGAATTGCAATACGACGCATGCCTGATTGAATTTCACAAAAGGTATACTCGTCATTTTACCCTAAAAAGTGTCATTTACTGGTTGGAAAAAAATCATGTTCTTTAACGGTTGGAAATTGATGGGAGGGGACCGGCCCAGTTAACTCCCTTTTTTTCCTTCTCACTGAAAAATTACTAAGAGAAATTGCGGGCCGGCCCATTTTTTGAAAATTATAGTCCCTCACGTCTCATTTTTTTAACCGAAAAAAGTCACTTTAGGGGCAAAATGACTATGATACCTTTAATGAATAGAAGGCACACAACAGAGGTTACTTACTAGGTGCATTGCGCTACATCAAAATTTGCACCGCGATACATCAATTTAATTGCATCAATTTTTGCACCACGATGCATCAATTTAATTACACAATCCAATTTTGCACTGTGATGAAACAATTTTTTCACTGCGATACATAAGTTTTAATTACCTAAGCCAATTTTGCACCGCGATACAAAATCATAAATAACCAAACCATGTCCCCCATCTTCTTCTTCCATCTCATCAGTCGTAAGCCTTCTTCTTCCTCATCATCCTCTGCCTTCGCCCTACTGAAATATCCTTGTTCTGTTGGCCAACAATAGTTATTTTCGAATCCAATGTATTTGACGGAGCTGTTGAAAGAGACAATTACATTTTTGAAAGTTGACCTTTTGCGGTTAAATAAAAGAACGAGGTACTTGAGGGATTACAAACTTTGAAAAGAGACCGGCCAGAATTTCACCCAAATTACTAGTGTTTAGCCTTTAGAATGAAGCCGAAACCCATCCCCTTACCAAGTTGCACTCTAAGTAGATAAAAAATGGGCAACAACCAGGTTGTCCCCTCCCATAATTATATTACCAATAAACACCCATACAATTTTTTTAATCAGTAAAAGGCACTTTTAGTGCAAAAAGATGGGTATACCCATAATCAACAACATCATCCTTTCCTTCTTCCCAACTCTCACACAATATTCGGAACATGCAATATATGCTCTAAGAACTTCAACTTCACTTCTTTTCCTCAGCTTTTTGCGTAAGAAAAAAAAATGCTCCTAATTAATCCATCTATATATCATCTTATCTTCACTCTGCCTAAAATAAGCGAAACGGGAGCTTCAGAAGGTAGCGTTTGAGCAAAATATAGTTTTTAGCATTTTGTTTAAGGTAGCGTTCGAGGCAAGTCTTTGTACAGAAGTTTCAGAATCACAAATAAGAGAAAAGAGTCCTTGGTGAATCGGGCGAGCTTCTCCCTTAACTATGAAGAAAAAGACTTCGCTTCATGCTTCGCAATGCACAAAATCGTACATCGCGATACAAAAAATTTATTTGCGATGCATGATTCCAAAATTATATATTATAGCGGTGCATTGCTATTTGCAATCGATGCATCGCAGATGAAATTTGATAGATCGAGAGCATTAAGCACTTCCAATTTAATGATGATTTGATAAACAAAGTCATCAGTTAATCTCTAATCAAAAGACAATCAAGAATTGTTCATAAAACCCTGATGCCAAAAATTAAATCACGATGCCTGATTTTGATGCATGATTCCAAAATTGTCTAACATATGCATTGCGATTGAAAATTTTGTTTTTATTGGAGCTAGTCTTTCTCCTATCACTCAGCTCTTGACGAGTTGGAAGTCGTTCTGATTCACCAATTTCGTAATCAGAACAATTTTTCTTTTTCGAGTTTTGGAAGTTTAACAGTTGGCTAGTTCCATGGAGAATGAAAATTGAAATGATGTTGGCATTGTGTAGAAAAGTAAAGCAGTTCAAAATTGACAAAAATTGCAGTTAATATATGCATGAACGTTTGGATACAAACTTGAGCAAGCATCAAGTGATTGTGATTTTCTCATGAATTAGGGGATAAGAAACCTCAGGATCAAGCTAGGAAGTGGGGGCGCTGGTTAATTTATGTGAACACATTGGGCGGCGGGTATTTTAGGAACAATTTTATAAAACTGAACTTTAGCGGTTTGAAAAAAATATAGAGTACTAAAGCGGTTGGAAATCCACAAAAGTGTTCTGACGTGCAATTTTCTCATGAAAAAACTAGGGAAAATTACACCATTAGTCCCTAAACTTTACAAAAGTCCACTAGTAGTCCCTGTACAAAGAAAATGCAGGCCACTTACCAAAGTAGGTGAATTTTGCACATGAGTAGTCCTTCCCTTAGATGTCGTTAAAGCCTTCTTCATTAATTGATCATGTCCTCAACACATGTTCTTTTTTAAGGGCAAATGTGAGACCCTGAATCCTTAATTACTTGACTTCGTAGAACGTTTTCGTATTTCGTTCTTGCTCGCGACCTTTGAGAGACCTTAGGTCTTTGTGTACTTGCTCGGATGCATTTGCATTCATAATAAACATGTTTACAAGTTTACGTGTGGCCATGACATTCATAGTAGTTGTCGTCATAAGATTAATTCCCCGATTCACGATTTTACTCATCGTGTTGTCGTACGAGTTCGTACCATTGTGTTTATTGTCGTATTACTCAGTTAGTATTGTTTTGACCCTAGGTTTGGATCTCGATGACTAGGGGGACCTTGAGGATTAACTTGGTATTATTTTGGTTTGGTTGTGTTAACGTTTGCACACGCTCATGTTTAATTTTCGGTGTGACTTGTGTATTCCCCTCGGCCATGATACATTGTAGTAATTTGGCCATAGTTTTCTGTAGACAACTTAGAATTGAGATCCATTTGATGCGTTAGAAACTAGACTTCAATATCTTTCTAATCATACCTCTTGCGTAATTTTTGGACTTGTATTTCAGTACATGCACATTTTTAAAGTTGACTGAATCATTTATTCTCGATATTTCCAGAAATTTGAGGTTTGCCTTGTTTAATTGATTTACTTGGAGACCCTTAATGAATTTCACTAAACCTGACCTTAGACCTTAATTAGACCTTAATTACAGTGGATTAATACTAAGTTCAAATTTTAGCACTAAGTCCTCAATTAGGGACTTAATATCACTTAAAAATTGACCTATAAGAGCTTGACACTTGTTTTCCACTCACTCCTTAACCTTTGTGACTTGAAATATCTATAATATTCCACTTCTTACACCCCCTACCACTCCTCATATTCAGCCATGGTTAGAGAACTCAAGTCTGGGAGATTCTTGGTGAGATTAGTGTGTATTTCTTGATTTCCCGGAGATCCGGTCACCCAATTTTGGATTCGAGACCACCCAATCGTAGCTATCGACGAGGAGACTACTAATCCATACTTTGTTTTCATTTTTTTCAGCCTTTTCTAGGCTAAAGGTATGCTTCTAATCCCATAAAATTTGTATGTTCAATATAATGACATACTCCTTCATTGTAGTTGTAGTATACATGATTAGGAAGACTTCTTGTAAAGTACAAATATTCATTTCAACAAGTTATAAATCTGGAAATTATGGGGCATGTTTGTTAAGTTATTAATTTGGGTTTGAGTAAAGCATGAATGTGGTTCTAATTGTGCTTAGAAGTAATTCTTGTGAAGGAACTCATTGAAATTGTTAACTTTAAAGAATTTTTCATGTTAGGGTTAAATTCTAAAAATTTTGGGGCTGTCATCTAGACTTTACGGTCGGGTAGATACTTGAGTATTTGTATTGGTTCTTTCTTGGGTCGAGGTGGTGCGTCGTGCCTTGTTTGTGGTTTTCGTATTTATTTCAGTTGTCTCCCGGGCACGCAGTAGCTTTGGGGATTTTCTTTGTTATAAATTGTTATAGTTGTTGGTTAGTCCCGGTATGATTTAGCCGTGGGTAATTATTATATTAGGTTGGTTCTTTATTGTAATGCCGACCTGGAGTACCGATGGTTTGTTCAGCGTCTGCAATGTTGCGATACGTGAGTTTTGTTTTTTTTCCCTTTGTGAGATAATGTCTCTCTTGGGTTCTTTGGCTTTGGTTTTGAGCTTCATAGCTCGGGACGACATTTCTTTATTGCTTCCGTTAATTCGATTTTTGAAATCTCGTATTTTAGTACAGCTTTATGTTCATGTTTAGAGCTTGCTAGCTCGACTGTTCGACTCGCACTACTATTTAATAAGTGCTTGTCCTTTTCTTATGTTAGTTTAAGTGACATGACCTTAGGATTTCGTATTGGAATCCGGGTCTGGTCATCACAGTTTATATCAGAGCTTATGTTAGCTATAAGCTAGGATAGGTTCCATGGCCTAGGTTGGGTTTGGGTTATCGTCGAGTATTTACTGTCGAGTGTTATGTATTGTGCCTTTGTGGCATGTTCTTTTGTACAAGTGTAGGACTTGGAGTACTAAGTTCAGTTTGTCTAGATTTCCGTGAGTGCAATCTTGTATCTAGGAGTATTATATTCCTCCTATGTCGTTTTTAAGTTGCAGTTATACCAAGAGCGTGTGCTGTGATTCTGTAGAGCCATTGTTTCTTAGTCCGTTAATATGATCGGATAAGTTGAGATTGTCGGTCCCGAGAGTGATCGTCGTGCTATTCATAAGATCGAATGTTCATTGTTTTACGTTTCGAGAGCAGAGTGGCTAAGCCTCCCGTAGTACCTAGTGTATTCCATGATTTCTATATAAGTATATATAATTATTTAAGTACCTAATCGTGTGTACTCGTGTTACCTAGTGACTTGGAGGCATTGGTTTGCTTTGATTTAAACCTAATACATAGATGAGGGTATTAGTACTGTATAATTGCATAGTAGATTAATATATTATGTACATGATATTGATTGTCATGGCTATATATGACTACATTATGTGTGCATGAGACCGTGAGAAAGGATGCTTTTATGTGATTCATGAGCACCCCGCATCCTATACGACAAAATCTTTTGAAGTCACTTCAGAGGGCCCCTGACTTGATTATCAAGAGGTCTTCGCCAGAGAACTAGAATAATATGATATAAGATAAGAATTGACTGAACCCGTAACCAAAATGGAATGGAACACAAAATGGTGTATTGCTATACTTGTGCAAATATGTACATTATGTATATGAAAGTTGTACTATGAATGTGATGTCCTACTATAAGCAGTCCTTACGTGTGTAATTTGTAACAGTTGAAATTTGCAAGGCTTGTTCAGAATGAGTAATTCGATGTGGTAAATGCTCGTAATAATAAATGAGTATTATCCTGAGATGAATGTTAATTGCATGATCAAGTACATGTTTAATGTGTAAGAATATGATGAACTATAGAGATTTGTTTATAACCGGAGTATTATGTTAAGCCCAGGGAAATTTGGTTTGAAAGTTGTATTTTTGTCGAGAGTCAAGCATGACTCGACATAGATATTTGATTGAGATAATATTTGAGAGTTACACCCAAGAAAGGAGACACACCATAGATGGCGCCTCGATTGTGATAGTAGGTCGAGTGTCGACCTTGTCACTCGATTTACGGAATATTGATTTCGAGGACGAATTCTTTTAAGGAGGAGAGGATGTGAGATCGTGAATCCTTAAGTACTTGACTTGGTAAAACGTTTTTGTATTTTGTTCTTGCTCGCGACCTTTGAGAGACCCTAGGTCTTCGTGTACTTGCTCTGATACATTTACATTCATAATAACCATGTTTACAAGTTTACATGTGGCCATGACGTTCATAGTAGTTGTCGTCGTAAGATTGATTCCCCAATTTGCGATTTTACGTATCGTGTTGTCGTACGAATTCATACTGTTGTGTTTATTTCCGTATTACTCGGTTAGTATTATTTTGACCCTAGGTTTGGCCCTGGATGACTAGGGGGACCTTGGGGATTAACTTGGTAGTATTTTGGTTTGGTCGTGTTAACGTTTGCACACGCTCGTGTTTAATATTCGGTGTGACTTGTGTATTCCCCTCGACCATGATAGGTATGTAGTAATTTGGCCATAGTTTTATGTAGGCAACTCGGAATGAGATCCGTTTGATGAGTTAGAAAATAGACTTCAAGATCTTTCTGACCATACCTCTTGCATAGTTGTTGGACTTGTATTTAAGTACATGCGCAGTTTTAAAGTTGACTGAATCATTTATTCTCGGTATTTCCATAAATTTGAGTTTTGCCTTGTTTATTTGATTTACTTGGAGTCCCTTAATGAATTTCACTAAATCTGACCTTAGACCTTAATTAGAGTGGATTAAGCCTAAGTTCAAATTTTAGCGCTAAGTCCTCAATTAAGGAGTTAATCTCACTTAAAAATTGATATATAAGAGTTTGACACTTGTTTGCCATTCACTCTGTTGATTCTTATTTGTATTAGATTTATATCTGTTCACTCATTACACTAGTTTTATACTTACAGTGGCTAATCGGGCTGCGTATCGATTAGCGTGGCAACTGTGTATAGAACTTTGCCTAGTATAGTTTTTATAGGACTTCACAGGTTCAGTGGAAGACGTCTTCAAAGCTTCACCGGAAGACCTGCTTCAACATACAAATCGGCAGACCTTGTATACACCTGGTCAATTATGACGTGTCCTGTCCAGCAATGATTAATGGATCAATTTAAGTTTATCCTCATCTCTGTTTGAATTTAAATTGAGACATTCCTGACATCTCAAACCGCGGCGGAAAGCAGGAAGACTTTCGGAGCAGTGAAAGTAGGAAAGGGTATCATGCTGCAACAACTCTCGGATCGACATCAAGATTGCCCAACTTCGGAAGATCTCGGTAATCATTCCTGCTTTATATACGTGAAGGCGAAATTTCGATTGTGACCCCATGCATTTAATGCATTCAACCTAATAGAGCTGTTAAAGTCTTCGTCTTCTCCAACGGACATCTAGAATGCACCTGCTATAAATGCTGCCATTAAAGACAGAAGAACATTAAATCGAACACTTGAAGAATTGCTCTGAAATCAATAACTCTAAGTCTTACAACTCAGTGCATTCAAGAGATCTTCAACAGATCCAGAAGTCCTCGACAACAACAAGAAGCTGTGCATCAACATTTATTGTTTTACTTCTTGTTGTTTTCATTCAATAGCTATACTTCTGCATGAATTAAATATCCAGTTTTCACAGATATTTAATTCCTTAACCCCCAAACACAAGTCAATATTTTGTACACGATCCATTGGGAATATTCTTTGTCATAAATCTAGTGAAAAACATAGTGCACTATTTAAATCCAAGGTTGACTGCCTTGGTGGTGGACGTAGCACTCTTTATAGTGTGAACCATCCCAAAATACTTGTGTTAATTCCTTTACTGTTTGTCTACTCTTTTATCTGCTTATTACTGTATTTATCTTTACCCTTTACAGCAAACTTAAGTAATCTGTTAAGGTCTACCGGTAGTCCTTATCGGCAGACTTGAACCAGCTTTATTGAAAGTCTTCCGCTACTTCAACCTTTTCAATGGATTGAAAGTACCTTTCAAAGAACTTACTCAAAAATATCTTGAGAGTATAATAAGCTATTCAACCCCCCCCCCTTTTAGCTTATTATTGTGCCCGTTGGGACCCACAATTGGGCTCAGAGCCTTACTCTTTGAAAACAAGTTTTTCTGAGATTAAACTCTTGAGAGATTCGATCCAATGGCACAAACACACTACATGCTGCCTACATCTAATGCGAATTGAACCACGTCCCAATATTGGACGAAGGCCATTTCGATGTATGGAAGGATAAGGTAATGCGTTTTATGAACTCTATTGACAACAGATTATGGAAGTGCGTTACACGGACAACATGTACCAATGAAGGCCAACCTTCTAGCTTCCATCGGGAATCCTGAAGTACCCAAAGAAGAATCGAGATGGACAGAGGACTATTTAAAAACTAGTAGAGCTTGACAAGAAGGCAATCAATATCATTACTAGCTCTCTAGACATAAGTATATACCCTATTAAGTGATCCGATGTACAAGCTGCAAAGAGATGTGGGAAGCTCTTGTCGAATACTTGGAAAGGAGACCAAGACACAAGAGATAACAGTACACATACATCCAAATAGCTTTGACTCCTTCAAAAGGATCCAAAGAGAAACCAGAGACAAGCATACGATCGCTTCATGAGGTAATAAATAGATGCTTCTCTCTTGGTAAAACTTATGACAAAAAGGAAATGAACATGAGGTTTCTAGGCTCTCTAGGTAGCCTATGGAATGTTAAGACCACGACTATGAAAGAATCCAAAAACTTAAACGAGATGACTCTCCGTAGTCTCTACGCAAGTTTGAAGGTCTATGAGCTTGAAGTAAATCAAGCTCTAGAGCAAGACAAACAGCAGTTGAGGCGTGTCCCCGCGCCCATGGTCCAAGAAGAAACCATCGTTGAAAACAAACCCTCCACTTCCTCCTGTGAAAATGATTTTCTCGATGAACAATTTGCCATGTTTGTAAACGTTTTTCAAAAAATTTGCAAAATATGGAAGGAAGAACACACACCAACAATCTTTTAGAAAGACTGGTGAAAGCTCATCTAAAGAAGAGCTTGTGTGTTACAACTGTAGAAAACCTGGTCATTTTGCCTCCAAATGTCCAAAGCCATAAATTTGAAGCATACAGAAAACCTACTTATAGAAAATTTCCAAAACAAAAAGGTATGTTGGCTGAAGACATAGAAGACAAACAGGTTGCTACATGGTTTGAGACTGATTCAGAAGAGGAAGAGGATGATTGTGAGCAAGCTAACATATGCTTAATAGCTCATGACTCAGGTCCTACCTATGACTCTGAAAATGAAGTCGAAATCTCACCCAGTCCCTTAGATAAAAGTGAGATCAACAGTGAGAACTTCAGTAAGGAAGAACTTCTCAAGGATAATCAAGATATGCTTGAAGAATTCAATTCCTTTAGAGTAGCCTATGTTAAACTTGCCAAGAACTGTGAGAAACTTACTGCTGAGAAATCTCTGATGGCAGCTGAGATTCAAACTCTCAATAGCTGTCAACAAGAAAGTATCAAGCTCAAAGGAGAAAACAAATTCCTTTGTGACAAAATTGAATGTCTAACTGAGCACATCAAAGGACTTGACCTAGAGAAAATTGCCTTGCAAGACAATTGACTCTGAGCGACTCAAAGATGCCTTTGAAAAAATCCTTTCAAGCCAAAAATCTAGTAAAGATAAATCTAGCATAGGATATTCGAGATGAGCCCGGAT